>JAJTUO010000002.1:2400000-3000000 GCA_021399455.1 Flagelloscypha sp. PMI_526
CTGTTCCCTGCCTACCCCGAATGGACACTACCTCCTCTGTGTTCGAAGAATTCTGGGTAAAAACCATTCGGCGCTAAGGTTAGTAAGTTAGCGTTGCCCAGTAACTCAAGGTAACAGAGCAGTCGTCTTACCGAGCGTAAGCTGCTATCAACTTCTTTAAGGCTGGGTTCAATGGTTCCTTGATCTTCCTGAATGGGTTCGACCATATCTACATGCGAGAATCTCTTATCAGCACGACGGAGCCGGGTTTGCGCGGGATTGGGCAGGAAAGGAATCACATCTTTGATACGATTGAATTTTTTTACTGTGGAGGGCGATTGGGCTAAAACTTACCGTACTCGTCCGGCGCCTTGTTACTTACAGGATTTCGATTATCGAACGCCTTAAATAGATCAACTTCAGGCGGGCGAGTAGTAAATTGACCTTGCTGGATTCCTGACTGTTGTGAGTATCTGAAGGTAATTCCATAAATAGCTTACTTACCAGTGTCTGAACTCCAGGGAACTCGGATTATCGCCGCCTGCACGTTATTATCCCAGTGCAATTCCTTCGCCATATCTTCGCCTATGAAAGATCCTTTCTTTTGAATCGATTGAATAAATTTCTGTGATTCTCGCCTTGCTTCTTCCAAAATAGTTTGGTCCTCTTCCGTCACAAATTTGTACGCTATTAGCGATGCAATTCGATATGCCCAGAAGCAGTCCGCAGCTGGAGAAGTGCGAAGATTCTCGTTTGAAGGAATGAGTACTTGGGTACTTTCAAGCTTGGCGATCAAAAGAGACGACTGGAGCATTCCTTTGATGCTGCGAACTGGCAAATCTGACAAATAATCGTTGTTAGCGATCAGAAAGCAGGCAAGATCACAGCAGCCTGACGTTCCAAGCTTGGATCCCCCTGCCTGTTCTCCAAATCGCCTTGCATAAAGTGCCCAGTACAACCCGCATAGATTTTTCAGATCGGCATCCCGCACACGATGTTTCTTGTAATAATGCAAGATTCTGGCGAGACCGATAAGCACCGACTGGTTCCATGCATCATTGCTGTTGGCGTTACGACAAAGGTTCACGTATTTGAGTCGATCCAGTGATAACTTAGCACTCTCGTCCAATTTCCACGGTCTTGGATAAAGAGCCTCATCATTAAGCTGCATGAGCAGCTCAACATCGATGTCACCCATATAAGAGGGCTCAAACCACTCTGTCAAAAGAAATGTATCAAGTTGCACTTTGCCATCCGCCAAATAGCGACCACCATCAAGAATGAAGGTTTGAAGCTTGAAGGATCTGGATAGCTCTCGAAGATGGGCAGAGGACTCCTTGTCCGAAAAGTAGATGTTCATCCATCCAAAAGCCCTGTTTAAGGGATCGATCAATGAAGTCGCGGTATCCTGGCTGATACGATAAACCTCAGCGCAATGAAGGTCAATATCAAGCCAGCTGCGTGCTGAAAGATGCATATTCTTGTTTCCTGTACTTATGAAAGGCCGTAAAAGCCAGAAAGTGCCATGCAAGAGGCGACGCAGCCCGAAAATCAAGGGCGATCTGTATGGACTGTCATCTAGAACGAGGGCGTGCAAGGTGGTGTACAACGGATGGATTACAAAAATGCTGGAAATGATGAGGGTTATTAATGCAGCGGGACGGTTGATGTCCCAAAGGAAAAGGGCAAGGCCGGTGACGAAAAGGTACACGGAGACTTGGAGAAGGGTAGGAAGGATAGCCACGAAAAGCTCAACCTTGGAGGCGTGAAGCTGTTCCCAGCGTATCTGCCGGACTCGAAGAGCTGTCTTGTCTGAAATGCTACCCCATTGTAGAAACTCGCGAAGCCACTGCTTGGCGCGCATGGCATACAAGGCGACAAAAAGCGAGACAGTGAGAGAGACGAGGAAAAGCATGGTTGCGGCTTGGTCGGTGGATTTCACTTTAAATTGGGAAGATGACGGGGGGAGCGAGATGCTAGAGGACAGAGTGAAATTCGGTTGATGGGAAGATAGGGCGAGCAGTATGTCGACAATGGGTTGCTGATCTGTTGGCTGAAACGACTTGATGCCCTCAATGATGAAGGCGGTCACAACTGCTGAGAAGAGTGCAGACTGGAATATTGTAACATCGAGGATTACCCAAAACGATAGAAAGAAGCGACATACGAACGGGAGAGTTGTGTTGCAGTCGTCAATGATTTGGTTGATGAAAGCGGTATCATGTTGGACAAGGCGAGACGTCCATTCCTTGAGGCTTGTATCTCGTGTTTTTGTTTCCCCCAAACTTATCCTATCCTCTTCTCTTCCGAGTGACTGGATGGGAGTACCCATATCAGTGTTCCAGATTGATAAGCTGCTCCAATGAACCGGGGTCAGGCAACCACGGCCTATGGGCGGTCTTAGAGGCCGACATGTCGCCTTTATAAGCCTCATTCGAATGCCACAACTGTCTTACGCGCAATCGATGCTATATCGGGAGGACAGGTCGGTTACTTTAAAAGGTAGGTTGTAATTCGACCTAGAAGAGGATTATGGGCAGAGGAACCAAGCGCTTGATTTGGTATTGGCCAAAGGGCTACAGTAGGGAGCATATGTTGAGGACAAATATAGAGGATTTACTGTGTACCGCTAGTTAATGGTTGTGAGGATCCAGTAGAGAGGGAATTGGAGCGATTTTGAAGCTGAAGTGACAGGTACGGTTGCAGGGAGGTAACATCTCCCCGTGATATTGATTGCCCGTACTCATTCTAGTTTCCTCGACGTAAGTGATGGTTACTTGGGATGTTGCGACCTGATCAAACTACAGACAAAACTTAAAGGATTAGGGTTGTATAAAAAATTCATGAGACGTTTAAGCTTTAGGTAGTGGCAGGGTCATTTATGCTAGTGAGAGTGGAGGCTCCTGTCCTAGAATCTTTGTCGTGAGGCTCAGAACTCGCTCCTAAAGCTTCAGAGCAATATTGTACTGATCAAAACATGAATAGTCGTTCAAACGCGTGTACAACCCCCATCCGAGTACGCGGATGTTCTACCTAAAAATATCATTACTCTTTGATATATCCAGCTCATAATTACCCATCAAAGTCCATATTCAATATTATTTCACTTTTTTCGCATAATCCGGCATTATTGAGAGCTGCTTCGAGCTCCAGCTTCCACGGGAGATAAAGCGAATGCCGAGCTTTGGCCCTCGCAATTGGATCTTTCGATTCTAACCTAAATGATCCCCACATTTCACGCCAAAGACAAATTTCGAAGGTGACTTTTTCTAGCGTACTGATGGCTGAGAGTGCATCAACAATAGGAGACCAGAAGGATCGGTCGTGGTGACGGTGACGAGCAGAAGAAAATCCCATGTCTATCAAGATAAACTTTAAGCCTGGCGAAGTAAGGGTCGGTCTGCCACTATGGAGGATCTGAGCGAAACGTTGAATAAATTGTTTCTGATCCGCAAGATTTTCTTGGTAAAGGGTAAACATAGCAACAAAGGACGTGAGAGAACGATATTGTTTGAGGTCGAAAACTCCATCAAACCACCTGTTATACGCGCTCTCATCTGCATCGAAGTTAAAAGAGAAAGTTCGTAAATCCCTCCGAAGAGTAGCAGGTTTCACTCACCACGCAGACGAAAGAAGAGATCATCAAGGTTACAAAATCTGATGTCCTGAAGGGACAAATTCGATAAAGAAATGAGTCTTGTGAGATCGCTCAGTGACTTTGCCGGAAAATACATCAGGTCGAGATCGAATATCTGGAGGCGACATTGATACCGGGTCAAATAATTAACTATAGGAGCCATGTTGTTACGGCTAGGATTATCGCGTAAGGAATTGCTATGCAACTTGAGCACGTTGAGATGGCGAGGGTTTGGTCCTGGTTCAGTCTGAATACTTGGATCCAACTCGACAATGCTGTCTGAGCATTCGAGACTTCGAAGCGAGAGTAGAGATTCAAAGATAATTGCGGGTATGTCATGTATCCTGTACAGCCGCAAGTGGATGAGGTGAGGGAAAACGTTGTACTGGAGGACTCGCTGGGTTTGTGGTTGGAGTTGAGCCCAAGATATGCACCGTCTACCAAACCCTCCAAAAAATGTTAGCCTTCTCAGATTGCGAGTCTTGGAAAACACTGGCAGGAGGGTTTCGTCGTTCATCTGGGCCGAGCTCAAGGAGAGATATCGAACATGCTGGCCAAGATCGCTGAAGGTGTTGAGTGCGTCGCAGAATTGTTTCCAGCGGGTTAATTCACTTTCGTCATCTGGCGACGAGAAAAATGAAGCAGAAGCAAAGAGTGCTCGTTGACATGAAGGCCGGAGAATACGACCAGCGAGTGCACATGATAATAGGGTCGCCTGTTCAGAGAAAGGGACCAGCTGGATGCACCTGTCAAGAATATCGAGAGGAAGTTCGACACGGTTCATGAGTGTTTTGGAAGACAAAATGAGGCTTGAAACCGGTTCAAGCAAGATTGATGATGATGGTGGATTGAGGAAAGCGACCTGCTCCTTAGCGCTTATGAGGAAAGGCGGATGCTTTTGGCATGAGCTCGTGACTAAGTACGGTCGAGAATATTCGCTTATATCATCCGAATATGGTTTCAAAGGACCTCAAAAAATCAATGCTCCATGGACACAAGTTCTTAAAGCCCAACGAGCCTGAACGGGAGCAGTGCATCAATGGGTACTTTGGGCGCTACCTTAGCGATAACGGAACAAAAAGAGTAGTCTCGAGGATCTTCTCCTCATAGGTTTCATTCTTTTCAACTTGCTCAGTTACCGCACATGGTTGTACATCCAGTCCTCTCACAAAATGAAGAGACTTGCATTCTCAATGATTTGAAGGACCACACCCCATTGAAGTTAACGAGATTCATTGCTATATGTACTACGACTAGTATATGCAACTAAGTTACGGTCAGTTCGGGATATAATACTTGTACAACACGGGAATGTGCCAACAAACGAAAGTAAAAAAAAGTTTGCACTGTGATGAGCGTACCGTGACGCAACCGATTCTATCCCAGATGAGGAAAAAATAAGTGTTTGTGAAGGACATATGGTGACCAAAATTCCACTTACAGCGGGAGATTATACAGTGTAAATACAGGAGAACGAGGCGGGGACGAAGAACTTAGCCGTTGGTTGATAGCCAATCCCTACCTTTCCTTCTCTTCGACCAAGAGCCTGAAGACAGTCTCGGTTAGTCATTGGAGAGAAGCCAGTCATTTTTACCCCATGCGTCGTCGTGGACGGCCGGTACCCACGCGCAAAGTCTTTGGAAGCTTCACTTGAAGTATAAATCTTGCGAGATATATAGGTACCACCTATCCTAAATTGATTTTTTTAAAATAAATTGTACGTGTGTTCCAAGTGAATGCTTGTGTTGTAATGTTTTTGTGTTAGATACGTCTCAAATGCCAGAATTTCCCTAAACCATGTATCTATAGGTGGGTATAGAGCATTTCCCGAGAAGACAAAGGGTATGTAACAGCAAGAAGTACAATAAAAAAATGCAAACAGAAGAAACGAACTAATACGTATGTGCGTGGCTTATGTGGAGGCAGGTACAAAGATGGTGGGCCAGTTGCTATAGAAGACTACTGACGACTTTCTATGGTATACAACCATTCAAGTAAGATGATCGCACAATGTGAAAGCAAGAGAGTTATAGGTACAAAAAGCGCAAAAAAATGACCGAGACGCGATAAAATAGCAGGGGGAAAGTCGAGAGAAGAGAAAAAAATCCTAAAATGAAAAGGTTGTCAGAATCACAAGAAAATGCCGTGTGAAAAATAGCTTACCGATGAGAGAGACTACTCCCCATGTTGTAATCGCTTCACACCGGGCTCGAGTCCAAATTCATCCTCATAACCATACTATTCCGACCCAGCAAAGGGACCATCGTTGTCTGCCCACGAAAAAATTCATGTCTCCTCTTGTCCGCCAGCGGAGAAAGGGGTGGCCATTGAGCAGCTGGCGCTGATGGAGCCAACGCCAAGGCTACCAAAGTCATAGAGTGCAGATGAAGGGAGAGAACATCCAGCTAACGTTCAGCCGAGCCCGAACGAAGGTATGCATATCCATATTGACGTTGACCAAAGAACGTGTGGGTTTGGTTCAGGAGGGTCGATGAATGGCCAGTCACGCTGGTACGATAGCGAGAGAAAATGGGGATTGGGCTAAGAGTGTAAAATGAGTCTCTGCATTCCTTGTCGCTCGACATCTGTGAGACGGACAGAAAGGAGCTGGGTTTCATGCCGATGATTGGTACCTCCTGATAGTGGGGTGCGGGTTGAGGTAGACTGGGGGTGGACCGTTCGACGGATTGCCGAGGAAGCTCAGGGACATGCGAGGACAGTTTTAAGGAATGACGACGTGGTGCATCTTTGGTTGACGATGATGACTGAGGTGTAGTGACGACCACATTCCCATGAATTCCAGGAAGATTTGAGCACAGGGATCCTGTGGAAGACAGGTTTGTGAAAGAATTCAAGAATTCTTCAGGAAGACGATCGCACGGTTTCCACCATCTCTTGACAACTTATGCACCTAGCCTGCAAGAACGTCAATCCATAGCCGAGGATAGAATTAGGAAAATAGTAAAACAGACCCATGCATTTGCCCATAGCTGCATTGACTTTGCGTACCAAAGAGCATTTTTCTTGATCATAGATGACGCTTAGACCCCATACCGTCGCACCTGCCCAAGTCGTTAACCCAGCGGATTTAAGCAATAACTAGGAAGGCAGAACGTACTGACAGTAGTCAGGCAAGCGTTCACTCGCATTGTCGCGGTAGCAGCCGGCTTTAGTCCTACGCCCACGACAACTAGCGTGTTCGTCGAGTGAGTTGGACGTTAACGAGAAAATAAGGAAGCAAAGTGTACCATCACAAGGGGCCCGAAATGAAGCGTAGAGTCGGCTTAGGAAGGCGCGTCGAGAGCAAGCATTCGGCCATATGATGGGCGTCGAAAGGAAGCATTTTGGGCTTGACAGGCTTGAACTCGACCACCATGTCCTCCGAGGCTTAATAATTTGTTCATCCTGTGTCTCGCGTCTTACAACCGAAAACACTCTTTCGCTTTTCAATCCCAGCCTTCAGGCTCATAATACTTTAAATTCTAGCTCCTGTGCTTCATCCTTTCATCATCCGTTCACAAATCCTTTGCCTCCCAGCAAACCTCATTGGGATCGATCCTTGCTCATAATCCGTTCCGGTAGCTACTGTCGGCAGAGCTTGTTCAGTCATCTATGGCAAATTCGTGACTGGCATGATTCCCTTGGGAACTATCACCGCCGACTGGTTGGACAGTCAGCAACCTGGAAACTCTTTCGCACCGCTTACACAGCTTCTGTGGCCTCCCTCATCTTTGAAGGAGTGTGAGGTGTCTCGACAGCTTGTCGTCCGAACTTCCTCTCGACCTTCGCAACCCCACTCTGATCGAATAAATTTCCGGCGAAATTGATTATATGCTACCAATGTTTTGTTCAGCTCTCAACACAATTGACTATCATTTGAAGATATTGGTATATGTTAAAGCTACAGACAGAACTCCAAGTATAAAGAAACTCATCATGAGATAGTTTAACGGGCTACTTCCCCTTGCCATTCTATTACGCAGGTAACCAACCTGCTCAAAACTGCTAATAGTGTCCGGATGCTCTTGTCCAAGGACTCTCGTGCGCATGTTGAGGGTCTGTTCATGAAGTTCAAGAGCATTCCTGTGTTGACAAATATACGAGTAGGTGGCCGCAAGGTTACTCATACTAGTGAGAGTGTCAGGATGGTCCTCTCCCAGAACCTGTTTTCTGAGCGCCAGAACCTGCTCCTTCATCTTCAGAGCCTCCCTGTGCTGGCCAAGGTCAGAGTAGGTGCTGGCAAGGCTGTTCATGATTGTGAGGGTGTGTGGGTGCTTCTCTCCAAAAATGCTTGTCCTGAGTGCTAGAACCTTCTGCCGTATCTTCAGAGCATCCCCATGTAGACCAAGATCGGAGCAGATTCTGGCAAGGTTGCCCATGCCCCAGAGAGTATCTGGATGCTCTTCCCCCAAGTACTGAGCGCTGAGGACCAGTGCCTCCAATTGAAGCTTGAGCGCATCCCTGTGCCGACCTAGATCTGAGTAGGTGAATACAAGGTTGTTCATACTCTTAAGAGTGTCTGGATGTTTCTTTCCTAGGATCCGTGTCCTGAGGTCCAGAACTTGCTCTTTCATCTTCAGAGCATCCGTGTGCTGGCCAAGATATGGGTAGATGGATGCAAGGTTGTTCATACTCGTGAGAGTGTCCAGATGCTCTTGCCCCAGAATTTGCGTTCGTAGTGCCAGGACGCGCTCTGCAAGTTTCAGAGAATCATTGTACCGACCAAGATGAGAGTAGGTCAATGCAAGGTTACTCATGCTGGTGAGTGTCTCTGGATGCTCGTCTCCAAGAATCTGTGTCCTGAGTGCTAGAACATGTTCATTCAGCTTCAAAGCATCCTTGTGCCGACCAAGAGCTGAATAAGAGGTCGCAAGGTTGCTTGTGCTGATGAGAGTGAATGGATGGTCATTTTCTAGAATCTGTGTGCTGAGCGCGAGAACCTGCTTCTGAACCTCCAGAGCGTCCCTGTGTTGAGCTAAACCTGAATAGGCGCTTGCAAGGTTGTTCATACACGTAAGAATGTCTGGATGTGCCTCCCCTTGCATTTGCTTCCGGATTGCCAGGATGAGAACATGCTGATTGAGCTTCAGAGCATCCCTGTACAGACCAAGATCAGAGTAGGCGTATGCAAGGTTGATCATGCCAGTGAGAGATTCTGGATGTTCATCCCCTAGAGTCCGTGACTTGATCTCCAGAACCTGCTTGTGAAGCTCCAGAGCATCTCTGTGTCGACCAAGTTCTGAATAAGCGCTTGCAAGGTGGTTCATGACTCTGAGAGTAACAGGATGCTCTACTCCAAACGCTTCCTGCATCTTTACTTTCTCTTGCTCATAGACAGCTGCAGATTCCTGAAACATACCACCCCGATCAAATGCAAGGCCGAAATGATGGAGGAGAGTGAAGTGCACGTCAAGACCAGTTTGGGTGGATGCTCGTATATGAGGGACCAGCGACAGCGTCCTCGTAAATTCGTCATTGCTTCCTCCTCTTGGCGTTGCTATAGAGAGCAATGTTTGAGTGGAACAAATTATCTCCTTGGGACGAAGACATTGGCTTTGAGCCCATTGTTGTACAAGTGGGTGAAGGGAGACTGTGCGACTGCTAGTATTAAATTCCATCAAGGAGAAAGATCGAATTTCTTTGATAAGCGTGCGAAATCGAAGAATATCCCACGTCGAATCAACAGCATGGAAGCTGGAAAGAAAGGTGGCAAGGCATGAGGGAATAGCATCTTTATAGGCTGTTTTATAAACAGCCCATGCGTCCTCGAAGATGCGCGACGGGATACCTTCATGATGCATAAAACAAAGGAGTTCAAGGAGTCGGACGGCCGGAGAAGAGAGTTTGTTGAAGCTGATGGTCCAGGTAGTGTATACTGTGTGTTCGTAATCATCTGTGGTCTGGATCGATTTGTCTTCAAGAAGTCTTTTGCGATTCCGCAGATAAATGGGCAAATATTCGCTCAGGGTACAGATGTCCTGAGCGAGGAACCCGCAAGCCTGGTTGACAGCTAAGGCCAAACAGCCGAGGGTCTATCTCATGAATCAATAAAAGCGCATGCGAGATACCTTAGGGACGAACCTGGACAATCTCAGAAGCTAATTGATACGTTTCCACAGTCTTTTCGGCAGCTACACCTCTCAGTTGCAACTCCACCGCATCGTCTAACTCCAACTGATCCACCCAGATATGACAATCCGTCGCATGCATACGTACCTCACGATTACGTGTCGTAATGAGAACATTACCGTGAGGCCACATGATGTATGGTCGTAGGTCGAGCGACGGGTCATCTGCGTTATCGAGGAATAATAGCCACTCTTCCTTGGTGGTCCGCAGCAGGTGGAGAGCATCCTCAACCGTAGGTTTGTCTGACACCTCAATCGCGATGAGTTTCAAGTCGTTCTCGAGCGTGAATTTATTCGAGGCATCGACAAAGAAGACATCCGTAAATCTACGAGACAATGAGGAGGCGCCGCGAAGGAAGAGTGTGGAGACTGACCTGTTTTGACTTCGCCTAATGAACTCGAGCCCAATCTGAGACTTTCCCCCGCCACCGATACCGTACAAAACACCAACACGACACAATGTCGATTCGCGGCTCAAGCTGAAGTAATCTTCCAGTTTTTCCAGTTCGCAGCGTCTTCCAGTGAAATTCTGCGTGGGTGGCGGGTACAGTTTCCGATGGAGAGTCTGCACCACGGCTGGTACTACTCCGGATATTCCGTCGACAATGATTCGTTCGGGGCGTCGGATGAGATCCTGCAAAAGCATATCGATGCTACGTGTCGCCCGAGAGCTCTGAAGATTGAGTGTGTATGGGATATAACGGCATTGAGGTTTGATAAGTCGATTGCCGGACTCTGCAGACCTTGCTCGACATTCAACCGCCAAAATACTTCCGGCGTGTTGCAGAATCGGCGTTCCATGTCGTCAGCAACACGCTCGCAGTCCAATGCGATGCGAGGGAAGAGGTCTGTGAGCCCCTTCGACAGGGACATAGCCTCAGAATGGCCAGAGCCAATGTTAAGGATAGTGCAGATACGACAACCTTTGAAGACGTCGGTAGCTTCTTTGGTGAGTTCATCCGTGGGGTTATTCCACCTCAAATCGCCTGCAACGAACGTCTCGCCGATACCCATGTCACCAATAACAATAGGACTGAAGAAGTCGGGCATTGAGGTCGTAGCACATGCCGCTTCCCAAAGCATGCAGTCAAAGCTATGATTGGCACGAGTGCGATAGTTGCGAAAGAGGCGAGGATGACCAATGCTATGAAAAGCCGCAGTACAAACGAACCTAGCATTCACGGTCAACAGTGGGGTTCAGCGATAACATGAGAATTCACGTTTTGCAAATGTCATTTTCACAAAACATCCTCCTTTCTGCTCCCCCAGTCGAGTACTTTGCAATCATCCCCTTCATCTCCTGCTCCAGGACAGCTGTTCGCTTGGGCATGTCCAAGCGTTCGGCGAATACAGCTGTGCACAAGTTGACGAACTCGCGGACAAGCTGGTCTCCCGTCATGCTCAGTATGCCACACATGATTGCCAAGATTCTAACAACAATTTAGTTGAAGTGCATATAAGGGTATCTGCAGGACTTACCCTCCAAATCCTGACCCACATATCATATCAAAATAATCGCAGACTCTGGGTGAACTTGACAGTTGGCAGTCGACTTGAACACGGTTCATCATCTCCTTCACCATAAGAGCTTGAGAGATGGCTCGTATCCCTCCACCATCTTATACCCAGATGAGAAAGGTGGGACACAGAAGCAATTGGGCAAGAGGACGTGCCAAAGGACAAGAAGCGCAAGCCCTTCCCAGGAAGAGGAAGAGAGCCGGCCAAAGACATGGCTACAAGTAATCAGAGAAAGCCACAACGACGCTCAAAATGATTCAATGAAAGAGAAAACTGGAATGTCGACCATGAACGTCGGCGTCGAGTCACAAGTTGATCGGGAGCAGTGGAGTCAATGTCTTCTTGTATTTTTGGCCGCTCACTTCGTTTTAGTTGGTTACAATGAAAAAAATTGCCCTCAAAGGGTGACCTAGTACTTACGACGTTCATTATTTTGAACTCTGATTCGTCACTACATATTTTGTAGGTCTCCTGTCACAAATGGAGAACTTGCATCGTCGATCGTTTAACGGGTTATACCCCTTGAAATTTGTGACACTACATGTTTATGTACATAGAGTAACGCACCCCCGGAATGTAATGCACCTAAACCACACAGGAATACGCTAAGGTACGAAAGTAAAAAAAAAAAACCTTTCTATGCCCCGGCTGAACGGGAACTTGCGTTTGGGAATGGTAGATGGTGGCTAAAAATGCGCTAGCGTTGAGAGAGGCCATAAAGTGTATATTAGTGCGTTGATATAGAAGGATGAAGAAGAGATGAAGGTACTCGTAAACTTAGACTAGCATCGGTAAGACTTCGCGATCGGTTTACTTCAATGGCCGTTCTGGTCTTGCTTCCTATCCTGCCAAGGCTCGAAGAAAGCATTAGGAGGTCACAGGAGAGGATCTTATGTGTGCAGGTTATGCAAGAGTAGGTGATACAGAGATAGTGTTTCGGGTGGTGGATAAGAATACAGGAGACATTTTGTGCCGTACGGACATGTAAATAAGACAATGATATAAAACAATGCGAAAGCAAAAAAGAGAGAGCCATGGGTACAAGAAGCAGGAAAGTTGATTGAGATACTACGAAACAGCGGGAAACCTTGGAGAGGGGAAAAAGAAAATTTTCTAAATTCTAAATGAAAATATTGTCAGAATCGCAATAAACACCAGGTACAGAATGGCTTACCGAAGAAAAAGCTACTTGCCAGGCCGTAATCCCTTCACGGGGAGCTCTCCAAATACATTCTCATGACCACGCTTTTTTGGCCCAACAGACCCCATAGGGACCATCATAGTCTGCTCATGGGAAATATCATGGTTCTGTTTTTTTGTCCAATGGAAGACAAAGCGACCGTTGAGGGGCCAGTACTGATGGTCGAAGTGCCAAAGCTGCCAAAGTCATGGGAAGCGGAGGAATCGCGAGCACATCCATATTGATCCTAACTAAAGAACTCCTCGATTGGAGTTGCTGCGCCAGGGTATTACATGATGAAGGAGGTCAGGTGAAGAGAGTCGACAGCATCCTGGCTCATGTAAGTTGGGTTTGGGGTGACCATGAATGGCTTGGTCACGTTTTGTACGACAGAGGTAGAAAACAGGGATTGGGTCCAAAGTGTAGCCGCGAAAAGAGTTTTCTGTACCGCTTGTCGCTGAGCATCCTTGAGAGGGACACCAAAGAGTGAGGGGTCCATGTCGATGATCAGTACCACTTGATGGAAGGCTACTGTTCAAGGCTGTTTGGTCGACGCGTGGCCGAGGGACCTGAGAGACGTGTTGATGCTAGGGTTGGGATTGCGGCAAAGATGAAGATGGGGCATGACGGTGCAGTGTATGTTTAGCTGGTAAAGATGGCTGAGGTGGGGTGGTAATTGGATTTAGTTGCGAGCGCGGGACTGAGGGAGTATATGAAAGTGATGGTTGATACTAAAGACAAGGCAAGTTAGAGATAAGGAACAAAGAGAGTTTAATACTCACAATCTCTACAAAGTCTAAAGAGCTTCTAACTCGCCCTCTTCATTCATCCTAGCTTCCCTTGCTCTCATCTCTAGGACACTTCTCAGTCTGTCAGGGTGATGACGAGACTCGAAAGTGGATTCTGATATTCGCTGGTTTCAACGATCGTGTACTAGCTGTGCATTACATCCAGGGAGACTTGAGCAAAGGTCTTCTATGCAAGACCGTAGACGAATTCTTCAGAGTTCCAGCATTTTTCAGCCAAGTATGCGTCTGGCTTGCAAGAGCGTCAATCTATCGTCGCGATAGAATTAGGAGAAGAAGAAAACTGACTTACGCATTCGTCCAATAACTCCTCCCATTTCTACCTTGCGTACAGAGTTGCCCTTTCCTGCACCACCGAAGCTTAGACCGTGCATCGTTGCATCTGCCATGGTCATTAATCCAGCTGCTCAAAATACCATTAGGGCGGCAGAACGTACCACCAGCAGTCAAGTCAGGCATTTACTCGCATTTTCACGGGTGCAGCATAGGCTTCGGTTCAGCGCCGACGACGACAATTCGAGGATTCGGTGAGTGGGAATTGGGGTTCAAATGGGGAAAGGGGCAACATCGAAAGGGGGCTCGGTGCAGTAAGACGCGTCGAGAAGAGCAAGCGAGTCTGACCATCTGGTTGGATGATTGGAGTCGAGAAGAAGAAGCCTCTTGATATGCACTTCGAAGCTTCCCCCTAACCACCATTGTCCTCAGAGGCTCAAACTTTTAATAATTCAGGCTCTCTTGCACCTTGCCAATCAAAACCGCTGTTTCAATTTTCAAGCCTAATCTTCAAGTTTACTACTGACAATAACAATTCCTCCATTTTATGACTTCATTCTTCGTTCACAATTCGGCTGCTCATAATGGGCTTCGATGGCTACTGTTAGGAACGATGAGGAACCTTTTCCTTCCTCTTTGGCAGGCGCGTGGTAAGCTTGAATCTTCTGAAAATTGTGGTCACCGTCTCGTTAACATCCCGAGACCTCTCTCAGACACCTTGCGCGACCTTGTGACCCTCCGTCAAGTTTGAAGAAGGGTGAGATTAGTTCAATGTCATATAGCCTGGATTTTTGACAGCCTTCACAACCATGTACCCATAAGAGGTTTCACCTTTGTCCCCCCAGCTCATTGGGGCTGTGAATGCCGCTTGCAGGTGTGCACGGCAGCGATATTCTTGTGATAATGATAGCAGGTATTGAGCCGCTTTGCACAACGCAATTGATTATTATTTGAAGATATCACAACTTGGTAAAAGATATAGACAGAACCTAAGATTCAAACCAATTCATGAGACGTTTGAGCTTGCTACGTTTGCCTTGCTTTCGCTGTCCCTTTTCCCTTGCAAGCTGCTCACGCACCTTCTTAACCCACTCAGAACTATCAATGGTGTCCGGATGTTCTGGCCCAAGAACCCTCTGACGCATGGTGAGAGTCTGCTCATGGAGCCCAAGAGCATCCTTGTGCCGACCAAGATTGGAGTAGGTAGCAGCAAGGTTGTTCATGCTGATAAGAGTGTCTGGATGCTCATCACCTAGAATCCGTGTGCCGAGCGCCAGAACCTGCTCCTCCAGTTTCAGAGCATCCTTGTGCTGACCAAGATCGGAGTATGTGCCCGCAAGGTTGCCCATGCTAGTGAGAGTGTCTGGATGTTCCTCCCCTAAAATCCGTGTCCTGAGTGCCAGAACCTGCTGCTTCAGTTCCAGAGCATTCTTGTGCTGACCAAGATCGGAGTAGGTGTTCGCAAGGTTGTTCATGCTGATGAGAGTGGATGGATGCTCCTCCCCTAGAATCCGTGTCCTGAGCGCCAGAACCTGCTGCTTCAGTTCCAGAGCATTCTTGTGCTGACCAAGATCGGAGTAGGTGTTCGCAAGGTTGTTCATGCTGGTGAGAGTGACTGGATGCTCCTCCCCTAGAATCCGTGTCCTGAGTGCCAGAACCTGCTGCTTCAGTTCCAGAGCATTCTTGTGCTGACCAAGATCGGAGTAGGTGTTCGCAAGGTTGTTCATGCTGGTGAGAGTGACTGGATGCTTCTCCCCTAGAATCCGTGGCCTGATTGCCAGAACCTGCTCCTTCAGCTTCAGAGCATCATTGTACTGACCAAGATAGGAATAGGTCAAAGCAAGGTTGTTCATGCTGGTGAGAGTGGATGGATGCTCCTCCCCTAGAATCTGTGTCTCCAGCGCCAGAACCTGCTCCTCAAGCTTCAGAGCATCATTGTACTGACCAAGACAGGAGTAGGTCAAAGCAAGGTTGCTCATGCTGGTGAGAGTATCTGGATGCTCCTCCCCTAGAATCCGTGTCTCGAGCGCCAGAACCTGCTCCTCCAGCTTGAGAGCATCCTTGTGCTGACCAAGATCGGAGTAGGTGCTCGCAAGGTTGCTCATGCTAATGAGAGTGACTGGATGCTCCACCCCTAGAACCCGTGTCCTGAGCGCTAGAACCTGCTCCTCCAGTTTCAGAGCATCTTTGTACTGACCAAGGTCAGAGTAGGCACACGCAAGGTTGCTCATGCTGGTGAGAGTATCTGGATGCTCCGGCCCAAACTCTTCCTGCATCTTTGATTTCACTTGTTCATAGACAGCTGCGGCTTCTCGAAACATGCCACCTCGATAATATGTAATACCGAGACAATGAAGGAGAGTGAAATGTACATCAAGGCCAGTTTGCGCAGACGCTCGGAGATGAGGGAGTAGTGACAATGTCATCAGAAAGTCATCCTGGCTATTTCCTGTTGGAGCTGCGAGAGAAAGCAGTGTTTGCGTTGAATGGATTGTCTCTTGTGAAAAACGGCATTGGCTCCGAGCCCACTGCTGGACAAGCGGGTGAACGGAGAATGTATGGTTACCAGTATTGAACTCAATCAAGGAGAAGGATAGAATTTCTTTGATAAGCATGCGAAATCTAAGAATATCCCATGTTGAGTCGACGGCCTGGAAGCTGGACAAGAAGGTAACAAGGTCGATCGGAACGGCATCGTCGTCTACTTCGCCATAAACTTTCCAAGCATCTTCAAAGATGCGCGACGGAATATTTTCATGATGCATGAAGCATAAGAGTTCGAGGAATTGAACAGCAGGAGACGATAATTTGTTAAAGCTGATGGTCCAGGTAGTGTAGACGGTGTGTTCATAATCATCCGTGGTTTGAATCGACTTGTTGTCAAGAAGCTTCGTGCAATTGCGCATGTAAATAGGCAAATATTCGCTCAGAGTACAGATATCCTGAGCAAGGAACCCACGAGCCTGGTTCACAGCCAAAGCCAAACACCCAAGTTTCTAGCGAAGATTGAGCAAGGGGTGGATGCGAGATATTATTAGAACGAACCTGGACAATCTCAGACGCTATTTTGAATGTTTCCAAAGTCTCGTTAACATCTAGTCCTCTCAGCAACAACTCCACAGCGTCATCCTGCTCCAACCGATCGACCCAGATGTTACAGTCCGGTGCATGCGTGCGCACCTCATGATTGCGTGTCGTAATAAGGACATTGCCGTGAGGCCACATAATGTAGGGTCGTAGGTCGAGCGACGGGTCATCCGCATTGTCGAGGAACAGGAGCCATTCTTCTTTAGTGGTCCGCAACAGGTGGAAAGCATCCTCAACAGAAGGTTCGTCTGAAACCTCAATAACGATCGCTTTCAAGTCGTTCTCGAGTGTAACTTTGTCGGAGGCATCAACGAAGAAGACATTATTGAATCTAACCAAATGAATAATTGCTACAAATTAGAAGGAAGAAATGGGGACTGACCTGTTGTTACTTCTCCTGACGAACTCGAGGCCCATCTGCGACTTGCCCCCTCCTCCGATACCATACAGAACACCGACACAACATGACGTCGGTTTGCGGTCCGAGCTAAAGTATCCATCCAATTTCTTCAGTTCAGAGCTTCTTCCAGTGAAGTGCTGAGTAGGTGGAGGGCAGAGCTTCCGACGGAGAACCTCTAGCACGGCTGGCACTACTCCAGATATTCCGTCGACGGAGATCCGTTCGGGACATCTGATGAGGTCCTGCAGAAGCGTGTTGATGCTACGTGTCGTCCGAGCAATCCGAAGATACGAATGCGTATGGGAGACAACCTCAGCGAGATTTGACAGGTTGACCGCCAGATCCTGCAGACCCTGCTCGACGTTCAGCCGCCAAAACACTTCTGGCGTATTCCCAAACCGGCGCTCCATGTCATCAGCAACGCGCTCGCAGTCCAGTGCGATGCGAGAGAAGAGATGAGTCAGTCCATTCGACAACGACATATGCCCAGGATGGCCGGACCCAATGCTGATGATAGTGCAGATACGGCGACCTTTGAAGAGGTTGACAGCCTCTTTAGTAAGCTCTTCTGTGGGATTGTTCCATCTCAATTCCCCCCCGACGAACTCCTCACCGATCCCCGTGCCACCAATAACAATGGGATTGAAGAGATCTGGTATTGAAGTTGTGGCACACGCTGCTTCCCACAGCATACAGTCGAGACTGGGATTTGCGCGAGTGCGATAGTTGCAAAAAAGGCGAGTATGACCGGTGTTATGTGATGCTGCAGCACAAACAAACCTACATCCTATGAGTAATAATAAGTAAACAACAAAGTCAGAACTCACGTTTTGCACGTGTCATCTTCGCAAAACATCCTCCTTTCTTCTCCTCCATTTGAGTACTTTCCGATGATTTTCTTAATCTCTCGTTGCAAGTCGGCCGTTCGCTGGGACGCGTCTAAGCCTTCTGAGAAGACCGCCTCACACAATCCAACAAACTCGTGGACAAGTTGATCTCCCGTCATTTTCAGGATGCCACACATGATAGCCAAGATTCTAAAAACTCATTGATTCAAGTGAATATGAGGGATTTACAGGACTTACCCTCCGAACCCTGATCCGCATACCATATCGAAGTAATCGCAAACTTTGGGTGGGCTAGACAGTTGGCAATCGACTTCAATACGATCCATCATCTCTTTCACCATAAGAGCTTGAGAGATTGCTCGTAATCCTCCGCCATCTAACATGCAGATGAGAAAGGTTGGGAAACAAGGCAATGAGGACTTGCCAAAAGACAGGAAGCGCAATCCCTTTCCAGGTTCACGAAGAGGGCGAGACATCGACATGACATCAAGTCATGAGATAAGTCAAACGGGGGTCCAGAGGGGTTTGAGCAGAACAAGAACGGTAGTACTGCAGTGTGACGATGGGCGTCGGCTTGAAGCCACGAGTTGATCGGGAGCAATACATCATTTGCCTCAAAACTTGTGTGGAGAGACCAGGAAGACGCTTGACCACTTCAAATATAAGTGGCCATGCCCCGTGTAGAGATTTTAAAGAAACACGCAAATCTCCTCGAGCAAAGGTGGAAGTATCAGAGCTCCTGTCTTTGAGAAGGAAGGTTATTCACTGAGAGCGGCCCAGTCGTGGATGACACAGTGTGGTCGTCCCCAATAAATAAAACGATCTAGATTCTCGCAAAAAATTGTTGAGTTCAAGCTCAGGCATAAATTCGAGCAGATGTTTCTCGGGGAAAGTCGTATTTGCTATCATGACGGTTTGTTGTGAGCTGGAAAGATCTCAGTTACAGAGTCATTCTCAATGACCAACACTCAAATGTGAAGAATTCATCCCACCTTTATTTCATTCGCTCGCGCGGTAATTCCAACGCCCCATACACAAACATATATGATTTTCTTGGTCCTATACCTTGCTCTCCTTTGGTTCTAGCCAGAGGTCGACTTCTCTTAGTTCTGCCCCCTATCTCCATAACCAATACATTCTCTCCCCAACTGCAAATGCTTTTTTAGTGTCTAATAGGCTGTACTCCCCAGTCTATAACCCCCTCATCCTCCAACTTGACGATCTGCAATCTTTGTGACCGACTATGGCAATGTTCCACTGTACCGCAGCATAATCATAGCCGGCAGGTTCCCACACGCCCTGCAATGTAACATCAAGATGTCATTGGGAAGTGTTTGAAGACAGGGAGTAATCATAATCATAATCATAATCATAATCAAAGAGTAGATCGAGTGTTAAGTGGAATGGGGTATGATCCGTCCTCATTGGGTGAGCTCGCTCGACTGATTTTTGTATTTTCTCTCTTGCTAATAGGTCGATTCTGTTCCTGGAAATATCACACAGGATTCAGTCCTTGCAATTGAAGAAGCATTCAAATCTGAAGACGTCGAAAAGATAAAACGTTGGTACTCGAAACCGAAAACGAGGACCAGGGGATAGCTGTGGAAGAACTGTAAAAGCGTGCAAGGACGCAATGAAATGATCATTATGGTTACGAGTGAAATACATCTACTATATTTTTACGATATCTAGATTAATTATGTCCGATATATTGTAAATGTTGGGGCTCCCGCAAACTGAAGAGAGCGTTAATATGTACTATGTGTATGACCACTTGGAAGAGCGGATCCAAGCAGGTATGTCACAGCAAGAAGCGCGAAGAAAATTCAACTCGAAAGATAAAACGAATGTGTGGGCGAGTGGGTTTTATAGACGCAGATAATATAAAGGATGGTGGGTCAATTTAGTGGGTAAGAGTGCCGACGACATTTGCGCTACACGAACTTTAAATAAGATGAGGATGTGAAAACAACTTGAAGGCAAGAAAGCTATAGGTATAAGAAGCGGGAAAGAAATGGAGATACGACGAAGCAGGATGGGGGAAAGTCGAGAGAAGAAAAGAAAACACATCCTAAATGAAAAGGTTAAAAAAAATGTTAGTATCACAAGGAAACACCAATTGCAGATTAGCTTACCGAGGAAACATCTGCTTCCCAGCCTGCAATCTTTTCACAGGTGTTCGAGTCCAAATTCATCCTCATGGCCAAGCTTTTTCGACCAGTCGACCTCGAAGGGACCATCATAGTCCACCCAAGTGCAATGCCTCGTCTCTGTCATTCTGCCAATGAAGGATAAGGTGGCCATTGAGGGGAATAGCACTGATGGAGCAAGTGTCATAGCCGCCAATGTCATAGGACGCGGAGGGAGCTAGAGAGCATCCAGCCAAAGCCTAACCACACCCGAACGAAGACCAAAGAGCAGCCCATTTTGAATATTCGTTCCAGGGTAGTGCGTGAGGAAGACGGTTAAGGGAAGAGGAGGGCCCGCATTGTATCCTTTACGTTGGTTTGGGAGGGTCTGGAATGACTAGGCACATCATGTGCGACAGTGGTAGCAAAAAGAGAATGGGTTTCAAGTGTAGCTGCGAAAATGGCTCTCTGTACCATGTGTCGCTGAGAATGCATGACAGGAACGCCAAGGAGTGGGATCTATGTTGATGATTGGCATTAGACCACTGGTAAAGGTGGTCTCATTGACGCGGGCTGAGGGAGCTGAGAGACTTGGTGGGGCGAGGGTTGGGATTGTGCCAAAGAGAATGATGAAGAATGATGATGCAGTGTATTGTCCGCTGACATAGATGCCTGAGGTATGCTGGTGACTGCATTCGCACGCGGAGGCGGGACTGAAGGAATATATGAAAGTGATGGGTGGGACTACACAAATGCAAGTTAGAGATGAAACAGCAACAAGGACAGCCGAGCACTCACAATGTCTACAGAGTCGAAATGGCGTTACGCTCGTCGGCCTCTTCATTCGCTTTTCTCTCCCTGCTCTAGCTATACGTTGTCACAACGACGATGAGACCTAAAAGTGGATTCCTGTATGCACGGATTTGAATGATCGTGGACCAACGTTGTAGTGCGTCCAATGAGATTCGAGCATAGTCATCCTGTGAAAGCCTGAATTATAAGAAGAATGCATGAATTCTTCAGAGAGGCCATCATACCATAATTCAACCAACTCTGCATCTGACCAGCAAGAACGTCAATCTATCGTCGCGTATAGATTCAAGAGGCAAAAGAACCGACCTAAGCATTCGGCCATAACTTCTCTAACCTAGGTGGGTATACGAGGACACTACTCGGGACGGAGGGTAAACGGCCGGTATGTAACAGCAAGCAGTACAACGAAAATGCAAGCAGATAAGCGAAACAGAAACAAAGGGAATATGTAAGTATATTATTATGTGTGTGCATGGGTTAGGCAAAAGTAGATAGTACAAAAATATGGTAGGTCGGTTGGCAGGTATGATTACAGGCGACATTCTGTGCTACACGAACATTTTAATAAGACGATGGTACAAAACAATGCGAAAGCGAGCGAGCGAGAGGGCTATAGGTACAAGAAGCGAGAGAAGTGACTGAGATACGAAGAAATAGCAGGAGCAAGTTTGGGAGAGTAGAAAAAAAAAAGATCCTGAACAAAATAATGAAAAAGTTGTTAGAACTATAATGAAACGCCGAATAAATAATAGCATACCGAATAAACCATTACCCTCGAAGCCTCCTTATTTTTCACGGCCGGTTTCAGTCATCCTCATGACCGTGCCTTTTCGACCTAGCAGACTCTCAGAGGGATCGTCTTAGACCGCCCACGTGGAATGTCTTGTCTCTACTTTTCTGCCAAAGGAGGACAAGGTGGCTAGCGTTGATGGACTGAGTGCCAAGGCCGCTGAAGTCATAGGAAGCGGAGGGAACATCCAAGGAAAGTTCAGCCTCACTCAAACAAAGACGTGCACACCCATATCGACGCTCCATTTGAATATTTGTGCCAGGGTGGTACATGAGGGAGGACGTCAATGAAAAAAGAGTGGCCGCATTGTGTCCCACGTAAGTTTGGTCTGGGAGAGTCCATGAGCGATCTGTCACATCATGTACAACCGCAATAGCAAGTGACGATTGGACTTGGAGTTTAGCTGCGAAAATAGTGCTGTGTCATTTATTCCTGAGTATTCGTGAGACGAGCACCAAGGAGCGGGGGTATATGTCGATGATTGGTACCAGTTGATGGAGGACTATTGGTCAAGGTGGTCTGATTGGCGTGTAGCTGAGGACGCTGAGAGACGTGATGGGGAGAAGGTTGGGGCTGCGGCGAAGTTACGGTTGAGATATAGTGTTGCAGTGCATCTTTCGTCGATGAAGATGACTGAGGTGTGGTGGTGGTGACAGCATTCATATGTGAACGTGGGACTGAAACAGCTTAGGAAAGCAAGCGATGGTCGATACTAAGCGTAAGGCAAGTTAGAGTTGGAAGAAAAACGAGAGCCTAGTACTCACAATGTCTCCAATGTCGAAATTGCTTCAAGATTGCCCTCTTCATTCGTTTTATCTTCCCTTGCTTTCATGTACGTCTTCGTCTGTCAGGGAGAAGACGAGACTCAAACATGAATTCTTGCATTCCCCGATTTGAACGGCCGTGAACCAGCTGTGCTTTGCGTCGGGTGAGACTTGAGCAAAGGTCTTCTATGGAAGACCGTAGACGAATTCTTCAGAGTTCCAGCATTTTTCAGCCAAGTATGAGTCTCGCTTGCAAGAGCGTCAATCTATCGTCGCGAGAGAATTAGGAGAAGAAGTAAACTGACTTACGCATTCGTCCAATAACTCCTCCCATTTCTACCTTGCGTACAGAGTTGCCGTTTCCTGCATCGTCGCATCTGCCAAGGTCATTAATCCAGCTGCTCAGAGCAAGCATTAAAAAGGCAGAACGTACCACCAGCAGTCAAGTCAGACGTTTACCCATATCTTCGCGGGAGCAGCATAGACTTCGGCCCAGCGTCGAAGACGACAATTCGAGTATTCGTCGAGTGAGACTTGGATTTCAGATGGAAAATGGGGGAAAGATGCAACATCAAAAGAGGTTCCGTGTAGTAAGACGCGTCGAGAAGAGTAGATGAGTCTGACCATCTGGTTGGATGATGGGAGTCGAGAAGAGGAAGCCTCTTGATACACACGTCGAAGCTTGCACCCACCACCATTGTCCTCAGATTCTCAAAACTTCAATAATTCGTACTCTCTTGCGCCTTACGTCTGACGATCAAAAACGCTTCTTCACTTTTCAGGCCACATCTTTAAGTTTACTACTCGCAATGGGAATTCCCCCATTTTATGACTTCATTCTTCGTTCCCAAATCAGCTGCGCATAATCGGCTTCGATGACTACTGTTGGGAACGATGGAGAGCTTTTCCCTTTTCTCCTTGGTTGGCGCATGGTTGGCTTAAATCCTCCAGAACCTTTGGTCACTGTTTCGTTAACGGCGTGAAACATCTCTTGGACATCTTGCTCAGCCTTGCGACAATTTGTCAAGTTTGAAGAAGTGTGAGGCTGGTTCGATAGAGCTGGAAGTGTTGTCAGCCTTTACAACCCGGTTCTCATTAGTGGTTCACATCGATCTCCTCGACTCATTTGTGCTGTGAATGTTGCTGGTACGTGTGCACGGTAGCGATATTTCTTTTGTGATAATGATGGGAAGTATCCAGCCTCTTTTGCGAAACGTAATTGAATGTTATTTGAATATGTCGCGATTTGGTAAGGCTACAGACAGAACCCGAGATTAAAACCAGTCCATGAGACGTGTGAGCTTGCCAAGTATGCCGCCCTGTCGCTATACCTTTTCACTTGCAATCTTCGCACGCACCCCTTCAACCCACTCAGAACTAACGATAGTGTTCGGATGTTCTAGCCCGAGGACCCTCTGATGCATGATGAAGGTCTGCTCATGGAGTTCAAGAGCATCCTGGTGCCGACCAATCTCGAAGTAGGTGCTCGCAAGGTTGTTCATGCTGGTGAGAGTGGATGGATGCTCCTCTCCAAGAATCCGTGTCCTGAGCACTAGGACCTGCTCCTTCAGCTTCAGAGCATCCTTGTGCTGACCAAGATGGGAGTAGGTGCCCGCAAGGTTGCTCATGCTGGTGAGAGTGTCTGGATGTTCATCCCCTAGAATCCGTTTCCGGAGCGCCAGAACCTGCTCCTTCAGTTTCAGAGCGTCCTTGTGCTGACCAAGATCGGAGTAGGTGCTCGCAAGGCTGTTCATGCTGGTAAGAGTCGTTGGATGCTCCTCCCCTAAAATCCGTGTTTCGAGCGCCAGAACCTGCTCCTTCAGTTTCAGAGCGTCCTTGTGCTGACCAAGATGGGAGTAGGTGCTCGCGAGGGTGCTGATGCTAGTGAGAGTAGATGGATGCTCCTCCCCTAAAATCCGTGTCCTGAGCCCCAGAACCTGCTCCTCTAGTTTCAGAGCGTCCTTGTGCTGACCAAGATCGGAGTAGGTGCTCGCAAGGTTGTTCATGCTGGTAAGAGTCGTTGGATGCTCCTCCCCTAAAATCCGTGTCCTGAGCGCCAGAACCTGCTCCTCCAGTCTCAGAGCATCCTTGTGCTGACCAAGATCGGAGTAGGTGCTCGCAAGGTTGTTCATGCTGGCGAGAGTAGATGGATCCTCCTCTCCTAGAATCCGTGTCCAGAGCGCCAAAACCTGCTCCTCTAGTTTCAGAGCATCCTTATGCTGACCAAGATGGGAGTAGGTGCGCGCAAGGTTGCTCATGCCAGTGAGAGTAGATGGATCCTCCTCTCCTAGAATCCGTGTCCAGAGCGCCAGAACCTGCTCCTGAAGTTTCAGAGCATCTCTGTGCTGACCAAGATGGGAGTAGGTAAAAGCAAGGTTGCTCATGCTAATGAGAGTCTTTGGATGATCCGGCCCAAACTTTTCCTGCATCTTTGATTTCTCTTGTTCCCGAACAGCTGCACATTCTCGAAACATACCACCTCGATCATATATAACTCCGAGATAATGGAGGAGAGTGAAATGTACGTCAAGGCCAGTTTGCGCAGACGCTCGGAGATGAGGGAGTAGTGACAATGTCATCATTCTATCATCCTTGCTGTCCCGTCTTGGGGTTGCGAGAGACAGCAGTGTTTGTGTAGAATGAATTGTCTCTTGCGGATGACGACACTGGCTCTGAGCCCACTGTTGAACAAGCGGATGAACGGAGAACGTATGGCTGTTTGTATTGAACTCAATCAGGGAGAAAGACAGAATCTCCTTGACAAGCATGCGAAATCGAAGGATGTCCCATGTCGAATCAACAGCTTGGAAGCTGGACAAGAAGGTAGAAAGACGGATAGGAATAGCATCTTTGTCTTGTGTTTCGTAAACGTTCCAAGCGTCCTCAAAAATGCGTGACGGAATGTTTTCATGATGCATGAAGCATAGAAGTTCAAGGAGATCGACAGCAGGAGAAGAGAGTTTGTTGAAACTGATAGTCCAGGTAGTGTACACTGTGTGTTCATAATCATCCGTGGTTTGGATCGACTTGTTGTCAAGAAGCGTCTTGCGATTCCGCATGTAAATAGGCAAATATTCGCTCAGAGTACAGATATTTTGAGCAAGGAACCCGCGAGCCTGGTTCACAGCCAAAGCCAAACACCCAAGTTTCTAGCTCTCAGATGAGTAAGGAGTGGATGGGAAATATCATGAGGACGAACCTGGACAATTTCAGACGCTGTCTTATATGTCTCCGAAGTCTTCTCAGTACCTAAGCCTCTCTGCAACAGCTCCACTGCGTCATCCAGCTCCAACTTATCCACCCAAATGTCACAGTCCGGTGCATGCGTGCGGATCTCAGGATTCCGTGTTGTGATGAGGACGTTGCCATGAGGCCACATGATGTAGGGTCGTAAGTTGAGCGACGGGTCATCAGCGTTATCGAGGAATAGTAGCCATTCTTCTTTGGTTGTTTGTAAGAGATGAAGGGCATCTTCGACTGTTGGCCGGTCTGACACTCCGATGGAAATGGTTTTCAGGTCGTTCTCGAGTGTAAATTTGTCTGAAGCATCGACGAAGAAGACATCAGCGAATCTACAAGATATCAATAGCTGTATTGAATTCGAAAGAAGAAATGGACACTGACCGGCCTTGACTTTGCTTAACGAATTCGAGTCCCATCTGCGACTTCCCCCCACCACCGATACCATATAAAACACCGACACGACATGATGCTGACTTGCTGTCCGAGCTAAAGTACTGATCCAACTTCTTTAGTTCACAGCGTCTTCCGGTGAAGTGCGGGGTCGGTGGTGGACAGAGCTTCCGACGGAGAGCTTCCAACACGGCTGGCACTACTCCAGATATCCCGTCTACGAGGATCCTTTCGGGACATCCGACGAGGTCCTGAAGGAGTGAATTGATGCTCCGTGTCGTCCGGGCGCTCTGAAGATATGAGTGAGTATGGGAGACGACCTCAGCGAGGTTCGACAGGTCGACAGCTAAATTCTGCAGACCCTGCTCGACATTCAGCCGCCAAAATACTTCAGGTGCGTTTCCGAACCGACGCTCCATGTCATCAGCAGCACGCTCACAGTCTAAAGCGATGCGTGAGAAGAGGTCTTCCAGTCCCTTCGACAGGGACATGTGTCCGGGATGGCCAGAGCCAATGCTGATGATAGTGCAGATACGGCGACCCTTAAAGACCTCGGCGGCCTCTTTAGTGAGTTCATCCGTCGGGTTATTCCACCTTAAATCGCCCGCAACGAACGTTTCGCCGATGGTCATATCACCAATAACGATAGGACTGAAGAGATCTGGCATTGAGGTCGTAGCACAAGCTGCTTCCCAAAGCATGCAGTCAAGGCTAGGATTGGCGCGGGCACGATAGTTGCGGAAGAGACGGGGGTAGCCAGTATTATTGGAAGCTGTAGCACAGACGAACCTAACGCTAAGGTTAGTAGTAAGGCATCGACAACAAAATCAAGACTCACGTTTTGCATGGGTCATCTTCGCAAAACATCCTCCTTTCTGCTCCCTCAGTCGAGTACATTCCAATTATCTTCTTCATCTCCTGCTCCAGGATGGCCGTCCGCTGGGTCGCGTCCAAACCTTCTGCGAATACAGCCTTGCACAAGTTAACGAACTCGTGGACAAGCTGGTCTCCCGTCATCTTCAGGATGCCACACATAATGGCCAATATTCTATCTGACTCTGAGCTGAGGCACACACGCGGGCAGTCACAGGACTTACCCTCCAAACCCTGATCCGCATACCATGTCAAAGTAGTCGCAGACTCTGGGTGGGCTCGACAATTGGAGATCGGCTTGAACACGGCCCATCACCTCCTTGATCATAAGGGCTTGAGACACCGCTCGTATTCCTCCACCATCTGACGCGTAAATGAGGAATGTAGGGGAAACCATGGGCAGGAGGACTTACCGAAAGACAGGAAGCGCAATCCCTTTCCAGGATCAGGAGACAAAAGCATAACTTCAAGTTATCATAAATTCAAATGAGGCTCGAAGTCTTGTATAAACGAGGAAGTAGAATGTAGAGTATCGACAATGACTGTCGACTTCAAGCCACCAGCTGATCGGGAGCAATGCATCAGTCCCTCACACTGTCTGGACAGACCATGAGGCCATAACCACCGCCATTACAATTGACCCGCCTTCCAATGCCTCACGGAGACCCCCCCCCCAAAAAAAAAAGACAAAAGTTAGATGCATCGAAGCTCCCGTCCTTGTGTTGGAAAACGCCGAATGGGTGGTCTCAAGCCTACAAACCAAGCTGTACTCCTGATGGATCACGACTGGACTTACAACTATTTCCGTACTTCTTTTCTTGCTCTTGACTCTCACTACACGTAGCTTGTTCTCGAATTCCTAAAAACTCATTCTTGTTCTGTCTTGTGTGATTCTCGATTCTAGTGTTTTAGGGTCCTCGGTGAGGTCCCTCTTTCACAAGCGGCAAGTCCGTGAAAAGTCACTGGAATGGCACATTCATGCGTGAATTTGAGCAGAGGTCAAGGCATAAACATGGAATTCGATATCGTGGTGGTTTATGATGAGCTGGAAGATCGCGGTTGCAGTGGTGGCTTCTCTGAACAAGCGGTTAACTAACAAACGTAAGGATTTTCTCTCTCTCTTGTGTGCTCTGCCAGGCTACTTTTGTTCGTATTATATTGTGCTTTGATCGGTCGACTACGTTCTTGGGCAATCACTGAGGAGTCTGCCATTTCATTCGAAGAGTTGCCCCAAGTCTGAAGAAGTCGGAAACATGAGTGCTACTCTCAGGAAATCCTTCTGTTGTACTGTTTTCAATATCCATGTTAATTGTGTTAGATACGTTTTAAAGGTTCGCACACCCCTAAACCTGAAGAAAGCACGTATCTGTGCGTGGCTTTAGCAGAACCCATGATACAAAGATAGGCTTACAATTGGTGGGTATGATTACAAGCAACCTTTTACGCGACTGGAACATGTAAATAAGGCGACAAAACGAAACAAATGCGAAAACAAGCGTGCGCTATAGGTACAAGAAGCAGAAAAAGAGACTTAGATATGACGAAACAGCAGGAGAAAAGTGAGGAGAGAAAAAAATAACGATCCTAAATGAAAATTGAAAAGGTTATCAGAATCACAATAAAACCCTCGTACAGAATAGTTTACCGAAGGAACAACTACTCGCCAGACCGTAATCTTTTCACAGCGGGTTCAGATCCAACCTCATCCTCATGGCCGTGCTTTTTTGGACCCAGCAGACCTCATAGGGACATTCATAGCCCGCCCACACGAAATTTCCAGTCTTCGCTTTTCTTCTAACGGACGACAAGGTGACCATTGGGGAGCTAACACGGACGGAGCAACCCATGCCACCGACGTTATAGAATGTGGAGGAAGCGAAGGAAAGACCCAACGAAAGTCTAGCCGAGCCCGAATGAAGATTTGCACTTTGATATTGACGTCGACTAAAGAACACTTGAGTTTGAATATTCGTGCCAGGGTAATCCATGAGGAAGGAGGTTAAGGCAAGGGGAGTAACGGCATCGTGTCCAACAGAAGTTTGGTTTGACAGGGTCCGTGAACGACTCATCGCGTTCTGTCCCGCAGAAGTAGCAAACAGGGGCTGGAATTGGAGTGGAGCTGCAAATATGGCTCCTTGTACTACTTGTCGCTGCGGATCTGCGAGGCGAACATCAAGGAGCGGAGTCTATGCCGACGATTGGTACCACTGATGAGGGACGTTTAGTCCAGGCAGTTTGGTCGATGCATACATGAAGATGCAGTGAGACGAGAGAGCTGGGACTGTGCAGAAGATGTAGTCTGGGATGGCGTCGCAGTACATTGTTAGTTGACAGAGACGGTTGGGGTGTGGTGGTGACAGTATTCGCATGTGACTGCGGAAGCATACGAAAGCGATGGTTGATACTACACAAAAAGCAAATTAGAGATGAAACAATAACAAAGACAGCCCGGGACTCACAATGTCTGCAGATTCGAAAGTTCGTTCTTCTTCATTCGCTCTACCCTCCCTTGCTCCTTCTCCAGGACAATTCTTAGTCGTTAGAGCGATGATGAGACTCAAATGTGAATTCTTACATTCCCTGGTTTGAACGATTGCGGACCAGCTTTGCATTATGTCCAGAGGTGGCCATAGAGATGTCGGAAACAGAACGTCAGAGCTCTTCAGAAAAGCGATCATACGGTTTCCGGCATCGTTTGACCAATTCTGCATCCAGTTTGTAAGAACATCAAACTATAGTCGCGTAAATTATTAGGGCAGCAAGAAAACTGACCTACGAATTCGCCCACAACTCCTCCCTTTCGCTTGACGAGGTGCTTTCTTTTCCTAGCACCACCAATGCTTAGATTGCGGACACGTCGCCTGCCAAGGTCATTAACCCAGCTGCTCCAAGCAAACATTAAGAAGGCTGGATGCACCAACAGCAGCCAAGACAGGCGTTCACTCTTGTCGTCACAGTGGCAGAACAGGCTGCAGCCCGAGCATGTGCAGTGCCGACGACCAAAGTACTTCTCGAGTGAAAGCAGACAAGAAAGGTGCACTATCGCCATGGTTCGGAATAAAGAATAGAGTCGGTACAGTAAGGCGCGTCAAGAGTAGCTCGCGCATCTGTCTAACTATTCCTTCGCATGATGGGAGTCGAGAGGAAAGTCCACACGGCATTCGTTTACAACCTTGAACCCAACCACCATCAGCCTCTGAGACTCAAACCTTTATTAATTCGTTACTTCTTGTGTCTCACCACCGAAAACACTCTTTCACGATCGGAACCTAATCTTCAAGTGTTCCTGCTCGCAATAGCAATCACTCTCCTTAATCATTTCGTCGTCCTCGCTCAATTCAACTGCTTATAATCGGCGTCGATGGCTAGTGTCAAGGATATCGAGAGCTTTTTCCCTTTCCTCCTTGGCAAGCCTGTGGTTAGCTTGAATCCTCTGAAAACTATAGTTCATTGTCTTGTCTGACAGTCAACATCATAAAACCACTCTCCCACAACTTGCACGACTTTGTGACTCCTGTCAGCGTTTACAACACCACTCCCGCTGGATATCTACGCATATCTTCCAAGCTTGGTTAGGTTTGGAATGATATTGGTACGTGTTGATGGGAGCAACATTTCCTGAGTATATTGATTGCTTGCATTCAGCTTCTTTATCCAACGTAATTGATTGTAATTTGTCGATATCGCTACTTGATGAAACTACAGGACCGAGCGCAAACTTTTCTGCTGCATTAAAAACAATTTACGAGACGTTTGAGCTTGCCCAGTTTGCCTCGCTTGAGCCTGCTCAGTTTGTCTCGTTTTCGCCATCCCTTTTCTTTTGCCATCCCTGCACGCACCTCCTCAACCCGCTCAGAGCTGGTGACGGTGTCCGGATGCTCTGGTCCAAGGACCCTCTGACGCATGGTAAAGGTCTGTTCATGGATTGCGAGAGCATCCCTATGCTGACCAAGATCTGAGTAGATGCATGCAAGATTATTCATGCTGGTGAGAGTGTCGGGATGCTCCTCCCCTATTATCTGTGTCCTGAGGGCCAGAACCTGCTCAATCAGCTTTAAAGCATCGGTGTCCTGGCCAAGATCTGAGTAGGTTATGGCAAGGTTGTTCATGGTGATGAGAGTGTCTGGATGCTCCTCCCCCTGAATCTGTCTCCTGAGGGCCAGCTCCTGCTCAATTAACTTCAGAGCATCATCGTGTTGACCTAGATCTGAATAGGTGCTTGCAAGGTTGTTCATGCTCGTAAGACTATCTGGATGCTCCTCCCCCAGAATCCGGCAACTGAGTGCCAGAACCTGTTGTCCAAGCTTCATAGCATCCTTGTGCTGACCAAGATCTGAGTAGGTGCTTGCCAGGTCGCTCATAGAGGTGAGAGTGTTTGGATGCTCCTTCTCCAGAATCTGTGTACTAAGTGTCAGGACTTTCTCCTTAAGCTTCAGAGCATCCCCGTGCTGCCCAAGATCCGAACACGTGACCGCAAGGCTGCTCATGCCCATGAGAGTGTCTGGATGCTCCTCCCCCAGAATCTGGGTGCTGAGGGCCAGAACCTGCTCCTTCAGCCTTAGAGCCTCCTTGTCCTGACCAAGATCTGAGTAAGTGCTTGCAAGGCTACTCATGCTGCTGAGAGTATCTGGGTGCTCTTCTCCTAGAACCTGGGTACTGAGCGCCAGAACCTCCTCCTTCAGCTTCAGAGCATCTTTGTCCAGACCAAGGTCTGAGTAGGCGGATGCAAGGTTGCTCATGCTCGTAAGGGTGTCTGGATGCTCCTTCCCTAGAGTCCTGGTGCTGAGTGCTAGAACTTGTTCCATGAGTTTGAGAGCATCCTTGTCCTGACCCACATCTGAGTAGGCAGATGCAAGGTTGTTCATGCTGGTGACAGTATCTGGATGCTCCTCTCCCAGAATCCGTGTCCTGTGGTGCAGAACCTGCTCTATCAGCTTCAGAGCCTCCTGGTACTGGCCGAGGTCAGAATAAATGGATGCAAGGTTATCCAGGCTCGTGAGAGTGTCTGGATGCTCCTCCCCAAGAATTTGATTACTAAGCGCCAGAACCTGATTCATCAGCTCCAAAGCATCCTTGTGCCGACCGAGATCAGAATAGGCAGATGCAAGGTTACTCATGCTCGTGAGAGTGTCTGGATGTTCTAACCCAAACTCTTTCTGCATCATCGATGTCTCTTGCTCATAGACAGCTGCACATTCTTGAAACATACCGCCTCTATCATATATAACACCTAGATAATGAAGGAGAGTGAAGTGCAAGTCAAGGCCAGTTTGCGCAGACGCTCGGAGGTGAGGTAGTAAGGACAATGTCAATACCATATCCTCCTTTTTTTGTCCTTCCGGTGTTGCGAGAGAGAGAAGTGTCTGCGTGGAACGGATTGTCTCTTGCGAATGGTGACACTGGCTCTGAGCCCACTGTTGAACAAGCGGGTGAAGGGAGAATGTATGATTGTTGATATTGAACTCAATCAAGGAGAATGACAGGATTTCCTTGATGAGCATCCGGAATCGCAGGATATCCCATGTTGAACCAACAGCCTGGAAGCTGGACAGGAAAGTGACCAGACTGGTAGGAATAATATCCTCGTCTTCATTACTTTCATTATTTTCGTCGCCTTCGTCGCTTTCATCATTTTCATCTTCTTTGTAGCCTTTATCACCGTCATTATCTTCTTCGGTATAAGCCTTCCACGCGTCCTCAAAAATGCGAGATGGAATCCCTTCATGATGCATGAAGCATAGGAGTTCAACGAGCCGCACGGCAGGAGACGAGAGTTTATTGAAGCTAATAGTCCACGTAGTGTAGACAGTGTGTTTATAGTCGTCTGTCGTCTGGATCAACCTGTCTTCCAAGAGCTTCTGTCGATTCTTCATGTAAATTGGCAAATATTCGCTCAGAGAGCAGATATTCTGAGCCAGGAACGCCCGAGCCTGGTTCACAGCCAAAGCCAAACACCCAAGTTTCTAGTCCTGGAGTCAATAAAACGTGGAGGCGAGATACTGCGAGGACAAACCTGCACAATTTCAGACGCTGTCTCGCGCGTTCCCAACGTCTCGTCAACATCCAATCCTCTCAGCAGCAGCTTCACTGCATCATCCAACTCCAACTGATCCACCCGTATGCTACAGTCCGGTGCGTGCATTCGCACCTCAGGATTACGTGTCGTAATTAGGACATTACCGTGCGACCACGAGAAGTATGGTCGTAGGTCGAGCGACGGATCATCGGCATTATCGAGGAATAACAGCCACTCTTCCTTCGTTGTCCGTAAGAGGTGGAGGGCATCCTCGATTGTAGGTTTGTCTGACACTCCGATAGCAATGGTTTTCAAGTCGTTCTCGAGCGTATATTTGTCTGATGCATCGACAAAAAAGATATCATTGAATCTACAAAGGATGAATAGCTGCGGCAAAGGATAAAATTTCTGACTAACTGGCTTTGACTCCGCATGATGAACTCCAGCCCTATCTGCGATTTCCCCCCTCCACCGATACCATATAGAACACCGACACGACACAACCTCGATTTGCGGGCTGAGTTAAAATACTCATCCAACTTCTTCAATTCGGAGAGTCTTCCAGTGAAGTGCTGCGTGGGTGGTGGGCAGAGCTTCCGACGGAGAACCAACACAGCTGGTGCCAGTCCAGATATTCCGTCGACGGAGATCCGTTCGGGACGTCGAATGAGGTCCTGTAAGAGCGCATTGATACTGACTATCGTCCGAGCGCTCTGAAGATATGAGTGCGTATGGGAGACTACGGCGTCAAGGTTCGACAAGTCAGCCGCTAAATCCTGCAGACCCTGCTCTACGTTCAACCGCCAAAACACTTCTGGTGTGTTCCCGAATCGGCGCTCCTTGTCATCGGCAACACGTTCGCAGTCCAAAGCGATACGGGGAAAGAGATCGGCGAGTCCCTTTGATAAGGACATATGTCCAGAATGGCCAGAGCCAATGCTGATGATGGAACAGATTTTACAACCTTTGAAGACGTCAGCAGCCTCTTTAGTGAGTACGTCTGTAGGATTGTTCCATCTCAAATTGCCCCCCACGAACATCTCGCCAATGTTCATGTCCCCAATAACGATAGGTTTGAACAAATCCGGCATTGAAGCAGTAGCATAAGCTGCTTCCCATAGCATACAATCGACGCTGGAATTGGCGCGAACATGATAGTTACGAAATAGGCGAGGATGACCAGTATTGTGGAAAGCGGCCGCACAAACGAACCTATCGCTCACGGTTCAAAGTCGGTAGTAGGCAACGCAACCAAGACTCACGTTTTGCAGGTGTCATCTTCACAGAATATCTTCCTTTGTCGTCCCTCTTTTGAGTACTTCCCAATGATCACCTTCATCTCCCGTTCCAATACCACAGTTCGCTGGGTCATATCCAAGCCTTCTGCGAATACAGCCTTGACCAAGTTAACGAACTCGTGGATCAGTTGGTCTCCTGTCATCTTCAAAATGCCACACATGATGGCCAATATTCTAGGAAATAATTAATAGAGGTGTATATGAGAGGATATACAGGACTGACCCTCCAAATCCTGACCCACATATCATATCAAAGTAATCACATACTCTGGGTGGGCTAGCCAGTTGGCAGTCCGCTTCAACACGGTTCATCATCTCCTTCACCATAAGTGCTTGAGAGACTGCTCGTATTCCCCCACCATCTTATGTCCAGATGAGAAAGGTCGACAGGAACCGGGCAGGAGGTCGTACCGAAAGATAAGAAACGCAGTCCTTTTCCAGCATCGGGAAGAGGGGCAGACAAAGACATGACCACACGTTATCAAAGAAAGCCTCCCTGGAGTTCAATGAAATGAACAGTAGAGGTCGGTATGGCCGTAGTGCCGACGATGAACGTCGTCTTCAAACCACTAACTGATCGGCAGCATTACATCATAACCTCAGGCTACTGCCAACTCGTCTATTACAACAGGGAATAATGGCAGCCTATAGAATATTCCACTCACAACGCTCATTATTTGAATTTATTCCGTTAGTATATATGGCTATACGTCCATTCTGTTGTAAGTTGTGCGCCCTCGAGCCACTTGCGCCATCACGATTTGATGGCATCGCGTCTTCCCGACGCGCTCTCTCCTCTAACTCCCGTACAGAGCTTATATGACTACCTTTTATTGTTTATGAGTCCTTTTCTCTTGCCTCCTATCTTTTTCTCTTTAGTATTTAAAGTCCTCGTAAATGTTCCAATATATTATCATTGAAGTACACTACCGCCTCTCCCTGAGAGCGCCCCGTGAGAAAAACCTGCGACACATTCTTCTCATAACAATAGTACAAACTATGAAGAATACCAGTCTCTCAACCCCACCATCAAAGTGGTGAACCTAGATGCATTGCGCTTTGTGCTACTACTGGACTATGCAACAATACTATTATACTGCACAGCAATGCGCTAAGGCTATAAAGTAAAAACATTTTCACTGTACACATGTTGCATCCTAGATGAACGGGACCTTCTGTCGTGCTTGTAAATGGCAGCTGGTGAACAAAGGTCTATTAAGGATGGGAAGTTAGAGTGTGTGAATATCTAAGGAAGAGATTGGGGTCGAGATGCCCGTAAATAAAGACTGGTGTTGACAGGCTCCGCCGATGGCTGACAGCTATCCTTACCCTCTTCATACTAAGTGCCCGAAGGAAGTCTTGGTTGGTCATGGCAGAAGAACGAGTCATTTCTGACCCATGGATCTTCGTGAATAGTCCGTGCTGTAGCCTCTTTTTGAACCTTGCGGGGTGCTCCAGCAATCCTCCTCTGCCTTCAGAGGCCTCGAAGTGACGAAGGTAGTCGATTTTGAGACGACGACGGCGCAAGTATCGGAGTTCGAGCGAGGGCCGCCTACCTTTGATTCTAAAGTCATAAGTAGGGAGTGAGTTGTTCTGAGGAAAGTAGTCAATGGGGTAAGCCTGCGGTGCTGAGTCCAATGCTTGTAACTCCTTCTGCCATTATCAATCCCAAATCCTTTCGCAGTTCCTTGAATTCACTCCGCTTGAACTGTGGAGTCGAGAAAGAACGTTGATACGTTGATGGGGACCAGAGCTAGGTGATCTAAGCGTATTTAAGATCGAGGAGTGCCAGGAAAGGTGGGTTGAGAGACGCAGACACAAACATGCGTAAGGTTTCTGAACTAAAAGTGCACGAAAAGGAAGGGCGCAGGTGATAGTGTCAGTGCTGCTTGGTCTGGAGTTAAATGGCTAGACCTTGGTCGCAGTGCGCTACATGACCAACCGACGACTGATCGTGGAGAGGCCGTATGTTCATAGGACGGGAAGACGGCGTCAGTATCCTCAACTATCACTTTCGTGAACGCTGGTCCTTTCGTGGGATTTCGTAGATCGTCGCATCAAGAACAGTTGTCGAAAGTCCTACTGTGCTGAAGTAGACATCGCTGTCTGGTTGTCGGACGGTATAACTCGTTCGACTCCAATGATGCCAGAGGTAACTGCCGAGGGCGATAGAGAGCCCAGCAACTTCATCCCTGGCTCTCCTTCAAGCTCGCCTTCCTTATTCGCCTTTCTCTTCCTCGCTGTCATTTCCAGGATGGTTCTCAATCTACCACGGCGACGACGGGGCTCAAGCGTGGACTCTTGCATTAACCGGCTTGAATGACTCTGGACCGGCTGACCATTCAGTTGGATGCATGTGACGGGGGTCGAGAAGTGACCATTTGCAAGACGCTAACGCTGACAGGCTTGAACCGGACCATTAGTTACCTCTGAAGCTCAAATGTTCAGGAATTCGTCCCTTTAGTCGTCCCACAACCAAAAATGCTGCTTCTCTTGTCAAATCGATTCACCAAGTTACAACCACAAATTGTAGCTCCCCTACCTTACCATGCACCAAAAATCCGGCTGCCTCTGGCCAAACCTCTTTTAAGTACGCTTTGATGGAAGGCCTGGAGTCTAATTGTGGGCAACGAGAAGGATCTGCCGGCTTGATTTTTCGCGAAACGAGATGAGACATTGTGATATATTGTGAACAAGTATTCAGATTGCTCACAGAATTTTCGTGTTTAAGCGACTCCCAGGTCTGAACTGGAAGATAAAAACGAACGATGGATTGTTTGAGGATTTGGTGAACTGGGCTTTTTGCAGATAAATAAGCCCATTCGTCAATTGGCAGTGTCACAAGTCTACTTTCTTCTCTACTTGAAGATATACATGAACAAACCAACTAGAACTGAAACCCAAGAGAAATTCAAAAGTAAAAAATGAATGTAAACTGATCATCTCGCTCGACCCGCCTACTAGTAGCATTCAAAGAAACTTGAGCCGAACTTCGTAGGCATTAGATCCTGATGCAATGCCATAATTATAAGCTGTGAGACTCGGGGCAGCGGCCACTGCAAGCAAAGATCCAAGTTAGCAAAACAAGTCCAACGACTAAGCAGCAGCGATGTACTTACAAATGTTGTTAGTCTCATGATAAATAACAACTAAAGTCAAGAGAGCTAAGAGAAAGAGTGAAGAAATGGGTTACGACAACAATTCACTATAGAAAGGAAAACGTACAATTATCAGGGTACTTCCAGGTGGGAATGAGTTCATTTCCGCTCATTCGGAATATCATAGATTCACCGCATAAAGTACCTGTGCTAGACCAGCTGCCACCTTGATGAACTGAAGTAACTGTAGAACCGGAAGACGGATAAATTCCATCTGCATAAAAAAAGCCATCTCGATAAGAGCTAGGAATGGTGAGGGAGTTTAGGATTATACTGACGAGGATAACCATCGTGAGGAGCGATGACGGCCCATTTCCCAATAGGTCCGAAGACAGAATCAGCATGGCAGTTAGTAACTCCATCGATTAGACCGACATAGCTGACTGCAGCGTTCGGGGAGTCAAGGATTCTAAGGGAAAAGTCGGCGAACAAAAAGGGTGTCAAGCGAACTTCAAGGTCACTCTATTTACTTGATGAAGTTGGGATCGGTATTACAAGTATTCCACCTCTGAACGTCAACTAAATCAGAAGCGGACCAGCTGGTGCTGACTTGCAATCCACCATTAATTGAGGCTGGTTGCAAATGGAAGTCGATTAGGGGTCGACAACACTGAGCGAGACGGGAATAAGACTGAAACGGCCAAAAGTGTTTATACGAAGACTTTAGAGTTGGAGATGAGAGCAAGAGACAAGAAAGATCAGTACGGGAGCAGTCCATCACCCTTCCTCATACAATTATTGCTCTCTAAGAGCTCATGTTGCTGACTATCGATGCTTCTCATTCTAGTTATCCCTGCCAAAAGTTTCCGGTACTCACCCTTCGTTTCTCTAATTTTTGACTTACACATCGGCCACAACTATTTGTATTGTATTCTAGCAGTAATTATGGCCGCATTTAACATCGATTACGGCCTGTATAATCTTCACCATAATGTCTATATATTCGTATTTAGCTCAGCTTGACAAACCGGAAGACGTGAAGGGCCATGATAGTTCCACGAGCATAGTATTATGTTGATCAAGTATTATGTATATGAAGACGAGGGAAGAAGTAAACTTTAGATTTTTGGGTTCACCGGAGGATTTGGAACTTAAATAGCTACGAAATGTTATATATGTATACTGGAAAAAATAAAATGGCATGGGAGCTTCGTACTTCCTTATAGTCATTTGATAATATCTGGCGTAACATTCTCAACCGAAATGTATCCCTTCTCACGGCATCTAGGCAAGAGTTCTCCTAGCTCTTGCTGTGCACTCGTTGAGCTGAAAGCGGATACGTCGGTTAAATAACGGTTGACCCGAAATGTTGCATGGAGTGATCTGATTCGAGGGCACGATTCTTCGAGGAGCTTGTCGCACTCCGCGAATGTCGCCATTGCCAGTACATTAGGACCAAAAGAGCCTGGGAAGGATACAAACATTAAGACAATCTTAGAAAGATGAACATCCTTTTGTCCAAGTAATGACTGATTGAGCCAGATAATTGGGCTAAGGTCTGTAGTATAAGGTCCGCCTGAATGGAAATTTCGTGCTTGGATCACAATGTCCATAATTTCGAGGAGTGGAAAATATTTGAAAGGGAGAGGAACATCTAAAATAATTCCAGGATCTGTCAAACATGACTGGTGGAAGACCGAAATTACGTACCTGACGTAGCCACAACAGTAAGGTGTTTTACGAAAGGTCCCAACCCTACACTAATAAGATCTGTGGCCGGGGCATGTACGGAAGGGAGAGTGAGATGCAAATCACCATCGACTACCCGTTCGATGATCTCAATCATCCCAGGTTGGGCCTTTGTGACCTTGGAACAAAACGAGGATCCGAACGTAAGGTTGCGGACGCTTCGGTGAGGTCGTGTGATACCAGCACTTTGACTGATTACCAGTTGTGAAGGCAGTACCATATTATCCAATATATTTAGATTGGAGAGCCGAGGAACGTGATCCAGGAAGTCACATGGAACATTCAACATAGTGGTGCGGATATCAAGAGTGGTGAGACGAGGAAAGACAGAATTCAGCAATATATCCTCCATGTCGGGGGGGACGCTAGTCCAAGTTTCCTCCTTGCATGGACTATAGCTAAATTGAAGGAATCGGATGTTTAAAAGACTTTGGAGGGCAGAAGGAAAGCCAGCGTCATGGTGGACTAAATCCCGTTTGTCTAATCGAACACGAACAACAAGGTCGACCAACCGAGGGCTAGTGTGAAGCAAGGCAACGAAATCAGCAGAGATATGACCATGGATGAGTCGATACCCCACCATGCCCATTCTGGCAGCTGAGCGAATGTGCACCGTATATCTGGCAAACAACCTATCACTAGCGATGGATCCAAGACGCTGGTTTACCAAGGTAGAGTTTTTCAGCGACTGCAGGTCAGGTTCAACGAAGGTCACAATCTCAGAGACAAGCTCGTCCACCAAATTGGCTAATGGCATGGTGGAGGAAAGGGAGTTGCTTATCAACGGCGTCTACTCCATCAGTCGTGAGGAAGACAGCATCCTGACAGCAAAGCGTACAGAAACGCTCTGAATCATCCCAACATTCCAGCCTTCATCAAAGTGCCTCCAGATATCTGAAAATTGTTATCCTTTCCTCCTGCAGAGACAACGGTAAACTGTTTTGCATTGCCTCAAAGCAATTGTTAGGTTACCCATTAGCCCCGGGGGACTCTGGGAATCGAAGGACTCATTTTGGCCGAAAGAAGGGCGTCTGTATGCTGGTACAAGATCAGAGTAGTACTCAACAATTAATCATGAAAGTTGGGTGTATGTTGCGAGTGCCTTATGTAACCCCCCTTGTATTCCACCAACTTGACTTCCCAAGCCTTCCTGGCAAAACTTAGAGCAGGGCTCATTTGCTCACTGGCACTTGGAATAGACATATATCCTCCCTTTCTTCCTTTCAGTTCAACCCTTAGTTCTTGCGAGGACTAGTTTATGCTCCTTTGAGTCAAGGGTCCGTCTGCACCTCCGACTCCTCTTTGCGTTGCCACCACTAAAGATTTTATCCTAATTACCCAGATTTGAGATCAGCTGCCTTCTTAAATAGTCTTATTTCCTTGCATACTTACAGTAATGTCTCAAATGTGAGCTATGTGAACCTGAAGCATGGAACTCGTTCGACTCGAGTGCTCACTATGCTCGAGGATTACGAGTTTTTTGACTTTTCATTCTGCTTAGCACTCGACTCATCAGGTCTTCCCCTACCCTTTTCCTCTCCTCCGTGCATATTCCATTGTCGAAGCTCACGCCTGCCGGATTCCTGTGCTCCCCACGAATAAGATGCTGTTGTATCTGGGAACTACATACTCGTTCAATCCAAATTTGCAGTCCCTTCTTTCGTCAGGTGGAATAGGCAGCTGTTGCAGGCTAGAAACGCATTTACACCTCTATGTCATTTATACGAGCTGTGAACCCAATCCCTTCCCTCCTCCTTTTTTTTGACCGTCCTTTCCCAACTATGAAAAATACAGGTCTTACATAGCCTCACTTAATGAAGTTACCACACGAAAATCATTCCTCTATGTGCTACGACTAGTATACGTAGCAACGTCCGGGATACAATGCTAATATACTACGTAGGAATGCACTAATGAAGTGCACTCGCGCTTCTATGGGAAGTAACGCGAGGGCGAAGAAGGGTGCAGGGTAGACAGAGGAGTCGGAATCCTCTCAAACAAACACTCAAACACTAACCAAACTATACGCTAAGTAGATAGTAGCAATATAATTCGATTTTCTCTCGATTTCTTATGTGAACAGCGGGGGACTACTAAGATTGGGTTGCAATCGTTGTAGTAGGGTGTGCACACCAGCGTGGGATTCGCACAATGTAATTGCAATAAGATTCTCTCGGTGGGACTAGACTAAGTTCTCGGTTTGGGCTAAGCTCAGGTTCTCGGGGTTCTCAGTTGACTCTTTGCTCGGTACTAACTCTTTTACTCGGGCTCGGGTGCATGCTCAAACTATTTATTGGGGCTCTGGTCTAATCTCCAACACTGTCCGCTGGCGCTCCACCTTGGTAGGTAAGGGCAGGAAGCGGGGACAAGCATGTGGTGCTTGACCGCTCCTCCCTGGGTTATATAGGTAAGTAGCTCTCTTCTGCTTCCGGGATCTCGTAGCCATAGGAATCATATGTATCAGTAAATAGGAGAAGGTTTGATACTGGGGAGAATTGAATTGAAAAGGGAAACAGCGAGGAAATGAGAAAAGGCGCGTGTATTGCCTTATTTGGTAGGAAGACTCGCCCCGGAGGCTTCGGTTGGTCTGTAGTAGCGTACTGTAGTTGAATACAGTACTTTCGAATGCCTGTTGAAGGTGTTTCCTTAGGTCTTTCGTCTTGTCTCAAAACCCCGGACTTCCTTCCAAATGGGTTGGAATGGTCGTCTCAGGGTCTTTCTTCCATTCTGACTCCTAGTTTCCCGTGTTATCGGATCTCTGAGATTCAAAAGTAAGGTTTCGATTACCCTACAGCTACACAAACGACTGAGCGGGGAGGCTCAGGACATCTTTATGGTTGCGGATCTTTGATAAGCGCCCACTTGACAGGCTTCCGAAGCTTGCTCGACACGGAGAACTCCGCACTGACTTCTTTCACAGAGTTTGACGACCCGGAGGCCTCATCCTAGGTGAGTTTCGTCTGGTATCACGCCGATTCGGAGCTTCTAACTTAGGACTTCATTGGACAGTGCAAAATCGCGTTTTTATTGGGCAGTAGGTGCGTACACACATCATCTCCCTGTTACGCGCATGCACAACGAACTAACCGCAGACTCGTATTGTACCTGTTCTGTACCCAGCTTCGTGTATTTCGTGCGTCTCGTACGTCTCGTACTTCGTACCCGGCCGTACGGCCGTCGTACGCCTCCCGTATCGGTTCGCTTACTTACCCCTTACTTATAGCTACATACCCGTACGCCTACGACGTCTGTACGACGTCTAGACGTCCCGTTCCGTGATTATGACCGCTCCTTACTGTTTCGGGTCGTTTGCGGCTCCACACGCTCCTTTCCGCTTCGTACCACTTCTCTCCACTTTGTACTACCTATTAGTACTTATATTATGGCCGTCGACCCATTTCCTTTACCTATATATTGCTCTTACCTTCATTTGTATTCTCTACCCTAAAATCAACTTGGATTCCCCTTCGTTCTCGTCAGCCTCTGCTCAGCCAGGCGTCATAGACGAAAAAGGCTGGTCTACCTCCACGTAGACATCGTACTCACGCTTCGAGACACTCCCGTACCTTCGTTCTCCTTTGCCGAACGTTCCCATACCTTCGCGTACCTCTCGTACCCTTCGTTCTCCACCCCTCCTTCGCCGTAGGGCTACGTAGAGGCACGGTCCTAACACTCCCTTAAACTCAAATACTGACTGTCCTCAGTCTTTTCGTTAATCGAGCTGCCATATAGCGGCTCGATGGAATGTCTTCATATGGTATGTGGTATTCGCTTTCTCAAAGTCCCTTTAGTGTGGTCCCTATCTAGTAAGTCCAAAGGTTTTGACTTTTCAGACCAGATCGTCGTTGTGAGCGGCGGCCATCCCGCTTTTCTAAGTATTTCCCCTCTTTTGTCTCCTGCTTTCTGAGACTTTTTGGGCTACTCAGGGCTCAGAGGTCTCCTTTCTTGGGATCACGAGGACTTGCCTCCCTTAAACTCAAATATTATGTCCCCGTTTGTCTAGTTTTGGGACGGGTAAGTAAACCCTTGTTTTCTTGAGTCTCTGGGGTATAAATTCTTCGCTCTCTTTCTCTAGTAAGTCATTTTCAACTAACTATCTCGCTGAACACTCGCTTACTATGTCTTCACAAGTTTCTTTCGCTCCCTCCGCCGGCGATGTCTCTGCCATCGTGCAGGAGATTATCTCTGCCGACTCGAACTTTGCGACCATCTTGGCTGCTGGAGCAGTCATCAACGACATGCACACCACTTATTTGTCCAGTTTCTTGGTCAAACTCGTGCGTGCATTCCGTTTTTATTCCCTTTTCTTTCTAACTAAGTTCTTACATAGGCTTCACTTCCCTCTGAGTTCACGGTTCAGGCGGTCAGCCGGGAGTCGAAGTTCATCGACACCTCGTTCCACCTTCGCGACGCCACTGCCAAGGCCTTCAAGGTTCCTATGAACGAGCACGGGAAACCCATCTTCTCAAAAGGCCCTCCGGTACAAAGGTCTCGGTTATTCCCATTCCTTTATCTTTTCTTTCTTACATGGTCCCTTTTACTCTCCTTTATATAGTTCTCGTTGTGAATTTCTTAATGCCCTCGGAGAAATGTGGGAACTCGCTGACTCTCTTGGGACGACCCCTCTCGCTAATGAAGTACTAGTTGAGTACCCGCCTTTCCTGATGTTTCAGGATAGGCTAGATACTTCTTCTTTAGCTTATTAGATCGTACCTTCCTTAATCTTACTGTCTTTCTTTTTATTTCGCGTGAATGCTAAGTCTCTTAAGAAAGTCCCGCCTGAATGGGACTAAAGTTCCTCTGCCCTGAGTCTTGATACAGCTCCAGAGCACGAGCGAACGATGCTTCCGCTGCGTCCAGTCGATCTCGGCGCATGTGAAGGTCCCTCATGGATTTGTGGGTGTTTGCTTCACCCAGTCGGTCCTGGACCTCTTCACTCTTCCTCATCTTGACTTGGCATCCCACCTTCTTCCGTAAGTCCATCTATTCTCTTCGTTTTAGAACTGATCGGCTGATGGAGTCTGATCTCCTTAGGCGGATCTGCATTGAACTCAAATATATAATCCCTCCCTTTCTCTTTTAATACGAGCTCTGGGAGTTCCTCCTCGGTAAGTCTTTCCATTTCTATTAATTCGTTCTCTGACATGTCTATCCATTCATATATTTTCTTAGGTAGCTTAATATGACGCCGCGCCAGGTAAGGTATAAGGCGAAACTTCGCTATTTTGTTGTGATAGACCGTGCCAGTGAGTTCTGCTATTATACACGATCCCCCTTTTGTTTGCTTAATCACAGCATAGGGTCCTTTATACCGAGGGTACATCTTTCGACTAAGTGAGTTCGCCGTTTCCATATCGTGAACCAAAACTAAATCGCCCGGTACAAAGTTTAAATCGAGTATTTTATTCTTATTCTTTTCTTCATACCTTCTAGCGGTACGTCTTTTTCCTTCTGATATCTTCTCCTGTACATTCCTAACAAAATCCCTATGTTTAGCTAACGCCTGCGCTCGGTAACCGATAACTTCACTCTCCGTCATCGGTCCTTCTGGCGGTTCTGTTAGGTAGGTCGCCTCTACTATGTCTAAGGGAAGGATTGGCTCAGCCCCCGTTACCATGAAGTAAGGTGAGCATCCTAATCCTCGTTTCCAAGTGACACGATCCGCCCAAAGGACGTGAGGTAAGAACCAATACCATTTGGATAGGTCCTCACTCGCTGCTTTCGACAGGGCTTCTCTCGTGTCATAATGCGCTCTTTCGATCTTCCCGTTGGCTTTGGAGTTGTAAGGTGAGATCTGGATTCCTCTAATACCGTACTTCTCTTCTAACCAACTAACTACAGCGATGAATTGAGGGCCATTGTCTGTGACAATGGTCCTCGGGCATCCCCACCTACAAATTATGTCGGTGAAGACCCATTTCGCTATCGCTTGGGTCGTTTCCTTTGCTAACGCAGTACCTTCTAGCCACGAGGATAGCGCATCCCGTGCCTGGACAATGTACTTACGACCGTTAGAGACCGGGGTCATGTGCATTGTGTCCATATGGACCGTTTGGAACAGACTCGGCGTCTCTGTGATCATTGCCGGTATGTTTATTATCTTCGTTTGTCTCTCTTGACAAGGTTTACAGGTATCTACGAACCACTTAATGTCTTGGTTCATCCCTGGCCACCAGAACCGCTTATCTAGCAGTTCTGTCGTGGCTGCCGCTCCCTTGTGTCCAACTGCATCGTGCGCAGTTGTAAGTATGTAGGCTCTATCTTGTGGCATAACGACTAACCTAGGGACGACTTCTCCTTGGTGGTAGAGTCGTCCACTCCTATCCACTCGGAATCTCGTCGCAAAATCCCTAAATCGCAGTAAGTCGTTTATTTCTTCAAATCTTGGTTTTATTGAAGGTCTAGCTAAGTAAGGGACGAGTAGGTGTAACCACTTGTCCTCCTTCTTGTGCTTATCCGCTGTCTTCGAGCCGTCATATGCAACCTTCGCGTTGATCAAAGGTAAGTCTTCGTTCATTGGCACCAAGCGTTCCCCTAAAGTGAACTGATCTATCGTCTCTAGACTTCTCGCTTGCCTGGCTCCTCTGAACGACAACTCAAATTGTCGGTAAGTCGCACATTCCAACTCTATGTCTTCTATGTTCTCAGCTACGCCTAGGATATAACCCCCACGAGTGTCGATTTCTTCTTTGAAGTCGTCTAACTCGTACGGTAAGTCGATTTCTCCTTCTCCCATCGCAAATGGGATAGGACCAAAGTCCTCGGCGTACTCATCTTCCTTGTTCTCGTAGATTTCATCGCCTTCCGCTGCATCTCGTCGACTCAGACCATCAGCAGGGAAGGTCTTCCCTCGAACATGCACCAGTTTGAAGTGGAACATACGTATGTCCTCAATCCATCGGTTTATCGTCGCATTGGGACCCCATCCGGGGTTGTCTAACATACCCTTTAGGTACATAGCGTCTGTTTCGACGATGAGGTTCCTACAACCTCCAAACCAATACCATCCCGCTATTAACGCTCTTAGTAAACCAAAGAGCTCGCGTTTAGGTTGAGAGAAGCGAGCTTCTCTATCGTTTTAGGTGATCGAACCAAACTGTGCGTAATATTTCTTCTTCTTTTCGTTTGGGTCACTCTGATATACGTAATAGCCTACAGCCTTATAAGAAGTATCGACAGCAAGAACTGCCGGAGTCTTCCACTCTGGGTTGAGAGGACGAATGGCTGGACAATTGTTCAGCCGTTCTTTGATTTCCGCAAAGGCGGCATCCTGTTCCTCTCCCCAAACAAAGGGTGTATCTTTCCTGGTAAGTCTATTTATTGGTTCGACGATCTTAGCGTAGTCCTTAATGAACATTCTACAGACTCCAGCTGTGCCCAAGAACGCTCGCACATCGTGCACGTCCTTGGGCTCTGGCCATCTGGTAAGTACGCCTATTCTATCGGTTGCCGGTTTTCGTCCTTCTGATGTACATAGGTGCCCCACGATCATCGCTTCTGAGCAGCAAAGGTAAGCCTTCTTACCGCTGAAGGTCCCACCGACATACTTTAATCGCTGAATTATGCGATTGCAGAGCTGTAAGTGTTCCCATACAAAGCGACGGATTCCCTTGTTCTCGGGAATCCGCTCGTATTCTTTCGTCACGGGGTCTTGGTATCTCGAGGCTGGGCCTCTAATAGGTACGTCATCTATATATGGGATCGTGAACATGGGTATCTCATCTTGATAGATGAAACACATGTCCTCGTGGAAGATGGGGACCGAGTTTGTCCACCCCATCAGCAATTTGGTAAGTCTCATCGGACCGAAAGGAGTCGAGAACTGTGTCATTGGTCTCGAATCCTTGTGAGTCGCTCTCTCGTCGTATCCTACTTGAACATCTAAACATCCCACACAGGCTCTTCCTGCGAACCTCTCTGCCAAAGCGTCGGTTGCAGGAGGAACTCCAGAGTGCTGGATCGTGACCGCATTGAGCGGTTCTAAAGCATGGACTGGACGGAGGGACTTACCGTCCTTCTTGACGACGCAGAACCATTTGGAGTTATAACTCCCATTCGAAGGTTCGTACGTCCCGTTTGCTATCTTCTTTCTTATAATCTCACACACTTCGTCGAAACGTCCAGGTGGAATGGGTATATTCTTTTGTACCCATGGAGTATGTGGCACAACGGCCATTTTGACCGGTGGGAAGAAGTCCTCTCTAAACGATCCTCGTTCAGAGTCTTCCCATGCAAACGCTTTCTCTTGTTTCGACATCATATCATGTAAGCACTTTCTTTCTTCCGGTTCTAAGAAATCATCGGGATGGTTCTCATCGATTATAGCCTTTCGTTCTGCAGTGTATCTACCTGTAGGTACAAAATCTGGCGGATTGGGATCCAGCGGTGGCATGTCTGCCAATGGGTCTCCTTGTATGTTTCTCCCTACTTGGTACTCATCGGGGATCTCGCCTAGAACGGGCCTCGTTTTTAATGCAACGGGTTTGTATTTACCAAAAACGTCCCGCCCTTGTGTCTTGTTCTCTTTTTGTTGACTCGCTACTCCTCTCGAAGCCTTGGTGTGAGCTTCCTGGTAAGTAGTTTGTCGTTTTGTTTCATCTCGTCTTTGTACTAACTTAATACGTTCTTCTACTTTCTTCTTTGCAGTATAGAGACGATCTAGGAAAGCGACGACGTCTTCTGTCGTCTTTCCTTTGATCTCCTCCTTCTTAAGTGAGTTCCTCGTTCTTCTAATGTCTTCCATAAGCTCATTTTGTAAACGTCTAGCATCTTGTATTGAAGAAGTACGGTTGATACTACGCAGGAACGACTCGAATTGAGGTGCGTCCGTATCAATCGTGACCCTCTCTTTCAAAACTGACTTGTGGTAAGCACAACGCGTACAATTGGATTGCGCCTCGAGTACATTGTGGACCTCTAAAGACCCATTAAAGTACGATTCTACTAAGGTACGTGTCTTTCCAAATTGTTTCGGGTCGTGATCTAACTGAGCTTGTGTATAGATTTCTGCTAACTCTTGTCTTTCGAAGGTATGTTTTTCATTTTTAGGTCTTTGGATAGCATTCAGGAAGAATTGACCACCCTTTTCTTCTATTAGGACGGCGAACTCTCCCTGATCTGGAATCAGATCATCGAGTTCTGAAAACCCTCGTTCTGTCCGAGGTTTTCTCTTGCCGAATCCCGTGAACCACGCTCATGCGTGTTCATGACGATTCTTTTCTTCGTTTGAGGATGTGTCAGGGTGATCGTAGCAGACCCGTCTGTGTGATTTGAGGTAACGCTTTCCATTAGACACTCAAACGGTCGTCCTAACAACACTTTATAGGCTGCTTTTCTTATTATGTGTACTTGTAGGTACACAGTTAGACTACCAAAAGTGAAAGGTACGTTTTCCGCTACTCCCAATGTTGGTTCCGATGTCTTATTTGCGCTCTGCATGTAGACGACGATGTCCGGATTGTACGTGAGGTGCAGCTGCCTTGCTGTATCCTCACTCATACTAACGATCTGGGACCCGCTATCGCACACGCTTTCGATCTCGTGAGTACCATTTACTTTGGGGAAGATGCAACGCAACGGTTGCACTTCCTCCGCCATCACGATCTGTTTCGGAGTCTCACCCTCTAACAGGTTCTGGTGGTATTGAACTACGGGATCGGAGATGACGATTCCATTGTCAGGTACGTTCTCTCTTAGTTTGATGGGCAGTTCCTGTGCAAGGAACGTGCTCATCGTCGAAGGGAGTTCATGTGCCCAGAGCGGTCGCTCTTTTGGTGAGTCTTCATCTTCGATTTCTTCCATTATTACTGATACTTTCTTCTTTCTTAGATGATTTAATACTTCATTACGAATGCTAGGTGAGAGACCAGTGAGGTCTCCCACGGTAAGTGTCACACCAGTCTCGAGGACTTGGTCTGTGATTTTCTTCACACTCGCATCCTCTTCCACAGGCGAGATTCTTCGGAAGCTCGTCTTTGTTCCTCTATCTAAGGTAGGTGGACTGTTTTTCTTCCGAAAACTCTCCGCTGATTCTGATGGAATAGGTTCTTTATCGATAAATCTTACATTTTGGAAGGGTCTTCTAGGTAAGTTCTCCGTTCTTTCTCTCCAATTCGAAGAGTCTGACGGCTTCACGACTTTAGGAATGTCCTCCGGAGGGAACGTCAGTAGAGGAACACTCGGTTTGAGTGCCTCTCCCTCCTTCCTTGGACCCTCTATTTTGACGAGCTCGTAGAGCCGTCATAATCTCGTTGACGGGTGTGCAACATGGCACCCATCATAAATGTATTCATCATAGAGGTGAGCTTTTCCATATTTTCTGATAATTTGTCTATTCGCTCATCTTTTCTTGAAGTTTCCATAGTCCCCGCTCCAATTGGAGCTTGATAAAATTGGGTATAGGTATGTTGGGGAACTTCGTCTTCAAACAAGATCTCACTTAACATACTTTCCTGTGTAGATCTCTTCTTAACAGCCGTTCGAATCGGCAGACCCCTTGGAATTGGAGAACCATCGGCTAGAACTAGCCGTTGTTCTCTGTTCATTCTAATGAGCCCGGCTTGCATGTCCTCCATTTTGGCAGGACAGTTGCCAAACATGTGGCCTTTCTCGCCACAGTAGAAGCAATCTTCGGTAGGCGGTCAGTAAGTTTGATTCGTCTGATTACCATAGTGAGTCGCTGACGACCCTTGGTTTTTATAGAGCTGGGAGACTTGTCCTTTAACTTCCTCCGCGGTATGTACTTGTTGTCTCTCCATCGCCTTAAGAGCGTCCCTCAGAACGTTGAGTTCTTGAGCGAGCTCTTCTTTGATCTCGCGGAAGACGGTGTCCTTTGCGTCTACCTTTACGAGAGGACGGAGCGGAGAAATATCCGAGGTAAGTCTTCCTGGTACAAATCTCGTTTCTTCCTTATTCATGTTAAAGATTGGCTCAAATCCGGCTAACTCGTCACTCAATTGGTAAGCCATTTCGATTACTTCTTCTACTTTAAACCATTCATCACTTGGAGTAGACGAAGTATTCGTCTGCCGCTTGACTTCACGCTGGGTTTGCAAGCGGGAGAGAATCTTCTCCCGGAACGGCTCACTCAGACTACTCAGATAGCGCATTACGCCATCCCTTTCGCCTAAGGCAGTCTTCGCCTGCTTCCATTCTGTTTTGAACTCACGTGAGTAAGTGGCTAACGTGTTTTTACTATAGCCGTTGATGCCGTTGTAGCGGTGGGAGAGCTGAGTGAGTCCTTCTATCGCTCCTCGGACATCATGCAAGGCTTCTGGGTAATTCTTTTCAAGTTCTTTCTTAAACTTATCCCAATCTTTAGAACTAAAGGAGTCCAAAGCTTCCCATTCGCGTGCTAAGGGCCCATCTACAAAGCGTACGACGTTCTCGATCTTTTCCTCATCTTTCACTATTGATGCCTTCTTTAGTTCTTCTTCGAATCGATCGAGAAACCTCAAGAGCTCAGAAGTCTCGTTCTTCTTGAGCTTCGGGGCTTCTCTTGACAAAGGTGAGATCAGCGCTGTCATTGTTGATGCCGGTGCTGTACTCTGACTAACTGATTGTGTAGGTACGGTTGTCGTCGTCGTCTGACTTGGTGACTGGGCCAGTGCAGACGTCGATTGTGACGTGTTTTGATTGTTTCTAGGGGTTGGATTTTGCGCCGAGGAGTCAGTTGACGTGCTTCCTTGGGTAAGGTTTGACGTTCTCTGCGTTCCTGTCTGCGTCTGTCCAACTAATTGGTTTTGTGTAGGGAAATGTGACCAGCCAAAGCTGGATAGGAGGTTTTGTGAGGTTGAGGGTTGATCTGGGCTAGGGCTTAGGGTCGGGAAGAGAGGAGGAGATGCCGATCTCAATGGAGTTAACGGCTAGACGGCGCAGAGCGAAGTACCAGATTCTGAGGTATTAGATCTGGCGGCTTCTTTTCCTTTGGCAAGTCTCTCCCTTCTTCTCTTTAGTCCTTCTGCTGCTAAATCAAGTCCCGGTGTAGGAGAAGTCTCTGGTTGAGACGTTGGCGGTTGTTGACTAGAGCGTCTCGTTGGGAGGTACTGATTTACCAGCGGTAAGTCAATTCCTCGAGCTTCACGTCTGGTCTGAGGCTTCTTTGAAGCAGGTTTTTTTTGTGAAATCTTCGATTAGAAGAGGCAGGTTCGCCCCTTGAAGTGTTTGGGATGGAGTGTCTTTGTCTGATTATCCCCCCTGCGGTGGTCACCAGATGAAGTGCACTCGCGCTTCTATGGGAAGTAATGCGAGGGCGAAGAAGGGTGCAGGGTAGACAGAGGAGTCGGAATCCTCTCAAACAAACACTCAAACACTAACCAAACTATACGCTAAGTAGATAGTAGCAATATAATTCGATTTTCTCTCGATTTCTTATGTGAACAGCGGGGGACTACTAAGATTGGGTTGCAATCGTTGTAGTAGGGTGTGCACACCAGCGTGGGATTCGCACAATGTAATTGCAATAAGATTCTCTCGGTGGGACTAGACTAAGTTCTCGGTTTGGGCTAAGCTCAGGTTCTCGGGGTTCTCAGTTGACTCTTTGCTCGGTACTAACTCTTTTACTCGGGCTCGGGTGCATGCTCAAACTATTTATTGGGGCTCTGGTCTAATCTCCAACACTGTCCGCTGGCGCTCCACCTTGGTAGGTAAGGGCAGGAAGCGGGGACAAGCATGTGGTGCTTGACCGCTCCTCCCTGGGTTATATAGGTAAGTAGCTCTCTTCTGCTTCCGGGATCTCGTAGCCATAGGAATCATATGTATCAGTAAATAGGAGAAGGTTTGATACTGGGGAGAATTGAATTGAAAAGGGAAACAGCGAGGAAATGAGAAAAGGCGCGTGTATTGCCTTATTTGGTAGGAAGACTCGCCCCGGAGGCTTCGGTTGGTCTGTAGTAGCATACTGTAGTTGAATACAGTACTTTCGAATGCCTGTTGAAGGTGTTTCCTTAGGTCTTTCGTCTTGTCTCAAAACCCCGGACTTCCTTCCAAATGGGTTGGAATGGTCGTCTCAGGGTCTTTCTTCCATTCTGACTCCTAGTTTCCCATGTTATCGGATCTCTGAGATTCAAAAGTAAGGTTTCGATTACCCTACAGCTACACAAACGACTGAGCGGGGAGGCTCAGGACATCTTTATGGTTGCGGATCTTTGATAAGCGCCCACTTGACAGGCTTCCGAAGCTTGCTCGACACGGAGAACTCCGCACTGACTTCTTTCACAGAGTTTGACGACCCGGAGGCCTCATCCTAGGTGAGTTTCGTCTGGTATCACGCCGATTCGGAGCTTCTAACTTAGGACTTCATTGGACAGTGCAAAATCGCGTTTTTATTGGGCAGCAGGTGCGTACACACATCACTAAAGTGAGAAATTATAAAAAAAAATCCACTGTGTACGTGTTACCTCCCGCGTGAACGGAAAATAGTATTGGCATGGTTGGCCATTGGTTGCTAGCCATGCCTGTCTTTTCTCCTCGTTCTACCAAGAGCTCGAAGAATGTCTTGGGTAGTCACAGGTGAAGAGCCGGGATTTTCTGACCCCCATGGGTCTTCGTGGATGGTCGGTGCTCTAGTACAAAATATTCGACAGTTTCGTCCTAAACCATGCGGAATGCTCCGGCAATCCTACTCTGCCACTTTTGGAGGGCTCAAAGTGACGAATGTGGATCGATTTTGAGACAACTGCGGTGCAAGTATCAGAGTTCCAGGGCCATCCACCATTAATTCGAAATTCAGAGGGAGCGCGCTGTTCAGCGAACGAGGGGACACTTCAGGTAGAAGTGAGGGATCTGATTGAAGTATTCATTCGGGACTTGAACTCCTGGTTCAGATGAGTATGGGGCCGTAGCAAGAATAGACTTGTGTCGCAGAATACACCACTTCAACTCCTTTCATTCTCCGTCCACAATTTCTTCAATTCACTCCGCTCTAACTATAGGATCGAGGATGAATGCTTATAGAGAGCTGAGGACAGGAACTAGGCAACCTAGATGAGTGTAGGAGATCGAGGAGTGTCAAAAAAGGTAGCTCGAGGTATGCAGATGGGGATCACACATAAAGTTTACGACCTAGCGATGACTGGAAACGAATGAAGTGGTTGATAACGTCGGCGGTACTTGGTCTGGACCGACTGTATGTAGCTAGACCATGGCTGTGGTCTTCCAAAAGAATAACGATCGTAGAGAGAAGATGTGGTGAACAGGGCGAAGGCAATGTGGATGGAGGAGGAAGAATGAAGACACCGAGGCTGCTGCTCTTCACAGAATGGCACCTGGCTGCAGTGCTCTCGCCAGCCTACACATGATGTCACGCCGCCTTCTTGATTCGTTCTAAACATTCCTCCCATCATCTGCAACGATTGAAGCCCTCCTTGGTAGCTGGAATCGAGACAAAGTTGTACATGAGGGATTCAAAGTTTCACGTCTAATAGCGCTGAGATCCAAAACATCATAGGAGGCTGCAGAAGACATAGGTCGTAGATCAACCCGGGTGTTTGACGCCCTCACTATGAAATGAAAGCTAACACTTTCGAAGAGTTACTTGGCTTTATGAGGCAACGGGGGACAGCGGCCAGAGAAAAAGCGGCATATAGCACATTCGAGTTGACGGAGGCAAAACTAATTTGCGTGAATTCTTGGGTAAAATGAAGGGTATTGGGGAAGGAATGCTCGAAACATCTTCCTGAGAGGCCAATGGCAGCCTTGAGACTTTCAGGAAGGACCAAACCTGGCCTATAAGGAATTTCTTGCCAGTGGGAGTGGAATAGCATCTAATAACGAGAGTGAGAATCTTTCAAATGGGAAAGAAAGAGACGTACCAAGTGGTACATGATTGAATTTTCAATTCAGCCCATATGCCTTCCTCACAATCCTCAGCTACCATTCTCGTAAGGCAATAATCAGCGTTAGACCTTTCGTGGCAGTCATAGATCGTCGCCTCGAGAGCAATGGTCGAAAGTCCTGCAATGTTGAAGGAGGGTGTCGCCGGGCAAGGCTAGCGTGTTCGACTTTAGTGACGCAAGAGGTGACTGTCGAGAAGGACAAAGCCCAGCGACTGTATCTCTTCAGCTCTCCTTTAAGTTCGACTTCTTCATTCGGTCTTTCCCTCCTTCGCTCCCATCTCTAGAGCACTTCCTAGTTAGGGCGATGACAAGACCGAAACGTGGATCCCTACATTCACCGGTTTGAAAGATCCTGGACCATCTTTGCATGGGGTCCACGTAGATTTGAGCATTGGGATCCCATGAAAGCCGAGATTGTTAAAAAAAATGCAAGAATTCATGAGGGAAGAGAATATATGCACCGAGCACCTTTCGGCCAATTTTGCGTCTGGCTTGGCCCGGTCTTTGAAGAACATTAATCGATAGTCAGGGATATAATTGGGAGAGTAAGAAAACTAACCTATGTATTCACTCATAATTCCTCCCACTGCGCATGCCAAGGTGCTTTTTCTTAAGCTGCCTGTGCTTGGATCGCAGAGCATTGAGCCTGCCTAAGATCATTAACCCAGTGGGTTCCAGCAAAGATCAGGGAAGCAAAACGTACCAAAAGTAGTCAAGGCATGCAGGCATTCGTTTGCGCCCTTGGGTGCAGCGCAGATTTCAGTCCAGCACCAAGGCCAACGAAAGTATTTGTTGAGTGGATTGGACTTTCAATGGTAGAAAGATAGATCATCCTAAGGGCTCGAAAATTGAAGAGAAGAAGTGGCGTAGCACGGAGGGTCGAGTAGAGCAACGTGCGTCTGACTATGAAGTCGGATGATGGGAGCCGAAAGGGAGGCTTTCGAGACAACATCTTGAAACGGGCAAGCTGAAACCCGACTACCATTGTTCTCTAAGGTTCAGGCCATTAATAGTCCGTTCCTACTTGCGCATTGTGTCCTCGTAGTCGAAAACGCTGTTTCACTTTCCAGGCCTCATCTTTGGGTTTACTACCTGCAATCCTCGTTCCTCCGCTTTATCACTTAGTCATCCGTCGACTTTAATGATAACTGCTGGCAACACTGAGGAGCTTTTTCTTTCTTCTGTGGCAAGCTCGTGGCCTGCTCGAATCCCTCGAAAACTATGGTCACCGTCTCGTTAGACAATCAGCGTCCTATAGCCTCTCTCCCACAGCTTAGGCGACTGTGTAACCGCTGCCATCTTCGAGTAAGGGTGAGGTTGGTTCGACGATATGTAGCTCAGATGTCTGTTGGCAGTCACAGCTCCGTTTCGGTTGTATATTCCACGCCTATCTTCTCGACTCATTTGGATTCTGAGTGGCATTCGTACGTTTCTATGGCAGCAACATGTCTATTTGATACTAACTCCATGTTTTCAGCCCTTTTGCCCGGCAGAAGTGATTATAATTCGAAGATATCATGACTGGGTAAATCCACAGACAGCACACAAAGAATAAAGCCAGAGTAAAACCAATTCATAAGACGTTTGAGCTCGCCAAGTTTACCTCATTCTTGCCGCCCCTGTTCACTTGCAATCATGGCATGTGCATCCTCAACCCGCTCAAAACTGTTAATAGTGTTCAGATGTTTCGGTCCAAGAATCTTCTGGCACATCCTGAGGGTCTGCTCGTGAAGTTCAAGAGCTTTCCTGTGCTGACCAAGATCTGAGTAGGTGTATGCCAGATTGTTCATGCTCGTCAGCGTGGACGGATGATCCTCTCCCAGAATCTGGGTCATGAGTGCCATAACCTGCTGCTTCAACGTTAGAGCATCCTTGTGCAGACCAAGATCTGAGTAGGTGTATGCCAGATTGTTCATGCTGGTCAGCGTGGATGGATGATCCTCTCCCAAAATACGGGTCATGAGCGCCAGAACCTGCTGCTTCAATGTTAGAGCATCCGTGCACCGATCAAGATGTGAGTAGGTCATCGCAAGGTTGTTCATGCTGGTGAGAGTATCTGGATGCTCCTCCCCCAGAATTTGCGTCCTGAGCGCCAGAACCTGCTCGTCCAGTTTCAGAGCATCCGTGTGCTGCCCAAGATCCGAGTAGGTCATTGCAAGGTTGCTCATGCTGGTCAGCGTGGATGGATGATCCTCTCCCAGAATATGGGTCATGAGTGCCAGAACCTGCTCCTTCAACGTTAGGGCATCCCTGTGCTGATCAAGATGTGAGTAGGTCATCGCAAGGTTGTTCATGCTGATGAGAGTGTCTGGGTGCTCCTTCCCCAGAATTTGCGTCCTGAGTGCCAGAACCTGCTTGTCCAGTTTCAGAGCAACCTTGTGCTGACCAAGATCGGAGTAGGCCATTGCAAGGTTGCTCATGCTGGTGAGGGTATATGGATGTTCCTCCCCCAAAACCTGTATACTGAGCACTAGAACCTGCTCCTTCAGCTTTAGAACATCCTTGTGCTGACCAAGATGTGAGTAGGTCATTGCAAGGTTGTTCATGCTGGTGAGAGTGTCTGGATGTTCTTTCCCCAGAATCACTGTCCTGAGCGCCAGGATCTGCCCCTCAAGCTTTAGAGCATCCCTGTACTGACCAAGATCTGAGTACGTCGAAGCACGGTTGCTCATGCTCGCGAGAGTGTCTGGATGCTTCTCTCCCAAAACCTGTATACTGAGCGCCAGAACCTGCTCATTCAGCTTTAGAGCATCCTTGTGCTGACCAAGATTTGAGTAGGTGCTCACAAGATTGTTCACGCTGATGAGCGTGTCTGGATGTCCCTCCCCCAGAATCCGCGTCCCGAGCACCAGAGCTTGCTCACCCAGTTTCAGAGCATCCTTGTGCTGACCAAGAAGTGAGTAGGTGTTGGCAAGGTTGTTCATGCCGGAGAGAGTGAATGGATGCTCCTCTCCCTGGATCTGTGCCATGAGCGCCAGAACCTGCTCATTAAGCTTTAGAGCATCCTTGTGCTGACCAAGATTTGAATAGGTGCTCGCAAGATTGTTCATGCTGATGAGAGTGTCAGGATGTTCTTTTCCCAGAATCTCTGTCCTGAGCGCCAGAACATGCTCGTCCAGTTTCAGAGCACCTTTATTCTGACCAAGATATGTGTCATGAATTCGGTTTTGACCACCTCATCGTTCCACCGATTCCTTAACCCTTGTACATATGGGTTCCCTGATGTATTCTCCTTGTTAGAAAACGTCAAGCAATGTCACCCGACATCGCATCACTTTCCTTTCGCCTCTCCGCTTTCTTCCTATGCTAACCACTCCCTGTTTTAGTTCCCGACTCAAGCCGATGATGCCGAACCCATGCCGACATATCCGACGCTCCCCATCAAAGCGGCTGTGTTCCGGAGCCTCGGCATACCTTACGCAACGCCACTCCTATGCCTCTTGCTCGCAATTCCACTTGCATCGCCGTTGCACTGTCAACCGCTCTTGTTCCCTTGCTCTTTGAGCACCTTTCCGCGCACTTGCGCAATCGTTAGGTAGTCGGAAGTGTCGGACACAGTCGGAACCATGTAGAAGGGTTCGGGGATCATTCTATTTATATCGGAGCCACTATTTAATCATCGTACGACCTACACATGTGTTTTCCTTAGTTTGGTTCTTGTCTATCACGACGGTTTCCCTTGCTCTCTTTCCCTTTTCCCTTTTGGTGTCCTTCCTGGTCTTGTGAGAGGTCGGGCAACTGCCCTCCTGACAATATGTATACGTGACTGCAAGGTTGCTCATGCTGGTGAGAGCATCTGGATGTTCTGGCCCAAACTCTTTCTGCATCAGTGAATTCTCTTGTTCATAGACAGCTGCACATTCTCGAAACATACCACCTCTATAATACACAACACCGAGACAATCTAGATGACAGCGTCATCTCCATGTCCTCCTTGCTTTCTCCCCTTGGTGTGGCGAGAGAGAGCAGTGTTTGTGTGGAACGGATTGTCTTTTGTGATTGATGACACTGACTCTGAGCCCACTGCTGAACAAGCAGGTGAAGGGAGAGTATATGATTGTTGGTATTGAACTCAATTAGGGAGAAAGATAGGATTTCTTTGACAAGCATGCGAAATCGAAGGATGTCCCATGTCGAATCAACAGCTTCGAAGCTAGACAGGAAGGTGGAAAGCCAGGGAGGAATAGCATCTTTATCTATTGTTTTGTATACCTTCCAAGCATCCTCGAAGATGCGGGAAGGAATGCTTTCGTGATGCATGAAGCACAGGAGTTGAAGGAGTTGTATGGCGTGAGAAGACAGTTTATTGAAGCTAATAGTCCACGTAGTGTAGACGGTGTGTTCATAATCATCCGTGGTCTGGATCGATCTGTTGTCTAGAAGCTTTTGGCGATTCTGCATGTAAATAGAAAGGTATTTGCTCAGAGTACAGATATCCTGGGCGAGGAACCCGCGAGCCTGGTTTACAGCCAAAGCCAAACACCCGAGTGTCTAGGCCATGCATCAGTAATGAGTGGATGTGAGGTACCGCGAGGACCGACCTGAACAATCTCATATGCTGTTTTGTACGTTTCCACAGTCTTTTCAACATATAAGCCTCTCAGCAGCAGCTCCACCGCATCATCCAATTCTAACTTATCCACCCAAATATTACACTCTTGTGCGTGCACGCGCACCTCGCGATTACGTGTCGTAATGAGGACATTACCGTGAGGCCACAAGATGTAGGGTCGTAAATCGAGCGACGGGTCATCTGCATTGTCGAGGAATAATAACCACTCTTCCTTGGTTTTACGTAAGAGGTAGAGAGCATCGTCAATGGTCGGTTTATCTGAAACTGCAAGCGCGATTGTTTTCAGGTCGTTCTCCAGCGTGAATTTGTCTGATGCATCAGCAAAGAATACATCGCTAAATCTACAAAAATTATTGAATAGCTGCCACAAAGGAAGAGACAGAGACTGACCGATTATTACTTCGCCTGACGAATTCGAGCCCCATCTGTGATTTCCCCCCTCCTCCGATACCATACAGAACACCGATACGGCACGACCTCGACTTGCGGTTCGAGCTAAAGTAATCATCCAACTTATTCAGTTCAGAGGCTCTTCCAGTGAAGTGCTGTGTGGATGGTGGGCAGGGCTTCCGACGGAGAGCCTCCGACACTGCTGGCACTACTCCAGATATCCCGTCGACAGGTATCCGTTCAGGACATCGGATGAGGTCCTGCAGGAGTGTGTTGATGCTACGTGTTGTCCGAGCACTCCGAAGATATGAGTGCGTATGGGTGACAACCTCGTTGAGGTTTGACAAGTTGACCGCCAGACCCTGCAGACCCTGCTCTACATTCAACCGCCAAAACACATCCGGCGTGTTCCCGAATCGGCACTCCATGTCATCAGCAACACGCTCACAGTCCAAGGCGATGCGGGAGAAAAGATCCGCGAGTCCTTTCGACAACGTCATATGTCCAGAATGGCCTGAGCCAATGCTGATGATAGAGCAGATACGGCCACCCTTGAAGACGTCGGCTGCCTCTCTGGTGAGTTCTTCTGTGGGGTTGTTCCATCGCAAGTCGCCCCCCACGAACATCTCGCCAATGTTCATGTCCCCAATAACGATAGGTTTGAACAAATCCGGCATTGAAGTCGTCGCACACGCTGCTTCCCACAGCATGCAGTCGATGCTAGGATTGGCGCCAACATGATAGTTCCGAAAGAGGCGAGGGTGGCCAGTGTTGTGGAAAGCAGCTGCACAAACAAACCTATCGCTCATGGTTCAAAAAGTTATCAGCAGGCAACAAAGACCAAGACTCACGTTTTGCAGGTGTCATTTTTGCAGAACATTCTCCTTTCTTCTCCCTCTGTAGAGTACTTTCCAATTATTCTCTTCATCTCCCGCTCCAATAGTACAGTTCGCTGGTTCGCGTCCAAGCCTTCTGAGAACACAGCCTTGCACAAGCTAACGAACTCATGGACAAGTTGGTCTCCCGTCATCTTCAGAATGCCAGACATGATGGCCAAGATTCTAGAAACGAATTGATTAAAGTGCACATGAAGAATTGACGGGATTTACCCTCCAAATCCTGAACCACATATCATGTCAAAGTAATCACATATTCTAGGTGGGCTGGACAGTTGGCAGTCGGCTTCAACACGGTTCATCATCTCCTTGACCATGAGTGCTTGAGATACTGCACGTATTCCTCCGCCATCTGACGCGCAAAATGAGAATGGTTCGAAAAAACAATTGGCCAGGAAAGACGTGCCGAAAGATAAAAAGCGCAGTCCCTTTCCAGCATCGCGACGAGGACCAGCCAAAGACATGACCACAAGTTACCAGAGAAAGTCACACCAAGGGTCAGAGAACTGAATAGAAGAGGTACGGTAAGGCCGTAGTATCGACAATGAATGTCGACTACAAACCACCAATTGATCGGCAGCAATGCCTCATTGTCTCAAGCTCACATTGTACTTCTGACTCTCATCTGTTATAGCATAAGTTAATGGCTGCTTAGAGAGTGTTCTGCGGGCAACGTTCATTATTGAAATTTAATCCGTTGATACATGCTGTTATACGTTCCTTCACTCGACGATGGTGAGAACAATGAAGAATGCAGGTCTCGCAGCCCCATCAGAGGAGCTTACCTAGATTCAATGCTCTTTGGACTACTACGAGTGCATGAAGCAATCTCTGGGGTACAATGCTATTATACCACACAGGAATGTGCGAAGGTGAAAAGTAAAAACCTTTCCACCATGGACGCCTTGCATCTCGGGTGAACAGGAAGTACTGTAGTCTTTGTAAATGACAGATGCTGGCCAAAGGTCCATTAACGATGAGAGATTAAAGTATGTAGATACTGAAGGACCAGGTTGGGATGAAGATACTAGTAAATAGAAGTTGACGTTGGCAGGTTTATCTGTTGGCCAAAAGCCATCTCAAAATTTCCTCCTCTTCCTAGCAAGAGCTCGAAATAAGTCATTGGCGAGTCACCGAAGAGGAGCCAGTCGTTTCCGACTCCGTGGGTCCTCTTGGACGGTCGGTGCTCCAGTGCAAACTTCCGACAGCTTCGTCACAGACCATGTAGGTTGCTCTGTTTATTTTACTTGGCCATTTTTTGGAGGGGCTCAAGGTGATGAATGTGATTGATTTTGTGCCGATTGCGGTGCAAGTATCGGAGTCCGTGAGGCTTCCGCGACTGGCTTCAAAGTCACAGGGAGTGACGTGTTCAGAGGAAGTGGGGATAGCTCAGGATGGAGTGAGGGATCAGATTAAACAGATAACGTGAGACTTGAACTTCGGGTTCGCTTGCGTATGGGGCTGTAAAAAAGGGTGGGTCGGTGTTACAGGATCCATCACTTTTAACTCCGTCACTACTTCTCAGTCCCTCCGCAATTCACCGAGTTCGCTTCATTCCAAACGTGGAGTCGAGGAAGAGTTTGATAAGGGGGGTGGGGAACGGAGCTAGGTGATCTAAGCAAGTGTGGAAGATCGAGGAGTGTTAGGGAAGAAGAGTCGAGAGACGCAGACACAACCACGCGTTAGGTCTACGAACTAACGATGGGCGAAAACGAATGAAGTGCTCGATAACGCCGGTGGTGTTTGGCTTGGAGCTACATAGCCAGACCGTAGACGCAATTGTTCATATGAATAACCCTGACGACCGACCGCGGGGCAACTGGATGTTCGTAGGACGACGAGAATGTGGGAGGAAGAGAGGGGGACGGTGATATTCCTACTCTTCACAAATGGCGCCTTGCTCGAGTCTTCATACCAGCATACACTTGGCGTTTCTCCATCTTCTTGCTTCGTTTTACGCTTCCCTCCCTATCATCTGCAACGTTTGAAGCCCGACTCATAGGTAGTGATCGAGACGACGCTGTACCCGGGGAATTCGATATTTCAAGTCTAATAGCGACGTCGATATCCAAAGGTCCCGAAGGAGCTGCAATAGAGATGGTTGGGAGATCGTAACTGTTGTTTGGACAGCCCTTCTCTCAAGTCAAAGCCAAACTGTTCGAAGAGGTGCAGGGTTTTATGGCGCGAGAGGAACGGTGGCCAGAAAAGGCGGCGCATAGAGCATCCTAGTTGACTGAGGTATAGAGAAGCTGCGTGAATATTTGGGGAAAACGGAGGGTATCGAGGAAGGAATGCTCGATGTTCGTTGTTGGCCGCCCCCCTGAAGTTGCCAAAGCTGTCATCGGCTACCTAGGAGAATTCTTCTTGCTAAAAATTGACATAGCATCTAACAACGAGAGTGAGAATATTTCAAATCCGAAGAAAGAAACGTAACTTGTGATACACGTATCCAATTTTCATTTCAGCCCAAATGCCCCCTCAACCATCCTCATTTATCATTGTCCTGAAGCCAATAATCCGCACTGATCCTTTCGTGTCGTTCACAGATCGTCGTATTAAGAGCAGTCGTCGCAAGTTCCAGTGTTGAAGTAGGCGTCGCTATTTGAGGGCCAAAAAGCAACTCGTTTGACTCTGATGATGTCAGAGGCAACTACCGGAGGCGACAGGGAGCCCAGCGATTTCATTCCTAGCTCTTCTTCAAGCTCGCCCTCTTTATCCATCCATCCATCCCTCGCTCTCATCTCTGGGACGTTTCTCGAGGCGACGACGGGGTCGAAAGGTGAATTCATGTATTTCGCCGGTTTGAACGATCGTGGACCACCTTTGCATTGCATCAGGTGGGCCTTGGGTATAACAATGCTACGGAAGACGGGATTGTAAAAAGAATGGCAAGAATTCTTTAGAATTCCAGCATCTTCCAATCAATTTTGCATTTGGCTTACAAGAAACGTCAATCGATCGTCGTGCACAGAATCAGAGGAATAAGAAAACTGACCTAAGCATTCGTCCAATAACTCTTCTCATCGCAGCAAGGTGCGCTCTTCCTGATCACCAATGCGTAGACCGCGCGCCGTCGCATCTGCTTAAGTCATTAACCCAGCGGATTCAAGCAAGCCTTAGAAAGGCAAAACGTACCAACAACTATCAAGGCAACTATTCACTCATGTCCTCGCGTTATAGTAGCACCAAATTCAATTTGCGCCAACGACCACTTGAGTATTCGTGGAGTGGGGAATTGGACGTCAGATAGGGAATCGAAAAAGTTAGACCACCGAAAGGGGCTCGAAAAATGGGGAGTAGGGTCGGTGTAGTAAGGCGGGTCTAGAGCAACTCGCAAGTCTAAGCGTTTGGTCGGATGATGGGAGTTCAGAAGAAGCCATTTGAGACTACATTGGGAAACCCACAACCGTGAACCTGACTGCCATTATCATCCAAGGATTAGACCTCTAATAATTCGTTCTCTCTCGCGCTTTGCGTCTCACAATCGAAACTGCTGTTTCATTTTCCAACCCTAATCTTCAAGTTTACCATTCACACTCATAGTTCCTCCTGTTTATCTCTCCATCCTCCGGTCACAATTCCGCTACTGATAATTGGCTTCAGTGGCTACTGCCGGTAACATTGAGCCACTTTTTCCTTCTCTCTATGGCACGCCCGTGGCTGACTTGAATCCCTTGAAAACACTATGGCCACCATCTCGTTAGACAGGCAACGTCTTAAACCCTCTCTCCCACAACTTACGCCGCTTTGGTATCCTTGTCATTTATGAAGAAGGGCAAGACTAACTCAATGGTAGATAAAAAAAATGCTGGTCAGCCTTCACAGCTCCGTTCCCTCTGGAGATTCCACGCCTATCTTCCTAGCTCATGTAGAGTTTTAATATCGCTGGGTTTGTGTTCATAGCAGACATGATTTTTTGCGATAATATTGACATAAATTCAATCTCCTGATTTCATTCTCAGCATACTGAACTGATAAAGCTACAGCAGGAACCCAAAATGATGAAGTGCTATCAAAGAAATTCCTGAGACGTTCAAGAGTTCCGAATTTGGCTCGTTTTTGCCTTCACTTTTCACTTGCCATGTTAGCACGCACGTGCTCAACCCATTTAGAACTTTCAATGGTGTGCGGATGTTCTGGTCCAAGAACTTTCCTGCGCATGCCGAGGGTCTGCTCGTGGAGTACAAGAGAATCCTTGTCGCGACCAAGATCTGAGTAAGTGCTTGCAAGGTTGTTCATGCTGGTAAGAGTGTCTGGGTGCTCCGCCCCCAGAATCTGAGTTTTGAGTGCCAGAACCTGCTCCTTCAGCTTCAGAGCATCCTGATGCTGACCAAGATACGAGTAGGTGCTTGCAAGGTTGTTCATGCCGGTAAGAGTGTCTGGATGCTCCTTCCCCAGAATCTCTGTCCTGAGCGCCAGAACCTGCTCAAACAGCTTCAGAGCATCTTTGTGCTGACCAAGATCAGAGTAGGTCACAGCAAGGTTGTTCATGCCGTTAAGAGTGTCTGGATGCTCCGCCCCCAGAATCTGTGTCCTGAGCGCCAGAGCCCGCTCCTTCAGCTTCAGAGCATCTGCGTGCTGACCAAGATCTGAGTAGGTCAAAGCAAGGTTGTTCATGCTGGTAAGAGTCTCTGGATGCTCCGCCCCCAGAATCTGTGTATAGAGGGCCAGAACCTGCTCTTGAAGCTTCAGAGCATCGTTATGCTGACCAAGATGCGAGTGGGTCAAAGCAAGGTCGTTCATGCTGGTAAGAGTGTGTGGATGCTCCTTCCCCAGAACCTGCGTCCTGAGCGCCAGAACCTGCTCGTTCAGCTTCAGAGCATCCTTGTGCTGACCGAGATCCGAGTAGGTGCTTGCAAGGTTGCCCATGCTGGTAAGAGTGTCTGGATGTTCCAACCCCAACGCTTTCTGCATCTTTGATTTCTCCTGATCATAGATAGCTGCACATTTTTGAAACGCGCCACCTCGCATATATATACGACCGAGCGAATGGAGGAGAGTAAAGTGGACATCAAGGTCAATCTGAGTGGATGCTCGAAGGTGAGGGAGCAGCGACAGAGTCATCACAATGTCACCAGTGCTTTCTCCTCTTGGAGTTGCGAGAGAAAGCAGCGTTTGGGTCGAACGAATCATCTCCCGTCCATGACGACACTGGCTTTGAGCCCACTGTTGGACAAGTGGATGAAGGGAGAATGTGTTATTGCGGGTATTGAACTCTATCAACGAGAAGGATAAAATTTCTTTGACCAGCGTGCGAAATCGAAGAATATCCCATGTTGAATCAACAGCTTGGAAGCTGGACAGGAATTTGACGAGACCAGGAGGAATAACATGATCTTTATCATCTTCGTCGTCTTCATTACATTCATCAATTTCATCTTTTTCGTCGCTTTCATCACTTTCATCACTTCCATTATCGCCATCTTCAGCTTCATCACCATCACCATCATATTTTTCTGCGTAAGCCTTCCAGGCATCTTCAAAGATGCGCGATGGAATGCTCTCATGATGCATAAAGCATAGGAGTTCAATGAGCTGCACGGCTGGAGACGAGAGTTTGTTGAAGCTAATCGTCCACGTAGTGTATACAGTGTGCTTATAGTCGTCCGTGGTTTGGATTGACTTGTTATCAAGAAGCTTCTGGCAATTCCGCATATACATGGGCAAATATTCGCCTAATGTACATATATCTTGAGCGAGGAACCCGCGGGTCTGGTTCACAGCCAAAGCCAAACACCCAAGTTTCTGGCCCTCAGATGAGTAAGGGCTGGAGGCGAGTTATTATGAAGACGAACCTGGACAATTTCGGACGCTGTGTTGCACGTTTCCACGTTCTTGTCAATATCTAACCCTCTCAGCAGCAGTTCCACTGCATCATCCAGCTCCAACTGATCCACCCAGATGTGACAATCTGGTGCATGCATGCGCACCTCACGATTACGTGTCGTAATAAGCACATTGCCGTGAGGCCACATAATGTAGGGCCGTAGGTTGAGCGACGGGTCATCTGCATTGTCGAGGAATAATAGCCACTCTTCCTTGGTCGTCCGTAAGAGATGAAGGGCATCCTCGACTGTTGGTTTGTCTGACACTCCGACAGCGATGGTTTTCAAATCGTTCTCGAGTGTAAATTTGTCTGAGGCATCGATGAAGAAGACATCCGTGAATCTACCAGACTATGAACAACTGCCATGAATTCGAAGGAAGAAATGGAGACTGACCGACCATGACTTCGCCTAACAAACTCCAGTCCCATCTGCGACTTCCCCCCTCCGCCAATACCATACAACACACCAACACGACACGACGTCGACTTGCGGTCCAAGCTAAAGTAACCATCCAACTTATTCAGTTCAGAGGTTCTTCCAGTGAAGTGCTGGCTCGGTGGCGGACAGTGCTTCCGTCGGAGAGCCTCCAGCACCGCTGGCACTACTCCAGATATTCCGTCGACAGGTATCCGCTCGGGACATCGGATGAGGTCCTGCAGGAGTGCGTCGATGCTACGTGTCGTCTGAGCGCCCCGAAGGTACGAGTGCGTATGAGCGACAAGCGCATCGAGGTTCGAAAGGTCGACTGTTAGACCCTGCAGACCCTGCTCGACGGTCAACCGCCAATACACTTCCGGCGTGTTCCCAAATCGGCGCTCCATATCGTCAACCACACGCTCGCAGTCCAAGGCGATGCGAGCGAAGAGATCAGCGAGCCCTTTTGACAGGGACATATGCCCAGTATGGCCAGAGCCAATGTTGATGATAGAGCAGATACGGCGACCTTTGAAGATATCAGCGGCCTCTCTGGTGAGTTCATCCGTGGCATTATTCCATCTCAATTCACCGCCAACAAACATCTCACCAATGCTCGTGTCACCAATAATGATAGGCTTGAAAAGATCTGGCATCGAAGTCGTAGCACACGCCGCTTCCCACAGCATACAGTCGACGCTGGGATTGGCTCGAACAAGATAGTTGCGAAACAGGCGAGGATGACCGGTGTTATGAGATGTTGCTGCGCAAACGAACCTACCGTCCACGGTTACTTTTGGGGAAATAAGCAAACAAAATCAAGACTCACGTTTTGCACGTGTCATCTTGGCAGAACATCCTCCTTTCTTCTCCTCCAGCTGAATTTTTTCCAATCATCGTCTTCATCTCCCGCTCCAATATGACAGTTCGTTGGGCCGTGTCCAACCCTTCTGAGAACACAGCCTTGCACAAGTTAACGAACTCATGGACAAGCTGGTCTCCCGTCATCTTCAGGATTCCACACATGATGGCCAAAATTCTAGTATAGGATTAACTGAAGCCCATATGAAGAAATTTACAAGACTTACCCTCCAAAACCAGATCCGCAAATCATATCAAAATAATCGCAGACTCTAGGTGGGCTCGACAGTTGACAATCGACTTGAACACGGTTCATCATCTCTTTCACCATGAGAGCTTGAGAAACTGCTCGTATACCTCCACCATCTTATGCTCAGATGAGAACGACCGAAAAGGAATGAGGCAGGAGGACATGCCAAAGGACAACAAGCGCAGTCCCTTTCCAGGAGGAAGAGGACTGGCCAAAGACATTGCCACACGTTGTCAGACAGAGTCACCACAAGATTCAAAAAGATTGAATAGAATAGAAAGGAGGGAACTGGAGTGTTGACTGTGACTGTCGACTTCAAGCCACAAGTTGATCGGGAGCAGTACATTTATGCCTCACCCTTGCCTTGCGCTTTCTGGCTACTCATGTCGCAAGTGGATATTTCTGCTGGAATGTTTTTGATATCCATATTACTTAATGAGATATGAGATCAGATATGTCGTAAAGGGCAAGAACTCTCCTAAACCTGAAGTTAGCATGTATCTATGGGTATACGAGTAAGTCACTCAGAACAGAGGGTAAAAGTTAGTATGTAGCAGCAAGAAGTACGACAAAAATACAAGTATATGAAAGGAAACGGGTATGCATGTGCGTGGGTGGTATAGAAGCAGATGGTCCAAAAGATGGTGGATTCAGTTGGTAGGTGTGAATTGCCGACGACATTCTGTGCTACACGAACATTTAAATAATTCGATAGTACAAAACAATATGAAAGCAAGAGAGAGCAATAGACAGATACAAGAAGCAAGAAAGAGACTGAGATACGAAGAAAACAGCAAGGGAAAGTGGGGGAAGATAAAAAAAAAAGCATCAGTCCTAAATGAAAAAAATGAGAAGGTTGTCAGTTGACAGGAAAACACCCCCATGCAGAATTGCTTACTGAAGAAACAACCACTTGCCAAGCCACAGTGGATTCGGGTCCAACTTCATCCTCATTACCACGCTTTTTCGACCCAGCAGACCTCGTAAGGGCTATTACAGTCTGCCCGCGCGCAGTGCCCTGTCTCTGTTTTCCTGCCAATGGAGGACAAGACGGCCACTGATGAGCTAGCACTGACGGCGTCAGAGCCAAACCCGCCAAAATAATAGGATGCGGAGGAATCGACAGGACATCCAACGAAACTCCAGCCTCACCCAGACGAAGATACGCACACCCATATTAACGTTGACCAAAGAACACTCCAATGTGAATATTCGTGCCAGGGTAGTGCATGAGGAAGGAGGTCAAGGGAAGAGGAGTGGCAACGTCGTGTCCCGCGTGTGTCTGGTTTGGGAGGGTCCATGAACGACTTGTCACGTCTTGTAAGACTGCACTAGCGAAAAGGGATTGGACTTGGAGTGTAGCCGCGAAAATGGTTCTTTGTACCACTTGTCGCTGAGAATCCGTGAGAGGAACACCGAGGAGCGGGAGTTATGCCGAAGGCTGAGAACTACTGACCACGGCGGTTTGGTCGACGCGTATCTGAGGATGTTGAGAGACATGCTGGGAAGAAATTGGAGACGGAGCTGAAGACGTAGATGGGGTATATTGTTGCAGCGCATCTTTCGTTGACGAAGACGAGTAAGATGCGGTAGCGACGGCGTTCGCATGCAAACGTGGGACTGAGGAAGCATATGAAAGCGATGATTCATACTACATAAAAGGCAAGTGAGATACGAAACAATGCGAAGAAGAGCCAAGTACTCACAATGTCGGTGAAGTCGAAATTGAGAGTGCTTCCAGAAGCAGCGTACTCGTTGTGGGTGATATCTTGCAGTACCCCGTTGTAGGAGCGAGTTGGCAAAGGTGTGGCCTCCAAGAGTAGCCAAGGGCGGGTATATGGCAGCGTCAAAGTAACCGGATTGTCAGGTTTGGGACTAGAAGCTATGTGGGTGTCGGAAGGATGAGAGGGCGAAGGCATTGCATGCATGGTGAACGTTAAACAGGATCGGCTCTCTCCACCAGGCTAAGTCCGGGAGGTACTTTCGGGAACGTTGGGTACCACGAAGATGACGAGGAGTAGGAGAGTATCCTGAATTGGGCAAATGGAGTCGTCGAATGGAAAGCATCTAGAAGAGAGTTCTTGCTGATCAAAAAATTGCAATAGGGCTTGGTCTGCAACAAAAATCGCCTTGATTTGTGCTTCTTGTATTTGTTTTGCAGTTGTTAAGAGGTATTTCAGACCTACAATTCTGTTAGTTTACGACGAAAACTTCAGATGTAAATGAAGGCATCCACCTTCTTGCGTCACGCTATCACATTCTAGGAGTAATGACTTTCGCCGAAATCCCGCAGAATTCTCTTAGGTCTGGCCCCCTGCGTTACAGTCACTGTTTGAACGATTGTGGACTACCTTTGCGTTGCGTCCAATGAGATTTGAGGATAGCAACATGATGGAAGAAGAGATTGTGAAAAGAATGCAGGAATTCTTCGCAGTCCCAGCATTTTCTGACCAATTCTGCAGCTAGCTTGCAAGAACGTCAATCCAGAATCGCGTATAGAATCAGGGACTAAAAAGGCTGACCTACGCATTCGCCCAAAACTCCACCCAACGAATCTACTTCTCGTATAAAGGGTATCACCTGGTTTCCAGAACACGGCGCCTGCCCAAGTCATAAACCCAGCTGTTCCAAGCAAAAGCTAGGAAGGTAAAACATACCAACAGCAATTAAGACAGGTGAACACTCATGTCCTCGCAGTAACAGCACAGCACAGCGTCAACGAAAACAACTCGAGAATTCGTGGAATCGGAATAGGACATCAGATAGGAAATGCGGAAGGCTGGACCATCGAAACCGACCCAAAAATGAAGAGTAGAGTCGGCGTAGCAAGACGTGCCGAGAAGAGTCGGTATATCTGGCCATTCGGCCGGACGATGGGAGTCGAGAAGATGCCGTTTGAGACGACACTGAGAAACCCACAGGTTTAAACCAGACCACCATTGTCCCCCAAGGCTCAGACCTCTAATAATTAGTTCTCACTTGCGCCCCGCATCCCACAATCGAGAATGCCGTTTCATTTTCCAACCCTAATCCCCAAGTTTACTATTAGCAATAATAATTCCTCCCCTTTATCTCTTCGTCCTCCGTTCACACTTCCGCGGCTTTTAATTGGTTTCGACTTTCGGTAACATTGAAGCACTTTTTGCTTCCGTCCGTAGAAAACCCGGGGCTGGCTTGAATCCCTCGAAAAGCTATGGTCACCATCTCGTTGTACAGGTATCGTCTTAAACCTCTCTCCCACAACTTTCTCGGCTTTGTGATCCTCGCGATCTTAGAAGAATGGTGAGATTGCCTCAGCGATAGATAACCGAAATATCAGCCAGCTTCCGCAACTCCCTGTAAGAGGGTCACAGGGCCACGCGTTAACCGTTACACCATAAAAGGAACATATCAGCGAAGCTTGTGTTCGCCATATATAAGCTACAGGTGGAACTGTAGGAAGCGCCAGCCTTACACTCCGTCCCCATTGGAGATTCCACGTCTATCCTCCCAGCTCTGGTAGAATTTGAATTTCGCTGGGTACGCGTTTATAACATACATGTTTCTTGCGATAATGATGATATAAATCCAGTCTCTTGATTTCGTTCTCACCATACTTAACTGATAAAGCTACAGAATGAACCCCAATGATTAAGTGCTATCAAAAAAAATTCATAAGACGTTCGAGAATACCGAGTTCTCCTCGTTTTCGCCCTCTATTTTCACTTGCCATCTTAGTACGTATACTCTTAATACACTCCGAACTTTTAATGGTGTCTGGGTGTTCTAGTCCAAGAACTCTCTTGCGTATGCCGAGGTTCCGCTCATGGAGTTCAAGAGCATCCCTGTCCAGATCAAGTGTTGAGTAGATGTTTGCAAGGCTGCTCGTGTAGGCGAGAGTGTGCGGATTCTCCTCCCCAAAAACCTTTGTGCTGAGCGCCAGAACACGCTCCCGGAGTTTCAGAGCATCCTTGGGCTGACCAAGATTTGAGTAGGAGCCCGCAAGGTTGCTCATGCTCCTAAGAGTGTATGGATGCTCTTCCCCCAAAACATGTGTGAAGAGCCCCAGAACTCGCTCGTTCAGCTTCAGAGCATCCTTATGCTGACCAAGATTTGAGTATTTCAAAGCAAGGTTGTTCATGCTGATGAGAGTATGTGGATGCTCCTCCCCCATGATCCGCGTAATGAGTACTAGCTCCTCCTCCTGCAGCTTCAGAGCATCCTTGTGCTGACCAAGATTTGAGTAGGTGTCCGCAAGGTTGTTCATACCCCTGAGAGTGTCTGGATGCTCCTCCCCTAGAATCCGTGTGCAGAGCGCCAGAACCTGCTCCTGGAGCTCTAGAGCGTCCTTGTGCTGACCCAGATTTGAGTAGGTGCCCGCAAGGTTGTTCATGCTTGTGAGAGTATCCAGATGCTCCTCTCCCCGAATCCGTCTACTGAGTGCGAGCTCCTGCTCCTGCAGCTTCAGAGCATCCTTGTGCTGACCAAGATCAGAGTAGGTGCCCGCAAGGTAGCTCATGCTCCTGAGAGTGTCTGGATGTTCTAACCCGAACTCTTTCTGTAGCATTGACTGTTCTCGCTTATAGACAACCTCACACTCTCGAAACAGACCGCTTCTACCATAAGTCATGCCGACATAATAAAGGAGAGTGAAGTGCACGTCAAGGCCAGTCTGTGTAGACGCTCGGAGATGAGGGAGTAGTGAAAATGTCAATCCAATATCCTCCTTACTTCCCCCTCCTGGTGATGCCAGTGAGAGCAGTGTTTGCGTGGAACGGATTATCTCTTCTGAATGATGACACTGACTCTGAGCCCACAGCTGAACAAGTGGGTGAAGGGAGAAGGTATGATTGTTGCTATTGAACTCGATCAAGGAGAAAGATACGATTTCCTTGACGAGCATGCGAAATCGAAGGATGTCCCACGTCGAATCAACAGCATGGAAGCTCGCCAGGAAGATGGAGAGCCAGCTCGGGATGGCAACTTGATCTATGTCTTTGTAAACTTTCCAAGCCTCCTCAAAGATCCGTGACGGAATATTTTCATGATGCATGAAGCATAGGAGTTCAAGGAGTTGGACGGCAGAGGACGATAGCTTATTGAAGCTGATGGACCAGGTGGTGTACACTGTATGTTCATAATCATCCGTGGTTTGGATCGACTTGTTGTCTAGAAGGGTCTCGCGATTCCGCATGTAAATAGGCAAATATTCGCTCAATGTGCAGATATCTTGAGCGAGGAACCCGCGAGCCTGATTCACAGCCAAAGCCAAACGCCCAAGTTTCTAGCCCTCAGATGAGTAAGAACTGGATATAGTATATCATGAGGACGAACCTGGACAGTTTCTGACGCTGTCTTGTACGTTTCCAAGGTCTTTTCAACATCTAAGCCTCTCAGCAGCAGTTCCACCGCATCATCCAGCTCCAACTGATCAACCCAAATGTGACAGTCTGGTGCATGCATTCGTACCTCACGATTACGTGTTGTTATAAGGACATTACCGTGAGGCCAAGAAATGTATGGTCTTAGGTCGAGCGACGGGTCATCGGCATTGTCGAGGAAGAGTAGCCACTCTTCCTTAGTTGTCCGTAAGAGGTGGAGGGCATCCTCGACTGTTGGTTTGTCTGATACTCCAATAGCAATGGTTTTCAAGTCGTTCTCGAGTGTAAATTTGTCTGAGGCATCGATGAAGAAGATATCACTGAATCTACCAGACAATGAACAACTGCCACGAATTCGAAGGAAGAGGTCGAAACTGACCGACTGTAATTTCGCCTAACAAACTCAAGCCCCATTTGCGACTTCCCCCCACCACCGATACCATATAACACACCGACACGGCATGACCTCGACTTGCGGTCTAAGCTGAAGTACCCATCCAACTTATTCAGTTCAGAGGTTCTTCCAGTGAAGTGCTGGGTCGGTGGCGGACAGAGCTTCCGACGGAGAGCCTCCAGCACGGCTGGCACTACTCCAGATATATCGTCAACAGGGACCCGTTCGGGACTTTGCATGAGGTCCTGCAGGAGTGAGTCGATGCTACGTGTCATCCGAGCGCCACGAAGATACGAGTGCGTATGAGAGACCAGCGCATCGAGGTTCGCCAGGTCAACCGCTAGACCCTGCAGACCCTGCTCGACGTTCAACCTCCAAAACACGTTCGGTGTGTTCCCGAATCGGCGCTCCATGTCGTCAGCAACACGCTCGCAGTCCAACGCAATTCGGGGGAAGAGGTCTGTGAGTCCTTTTGACAGAGACATATGTCCAGAATGGCCAGAGCCAATGCTCAGGATAGTGCAGATACGGCGACCTTTGAAAACATCGGTAGCCTCTTTGGTGAGTTCCGCCGTGGGGTTATTCCACCTCAAATCGCCCGAAACAAAAGTTTCGCCAATGGCCATATCACCAATAACAATAGGACTAAAGAGATCGGGCATTGAGGTCGTTGCACACGCTGCTTCCCACAGCATGCAGTCGACGCTGGGATTGGCGCGAACACGATAGTTGCGAAATAGGCGAGGATGTCCAGTGTTATGGAAAGCTGCGACACAAACGAATCTATCGCTCGTGGTTAATGGCAGGAATTAGACAACACAATCAAAACTCACGTTTTGCATGGGTCATCTTCGCAAAACATCCTCCTTTCTTCTCTACCAGTCGAGTATTTCCCAGTGATCCTCTTCATCTCCCGCTCCAATACGGCAGTTCGCTGAGTTGTGTCCAAGCCTTCTGCGAATACAGCTTTGCACAAGCTAACGAACTCATTGACAAGTTGGTCTCCTGTCATCTTCAAGATTCCACACATGATAGCTAATATTCTGGAAACGGATTAAATGAAGCCGATATGAAGAGGTATACTCGACTTACCCTCCAAAACCTGATCCACATATCATATCAAAGTAATCGCAGACTCTGGGTGGATTGGAGAGTCGGGAGTCGACTTCAACACGGTTCATCATCTCTCTCACCATGAGAGCTTGAGATACTGCTCGTATTCCTCCGCCATCTTACGCTCAGATGAGAAGGACTGATAAGGAATTAGGCAGGAGGGCTTGCCGAAGGACAAGAAGCGCAGTCCCTTTCCAGGATTAGGAAGAGGCTTGGCCAAGGACATGGCTACAAGATATCAGACCAAGTCACAATGGGGCTCAAAAGGATTGAATAGAATAGAAAGGAGGAAACTAGACTGTTGACTATGACTGTCGACTTCAAGCCACCAGTTGATCGGGAGCAATGCATTTATGCCTCATACTTGTCTGGCTTCTTCTGGCTACCAAAGTTGCAAGTCAATATATCCGGTGTAATGTTTTTTATATCAATAGTAATTGTACCAGATATGTCGTTAGGGCCAGAACTCTCCTAAACATGAAGGGAGCATATATCTACGGGTGTAGGAATAGACAACTCGGAATGGAGGATAAAAGCTAGTATGTAATAGCAAGAAGTAAGACGAAAAATACAAGCGAATAAAAGGAAACGAATATATATGTGCGTGGGTGATGTAGAAGCAAATGACACAAAAGATGGTGGGTTGACTTGGTAGGCGTTATTACAGGCGACATTCTATGCTACACGAAAATTTAAATAATCCGATAGTGCAAAACAATGTGAAAGCAAGAGAGAGCAATAGATAGGTACAAGAAACAAGAAAAAAAGACTGAGATACGAAGAAAACAGCAGGGTAAGTTGAGGTAACAAAAAAGGGTATCAATCCTAAATGAAAAATGAAAAGATTGTCAGAGTCAAAAGGTAACACCGCGTGCAGAAGAGCTTACCAGAAAAAACAATTACTCGTCAAGCCGCAACCTCTTCACCGCGGTTGGAGGTCCAACTTCATCCTCGTGACCACGCTTTTTCGACCCAGCAGACCTCGCAGGGACTACCGTGGTCTGCCTGCGTGCAGTGCCCTGTCTCCGCTTTTCCGCCAATGGAGGACAAGGTGGCCACTGAGGGGCTAGCACTGATGGAGTCAGCGCCAAAGACGCCGTAGCAATAGGATGCGGAGGAATCGACAAGACATCCAGTGAAAGTCCTGCCTCACCCAAACGAAGATACGCACACCCATATTGACGTTGACCAAAGAATACTTCAATTAGAATATTCGTGCCAGGGTAGTACATGAGGAAGGAGGTCAACGGGAGAGGAGTAGTAGTGTCGTGTCCCACATGTGTCTGGTTTGGGAGGTTCCATGAACGGCTGGTCACCTCTTGTACGACTGCAGCAGCGAACAGGGATTGGACTTGGAGTGTGGCGGCGAAAATGGCTCTCTGTACAACTTGTCGCTGTGCGTCTGTGAGAGGAACACCAAGGCGCGGGAGTCTATGCAGATGATTGGGACCACTTGAAGGAGGAGTACTGGTTAATGCGGGTTGGTCGACGCGTACCTGAGGAAGTTGAAAGACATGCTGGGGAGAAGGTTGGGATGGAGCTGAGGACGAAGATGGGGTATAGTGTCGCAACGCATCGTTCGTTGACGAAGACGAGTACGATGTAGTGGCGACAGCATTCGCATGCGAATGTAGGACTGAGGAAGCATATGAGAGCGATGGGCGATACTACACAAAAGGGAAGTTAGGTATAAAACAATAAGAAAGAGAGCCCAGTACTCACAAAGTTTGCAAAGTCGACATTGAGAGTGTTTCCAGAAGCAGCGTATTCGTCAGGGGTGATAACTTGTGGTACCTGGTTATATGAGTAACTTGGTGAAGGGGTGGCCTCTCCAGGAGTAGCCAAGGGCGGGTATATGGCAGAGTCAAATAACTGACCCGTAATCGGGTTGCCAGGTCTAGGACTAGGAACTACGTGGGTGGCGGAAAAACGACGAGGGGGCGAGGACATTGCATGCATGGGGAATATTGAACCGGGTCGGCTCTCTCCACCAGGCTAAGTTGGGGAGGTACTTCCAGCAATGTTATGCATCGCGAAGATGACGGGGAGGAGTAGGAGTGTATCCTGAAGTGGGCAAGCGGAGTCGTCGAATGGAAAGCATCCGGAAGAGGCTTCTTGTTGATCAAAAAAATACAATAGGCCATGGCCCGGGAACAAAAAATTGTCTTGTTATGTTCTTCTCGTATTTGTGTTTCAGTTGTTAAGAAGTGCTTCGGATCTACTGACTTGTTAGTGTGTGAAGAAATGTTCTGCTGCGAATGCCGGCACTCACTGTATTGCGTCGTTGATCTCGATTCCGCCGACGTTTAGACCCCAGCAATAGAATTCGTACACTTTCTATCGCATTCTAAGATAAAACGACCGGGAGACAGTTGGAGGTACATGGATCGCGACTGTTGGCAGCGAGGTTGAGGACCTGATGGTCACTCATTGATTTAGAAAACACATTGAACGATGGAGAGGTTTGTCCAGCGGTACGTAATATGAGGCGCGAACCGCGTTCCCTTGTGTACGACATCGAGGTTACGACCGTGCCGGGGTCGATGTGTTGACCGTTGTGGTTCAGTGCAGCATGGATTTCGGTAGCAATAACTTGGCTGCCCTGAAAGCTGGTGGTGCGGTACGCTGAGGTTGCAAGCTCTCCAGGGTCTCAGCCGCTGACTATATCAATGGAACAAGAAAATGTTTTTTTTTTGGGCTCTGTCATGCTGGGATAGACCTTATGCTTCTGGAGGTGAAGAAAACAGACCGGTCCAAGTAATATGTTCTTGTCGTTGACCACATATCTTCTGGTCAACCCGTGATACGCCTTTCAAAGAGCAAATTACTTAGTCAGAGAGCGAGCAGGACTGAAGATAGAGTTATGGTGCGTCATAGAATATTGGAAAGGTTGGGATGAAATCCAAAGGGTCATAAGATGTTGTGGGATGGCGAGAAAAGGTAATTATACGATAAAGAACGGTGAAGACAATCGTTTGATACGTCTGCAGTTATGTGACCCTTCTTTTCGGTTATCAAATAAAGGTTAGAGAGTTTTGCTACTCGAAAACAGAAGTGATAATATTCGTCAGATCACAGTCAACGGGAACATTCTACAGATATGGCAATTCAACAAAATCAACGACTTGAACATCCTTGGCGGTTCTAATGCATAATCTACCCGCAAAAGGGCAGAAAGAATAACTGTCCCAATCTAATACCTCAGTCCCACCAGACTGGTACAGAATGCCCTTTCCTAGTTCCTCGCCGTGATTATCTTCCGTCGGAGCGCTGAGGTGAAAGACAATTTCATGCCAGTCCTTCGATAGGGCATCCAGAATGAGGCTTCTATCTGGAAACATGTAAGCGTATCCGGAGGTAGAAATGAGAAATGATTGAGGGTCTAGAATATGCAACAAGCTAAAGGTTTCGAGCTTGAGCGGAAGGGGAGCGAATACATCTTCTGGTTTGTCTGTTCTGTGCAGCTCAGCTTGCTCCAAAAACCAAGTACCATCTTCGATTCCGCAGATTGATACACGGGCTTCATGATCAGAAGCGACGTGTTCACGGTTAAACGACGTTTTCCAAAACAACTCGGACACCAGTCGACGGTCCATCGTGCTAGTGCCCGGAGGGATGTGAGCGAGAGCAGGGTTATTAAGTTCTGCGCAAATCTCGGGAGCATAAGATTCCTTGGGAGGAAGCTCGGGGAGAGCATACACAACAGTCGTTTGGGATGCTCCATGAGTAGCCACAATGAACCCACGAATGACGATAATCTCAAGAATTTTTAAATAAGTAAAGGTGCTAAATATTGTAACACCGAAAAGGGGAAGGAAAACACGACGTACAGACGATTCGAAGTTCTCGTCGTTTTCATCCACTGCCCAGGTTGCGCAGGTTCCCTCGAAAAAATTCCACAGCAGATAACATCTACCCTTGGTAGAGTGCAGGAAAGTTGTAACCAGTACTGGCAAAGGTACATGCGTAGCCCAACTACCCCAGCGTTGGGCGGAAAACATGTTACGATCAAGGGAAGCAAGCAGATCGAATTTTGTATCCCCAACAAGATGACGAGAAAATGACAATCTAAAGGCAAGCCATTGACTGAATTGCGGGGATGGATTAGCGTCAATAAAAAAAATTCATATGAAAACGTTTACTTTTTCCCTCCTCCGTGAATCAAAAGAAGAACAATGGAGCTGGTGTTGGATTCGTCCTCCACGGACATCACGTAACCATATTCAATGATTTCAATGTCGAAAGAGCCCGCGAGGGTAGGTGAGGGAGTATAGAGGTTCCAAACCTGCATCCCAACACCATCAAGGATGAAGAGGAATCGGCCATCCGCGCTCTGACAAAGGCCAAGTACGGGCCGAGTGATCTCAATCGAGCGCACTCTCTTGCATAGAGGGGGTTTCTGGTCCTGTACATGTTTTAAAATTACCTGAAACCGAATCCATGCAGTTGCAAGAAGTTCAATATTCGAGCCTGAAAGCTCATTTTCGTGAAATGAAGGTATTGGGAGGCTGAGACCTTGGCATGTTGCCTTCAGCACCTCCAACCACAGAGTCTGCTTCTGTGAGAGCTCGAAAAACTCTTGAGAGCACTAGATCACGGGTCAATAGCATTCCAGTCGATGATGAATACTCTCACTTGACGGAGTTTACCAATAGTTCGAGCATCACAATTTGAGAAAATGTAAAGGAGTAAGTCGTTGGGTAGATTACTCAGAGTTGCTATCGATATTGATTCAAAAGACCGTGATCGCAAAAAGAGCTCCCATTCCCACCTCGTTCGCTAGTAAATCTTCATACATTGCATGCTTGGTCGCTGGGGACTTGATCGTTGATTTATCAAGACTATAAGACTATGAATCTTATCAAGTAATGTCGTTGTAGAACCTAGTCTATTCACTCACCTCGAGATGAGAGGCTGAGCTAGGAGGCAATCTCACCGATGATGAAGAGGTAAGGTCCATCATGGACGAACGAGAGGGACACGGTGTGACATTGTCGATTGGCGCTTTCCTTGACAGACCCCAATGTCGATTTTGAGCGGGGGTGGGGCGATGCAGAGTTGACCGCAAAAGTCAAATTGTAGAAGGTGAACGGAGAAAATGTATTAGTCAAGAAGTCATGGGACTCGCTGGCTTTCTCAATTGCGAATGATTGACCGTAACTGTGCATAAACACCACGGTCGGAACTTGCTTGATGGTCACGTTCTCAGAAAAGAAAGGCGACCGACTCAAAGAAGAATCATCAAGGTTCGCCTGGCACGAATAAGCAAGGTACACAGTTCAACTTGAAGTCGGATCGGAGTTTTTACTGGCCAACCTCAGTCATGCATGATTCACGTCCTTTCAACATCACTCAATAAACTGCATTACAACATTCGGGAAGAAATTTATAAGATTATAGCATTATTCGTCGACAATGATGAAAGCTCAGCTCTCAACCTCATTTCTGTAGAAATATGTCGTCTTTCGTACTGGGAAATTAATATCATTTGGACTAGGTCTCCAAACTACTATCTTCTTCCTTATAAGCAATAGCACTACTTTATCAGTCCAAAAGGTGATGAAGCCTGAAGATTTTCCCAAGAACCTCCTCCCTCTGTTTGACGCGCGGAGATACTGTATATTTACGACCATATATTGTCCTAATTCCTAACCAGGGGGTACGAAGTGAACCTATTTGGCATTCCTAACCCCTAATCAGAGGGTATGAAGTTCAGTAAAAACATAACCGAATTAAATATAAACCTGCTCAAAAATCGCTTCCGAAATCGCGATTTCTCAGTTACAATTTGGCGTCTCTCGCACTCGCTGTTCGTACGAAATACCGGCTTCAATGCATCGCTCTTAAAGAGTGAAGCAGGTCTTTTGAGTGTCTGACAAATGTACGCTATCAAGTCAAGGCTTAGCAAGCCTCTCATGGCTAGACTCTGGTGAGATCGCTCAGACTACTCAGAACAGTTGAAGTCTTTCTCATATTTTCTGTGCACACTCTTAGGAAATACATCTTGTATTGAATAGGTCTGGGCTGGACGAGAGCTTTGGACTGTGAACATACCAGGTACAGAAATGCTGATACACTACTACTGTGACTGGGACTATCTATGTACCGTGAACCCTTGAAATAGTGTACTGGTAGCCAGGAACCTCATTCCAGGTCCCCCACACAAAAATTACTGTGTCCCACTGCCATACTTACAGCAGGTGGGTTCTGGTCTCAGCAACGCCCGAGGTGCTTAGTCGATCAGCTCCGCATTTTTCTCAGTAACGAAATATCTAACCTCTAACGTAGATCAATGGAGTTCAGCCTTGACTAACTTCATACCTAACCCCTAACCCTCGGTGAAGCTATGGTCGAAAAAGTACAGTACATCTCCGAACATATCTTGAAAAAATCTCGCATTCCTTTACTAACTCGTCAACTGACAATCGTAAAAGCCTATCGTCTATCTTTCAATATATGTCCGCGTTTGAACTATAACAAAAGGCCATCGACTGTCAAACCAAATAATCATCACGTCACGACTTCCTCTTCCAAACGTCACCACAGGGTTCCGTCATGTAATGGTACATACCGGCAAAGTAACTCCAACGGTATTGCCTCATATGTTATCATGATAAAGAGTCATATGTGATGTTGGGCATCACCCTTATAAACGACTTATTCATCTACACTTTCCCTTAGATACATCTTTCACACTAGTGGAACAATATGCAAACTGCTTCCTTAGTCGCTGAGAAGATCGTTGGGCACGGACAGTCTGCTGCAACTGCTGATGTTTCAAATCCGAGTCAAGATGCGAGCAAGTATGGGGAAGAAGGCGAGAAGATGCTTGCCCTGATCTGGCAAAGGAAGGGGAAAGTAGACGTCGGTGAGTTACTTTGACCCTTCTTCACTTTCGATCCCAACCTACCCTCGTAGTGGAAACAGTTAAACCGAAGATTATTGACCCTCGAGACGTCATCGTCAAAGTGACTGGTTCTACTATATGCGGAAGCGACCTTCATCTGCTGCATGGCGCTATTATGCAGCTCAAGACCGGAGACATTCTCGGTCACGAATTCTGCGGCGTTATCGAGTCGGCTGGACCTGCCGCTCAATCGAACGGCGCTCAGGTTGGCCAACGAGTCGTTGCGAGCTTTCAAATTGCCTGTGGGGACTGCACTTATTGCAAAGAGGGACTCTCGAGCATGTGTTCCATGACTAACCCTTCCGGTCTGACATCTGCTTTATGGGGCAAACAAACTGCTGGGTTCTTTGGATATTCGCATATGACTGGTGGATATGCTGGTCAGTTACCTCCTCCTGTTTTCACCCTGATTAGTCTCCCCGGTCTAAAATTTCGACTTAGGTGGCCAAGCAGAATATGTTCGCGTGCCCTTCGGAGATGTCAATCTGCTCCCTTTACCAGACGATGTTCCCGATGAGAAAGGACTCTTTCTCTCAGATGTCCTCTGTACAGCCTATCACTCTATTGTAGATACAGGCGTCGAGAAGCAGAATACTGTCGCCATTTGGGGTGCGGGTCCTATAGGGCTCTTTGCCGCATTCTTCGCCGTGCAGAAAGGAGCACAGCGCGTCTTTGTCATAGACAATGTCCAGTGGAGGCTCGACTGGGCTAAGCACAAGGTTCCGGTCATCGAAACCATAAACCCTGAAGCAGCTCTCAATGGGTCAGACGGTGACAAAGGTGCTACACGAGCGTGTGCCTGGTGGTGTCGATGTGTGCATCGATGCGGCTGGAGGAGAATATGCTCAGGTTTGTTTAATTTCCGTTCATTTTTTTTTCGGAATGGCGTCTCCGTATTTTATCCTTTTATTGAAGCCATATGACAGAGCTGGGGCCATTCTATCGAATTGGCTGTGGGCGCGGAAACGGATACATCCGAAACAATCAATGAGATGATAACCTCAGTCAGACACTTCGGCCGTTGCGGGATCATCGCGGCATATGCCGGTTTTACAAACCACTTAAACATTGGCGCCCTTATGGAGCGCGGTATCCGCCTTGTTGGTAATGGTCAAGCGCCTGTGCACAAGTATTGGAAGGAGCTTTTAGAACAAATTAGGAATGGGACTTTGGATCCCACCATTATGCTCAGCCATCGGATCAAAATTGAGGACACTGCGAAAGCGTATTACAAATTTGAGGCTAGGCGACCAGAGGACAGGATGATGAAGGTGTTTATCGAGACGAAGAATTCATTTGAGAAAGCCCAGAATACACCGATATTGTCACAAGTATAGGAAACACGAAAATCTCTTTATTCTACTGTAGTAGCAAATTCCTTTTTTTACTGCCATGAAAAGTGAAACATAGAATTATAAAATAATACTTGTGCATGTTTATTTGTTCTTGATGGAGAAAAAGCATGAGCGTCCCCTGACTTGAGTACAAACCACTGATCTGTGTACCACCGCTGGAGGCTCAAACGAAGGGAATAGCTCCTCGGGAGCGTATCGTCAAACCAAGAGGTGCGGGGTATTGGGTGAATTCGGAGTCTTCCGGGGTAGCTCTCCCCGAGCGGTCCCCAATAGATACTGTAGCGTACAATCGTTGTACCGTAAACGTAGACGTAACCGAACTGAGATTTGTGCTCTTCCTTCTCTTTCGCAGGCTCTGCGTGGGTGATAACTTCCTGTACTGTAGTAAACTACTCGTCCTTTTATCCAAACCGGCTCCTCGGTTCCTCCTTCAAACACCTAACTAGTTGAGTCCTACTGACTCCTTTACTTCCTTGATTCGTTCATACTACGGGTTTCAAACGAAATGTATTGTCTCGGGAGGATCTCGCTGCCATGTGGAAAGCGTGAGGACGTGACTTTTGGGAAGGCAGACGCGTCGACCCACATAAGCCCGTTCCCATAAACAGTAAAAGTACGGCGGCCATTCCCCTGCGCTGTTTCACCCGCAATCTCTCTCCATTCTCGCTCTCTGACTCATTCCTAGCCTCTGTTTCCGCGCCTGATCCCCGGCACGGGTGATCACCACAAAGCTTCAGATCAAATGAATCTACTATGGAGAGAGGTTTGAATGCATCTAATGAGCCTTCTGTAAGACACAAGTATAAAGACGGGATGGCAACAGTGAAATCATTGAAACTTGCCACGAGGGAACAGATGAATACGATAGAAGAAGGAGATGCATGAAATGTATCCCTGATTTGATAGAGATAGAAGGGCTAGTGGCCAGCAGGCTGGTGAGGACGAAGGACGATGTCCCATTGTAATCTTCTTTCTTCTAAAGAGTGTGTGTGGTTGAGAAGGTTAGGCTTTTGATTCCATGAGTATCCTCAGAAGATTTAAATTTAGGGTTTATCACCATTACCACCTTGGTCTTTTTGAATATCAAGGGAGAAGACACTTCTCTCCGGCCTGCTAACCACAAGGTGATTTTTTTTGCGACATGACAACAGCGAGTGAAAGCATACTTTGGATTATCGGAATGTTCTAACATAAAGATATGGTAATTCAACAAAATCAATGACCTTAATCTCCCCCACGGATATCACACATAATCTCCCCGCGAAAGGGCAGAGTGAATAATGTGCTCTGTCAAAGCCTCGGCTAGAATCATACAGACTACACCTTCCAAGTTCTATGCCGCTATTATTTTCGGTTGGAATACTGAGGTGAAAGACAAGTTCATCGAAGGATTTTGACCGTGCTTCCAAAATGATGCTTCTATCTGGATACATGTACGCATACCCAGGGATACCTTCAGGGATGGGGAAAGAACCAGGGTCTAGAATATGCAGTAGACTAGATGTTTCGAACTTGAGCGGAAGAGGAGCGAACATATCCGCTGATTGGTCTGTTCGGCACAGCTCAGCTTGCTCCAACAACCAGCTACCATCTCCAGTTTCGCAAATTGATATGCGGGCTTCATGATCAGAAGAAGCGTATCCACGGTTAAAGGATGTTTTCCAGAACAACTTTGAAACCAGTCGACGGTTCATCGTATTGGTATCCGGAGGAATGTGAACGATGGCAGGGTTACTAAGTTCTGCACATATCTCAGGTGCATAGGAATCTTTGGGAGGAAGCTCAGGTAGAGTATACACCACAGCTATTTGGGATGCTCGATGAGTAGACACAATGAAACCGCGAATAACAATGATCTGGAGATTGTTTGAGTAATTATCGCTGATAGCTGTAATAAATCGACCACAAAAACGTACAGATGATTCAAAGCTCGCATCGTTTCCATCCACCGCCCACGTTGCGCACGTTCCCTGGATAAAATTCCACAGTAAATAATATCTACCTTTGGTTGAATGCAGGAAGGTCGTAACCACTACGGGTAAAGGCACGTGTGTAGCCCAGCTACCCCACCGTTGCGCTGGAAAAAGGGTACGATCCAAAGAAGTAAGAAGATTGAATTGAGTGTCTCCAACAAAATGACGAGAAAATGTCAATCGAAAGGCAAGCCATTTACTTAATCAGCAATATATCATTAGTAAATTGTTCACATATATGAGGGGTGAGAAAGGTTTACCTTTCTCCTCCACCTTCGATGAGGAGAAGAACAATAGAACTAGTATTAGTTTCATCCTCCACAGACATCACACAATAGCCATCGCGAGGAACATCGATGGAAAAGAGCCGACGAGGGTGGGTAAAGGGGTATGTAGGCTCCACACTCGCATCCCGACATTGTCGAGGAGAAAGAGAAATCGGCCGTCTGCACTTTGGCGAAGGCTGAGCACACGACTATTGATATCAATCGACCGCACTATTTGGTGTGGAGACTTTCGATTTCGAAGCGTTTTTCAGAACTGCCTGGACGGCTCACGCTCGTCGCAATAAGCTCGATATTGTAACCTGAGCACTCATTTTCGTGAAATGAAGGTGAAACAAAAAACCCGAGGTGAGGACTTAAGATCTCTGCAAAATGTCGCCTGCAACACCTTCCAGTGCCACATCAGTCTGGCCTATGTGAAGAGCTCGAAAAAGCCTCTTTACACACCTGCATAGTGGGTTAGTTGAGTTGCTAAATTCAACCGATACTGGACGATCACACTTGAACGGAGTTGCCGCCACGTCCGAGTCATCACAAATTGAGAAAATGTGCACGTGAACAAGTCGTTAGTGTAGATTGCTCAGATTTGTTGCTTATCAGGGTTCTTCCAACATGCCTATCCAACCACGTGATGGACCCGGTATTCAATCACCATTCAACCCCTCTTTTTTCCGAGAAAAGGATGTTCAAGTATTGGTAGATCCTTGCTGGGCCAAATATCGTGGAAGTTCATCCATTACACCTTGTTTCCGAGATGTATTGTGGATCTGGTGGACTCAGTCAATAACTTCGAGACATGCGACTGGGTCCTGCTAAGTAAAATTGTATGGCTAAATCAGTCTGTATACTCACCGCAAGATATGAGGTGAAACCGCTAAGCGATCCCGTCGTTGATAAAGAGCTGATGTCCGTCATGGAGGAACAGGAAGAAACCCTGGAGGTGATGCTGTCACTAGATGCTTCGCTTGGTCTGACATCGGGTATACCAGACATGCCAGATATGATATAGCGCTGCGTCCGCAGTCAAAACCACGACCGAACAATCTCAGTTGAAAGGAAATAGACCACGTCTATATTATGCGTTTCGCTTTCCACCTTCATGCGCTCCTGGCGGTCTGTACCACAATTTGCCCTTCTGACAGATCTACCTCTCGAGCTTACAATTATTTTGGCGGCATGCGATTTCAAGACAGCTCTCGCCCTAGTCTTAGTGTCTAAGCAATTCTCAAGATGGCATGTAAACGAATCATCTGGCTCTCCTGTGACAGCTAATTCGAACTACTTCAGGGCAACACCCGGTCTCTATAAACATGTGAATCTTAAAGACCAAGCTGCTCTTGAGCGGTTCAAGGCCGTGCTTGATAAGCACCCTTCCCGAAGTCAATATGTGAAGGCCCTTTCACTCACCAGATCAACAGCAGGGGTCCATGAGCACTCCGTAATCGTCTCAATTCTTACTAAAACAATATCTCTCTCTCATCTCGTATGGAATGAAGCGACGCCGGACAATTCTCTAGTCCCTATCGTCTGTTTCCCGACTTCCCTTCGTAATCTCGACATTCATTGGTTCGCCTTTGATTCCGCCAACTGGAACACCGTGCAGTCATTTCCATTTTCAGCCAACCTTGAAGCTCTCCAACTTAATGCACTTGTTGACCTACGCTCGTCTGTTATCGAGCATATCTCTCTCCAACCTTTCACTTCCCTCAAATATCTCCTCCTTCGATCAAACATCTACAGATGGCCACATGAACTCAATGCGCTCTTGGTTTCAGACTTAATTCCTAATTTCCCAGATACTCTGCGAGTCTGTCTAATCTACTACCGAGTCGGGCTTGAACTCATCTCTAGTGAATCCATAGCACTGATTATGGGAGAAATAGACGATAGAGTCCTCATTTACACAGATGAACGAAACCACGTTTCACCTCGTGGATCCCTCCATGACTGTCTCATTCGATGGGATGATGGTTACCAAGACCGTCCCTTCGTTAATCCTCATTCTCCTCTCTATTCGGGGTCATCAGAACTCAGCGCGAGGGAAAAGATTCCCACATGGGAAAGTCTTGAGCTCCTCGTGAAACGACGAATAGCCATCCGTGAACCGTGGCCGAACATGGCTCCCACGGCTCGTCTAGACCAGCAGGTTTATCGCTTTATAGATTACTCTGAGAGATGGACGGCGCACAAAGTGATTTCTTGTATGATCTTGGGAGGCCCTGCTTTGGTTTTACTCTGCTGGGAGATGCTTCAAAGGAGGGTAAGGCGATTTAGGGAGCGAATGAAGACATAAAAGTGGAGACGAAACGACTATCGAGAGTCCGTACCTTCAGCCTGACGTTGAATGTTCTGGTGGCGTTCCAAGAACGACATTCTACCCTAGTTAGAGGTGGTAGATATAACACTACATATTGTACTCGCAAATATATTAGGTGAAGATATTATTTGGGAAGTTTTTGATAGCCCAAAGGTTAAGGTCCCGATTTTTATCAAAGGGATACGTGAATCTTCGGCGGGGTGAGGTTTCTAGAAATACATCCTCTCGATTTCCATTGCAAAGTTCTAAAACCCTAAATACATGAAAAAGTCCAACACTTTATATTTCACTTGTCTGGTCAATCGTCTTTAATCCCGACTATCTCATCATCCATTTTCTTCGTGTCTTTCCCAGCTTCTTCCTCTCCAGGCTGTGCATCCACAACCTCAGATGTCTTGGTTATACCCGTTTCTACGTCTTCTGTAACGTCAAGCTCACCCTTTCCAACACTTTCTCCACCAGCCGTCTGCTCTGTCGCCACTTCCTCCCTTACTTCTTCTGCTGGTGGAGAGACAACAGCACCACCAGCAAAAGGATTAAACCCGCCCATCTTAGCCATCTTTTCTCTCATCCTCTGTCTCCTCGTCTCTTCATCCTCTTCTTCTCGCTCCTTTTCACCTACGGCTTCGTCAGTTTCTTCGGGAGGAGACGTCGGCGCAGACCGAGGAGGTGATATTACGGCGGCAGGTCCAGCGAAAGGATTGAATCCTCCCATTTTAGCCATTTTTTCGCGGAGACGAGCCTTACGGGCTACCTCTTCGTCATCTTCTTCGTCATTGGGAGGTGAGATTGTGGATGGAACAGGAGGAATGGGTTCGGATGTTGGTTCTGGAATGGGGACTGGGTTTGGTTCGTCTGTTTCTGTTGCAGGGGTTCCAAGTGTTGATGAAAATGTTGAATCCCGCTCTAGAGGAACAGGTTTCGAAGATGGCGTAGAAGAGACATCGGTAATTTCAGGGGTGGGCTCAGCTCTCTCTCCGTCCTCCTTCGAGTTGTCGTTTAAACTAGGCGAAATCTTTGTCTCAGTCTCCTTCTCCTCGAGATGTGACGTTGAGGCTGAAGAAGGTTCTTGAATGGGAACAGAGGACGGGTCACTTTCTGTCTTTTCATCGTCTTTCTCAATCACACCATCACCATCGTCTTTGGTGCTAGCACCCAAACTCGGCACCACAGCGTCAACATCCTTTCCCTGCCCAACCGCTGCTTCTTGGTGCACTTCTTGCTTCGCGGCGGTCGCAGCTTCGTCTTCCGTGGATGCCACACCAACGCCACCGCTAGGGACCTCGGGGACAGTCTCAGTCTCAGGCTCAGCCTTGAGATTCGCCGCGCTCTTCTTCTTCCTCGGCGGACCTGCACGTTTAGGTCCAACTAGTAGGCGAGATTTCGAGGGTTCAAGAGGTGGAAGGGAGGGTGATGAAGTTGTAGATTTGGGTTGGGGAGGTGAGGCAGGTGTTTCGTCTGCTGCGCGGGCTGAGATAGTAGGAAAAGTCGAATCGTTCGCCTGTGCAGGATTCGACTCTATTGATGGATTTTCGATCGCCGTTGTGTCCTTTGAATCTTCTTGGGAAGCTAAAAATGTCAATGAGTAGTAGTTAACAAAATAAACTGTCATAGTCAACTAACCTGGTTCAGCGGGTTCATCGGACGGTGCTTTAACGGCTGCCTCCTTGCTGAGTCTGTCGGCATCTTCAGGGGCTGTAACAGGTTTTATATCTGCATAATTCAAAGTTGTGAGATAGGTTCCTATGAGGTTGTGACCAGGGAACTACCCACCAGATTCACTAAGCTTATCAGTCGAAGTGACTGGTGCTACGGCCTCTGATACTTTCTCTGAAGGTTCTGATGGTGCTGACGGCTTCGCATCTAGATTTTCGAGGTCAGATTTACTTTAAGAACGAAGGGCATAAAATCTACCAGGGTTATCCGCAGTTGTCTTTTCGGCTGGCTCAGAATCATCTATCGTCGAAGGCTCGGAAATCTCTTTAGATTTGACAGCTAGAAAGAAAAATAGGTAAGAACCAGGATGAAATTGGCGAGCAAAAGAAACCGACCGGGTTCAGTCGGAATATCACTTGGTGCTGGGTCTTCCTCGGCCTTCTTCGCAGCATCCGGGGACGAATTCTCTTTTTGATCTGCTGAAGTAATAGCAAACATGAGCTGGGAACGATACTACAGTGGAGTAATACGTACAACTCTGGTCTTCAGCTTTCACCTCAGCCTTCGGTTCATCTTCTTCAGCTGCATTCGCTGCTGCTGTTCAGAACAATTAACACTTCTAACCTATAAAATGAGAAATGAAGAAGCTGCTCACCCTCGGGTTCAGCTTCCTCCTCTTTCTTGGAATCTTTCCTCGCATAAACCGGTGGTCCCATTCCAAACTTTGCACCACCCAATTTCGCCATGCGAGCAGCAATAGCTGCACGATTTGACGCTTCCGGATCGAGCTCTTCTGGCTCTTCTACCACTGGCTTCTCCTCGGCGACGGTCTTGGTCTCCTCCTCCGTTGATGCTTCGGGAGCATCGGCGGGTTTCTCCTCCTCGCTCGGGATCTTCCATTTATATTCCTTCTTCGGTGCAGTAGGCGGAGAAGGGGATCCGACAACACCAGGCATTCCGAAAGCACCTTTGCCTTGGAGCATCGCCATTCGTTCCTTCAATGATTGAACTGGTGCTGCTGGTTCTGAGTCATCTTGCTCTTTGGTCTTGTTCTGATCTATAAAAAATATTGAGAAATGAAGTAAATGGATATGTCTGAATGTGAGTCTTTACCTTCGTCCGCATCGGATTCCCGAGGTTTCGGTTTCCAGCCTCCAGCAAAACGACCTGGACTCGGACGAGGGGGAGATGGCCCAGCTGACGACGATGAAGAAGCTGCATTTTGTTCAAATGCTTTGATTCGATCCTTGAGAGACATAGGTTTGGCAGGCGCATCGTCAGACATCTTGTGTGATGGTGGGAAGGAAGGGTGGTTGCCGGCCCGACTGTATTCTTCAAGCCAACCCGGGCTAATCATGCACATGTTCTGCGATTTGTGAATCAATTATATTTTTAATGGAACTATTACATATCATCTATCCAAAGAGCGATTCGAAAGAATACAACATTGCCTTCACATTGCCAGCCGAGGAGCCAGCTCGGATAAATATGTCAAGAAGACGCTAATGGCCTCTCGAAACATTAGCACATCAAGAAGTCCCGGAGCCGTTACCAACCAATTCAGCAGTATTTATTTGGTTTACTGAGAAAACTCAAGCTTTCACGATATTAGAGTGTCCAGCCTCTGCGGGTTCACGAAGTGTTGTTCGTCCTTACACATCTATGTTCATCAGCGCAAGGGCACAAAGGTGTCACCAAGTCTGAAAATTCGCTCACCTACGATAGTTTCATCTCAAACAGCATCTGGACCAGTTGTTGCGTTCAAAAGAACATCCATAACATCGTCATATTCCCCCTCTGTAGCATAATGAAGTGGTGTCCGCCCATAAACATCTGGATTTTCTAAATGACCACCTTTGAAGCTCATAGTTGAGAAGTGGCTCACCGGTAACACTCAAATCAGCCTTTGCCTCCACAAGAGGGCTCACAAGGTCAATACGCCCATAATGAGCGGCATAATGAAGGGGCGTCCATCCCTCTGTATCTATATCATTATGCATAAGTGAAAACAAGTTTCAAAGAAATCCGAGAAATGGCTCACCCGTCACATTTAGATCTGCCTTTGCCTCAATCAGAGTCCGCATAATGCATGTCCGCCCAGTCTTGACGGCATAATGAAGTGGTGTATGTGCGTTTTTGTCTATTTTTGACTACTATTAGAATGACAAAGGTCTCAGAATATTGCGAGTAACCTACCAGTGCAATTGAGATCAGCCTTGGCGTTCACAAGTGCATTAACAATATTGATGCATCCCAAGTTGACACCATAATGAAGGGCTGTCTGTCCATCTGAGCCTGTAATAATAGGTATTAGGAAATGAAGCATAGATATATAACAAACTCACTGGCAACGTTTAACTCGACGTTTGCGTTCAACAATATAGTCATAGCATCAATGGACCCAGATCTTGCAGCATAATGGAGAGGTGTCTGTCCTTCTGAACCTACAAAAATACGGATGAGACTGGGCTTATGTGAATACTGCTTGTATAACTCACTAGCAGTGTTAAGATCAGCCTTCCCATTCACAAGAGCCTTCACAATGTCAGTGCATCCAGACTTGGCAGCATAGTGAAGCGGTGTCTCTTTGTGTTCGTCTACGTGCACAAGTACTCAAAAGGTGAGAATCCTGCGATGTTCAAGAACAACTTACCGGTGACATTGAGGTTAGCTTTTGCATCAACAAGAGCGCTCACCACGTTAGTGTGCCCAGATTTGGCTGCACAAAGGAGAGGCGTCCATCCCTCTGGATCTATAATATTCAAGCTGAGAATACTCCAATTTCTAGGTGCTGTAGAGCAACTCACTAGGAGCATTAGGGTCGACCCCCGCTTCAATCAAAGCTTTCACAATATCCTGGCGTCTAGTTTGCACCGCGTGATGAAGATGGCTCTCTCCGTCTGTGTTTGCACTAAGTATGAGAATACTCGAAACTTTATGACATTTAGATTACCCTGCGAATTCATGAGAGCCTTCATAATGTCGATGTGTCCATTTTTTGCAGCCAAGTCGAGCGGCGTCCATCCCTCATTGTCTATGTGTTTTATGGTTATATCATGAAGCTTCTGGGGAGTTGTGGAAAAAGCTCACTAGTAATGGTTCGATCAGCGTTAGCATGTAATAGAGCCTCAACAACCTTCAGGCACCCATTCTCAGCTGCGTAATGAAGCGCCGTGCATTTATCTGCATCTATATTGTTAATTATCAGCATGTGAAGATCCCCAAACCTCCAATACGACAAACTTGTAGCATTTGGATCCAGCTGATGGTGAAGTAATGAGGTCACTACATCTGAATGCCCAGCTCGAGCCTCCAGATGAAGCGCAGAATTCCCCAACTCGTCTATCTGACTTTCAGTGCTTTGCTTCTCCCAAGCGGAGAGGACGAATACCTTTGAGATTCCGACTGGCAATGTACTCATAAAGCAGCTGAGAAAGCTTGGAGGGGGCTGCTGATGCAAAAGAGAGAGCAGTCTCTCCGTTGAAATCTAAAATGTATATCCAGTTAGTGGTAAATATAAAGAATAATGAGATCCGCATGTACTGGGCTGGCAAATGTTGAGCTCAAAACGCTCCGATGACTGCCGAGGTTGAGCATCTTTGGTGACACCAAGTAAATGCGAAATTGGATTTTCAAGCTGAAAGACAGTTTCTGATGGTAATACACGATGCATGACCCCACGGATGTCTATATTGAAGTTTAATAATGATCACCACGCCGAAAGAAAGTGAAAACAAGCACCGTCGAGCCAGCAAAGGACTAGCAAAACAGTCTTATAAGATTCGTGTCTCACAGCAACATGCAAAATTGAATCCCCGTTTGCATCTGAAAATGATCAGAACGGTGAAAGAAGGGATGAGAACAAATTGACACACCTAATTGATTCATGGGAGTTCCTGACTCCAGTAGATGGTTCACCATCGAGAGCGAGTTTAGCTGTGCCGCAACATGAAGCCTGTTCTAAAAGGGCATGAGTGAAGAGAGGGATAGACATTTGTCTTACTCACCGGAGTCGCATTGTTCTTGTATAAGGCAACAAGGGTATGGTCGTTGTCGGCTATCATTTGCCTGACTTTTGAGTGTAAATGTGTGGACCTGTTTTCGCGTTTTACACCTACCCAACATACGTGAACAAAAAAGTTAGACTCTCTATTATGAAGACGCACTGGCATCATATAGGTCAAGGAGGGCGTCAATCACTTGTTGGTTACGACATGCGAGAGCATGTTCGAAAGCTGTCCCATACATCCCGGCTGAATAAAACGTCAGAACTGCGAAGCAACTAAATGGAGTTGAAGCAACACCTTTTCCGGAAAATTTGACACCGCGTTTACCGTAATATATAATCGCGTCCTTGTCATGATTGTGCACTGCCAGTTGGAGGGGGCAGGAAAACCTGCAGTCTGTAGTCCCGATAAGCGTCTTAGTTCCAATGAAGAGAGAGAGAGAGAGAGAGATCTTACCAGGACTGCTAGACTCCATATTTGGATCGCCTCCATCCTCGATTAACTGTCGGATAAGCTCATGGGGATTCCCACCCAAGAACCCACGAAGAGCATCGTTGTTTGATTTTTGACGTCGCTTATCCGTGCGTTCCCAAACTGTATCGTAAATATCTCGGAGTGGTACCGCAAGGAGAAGTAGAGCGAGAGTCTGACCAAATGTCCAAGAAGACTTCTGAGCGTCATCATCAGCGCTCTGGAAACGGCCGTTCCGAGCAAGAGTCAGCTCAATATCGCAAATTAAAATGATGTTTAAAGCGAGGAGAAATCCAAGCGCAGCGTGGATTGGCCATGAACGAGGAGTTGCAAGTGCTTGAGTGTTGGCGTTGCCATCTCGCATCTTTCCGTTAGACCATCTGTAGAGAAGGACAACAGATAATAGAGGAAGAGAAATATTCAGTAAGGGTATGAGAGCGATACTGTAGATCACCATGGAGGCAATGCGAGTGCAGGCATCGAATAAAGGTGTTGAAACGCCAATAACCGAAAACGACAGCCTATATGCGGTGTCACAAGGAATTTGTTCACCGAAAGAATGTGGATTTGACCACATCCACGTTCCAACCGCACCCATGAGAGAGAGGTGTAACGTCCCAAGAAGAATAACCATTCGCGGCCATGGTATCTTAACCGTCATGCCTGTTTTACGTTGCTTCAACTGACTTGGTCTGAGGATGGCTCCAAGATACACACCTTTAGCTGTTGAATTCCGCACATCTCTAGAATTCGCCTGAAGTGCCCAAAAGCGCCATTGAAGCAGATTCAAAGAGCTCAGGCCTTTCTCCCAGGCAACGTGATGAACGTAAAGGAAAACCCATATAAATGTGTTTGTGTTATTCATCCAGGATAGGCTGAGCACAACAAAAGTGTGAAAGGAGTTTATTTGGCCGGTCGCAGCCTGGATGATGGCTGAGACGAGGACCGCGAAAGCAGTAATGAGGATGGTTGTTGACTGTGTTTCAAGCCCTGCCAGCTCAGTACGGCTAACTTCTCCGTCCTTCAATGCCCAGAAGGCCGGGAAGAAGCTCAGCAGGTTCTGGGCATAGACAGCGACCCGAACCCCAATACCATAGATATCTTGTTCACCCGCAAGAGCACAAGACATGGAAGAAGAGATAAAACATAGGCTGATAGGCAGTGCTAAAGACTTACACAATTAAGCGGAAAAAACCGGAATGAAATTCACAGGAGGCGCGCAAGTAAGTACTAATGAAAATCACCAATCGATTAGTCTGAAGAAGAAAGACCGGGTTATTCATGGATTGACAGGTTCAGATGTGCGTTTCAGTGCATTGACATGGGAGACAAAAGAGAGAGTCGAGAGATCCACAAACCTCCGGAACTCGCTATTCACGCGTGCTGTAACGCTTAGGGCATCCCTTGTCTTCTGGTGGGCTTCTCCATGCGCCTTCATACGTACTATCCCGTCCTCAAACTCTATTTGCTACACGTGCTACTCGCCCCCGCTTGGTCACCTCACCGTACGAACTGGCCTTCCCGGACGAGGGACACAAAAGGGTAAGATCCAAACGGAAAGGTGATTCCCCCTTCCAATGTGAGTTGTACTTCCTGCAAAACCAGGAGTTAAGAGGTCAACCAGGACGTACCACGCCTTCAATATCCGTTGGTAAGATTTTCGTACTGCTAGGATGATTGATAAGCGTAGCTAGATCAAATGAATGGACACCTTGCAAGATTTCTTCACCCATAGTCTCCAGTATCTCCACACAACCTCTCAATTAGAGGGTCACCTGCTCAATATTGAAGAGCTTCCACCCATCTTTTTTGGAAGTGTCGAACATTACGTTTGATTGGGTGATGATGAAGGCAGCTCCATTAATTCCTAAACAAAACTGCTCATTAGTCGCAGCGGAGGTTTCAGTTGGGTCATGGTCCTGAGGCACGAAAACCTTTAAATGCCAAAGCATGTTTAGCTTACCTGTGCTGACGACCCTGGCGATATGATAATAGCGTGACCATACACTACTTGCCATTACACAATTTATCGATTTAATACTCGATAGGTGAATCTCTTTGGTCAATGGATCAACTTAAGTCAGATTGAAACTTACATTGCTACCCTACGACCGAGTCGTAAAGCTATGCGACCCCAGACTCAGTAGCATCAACGCCAGGTTATCTAAGAATACTTCGAGTTTCGAAACAGCAATGCTTGAAGGAGGAAGAAGTGTCACGAAATATTCCTTGTAGAATAACATTTAAATCCAGAAGCTTATATTTGGGACCGTCCTACCCGCAAACCAAACTACTGTGTTAAAATCACCACCCCGGGGTTTCAGGATCCTTTCCCGCATTGAACGGGAGGTATCCGGTCACAGATGTGTTGGCGCCTCCGATTGGAGAACGAACGGGTTGAAAAGGAGACAGCGAAGTGAAGGTGTTTTTCGGGCTCCATTGCATAGCAATTCCGACTTCAGTGTCACCCGAAGTAGTATGATTCGTGGTGAGTGGATCAGTCCTCAATGTGCTGAGCCTGCTACTACCGCCATTGACTTCACTAGGAGATGGATGGTGAGTGATTGTCAAACGCCGATTAAACATGACCTATAGGGGTGGTCAGTCGGAGCATCTCGCGTTTGGATGCAGAGAAGGGTACATGCCATCAAATTATTCGCATAGAGCTTTCCTGTATAAGAATTTGTAGATATAAGCAAGGCAGGTTGCCATCGATTCTCTCCAAGACTGACCTATGCAATCTGAAAGCTAGCGCAGTGATCAACACTAATACAGATAGTGCAATAGAAGTCCAAAACTCACCATAAGAAACCAGGGAGGCGCGAGGAAGAAGGTAATTACAATTAAGACTGCGGTTAGAGCTGAAATGCGACTAGCGTGAGCTTCTTTTGAGTAAGAAGGAGAACTCTGTCACACCAGTGACGGATCCTGTCTCAACGGTTAGCTTGATAATCCTTGAAACAAGCTTGTCCGTCTTCTCAACACCCGTCTTCAGGCGATTCAGCTCAAGGTGAAAGTTCATCAGCGTAGAAATATGAGGCTGCAGCGTGACGTACATAGTAGGACAGAATGCCAGCTACTCGGTGTCCGCAAAAGTCCCGAGACTCGGGCGCCTATTCAAACTGTATTTTGTCCCGTTCTCGTCAACAACTACAAGAAAGTTGATAGCAAATTTAAGGAAGCAAATTAAGCACATAAAGAATGTTCAGGTGCCCCCAATATGTTCGTTTGCTCATTCTTAGCTCTCACTGCATCCCCGACGATTCTTTGCATATGTTCGAGCTATTTGAGGGATTCATCAAGACTCACCCCATACCACATAGCTGGGGTGGCATCGAAAAGATGCTATATACCTGTAGAATAAATTTTTAACGCGCTGTGGCGGGTTTTGAGCATATGCCGGAGAGGTTGATCCAGAGTAAGATCTGGCTAGTTGGCAGAGAACAGAAATTCGTGAATGTGCGGTCTTGAGCCATTGCATGGGTGTTCCAGTTCGGTGTAACTTTTTGTTAAGGACACCACATTCTATATTGCATAAAGGAGAGGACATCATAGGGCACTCATCGTAGCTGAAAGAAAGATGATATATTGCACCCGAGTCTCGGGACTTTTGCGGACACCGAGTATAAGGACGTCATTGACCGCAGTGGTGATAAACCATATCTTTCGGTACAAAACGTAAGCATCGCCTCTGAGTGATTCACAGGTACTCACGTTGATGGTCGTTGTAGTATGTGTGGCTACCTCAGGGATCGTGAGGTGTGTAGAAATAATACCCTGGGCCATCCCAGCTGCAAAGAGTTGAATTGGTAAGATAAAGCATCGAGAAACTCTTACCTCCTGTCGCAAGGAGCGTCAACTAACATAATAGTGAGCTGGATATTCAATCAGAGCTTAAACTGACCATGACTCACAGTCCATACTCTGATAGTAAGAAGCCAATTATTGGAGAAGGTGTATATTCTCCATCCCAAGAAAACTTGGACAATGCCTCCTGCTGGGGACTATATTAGCGAATATAGAAGACTTGCGGAGTTTTGGACTAGCAACTGACTAAAAGAGGCTTCCAGTTTTCGATTAGAATGGGGTACATACAGTGCCGGCCAAAAGTAATGCACCAAGGCAGTTCGACACTTTTGAGCGGCCGGTGCATCCTTATTTGGGCCTCTAATATATTTTCGGTTACTTAGTATTACATTCCAATTGAATCGGATGTTGTTTAGAACCTCACCACAAAAAAATGAGGTGATGAAAGTCAGGGCCCTCAGGTCCAGATCACTCACCTACATTGACCACGTTGTTTCTCATTTAAAAATCGACCGATTTCCCTCAAACTTGAAATCTGCACAGTATGGCACCTCAACTTTCTCCTACTAAACGCTCTCGCATCGTCGTTTTCCGTGAGGAGTTTAAAGAAGACTTCCGTACCATAGCTGCTCGCCTTGGTGTCCATCACACTACTGTGATCAGAAACTACGAGAAAGTCCAGAAATTCCAAGATTTTTATTACAAGACACCTCGTTCTGGTCGTCCAAAGGTTTTGTCGGACTACGACAGGTCCCTGGCTGTCCGCAGAATCTGTTCTGGCCAAGCTCGTGATGGCTCTGATCTCCAGAAACAGGAATTCCCCCACGTTTCCAAAAGAACCGTTCGTCGGGAGCTCTGCCTGATGGGTCTCCATGGAAGAAGACGTCGTAAGAAGCCATTACTAACCTCTCGGATGAGATCCAAGAGGTTGCGGTGGGCACGCGAGCTTATCAGTTGGACTGTGGAGAACTGGAAGTCTGTCATGTTTACAGATGAAACCCGAATCAGTCTGGTTGGCTCGGATGGCCTTCAATGGTGTCGTCGTGGACCAGGGGAAGAGCTCCTCCCCCAAAACGTCACTAAAACCGTCAAGAAGGGGTTGCAAGGTCTGATGGTGTGGGGCTGTTTCACTAGTAAGGGCTATGGCCGGCTGGTTCGCATCGATGGCATCATGGATGCCGCCAAATACGTTCGTGTTCTCTCTAAGGGTCTTTTCCCTACCCTTAGGGACCAGAAAACGGCTGTCCGCGACTTTATCTTCCAGCAGGATCACGATCCCAAGTACACAGCCAAGCGTACTCGCAAGTACCTGGCCTCAAAAAAAGTCAAGGAACTCGATTGGCCGGGAAATTCGCCTGATATGAACCCACTAGAGAATGCGTGGGCTGTTTTGAAGAACCGTGTTGGCGCCAGGAACCCCCCAGCGAGGAATCTTGATGAGTTGTGGAAGTTTGTGCAGGAGGAGTGGGCTGCTATGGATATGGGGTTTTTGGATACTTCGTATGATAGTATGCCACGCAGGATCGAAGCTCTTGTGAAAGCACGTGGCTCCTGGACGAAATATTAGCTATACATTTCACAATCGACGAAGCATTTTGATTGTCCTGACCCACCAAATCCCGACCTGACGCGTTTCTCTTCTATTTAATCAGGACACGATCCCTTTCACTTAAAATATGTATTTTCCTAACTAATACACATCTATTGATAATTTAATCGGTTGAAGCCGGCAGTTGAAAGCCGGATTTGGTGGAAGCACGCTTGGTGCATTACTTTTGGCCGGCACTGTAAATACGGGCTAGGCACGCACTGAGAATTGGAATGGAGAACCTAAAATCCAATTGCGTTGTCAATTGCAGTTTTAACAGGAGATGTAAGGACCGCACCAAGATAGACGAGATTTTTGGAGATTGGCTACGTCTCCAAACTCCTTTGCATATAATTCGTACTTGTCATGACACTGAATAACAGTTTGTGTGACCTCTAGTACGAATACCCCGTAAACAAGGGCTTTAAACCCCCAAAGATCTCTCGGGAATCCGACATAATATAGGTCTTTACATGTTTAACAAACTTTAGAGATAAATAGGTTTGCATCGCTTACAGACTATATGAAAGAGCGCAGGACATAACTTAAGTGGTCTGACGAAGCCAGTAGAAGTTGTCTTACGCACCTTGAACAGCCAAGATACCGCTCAAGATCAAATTAAAAAAGAAACCGAGCAGCTGGAGGAAGAAAGTGGCTCAGTCCTCCGAAGTCGGACAAACACGTATGTCACTATACCGGAGGGCCTGCACTAGAAGGCGAGTGTGTGGAAATATCAGTACCCAGAACATGACAGACCGCTGCACTATGGCGCACCTCATATCCAGTGGTGGAGAGCTCGAGTCAGCCATTGAGAGAAAAATCAAGGTAAGGTAGATAGAAGGAGCAACGAGGGAAGAAACGTTCAATGACTTCAATCCAAGCTCGTTCCAAAGCATAAAAAGGGGGGTAAGATGGTGGATGCCACCTGTCAGCGAAATAGGATTGACACCACATGCTCTCTTGTGCGTCTTTGCTGTTAAGCGGGTTCAGCTTTCCAAAACACCCCGCATTCCACACAACAGATTTAGACTAGGGGAAACAGCAGCCTTGGGTACCGTACCTGGGTCCAGTAACTGAAATAGTCCTGGCCTGTACAAGAGGAGGTAGGTACTTGGATGTATCATGATAGTTCTGGACATGTTCTGTCAAAGACGTTGATTGGAAGATTCATGGATAAAAATGACGTCAGCTAACGTGTCGCTCTCGCTCTCCCATCAAGTCATTCTTTTGGCCCTACGTTGGCCTTTGAGTGTTGGAAATTTCCATAAAGCTTGTAATAAGCATCTGAACTCCTCCCAGATCGCCAATTGAGTGGGACGGAGCGCGGCCATATGCTGGCTTCTTCTACCCCTTGTTAAACCTTCTCCAATTACCGCCTCTCGCGTCTCTTCAGAATAGTTCCGGCCAGCAAAACGCATTGAACAGTTCTCAAATAGAAAGGGAAAGACGCGTATCTTTTCTTATAGTCTTCGAGAATAGAGATATACTACTCCAAATTGTTTCGGATAGGATCTTACCGCCTTGGAAAGTGATCAAGCAGTGCGGTAAGAGGCGCCGACAACCTTGGGGAGGATCAAGTCAAGCTTATATCCTGTATTCATGAATTTCGAGGTCAAGAAACTGGGCTGGAAATACTAGGACGCAGAAAGTCATGGCCAAATATCCAAGGTCTGCATTAATGCGGAACAAAGAAATGTAGAGGTTCTGGAGGGCTGGTAGAATACAATGCAGTACGTATCTTATTACCTCAAGCAGTATCCGCAGGATAAAATTAGCGTGAACGAAGACAGTGACTCGCGAGATGATGGTCAAGGATGCCTGAGGGTCGAAGTGATGATTTGTCACCCGGTCTTGCTTCCTCCTTGCTGGATGTGGAACTATGAGGCAGTGAAATATTCTAAACCGAATTCCTTGGATGGCAAATAATTGGCTTGTTTTTGGGCAAAGGGAATCTCGGACCGCGATGCCATCCAGTGGCAAGGGAACAGTTAGGCTATTCATCAATCTAGACGTTGTGTTTGTCTGGAGCCAATCATCCAACACATATTTTACGATACATAAACTACGTTCGGGTTCCATCTGAACGTTTCTGTTCGCGTTCCTGCAGCTGTATTTCCGCCTTTCGCCAAATTCCATTCTCTTCCCTTATTTCCTCTGAAAAGGTGGCCCACACTTGGTCATATGCGTTTCTCGTGTCACCCAGAGCTATGTGAGGATTGTGATCTGCAGTTACGGAGTTTATTGCACTTGTTGGGACGAAGAGGATAACAACCTGTATGCCAAATGTTATGTTCGAAGAAATGGTAGAGATGATTTCGTTAAAGTAGGCGGGGTCTTCGCTGAAATCAAGAGCAAGGTGGGTTAGATTGGGAATGAAACTAAGATTCGCGTCCCACAACTCATTCCATCGATCAAAGGGAATGGGTGTGAGATCAAGATGGGTGACGCTTCGAAATATCGGCAGCTGAAATGACAGGTCCATTGTAGAAACGAATCTGGAAAAAGACAGTCGCTTCAGGGTGGGAATGCTCAGGTCAAAGAAGGACGGTCGCATCTCGACGGACCAGATGCAGACAGAGAAGAGACGGGTGCAGCATGCCAAAAAGCGAGGGATCTCCTCCGCCTCGTCATCTATTTGTTTTGTGGAAAATATTTGAATGTATTCTCTGGCTCGTAGGAGTCGTGCGGTTGGATTGGGCGAAATAAACCTGCTTATGAAGGCTTTCATCTTGATTCCTACATTATTGGAGGATATTTTGATGTTGCGAAATAAAGTCGGATCTGCCCTGGCAGGATACGGCATTACGACATACAAAAGTGACTACCAGCCGAAAAACTGACGAACCAGAAGTGCACTTGGTGGGATACCAAGGATAGCGAACAGGCCACACTGTGAGAGTCAGCAGCAATTTCAACAATGATCCTGGCTATGTCGACAGGTAGCGAGGGATCAGTCTCCATGATGCCAATTGTGTCAAGTGACTTCGTGGTTGTTGAAATCAAAAATGTTTCCCTTAAAGCGCCCACTCCGGTCCTGTAAGGGTTTGATGTGGAAAAGGCTTGAGGTTCGCTTCGATCGTCGGTCACAAGTGCGTTGTACCCGTTGTACAGGAAAAAACCCCAACGGTACGCAGGCGGTAAGACGAAGTAGTGAAGTTGACATGGCAATACTGAGGACAAAGTGCCTGCTGTATCCTGAGACTCAGCAACAAGCTCAACAATGAGTCGGGCTATGTCAATAGGCAAAGACGAAAAAGTCTCCATTACTGTAAGAGCGCCAATGAGCCCCGTGGGTGTAAAGATCACGCTGTTTGGGAGAAGCACCCCCTCACCTTCTGTCTACTATATTCTCAGGTCCTGCGGTGGATCCGATTCCACAAAACAAGAGAAGAGAGGTCTTGGACACATGTACCTTGACTCAACTTCCCATGTAGCGCGCACATCATGCAGGAAGACATGTGATGGCTTTTGTGTGCGGGTTGTATAGACTATAAGCTTGGAAATACCGCTTGGTAGAAGATGGGCATATTGACCGAGCCTGGCTGCCTGGCTTCAACGAAGGCATTAGCAGACCCGCCAGGTTCAGTTCCACAAAAACGAATATCTCAGTTTCTGGCCCACAAACTTTTGGGGAGCTGACAATATTTACTATATACTTCAGCCAGAGAGTAATGTGGTAGCGTAAAAAAACAGAATCACCACCCAGAAGCACCATGATCCCCTCCACATGAAAAGGAAGGCATCGAGCCTTCGAGAGATTCACCGTTCCTGCTGGAAGGTGTGGCTGGAAATTGTTCTTTGAACTGTATTCCCCTACATTTACGGCGCTTAGGTCGCTTGATATTGTGCGAATAGCGTGCGAGTTTGCTCGGAAAGTACTCAGTTGTGTTCCATCCCCGTTCAGCTCACTGGATTGTGAACGGTGCTCAACAGTTAAATGACTATTGAACATTAGACAGGTTGTGCAGGAGCCACATGAGCCACATGTGGCTTTTTGGCATTGTGCAAAGCCACATGGTACAATTGGCAAGTTCCAAGTAAATACAACTGAATGTCATTCAGCACTGTGGAAATCGAGTGTTTTCATAAAAATTATGGCACATAGGCATTTTTGGCCTTCAGCGTGCGTGTAAGAAGCGCCGAGGGGTAGTCTTTTTTTACTTTTCTCTGGCCACCTCCGTTTTTGACATGCCTCCGCTTCATGGGACCCGCAGGTCGACTACCCCTTGTGTTTATTAGTGTTATTATAGTCTTTTGCAGAGGCAAAAACGAACTACGCGGGCTCACAGTCCCAGATGGGAAATCTCAAACGACACGACTTTGTCGTCCCTGTTAGCGGCATTGAGTAAGGCAACATTGCGCTGAATAAAAGCTCTGAGCATTTGAACGACTTTCAACCTCCGTGGGAGTCAAGATGAAGATGCACGAAAAGTTTGAATTTCGACAACACGAGCCAATCATATGACAGGGCTGGAAGTCGCTGAAAGTGGAGCGCCCTTGACCTCAGTTTTTTCATCCCAAGTCTGAAAACTCCTCAAAAACATTTAATTTACATGCTATATACTGTACTTAGCTCTAGTTTCTTTGATTTTACCAGGTGGCTTTGCACAATGCCAAAAAGCCACATGTGGCTCATGTGGCTCCTGCACAACCTGTCTATTACCTGTAGGATATTTTAAATCAAAATAGTTGACTTTGAGGCATATAAATCTACCAACCATCAAATTATTCGCGTATAACTTCCCTGTAGATGTGGTTGCTTGACATCAGCGAAGCAAAAGCTACATACAGTTCAATGACTCTGGAGCGTACCGATGCAATCAGAAATCTAATAAAATAGTCGATAAAACGATATTGTTTCAAAAAAGGATAAAGCTTACCGTAAAGAACCAAGGTGGAATAACGATCGCGGTGATCAGAATGATAACGGCGCTGAGGGCTGAAACAGCAGACGTGTAGTGTAAGTGACCTTTGTCAACCGGGATGATTGCAGGTTAGTGAATCTGACCGGTAATCGACCCTGTCTCAACAGTGAGTCTGATGAACTTCGAAAGCAACTTCTGTGTCTTCTTATCTCCCGATTTCAAGCGATTCAACTGAAAGTGAAGGGTGAAATTCAGTGCTGGGGATGAAAAATTCTGTAATCCAGGACGTACGTAATAAGTCAGGATACCAGCAATGCAGACGTCGTTGATAGCCGTAGTAGTGAACCATATCTTCGGAATATAAGCATGACTTTTCAAGCGATTCACAGTCACACACAATGCCGGTGGTCTTTGTATTTGTCACAATTTGGGGAACAGTTAGGTGTACGGAAATGATCCCCTGTGCAATACCAGCTGCGAAGAGGTGTGCCATAGGATGAGTGCTGATAGGGGAGACCATTCGAGAAATGCCCACCACCCGTTGCTAAGAGTGTTAACTGATGAGATAAATTTTGAGTTAAGCTTGACATAGTCAAAATACGAAAAATGCTACGTACAATCCATATCCCAATGGAAATAAACCAAGTTTTCGAGAATGTGTATATCCTCCATGCTTGAAATGGTTGGACGATACCTCCCGCTTAGAATAAAGAGAATGAAGGTGTGCAATATTTAAAACTTTGCCATCGGGAAAACTCACTTAATGAAGCTAACAGTGAACCTATTAGAATAGGCATCTGTTCATAGAGGTAGCAAACGTACTGAGAATTGCGATGGAAAACCTATATGCCAATCACATAGTCAGCTCCAATTTGAACAAATACAAGATGAACGACGTGCCAGGAGAAACGCAACTTCTCCAGACTGACTATAACTCCAAACTCCTTCGCGTATAAATCAAATTTGTCGTGACATTGAATAACCGTCTGAGTGACTTCTAAAATGAAGACTCCATACACAAGGGCTTTGAACCACCACCGATCTTTCGGGAATCCGATATAGTATAGGTCTTGGAATCGAAGGAGTTAAAATATGAAAATTTTAATTTTTTTGTGTGCTTACAGACTGTTTGTAGGTTCGCACCTGCTCCAATGAATCGAAGGGCTGAGGAGCTACTTACCTTGAACTACTAATACGCCATACAAAAATAGATTAAAGAAGAAACCGAGGAGCTGGAGATTAACTATGTGTAAGTTTTCTGGCCCGAGACGTTAATGACTGTATTGGCGTACGAGAGGACCAGCGCTAGCGAGAAAGAGCAAGATTCAAGGAGGGAAAGAACAGTGTCGCAAACTGACATACGTCATCACAAGAGGAGGAGAACTTGAAGCAGCCATGGGGAAGACAAGCAGAGGTGAAGGGAGAGAGACAGGAGGAAAGGAAGCTGAAGACCAAGGAGTGACGCGGATTCCAGTTTTGCATGAGCCCTTAGAAGGTGGGTTAAGAACTAAACCATCCACGTTTCTATTTAAGAATAGAGCTTCATGTAGCTTTTCGCCACTATTTCAGTCCCTACAGCCACATTTCACCTATGCTAAGGAAAGACAGGAGATCATGAGGCTGGACCGAGTGCAAGGACGCGAACTAGGATTATTTTCTAGTAACTCTTAATAGAAATAGCGTCCCGCTCCACAACGCAAGGTCCAGTCATGGGATAAATACAGTACGCCAAAGCACTGAAGGCTCGGGCACTCCGAAGATTGGTACAGAAGCGACCAAGAAGAAGAACTTAGAGAGGGCTTAGAACATAAGCGAATGCAAATAGTGCCCTCTGCAAAGAGTGGGCGAAGGCTAACACTTTGTCAACGAAGATAGCAAGAAGTTAGATGGTGGTCACGAGCAAGAGGACTGGCGGGCCGCCAAATTGGACTACTGCGAGCACTTTACATTTTGGAGGATTCCTTAGTTCTCGAAGACGTTCTATGTCAGCTCTGGGTTTGAACAGGTCTGTTTTCTCAGCTTTCAGGTATTTGGGGTATTGTGATGTCCTCTTCACGTGGACTTGAGGACTTGTGCCAGGGCCATATCCTCCTATGAGCCAAATATGCTAGATATATTAATCTTGCTGACCACAAAACACTTCTGCATCGTTTCTCAGAGCTTAGTTAAGAAGAGAAAAAGAAACGGTTCATTGTTCGGGAGTCCTTTGAGTGATTCTCTGTCCTCTCATCAACACCAAATTTCGTTGTCCACAAATTGTAATATCCTGAGACATAGCAACGAGAGGACAACAATGTGGAGCGCAACGAACGTGCTCCTGTTGTTCGAGGGAGTTATTGGCTGTAAGAATAGATTCCACGGAAGCAATTTGCGGTTCTCCACTTGCCCACCATCCAGCCTGTGTGCGCGCACCTGCCATCTGCGTCTTTAGCAATGACTGGAATTACGAGAAAGATTTCAGAGACCGCTAAATCGTGTGCGGTGGACGCGAAGGAGGCTTCCACGAGCAGTATGTCACGTCGTGAGTTGCTTGGGCTTGACTCAACGGCAGAGACTGACCATGATATGCTTCATCCCAGCATCTTCACGCTCATCATCTCCAGAACGACAATCTTCTTCTCCCAATTCTCTCGTTGACGCGGACTCCCCTGTGACTTTCAGCGTCGGTTCTCATGGTACGCCACGCAATGGGCTGGCTGAAGTCGGAGTTTCGTCTCCAAACCAGAATACCACTCCGACCTCTACGAATTCATCCGAAGAGGATATGCACCATTCTACGCCCAGTATTCCAGCGGACCCAAATCACTCTCCCCTTTCGGTAATATCTGAGGTGTATATGTCAGCACCCACTTCCCCAGCTGCAACACCTTTCCTCCAGACTACGACCCCAGTCCCCGAGCACACCAAGACTGTACTCTCGAATACTGTAGAGCCTTTCCCTGCAGTCGACGCAACACCACCACACCCTAGCGCGACTCCACTGTCTGGATTAGCCTCCGCATCGGCACCGGTACCGGCATCGAACGTCGTCACGCTGTCCACTGCAAATCTCATACCTAACTTTTCTCTCAATACTTCTGATTCAACTTCCGGTGTTCCGCTGCTACCCACGTCCCAACTCATGCGAGACATTCAGCGGCAAGTCAGTGGTCCTGTTGCAATGAGAGATATGTTACGCAAAGCTGTTAAACCCATCTCTTCCTCCGGTCGTGACTTGGACTTTTTGCAGCCAATTCGGACCCCCGTCTTTTTCGCAAGCGGGTGTGTTATTCACATTGGACGATGCAATGGACGATGTCCCACTTTAGCCGTCCCTATGGCCCAGCATCATCGGCTAGCTTCCCTCTCTACCCCGCACCAGCAACCTCCTCACTCTGCCACTCCCACATTACCGAATGTTCGTCCGAGTATTCCGCACCCTCGTAACGACCAACGACCCACTCATGCAAGTCCCCTTGGGCAGCCCTTGCCCAACACCGATCCCTCTTCTTCAAGAGGGAACCAACAGCGTCATACGCCTCCAGCAATGCAATCTCGTGCTTTCCCTCGCTCCCCATCAGTGGTACCCAATGGAAACGGTCATCCTTCATCTCATTTCTCAAACGCTGCTCAAGTTCCACCGCCCATTGCTACTGCACAGTCTCAAGGTTTTCGTCCTTATTCTCCCGCGACGGACCGGAGAAGTGCTTTAGCACCGAGCCCCGGTCCAGCTCCTCACTACAACGCAGCACCTGGGCTCCACCAGATACCAGCTGCAACATCGGGTGTCCAACCCTACGGATCAAATCATTCTCATGGCCAAAACGCATACCCACCTGCAACTCACATTGAGAAGACTCAGATGCAGCAGAATTATTACCTTCACCAGCAGCAGAATCAAGCATATCGCGCTCAACATCCTGCTCCCTTCCAACAACCCAATTACAATCCCCCGCCTTCATTCCAAACGCATCACGCTGCCATCTCTGCTCAAATGCGCTCCCCAGCTCCAGCATATCAAACACCTCCGCACACTCTTCCTCAAACTCCGGTACCTGGGCATACTCTTATGACCCAGTCGCCAGTTACTCCTCAGCAAGGTGGCAACCAGTTGAAGCGGAGCTGGGACCATGGTGAAGAAAGTGGAAGGGAGTTCAAGCGGCCGCACCTAGAAAGCGCACCGGCGCTAGGGAGGAGGGAACTTCAAAAGAGCACGGGTCGTGTGCCGGCTCACTCTCGCCGGTAGTCGCTGTTGTCAGTTCCAGAACTTTTTCTTTGGCTGTCTGGTGTTGACAGACCTTTAGGTTGTAGAATGCAGGAGGTTGTTGTTTTGGTTTGATAGTTCACTCATGGTATGTCACACCAATCTTCCTCTGTCATGTTATTTTTATTCACTCCATTTCCAGTTACGAAATTCTTCGGTTGCGGAGCGCTGTCGATTCTTCCGACTATGACACCAATCGTGCGCTCTATTCCCTGCTAGGCGTTTCCCTCGAAATCAATACCTAACAAGGCTATCTACGTCTAGTGCACGACGTTATCTCCTGAAATTCTTCAATCCCAGCAGCTCTCTTTCCTCGCTCGCCCAACCCTGTTAAGGTCCTCTGCAGCCTATGAGCATACCTCTGCTGCATCCCGTGGAAGACATTGGAGACAAGCCAACATGACCACCATGCGAATGACACGATTTTCCACGACACTACTCCAAAACCTCTCCCTCTTCTCCAAAAAATCCTCGCATTTTTCAAGGTGACTTTTGAAAATGCGAACTGGGACATTAACATAAACCATGACAATACCTCTTACCCTGTTTTTCTCCACTGTACTTACCATTATCGCGTCCTGTTGCTTTCTTTTATACCCCAACCCAGCTCAAATCCACCATCTCATCTCTTTTCAGTATAGATATTTTGACAGAGTCCATGTTTCCTTATTGCTTTTTTTTATTTTTGTATTTCTTGTTATGTACACACATTTTCATTGTAGCAAATACACATAGGGCCCTCGGGCTTTCCAATCAACCATTTTTTACTTGTACATACTTGATTCTTGGACTTCTGTACTCCCTTTTTTTTTTGCTCCCTTAAATCGTTATGTTTTTTTAGGGGCGTTCTAGTCGTCTGTTTTTCGTGAGTTCATGATATGTAAAACCTTACCTTGGCAAATTGTTTCATGTCTTTAAAAAGTAAAAATCTTGATCCTCATCCCCACCCTCATCTCCTCAAGCGCTTCATTCCGTTCCAAATTGCTTCTCCACCCATCAATAGCAGGTAAGGGACAACCATAGCAATATCACCTGCGACCTGAAGTTTTGTTCTTCGCCAAGGGTAGTCGACAATACGATAAACCCCTTGGTCTGTACGACCAGTAGGATAAATCCTGAACCACTGTTCCCTTCTTGCTTTTCGACGTTGTACGAGAAGTTCAAGTTCTTTCCATGTAGGCATATTCTTTCCGGGGGACTCAGACGAGCTTTTGTCTTTGACGTTGTTGTTATCTAATTGAGGTGGAGAAAGAGGGTCAATGAAAGGAGACGCTTGGTTTTTGTTATCCCATTGGACAATGAAATCCTGAATGAGACCTCGAGGCGCTACTCGGATCCTCTCCTCAGTGAAAACGAGGATCCGATCGTCGATGGCACCCGTGATGAGTGCGTTCATATCGCTAGTTAAGATTTGAGGTCCTGTATAAACCCTATCATAGAAGAGGCAGACTCTGAGAGTGGGCGGGAATTGAGGAACAAGAACCGAAACTAGCCAAAAGTGGAACTCCATGGGGTTTCTGTATTCGTTTGATCGAAGGAGGAGATATTTAAGAGAGGTGAAAGGGAGGAGAGAGATGTGTTGGTTGAGAGATGTACCCCAGTCTACATCTGCACTGAGTTGGAGGATTTCAAGGTTAGCCGCTGGTGGGATCCACCTGCCAAGATCCCAGTTTGAGGGGGCAAAGAACGTAAAACGAATGTTGAGGTAGCGAATGGACGCCGGGAAAGACTCAACTGGTAGAGGGCTATTCATTGAAGTCATCTCGTTCCATGTGAGATGAGAGAGTGACGAAGTTTTCGTTAGAATGGAGACGAAGGTCTCATCAGGGTTGAAATCATGTTCACTGCGGTCCGGTCTGACGATTGAAAGTTGCTTCACGTACTGGCCACGTGAAGGGCACGCATCAAGAGCTGCCTTGAACAAGTCTAAAGCGATTTGGTCTTTAAGAAAAACTCGTTCGTAGAGGTGTGGAGTTGCCCTGAGAGTAGTGAAAAAATGGTCTTATGTGAGATGTACAAATCACGGATATACCAAATGGAAATCTGCTTTGATGTCGAGACCAGGGCAAGTGCCGTCTTGAAATCGCTCGCGGCTAGATCGATGGTATCTCGAACAAGTTCCAAAGGGAGATGAACGAGAAGGGTAAATCGTCGAGACCTTCGTCGATGCATGAGGGTGAGAAGCAAAAGACGAAAAGTCAACAGCTTTGGCCAATATCCCTCAAACTTAGTTGCTCTCTGAGCGGGTACAGTACATTATGAGTGAGGGGTAAGATAGCACTCCACAGCTCTTCGTGGACGGGCGCTCTGGCGGTACAGAATTCCCAGTGTTGTTGAAGATAAAGCAGTAGGTTTACTAGATGTATTCTGAAGTCTCCATGAGAGATATTTGCGGGCGCTAGCTGTATAAGCTCTTATAGCATTCAGCTCAAAACACGGTAGGCTGGAAATCACAATGAGAGAAGGGTAGTCAGAGCTGTAGACAATGTCTCCCAGAAATATGGCTGTCAAGCTGGCGCGAGACGATAACCGTTCCTGGGTCGGGCATGTCATAAATTACTGAACCGCGCGTGGACTTGACGATGACAGCAAGTGTTCCCATTGCAAGAAAAACATGAAGCGGTCTTTGAACGGATTTGGGGAGATTTCTTCATGGCGGTCAGGATGAAGATGAGACGGATTCTGCCGTTCGCTTCGTTCCTTCATACAGCTTTCCGACCAGAACAAGGTGGAGCTCAAGTGTAATCATCCTCCGCCTGAAACGTTATACAATAGTTCCTCACCCGACTTCCTCCTTGACCGTAGTATACTGTATGGAGCGGGGAAACTAATAAACGGTTTGTTACCATCAAAAGATCACTGACTTTTTCCAACAACCCAACAAAAGAAAAAGCTACGACAACAAAAGAAAGAATATTGTTCTTGTTTCTCTCATCCAGCATCCTACGAACAGTCTTGTAAGGAGTTGCGGGTTACCGGAGTGGAATTGAAGCCGGCAGAGCCGGCTTCTTCTAATTTAGCCCTTTTTCTTCTTACCGCTGTGTACCGAACCTCTGTATTTCGTCGTTCTATCCAAATTACAACGAGGTCATACGCATTTTAGGAGTAGAAGTGCTCATTTGAGGTCCTTGACCTCTTACAAGTCTCTAGGAACCATAAGATCATCATTATGGTTTGAAGCGCTCGCATTCACGCTCGACCTACTTCATATCTTGCAGTGCTTGCTTTATTTTGTCCCATTCGCTTACACATTTTAATCCGACACTTGTATTTTCAGGCTATAATCCAAGTCCCATGGTATAACTGGGTGAATGAAAGATTGTAACGTAATATTTTGGTTGGTGTGTGGTGGTGACACAGGCCTACCATGATCAACCTCCCCGTAAGCGTTTCATCTGCTTCCAGAGTGCTTCACCTCCCATTACCACCAATCTTGGGAGAATCAGAGAAGCATCACCAGCATTTTGAAGGATAGTTCTTTGGGATGGGTGATCCACAAGCCTGGAAACGCCTTGATCTATCTGACTTGAAGGATATATACGAGACCACTGCTCTCGCTTGGCTTTCCTACGTTTAACGAGGATTTCAAGTTCTCCCCATGAAGGAGTGTCGGAACGTGTTCGTGTATTTTGGATGAAAGGCATCTTCACGCTAGGAGTGTCCATAATGACAAGGAATTCGTGAAGGAATCCTCGAGGTTCAATGCTAATGCGCCGGTCTGTGCTGACCAGAATTCGATCATCGACACTTCCTAATATTAGTGCCTTTGTGTGATTCAACACGACTCGACTTCCATTGTAGATGTGGTCGAATATGACACAGACTCGGAGGGTGTCTGGGAAGCTAGGGATTAGAGATGAAACCAACCAGGCATTGAATTGCGATGCTTCCCAAAGGTCCCAATTTGAACGAAAGAGAAGATATTTGAGAGATGTGAAGGAGGAGAGGGATATCTGACGTATTGGTGACTCTGCAAAGTCAAAATGTGAATGCACTTGGAGGACCTTGAGGCTAATAGAAGCTGGAAATGAAATACTGTTGTCCCAGGAAGATGGGTGAAAGCCATAAAAGCTAACGTTGAAGTATCGGAGAGAAGCCGGGAAACTTTGTACTGGGAGTGGTTCAGCTATCGGTCTCGTTTCCAACCATGTGAGATGAACGAGGGAGGGAGTTTTGGCAAGGATGGAGATGTGTAGAGAAACATCATCTGGGCAAGAGCTAATAAGTGAAAGTGTCTGTACAAAGCGACCTCGCGAAGAACATGAATCAAGAGTCGTCTTGAATTGGTCAAGAGCAACTTGGTTACGGAGGAATACTCGTTTATAAAGGTGTGGAATTGCCCTAAGTGGAGCATACATAAATGAGCGTAGAAAGCAAAACACAAATTGCAGAACATGCCATGTGGATAGTTGCTTTGATGTTAAAACTAGGGCCAGAGCAACCTTAAAATCGCTCGCTCCTAAAACAATAATGTATCGGGCAAGGTCTAGAGGAAGGTCGGCGAGGAGGAACCCTTCAGAGCGACTACTGTCCATGAGAGTACTTAGGAGGGAAGCAGTATGAGAACAGCTTTATATGAGGATCCAAGAGGTCAAGATAAATGGGAACATTTCCCGATTCTCTCTGGCGTGGACCATTTAAGTATACGCGGAACATCTTGCCTGCTGCGGGAGGCGGTGACGGGAGACTGTTTGATGATCTAAAAACTCCCTTCTCCAGTAGCTCGTTACCTAATCTCCTACAGTTCACGAGTCTTCCTACTACAGTTGTTGCCTCACCTTGAACACTATATGGTCTACTGCAGTCGCATTCCGTATCATAAGATAAGATAGGTCAATGATTTATCCTCAACGAATACACTTTGGATTACTAGAAACCTAGAATGCATGTATGGCAATCCAACTGTGTATTTGTATCTGAGGGGCTCTGGAAATGGGCTTACCTGTCGTCCTTCGGTCACTTGTTGACACTCCCATATCACCTATCCTTTCAAACCTGCCATTCTTTAATTTCTTGCCATTACGCAGTGAGGCGAATATTTAATTGGGAACTCGAGCGTCTATTCCTACAAATATTAAAGAAGTATATTGTAGTTATTTTTTGTACAACCATTTTCAGCGTCGCTGCGTCAATTCAAGCTCGGCTCAGGCGTTTCATCTGCTTCCATATTGCTTCACCACCCATAATCACCAAAGCAGGGAGAACCATAGCGACCTCACCAGCAATTTGAAGTGCTGTCCGTCGCCAGGGGTAATCCACCACCCTGTAAATGCCTTCATCCACACGACCTGTAGGAAAAATCCTGAACCACTGCTCTCGTCTAGCTTTTCGACGTTTCACTAGAAGTTCGAGATCTTTCCATGAAGGAATATTTGAGCTCAGCTGTTGTTCTGCGGACATAGAGTCGAACGATGCGGGAGGAGAAGAAGCATTAATGAAAGGGGATTTTAGGTAATCATGGTCCCATTGGATGAGGAAGTCCTGAAGGATGCCTCGAGGAGAAATGCTAATCCGCTTGTCTGTGCAAACGAGAATTCGATCATCGATGGCACCCATAATTAAAGCTTTCATCTCTCCTGAGACTATCCGGCTTCCGGTGTAGATGCGGTCAAATATGACGCAGACTCGTAGGGTGTCTGGGAAGCTGGGAATTAGGACTGAAACCAACCATGCGTTAAACTGGGATGTATCTCCATTGTAAGAATTGGAACGAAAGAGGAGATATTTGAGAGAGGAAAATGAGGAAAGAGAGATATGTTGTGCGGGTGACTCGGCAAAGTCAAATAAAGCAGTTATTTGAAGAGTTTCGATGGTTGATGAAGACGGAAATGAACGAGAGTTGTCCCACGAAGAAGGGTGGAAGCCAAGGAAACGAACGTTGAGATGTCGGAGTGAAAGAGGGAAGCATTCGACTGGGAGTGATTCACCGAATGGCCGTGTTTCCGTCCATGTGAGATGAACGAGGGACGAAGTTTTGGTGAGAATAGATATGTTTAAACTATGATCGTCTTCGGTCCTTGAGGTGGCAAGTGAAAGTGTTTTGACGTAGCTGCCTCGCGAAGGACATGCGTCAAGCGCTGCTTTGAATTGGTCGAGAGCGACCTGGTCTTTCAGGAAGACTCGCTGATAGAGGTGAGGAATTGCCCTAAGAGTTGCGTCAATGAGTGTGGGAGAGAAACATGAACTGCAAGCGTGCCAGGTGGATAGCTGCTTTGATGTAAAAACTAGCGCCAGTGCGGTCTTGAGATCACTAGCTGCCAAATCAACGACATATCGAGCAAGATCTAGAGGAAGGTGGTCAAGAAGGAGAAATTGTGCTGAATGATGATTGCGCATGAGCGCAGGAGGCAAGACGTGTAAAGACGACAGCTTTACTTCGACGTTAATTGCTCGGCGGCGGATCCATTATTGCCGTTTGCAAAAAAGTTGGCCGGACACGAATTCGTCAGAGAAGATGTTTGCGCGCGAAATCCATATCCCCCTCACTACGTCGAAATCTAAGACGAAAGTTATAGATTCTGAATTGCATAATTTTGGGCTATCGTCTCCAGGTGAGAAATCCCGAAAATTCCAATTTTGAAATTTCAACTTTTGGGACATGCTCCCTGTGAAACTCGACGAATACTCCACTTTAGCTCATAATTTTGGTACCGTTAGAATCCCAGAAATGAGGCGAATTTGATGACACCAAGCCTGATTTGAAATTCGCACTTCCAGAATTTCTCACCTTTCGCAGCTTGCCGCTTGTGAAGGCCCTCACCAATCATGGTCAAACTATGCTCAAAATGCATCGAAAATACAAGGGAATCGTCCCAAATAACATTTGAAAAGTGCTCAAAACATAAAGTTTGGAGGTGACTGCCGGCCAACAATTTTGCAAACAGCAATAAAGGAGCACGATATGACAGACAACGCAGCGGACGGGTACTCTTTATCATATCATTGATTTTGCGGTTTCCGAGTCAAACCGTATCTTGAAGGAAGGCTCGATGTGGAAACCGAGGTGTGTCAGGACAGGTCAACTAGCCTGGAAGGTGAAGTGAAGCCTCGGGGAACGGGTTAACGAGATAACAGTGCTGGGAGAGATTCTAGCGGCGACCAAGATATGAATAGTCAGGGTTGTTGATCATGAGCACCACCAAGCTACTCATGTTAGGTCTACTTAAACTAAGAGTCTATCTGAAATGGCCAAGTTATATGTACCGGTTGCCAATGTAAAGAGCAAGAGACGCTCTAGGGAGTAGGCACCAAATTCCAAGGAAAGTAGAGTACAAAGGAATGAGAGACAATGATGTTTAACATGTCGAGTCGTGATGGGAGTTCAAAAGAACTGGGTTGGTATGTCTGGATCCGTGTTCATCCGTGTTCCTCTCATTAAATATGAATGGGATAAACGAAACTCATTGTTCTGAAATGATTTTTGTAAAATACACCCAAACGTTAAGCTATGCTCTTCAGGGAATATTTGCTTAGCGGACAACGAATGAACATATCTCGTTACTAGTCGTTGCTAATACAACAAGAAATTTACGCTCGGGTTTATATCACATTTCAATGAGATGGGCCGGACTACACATTCGTGCATTCATGCAATTTAAAGCTTTCGATAAAAAGTTACAGCATTTACCTTAGGAATATTGTAAGGGAGAACGCACCCTGACCAACCAATTAGGCAAGACGAAGGGGATGATTTGCGTCTGCATTTCAAAAAATGCAGGGATCGCCCGCTTCCCGGGTAGGCAAAAATTATAAAGGGACCATCACTGAAAAAAGTTGAGAGTGGCATATGATGCACAAAAGAGACGAGCTTGGATGCTACGACGCCGCAGATTCAAGGGGTTCGGTGAGGAAGGAGGATCTCAAATGTACTCCAAAGTATATGAGAGCGTCATGGAAATAATAATTCGTCGAAGAGATGAGTAGGGTAATCAAGGATACAAACTTCTCGCCCTAGTCAGGGGACGTGAGCCCGAAGTCGAGGGGCAGCTGTTACACATTGCTGCCGGCCGCTAGCTTGCCTTGAACCACGACTGTCAACACCACAACTGCACTGAGGCTATCACCTCGGCACCACGCAGGGGCGAAATCTATTCAAATGTCACATTGTACATATTTTGGCAAGCCGTTCAACCAAACAGAACATCCTCCAGAACGATTTCGGGAATTCATGGTTTACCGAGGTCCAATAACATAGTTACCTGACCAGCTTACCCTCATTCGCGGCTACAATGTGGGTAGAACAGCAATGCAGTTTTAATACTTGCAGAAGCTCAAATGGAGGCGAGGTTATGATGTTAACTATTTGGTAAGTCTTGGATTTGAGCCAGAACTTTCCCTCCTCAAGCTAATGGGCCTGTGTGTTCAAAATAGCCCCTAAGAAAAACCAGAACAATGGCCGGCAGAAAACAACAACCATCTTTGTTACCAGCAAATTTGTTATTGTACCTCTTGGACGCACAAAGCCCCCGTAGGACAATCGTAGAATTCTTTAAATTCCGTTATGCAACCGACCCAACTGACCTCTTCCTCTCAGCAACCAAGTTCATCATGTCTATTTCCTGTGGAATTTCGTATCCAGCTTCCTTGGATGAAGGTAATACCTCTCAGGCTCACATAATTAGCCATCATCACAGTACGTTCGCCCCCTGAGATTTGCGAGTGTTCGTCCTTGACAGGTCTGACACTTCGCACAGTGCTTCCCTTACATCAAAATGACTTCGGTGGCTCCGCAAGCCGCTTCTCTTCAACGGACACCACGTTTCCAGGGTTCAGCAGTGGACATTGTAATACGCCACACATGCGTCCTACCAAAGTTGTCGACTCACGACACCTTCAGACCCTCCAAGCAACCTCCAATCACCTGGTCCCTTTCATGGATTATGCCATGGTCCAGGGCCACGAATCGGGAGGTACGACATCGTCATCACCAGCCTCTCATCCTCCATCCATAGATGCGCTGAGAAATCGTGAAACGAGGCAGCAGCACAATACTTCACCAGGCACACCCCAGGCATCCCACTTCTCATTAAGTCAAGCTTCAGCTTCACCGGGATCAACAACTCCATTAGCGCCAACTCATGCCTATAGCGTGGGGCACCAAGGAGGTTCCTTGGAAACGTCCAACGTTTCTCAGTCCAATTCCATCTGGCTGGACAATCGTCTATTGCAGTCGGTGAGTTTCCAGACTACGCCGTACTTCGTATCGTTGCTTACCACCCAGGCAGCCGTACACCTCTCCATCCCTCCAACGCTCGGTTCCAAATTATACCGCAACCAATTCTAGCCATGGCTCACCGTCTACGGGTCCAGCAGCTCTCACCACCGAAACCACGCTTGACTCATCCCAGCCTTCTTCACGGAATCGTTCACATTTACTCGATTCCCATCCTCAGCCAAGTCTATCTTCCAACGACCGACCGCCTGATTTCCAACGTCCGCTGGCTTCCTATAACTCCCGCTTGCCTGATGGTGGCCAAGCTGAGGGAGCGCGACGACTCCCAACAGAGTTTGCTCTGCAGTTCGGTCACTTCGCCGACTTGATTACCATCTCCAGTTATGGTGTACTGAGCCGTGTGCCTCCCTTCACGCTTGACTGGATGTTTCGAAGGACCATGACGTTCTCCTCCTTGTTGGTGCAGGCAGAGCTTGCTGCGTGTCTTCTCGACCGTGCTGCTGGAGGATCCAAGGAACCATTCCCCACGTTTATTCATGTCGAAAAGGAAATACATCTGCCTCTTACTTACTTCTCCGTCCCCTACCCTGACGGTAGCGGGTCGATCCTTGCTGCCTTTGGGAATGAGTCTCACGGCATCGCGAAGGTTGAAGCATACGGAACGGATGGCTCCTTTCTATTACGTATGGTATCTCCTCCCCATACCCATTTTGAACCAGCAGGCTCTACTTCCCATCCAGCCCCTTCGATCGCAGCTCAAGATGCATCTCGTTCGCTCGGTCTCCGTGACACGACGACTCCTCCTTCGTCGAACCCGCTTCCGCACCATAGTCAGCCGTTCTATCGTCCTCGGCATGGCCCGGATGTTATTTCTGTCTTTGGAGATCGAGCCTCTCCCAGTTCTAGTTCCGACACTTATTCATCTTGTCCTTCTTCAATGGTAGACGAGACTTCGGCTATATCGACTCCGGACTTTCAAACTGAAGGTCATCCTTCACAGTCCAATGCGGAGTTTGTACTAGTGTCGGCGACTGATGCTCAATTGGGAAGATCGTACCGAGGGACGGAAAATAAGCGGCCCTGTGCGGTGGACGACTGTGAAAGTCAGCAGCCGAAGGCAAAGAAGGCTAGGGTTGAATACTAAACCTGTCATAACGCGTAATGAGTAGGTTTTCTTACACTTCCCGTGAACGAGAAAGCTAAACGATAATATTAGTTCCAGGGCTCGACTTGACTATCCCTGGTTTTCTTTGCTTCTCTCTCTATGCTTTCTTACATTTTGTACTTTTAATTTTCTTGTTCTGGCTTCAACTAGACCATACATCCCCGGCTCCCTCGTCCCGACTCATCAACTATCATTCTGCCCACTTGTACCATGCTCACATATCACCTCATTTATCACTTGGGACTTTATATACATCTCACATTTTACATACGTGCACCTCATGCTGTCGACTTGTTTCCCATTTCTCTCTCTCTCTCTCTCTCTCTCTCTCTCTCTCTCTCTCTCTCTCTGTGGACCGTTGTCTCTACTTAGACATGCACCTATTGGTTGTAGCTGCGTTGCACAGGCTCTTAATATCAGTGTCTGCTTTCAAGGTCTCTGACTAAATTACGTCGGGATCTTCGCTTCAGTAATTACTTTTAGATATCACATAAATGTTCATTGGCAGAAGAAGGAGCTTTCGAGCTTGACTGCTTGGCAAAAATCAGTCAATTCAAACGTAAGCCTGTTGCAACGAAGAAAAACTGCATATTAATTGAACATCTCTGACTGCCAAGTTGTCGTGTCAGTGAGAAGACAATTCAAACTATCGTCATTGAATGGTAGTCTCGCTTGTGGACAATACAACGCGTGACACTATTGAAAACAGCTGCTAGTAGTACTTCCGACCGAGGTCAAGTCTCAACCCACGCAGATGAAGGCTTCTCCCGATAGATTAAAAAGAAAACCTTAAGCCAACATGAAAAGACGCAAATACTTCGAAGTTCATCACTGTCACTGGATAAATTTTGCCACCATTTGAGGGCTCTTCAACCAAAAGGGGGCAGTTGTCTTAGATAACAGGGCACAATCCCTAAAAACGATAGAAACTAAGAATTAGAAAATGAGGAGAAAGAGGTAACTTACGCAGAACATTATGCACATGATGCACGAACACATTGCCGTACAGAGACCGCAAAGGCAACCACAACAGCCAGCATTGGAGTTCGAATTCGAGTTATTGTTGTTGTTGTTATTATTGGTTATGTTCTCTTGCTGACTATATGCAATGAATTTTAGATCTGCATATTTACATGTGGAAAGAAAGGGAGGGGGAACAAACATGATTATAGGCTGAGGTTGTCCACCATAGTATGGCTGTGAGGGGTAATACCCTTGAGGTGGTTGGGATGGAAAGTAGCCGCCTTGGGATTGAACCATCTGAGGTGTAGACCCGGGTGGAGGAGATCCAGGATACATCATGGGAGATGAAGCTTGAGGAGGTCCTTGAGGTGAAGGAGAACCTTGGTATGAAGCTTGGGGATACTGTGCGGAAGGATTCGGTTAGAAAATGAGAGAAACGGTATAATAAAATCTTTCCTGAGGCTGGAAGTTGCTGCTATCTTGGCGATGTACCGCTGTAAAGGAAGAAAGGCAGTCAGGATATCATGCCGTGTCTCAACAAGGATAACGCACGCTGGTGATAACTGGGAGAACTTGGAGCAGCCTTCTCATCGTAGACCGGTACGTTGCTGGCCATTTGTTGTGGAAGGGGAAAGAAGAAGCAGATGAAACTGCTGGAGTCTCCACTGTAGATGAACTGTGAGCGGTCTTTGCACGCACGATGAGTATCAATTGGTATCAATTCTAGATTTGAAGGTCACGCTGAGGAGCGGGAGTAGAACTACCTTATGCAATACTTTTGTTCATTGAAAAAACAAATAACACCCAAATGGAGTGCTGAGATTCTCACAGAGGTACCAGCAAAGAAATAATGTCTCGAATCAAGGGACGATGTGTACTGAATCTCAGCTTTCGGGAAGCAAAGAGCCAAAGTTAAAGTTTCCATGACAAAGGAAGAGGTCAGGTGGCGATTGTTACTCTTTCTCGTGGTGTATCTTGGTAGTCCTGGATGTGAACCGATTTGGCCGGTCCGCCAATATCGCCCGTGTTCTTTCTCTTCACCTTGGAGTAGAAGCTTGGCCGTGAGAATCCTTGGTTTGTGTATATCTATGTTTCCTAAGACCCGAGGTCAAGTAAAGTAAATGTGGTGGTGATACCTCAGTGGATGGCAAATACTCGCCCCCTTATGTTTTGGGTAAACCTCTGCTTTGCATCTCCGGTAGACAGGACTTGAGCGACCGACAATATTTCTAGCAGGTATAATTCTCAATATGTTATAAGTGCAAGCAATTCCTAGTGGTAATGTCACTGGTGGCAGTCGTCGGTGCACTATCTACGATGGTGCTTTGAACACACTCGGCACGCACCTGACACGGACTTGGCCGGTCCTCGACGTGCCCTTGGCGATTTCTGTGGGGTTGCCAAGGCAGCCCCTATTGCGAAATTACATCAAATTATCTACAAGCCAAGTGAGGGACTGGTACGGGCCAAGTGCTTTCAAAGCACCATCTTTGATACCGCAGTGACGTTTGCCACCAGTGTGTTCAAGTCCGGTTCATGATCACCTTCTGCCGTTGAGATTGAACACTAGAATAGGGACATGGAACTCTCTCTGATTCTTTGTCTCAAAAGCGCTGAAAAAAAATGCCGCTGGAATGGGAATGGGAATGATGAAGCTTGGTAGTGGGGCGACGAAACCTTTGGCAGTGCACAGTCAAAGATGGTTCGATAAGATCGTTGCCAAAAAAGAACTCATTCTCGAACTTTGACCTCTCAAGCTTCAGCATCCACCATTTTTCCACGTTAATCGTCCTGCAGGTGCGCGTTACGTGAAAATTTCTAGCTTCCCTGATGTTACTACCCTAGCGGGCAATTCAAGCATGTCTTCAGCTCTTTCTCCAGATTTATTTCCGACTATCTTTCCGTATCTTTCCTCGAAGGACCTTGAGGCATGTTCGCTGGTCAACCAGTTCTTCCGTGGTTGGGCGCAGGCCATACTTTTCTCCAAACTATGCTTGATGAACACTTCCTACCCTCGCACTCTTGAAAGTCAACTGGACTTCTACCTTGACGATCCACGAGGGCGAGCGCTCTGCCTCCACGCAAAAGCTCTAATCATTGAAGTGGCCTTCATCGATGACGCAGCGCCCCGTATCGTCTCATTTCTTCAAAGTACCCGGAATATCTCTTCGTTATCTCTGGCCACTTTGAACATTTCTTGGAGCCAGCTCAATACTCAAATTTTGGACAGTCTTAGTGTCCATATCCTACCTCATATTCGTCGTTTCAGTATTACAACGTCATTTGAAACAGCTTTTGGAGATTTTCTTACAGTATGCAGAGTCTTGAAGCATCTCGAGCTCCGCCAGTCCCTTCTTTACATTGAGAATGAGAGGTTTCAAGGGTCTTTTCCTATCCTCCATCATCTCACTTTAGAAAATTCGGATTTCTATTCCCATCATGAAGTGTCACTTTTGGACGCATGGTTGGTGCATACGAAGGAGCACTTACGCAGCCTGTCTCTTCACTTCCGCTCTTATCCTGGCGACCACTTAGGTCACTTCCTCCAGGGATTCACTTCGTTGGAGCATTTGTTTTTGGGAATTGGATGGTATTATTTTATCTGTAAGTCCTCGAACAATGTGTCGCTTGAACTTTATGAACCTGACATTACCGCCAATAGCCGTCCAAAGCGAGTTTTCGCATATTTCGCTTCCTAACCTTCCCACCCTCCGGAAGTTGACGTTTCAAATAGAACGTCCTCGTCGCCAAAACTGGGGTCACTTCTTTTCTTGGGTAGGTAAATTGATAGAGGAGAAGTCTTTAATCCTACCCGAAGTTTACTTCAAGTCTGTACATCCTGCGTTTACACGTCCTGGAAAATCGTCTATCAGGGAATCCCATCATGACTCATTTGATGCCTTTAATGCATTGGCGGATACATCTTCTGTGCATTTGAAAATCATCCTCCAGTCTTCCGCACCCAATCATAAGGAGGCGTTTCAACAATCTGGATTTGAACACATTGCTGCACTCGTGAAGCAGTGGTTGTCGTCCTGGGATAATGTAGGCAAACTAGAAATATATCGGAGATGAGACCAAGACTGGCATGGAGAGCGTCAGGGAAGATTTGTCTCTTCATCTAGAGATAAAATCTCGAATCCTGTTTGTGCTCCCAGAGGGTCAACTGATTTCAGCCGCTGTTATTGTGTACACCTTTCACAATTTCTACTTAATAAATCGTATTCTCAACAATCTCAGTAACCCTAAACTAGTACCAAGAAACAGTTGGAGCCCAGTGTGGTAGCTAAGCGAGTTCTGTCCATTCACACCATAGTCTGCAATGTCGACCCCGAATCATGAACAGAGAGACGATAGGAAAGAACTATAGTAGTCCCGCACCGCGAGTACATCTGATCAACTTGCTCCGCCAGTAAGTGTGCTCTTAAGACGATTTGAGGTGGTGAAGCATTCACAAAGATGAGGAATGCAGTTTCGCAACGAGGTGCGGAGTTGTTGATGTGAACGTGTCCTGAATTCATCTACGACAAACCAAGTGCCTAGACGAAGTTCTAGATTTGTGAGGAATATCGAGGCAAAAAAAGTCTATAGGCGGAAGTGAGGTCTATGAGATAAACGTCAGTTACTTTCTGTGTGATTTGGGGGATGTAGAACAGAGGACGAGGCTTGGCAGAAAAGAGACTTTCTTATTCGCAGAAAAATCTTGAGGGATGGCTGTTGCGTGGAGCGCTAGGATGCTCTTCATTCTGAATTGTCCTTTTTTGATGAGCTAATGCTACCCGAATACGGATACATCAACTTCCCTTCCTAAGGTAGACATAGATATCTAGAGTCCTCTAGGGACGTGCAAAGACAAATTGGAAGCATCAGGTCCACCGTGATCTTTGGAATGTAACACGGTGCGACGACGTTTTGCCGGACATGAACTCGAATTGCGAATATGTTTGGCAGTACATTTTGCGAGGCTGTACGTTCAGGGGAGGGATCCGACGTTGCTGGTGGTGGTACGTTGAGAAAAAAGAATGACCCACTCACGTCCGAATCCTGCCTTGCTGGTGCCATGATGAATTCATGGCTTGCGCATCGAGACACCGCCGACTTCTTGATTCAGTTTCTATTGTGGACACTCAACACCTAAATGACCTCGCTCTGTTCCCGAATGCTCCGCTGCTCTCGTCGATGAGTGCGCAACAGTCACAACTCTAAAAGGACCCTGAGACCCACGAACTTGGACTTTTGACGGTCTTCTCAATGTGCAGTTCAGGTCGATGGGAGTCTGAAACAGAAAGTCTGCTTTTGCTGTAGCTCCTTGTGGGTGTTGCTCTGTCCATGCCACAAGTATACCTTTTGTACTTGTTACGCGCATGCACGACAAACTAACTGCAGACTCGTATTGTACCTGTTCTGTAACCGGTTTCGTGTATTTCGTGTGTTTCGTACATCTCGTACTTTGTACCCGGCCGTATGGCCGTCGTACGCCTCCCGCATCGGTTCGCTTACTTACCCCTTACTTATAGCTACGTACTCGTACGCCTACAACGTCTGTACGACGTCTAGACGTCCCGTTCCGTCATTACGACCGCTCCTTACCGTTTCGGGTCGTTTGCGGCTCCACACGCTCCTTTCTGCTTCGTACCACTTCTCTCCACTTCGTACTACCTATTAGTACTTATATTATGGCCGTCGACCCATTTCTTTTACCTATATATTGTTCTTACCTTCATTTGTATTCTCTACCCTAAAATCAACTTGGATTCCCCTTCGTTCTCGTCAGCCTCTGCTCAGCCAGGCGTCATAGACGAAAAAGGCTGGTCTACCTCCACGTAGACATCGTACTCACGCTTCGAGACACTCCCGTACCTTTGTTCTCCTTCGCCGAACGTTCCCGTACCTTTGCATACCTCTCGTACCCCTCGTTCTCCACCCCTCCTTCGCTGTAGGGCTACGTAGAGGCACGGTCCTAACAGTACTCACATTCTTGTCCTGATGCCATTTCCAGCTTTGTATTTACCGCTTACAAGCAAGAATTTTGGTAATAAAAGATGTTAATTTGCCTGAAAATTGATTTTTCTCCTCCCAATGATTGCCCAGGGATGGTCGGGTGACACCAAGTCGTTATGGTAGGACTCAATTTTTTTTTTTTTTTTGGAACCAAGTTTATTGTGCATTGAGGTCTGAGACCCTATGTTACACCTAACAACACCGATGTACCTAAAGTACATAAGAATCAAGATAAAACTAAACCTACGTGTCCAGGGAGGACCTGTTGACGCAACAGCAGCCATAGCTGAAATAAATAGGTAATGTAAGTAGGAAAGTAGGTAATGAATGGAGCTCAGGATTTAGTTCGAGCTGGGGAGGAATGCGGGCAATAGTAGGATGCACGTACATGACTTCCCCAAAGATCAACTCCTTGCTTGACCATATTGCCAATTTCCGTCGCGTCCTCCACCATGAAGAGTACGGTCAGCCTCTCTAACGATCTGAACCCTTCCTTGCTACACAGCAGGCGAACAACCTTTGCATCAAACAGAGTCTTCCAGCCAGCCTCCTGTAAGTCGTACCACAGCTTCATGATCTGCCACGACTCTCTGAACAGCGCTCCCGGTATCCCATGCAACACAACTCCTGCCCACTGTACCCCAATGTCAATCTCTGCCGGTTGAGGGAGTGTTGGGAATTGCTCTTCCCATCACATCTTCCCTCTTTCTTTTGCCTCTCAGCTTTCTTACATTTACTAACCAGTTCCTTTCTTTAGTTCTTTCTCCAAAACCATGCCTTCTGTCGTTCCCATTGACCTTCCCATATGGTCTTCCCCTCAGGTTTACCCCTGTACCCTCTTTCCACTCCCACTTCGTCTTCCCACTGGAAGACAACACTGTCCTCTTCAGGACATCTTCTTAGACCTTCTACAAGGTCTCTCGACACCACCATTGGCCGTCTTCCTCACTCCTTCCATTATCTTCCCTTTAGGCCTGTACCCAGGCCAACTCTCCTTCTGCTTGGTCTTCCTTCTCGGGCACTGTCCCATTTCATTCAGACGTCTTCCTAGAGAGTCTATAACATCTTTCGACACCCCTACAAGGTGTCCTCCCTTCTCTCTCAACCGTCTTCCCCCCTCCTTTGGTTGTCTTCCCACACACTGTGGTCTTCCCTGGTTAGTTCGGATGTGCAGGTCAGTGGGGTCATATAGGAGGGCCTGTAGGACATTCTATATATACATTGGAGCCACTATATAGTTGACACTTTGTCGCCACATGTATTTTCCTTAGTTTGGTTCTTGTCTATCACGACGGTTCTCTTTGCTCTCTTCTCCCCTTCCCTTCCGACGTCCTCTGGTCTTGTGAGAGGTTGGACAACTGTCCGCCTGACAGGGAGCCTTGTGTAGTGGCAAAAGCCATTCCACTGCTCCCCTCCATCCTTCAAACATATCCTAACATTTTGAACATCTGCATGCAGGGCAAGATAGACGACCAGGGACTTGTTCCTGGACCATGAGACCGAGCATATGAGTCCAAGACCCTCCGATTTTCGGTATGGCGAGGCAGGTTGGGCAATGCCGGCAGCAGTGTTGAGATGAGCAACAATGGCAGAGTCATCAAACGTAGTGGTGACGACTTTACCAGGGTTCCAACGGAAAACGAGCTGCTTGACCTCTGAATTTTCGCGGCCAACTGTGCCCTTTGGAGGAGCACTGCCATCACGCGTTTTTGTGGTTTTCGATGTTTTGGGCATGGCAGCCTGGGCATATGTTGGGTTTCGAGGTTTGTGAGTCTTTGTGAATGTCGAGGGTGATGTTAACTGGGCAATCGAATTGATTTCAGTCAATATGGCGATGTGGCGGGCGAAAGTGTTGGGTGATGCGGTCAAGGCAATGCGTCGAGCAACATCCAGCGCTGAGAGCAACTGTGCTTCAAGAAGGTCCTCGTCGGTGCCAGTGAGTGAGTCTGAATTGGTAGTTGGCGTGTGACGGCCGTTCGAGGGTGGTTCCGCAAGTGGGGAATGACGAGGTGCAAATTCTGGAGTTCTGTCCGGCTCAGGGACCGTGTCGAGTCACTGTCTAGGCTGCATTCGGCGCCCATAATCGATGGTGTCGTCAATGTTTAGGCTAGGGCTTCCCCCACCTCGAGAGGGGGGTTCGCGTCTGTCCACGTGTTTCTGCTTAGTCACGTGATGGTGGTGGTTTGGATCAAAAGCCATCCCGGTAGGACTCATTTGAACACAAAAACTTCGGCTATCGTGCTCCTATCATTTGTTTATGAATTTTTATATACCAATGTTATCTATAAGGTTGATTGGGTGAGACCTGCTCACAGGGAATGAAGCATCTAGACTTCTACAATATTTACAAGCCCACATATGCTCACAAAGGATTGTAAAAGCCATTTAGGCCAACCTTCTCGTGCTTTTCGCGTTCCTTTAACGATAAGGGACCCCATCTCAAAGGTCGTAGCTCGGATGTGCCCACTGGAGCGTGACAGGCAGCTGCGATTGCGAGGCTACAACTTCCCACAAGCGGTATGCCAGTAGGAAGTGTCCGGGATCCGAGAATAATGGTAAATACGGCGAGTATAACACCAGCTATCAGAGTTGCGAATATCCCAACAATGGAATAACCGCACGTCGAAATTCTGTTCAACTCCATGTGAGCATCGTCAATTTTTGCGAGGAATATGCTTTGGGAAATCAACCAATGGAGGACCATGGAAAAGATCGTGACAGGGATACCAAGTCGATAAGGGATTTGAAGAAAGTAGGTCGAGCGTTGTTCTCCTTTCCCATGAGAAACACGAAGGGTTCGAGGAAGTTGAGTGTAGCTACTCCATTCAACGGCGAGAGACATGCTCGTGAATAACGAGTTAAAAATAAGGTAAATGAAGGATAGAATGAGCTGAGGGGAGTTGGCAACGATGATGGAGAGGATGGTCGCACCGTCCCCTGAAGTCGGGATTGCCCACGAATGAATGAGAGTTCGAGGGTCTATAGTTCCAAGACCAAGTTCCAATACCTCCCGGAAGGTATTAATCTCGGCTGACTGCCCATTTTGGATCGCGATGATGAGGAGAGGTATAATAGTGTGTAAAATGTTGTGTGGGGTCTTGTCGCTCATACGTTCCGCAGGTGACTAGTCCAAGTCATATGTCGATTGGTAGTAACTGCGGTAAAGTACAAGAACAAAAAAGACTTAAACGCCCGTCACGCTTCCATAACACGTCACTTCCGTCACATTCGTACACAACACAATGCAATCTCTTACATAGTGGCAATGCAAACGAATAACCTGATGTAGCACGGTCACAAAGCGTCAATGTAATACAACATGAGCCGTGTGTTCAATTTCATCTCCGTTGGAGCTGAGAACTGGAAGATGAACTTGTGAAAAACGACGGGTGCGAAAATGATGATGAGTGGGACACAACGGCCGATGGCATTGCGCGCTGTGTCACTGTTGAGTCCAGTTTGCTCTCCCATTCCGCTGGCAGTTAGAACTCTGCTTGATTATAAGTATGAATCCGGTGAGAGGGACAGTATGACGTATTTGGATTATTGGAGGCTGATGACCACCTTTCCTGCCACTGAAATTTTTAAGACTTGGAGAGAGTAAAAACATGCGCAACATTTGAGTTTCCATTATTGTGCAAAATTGGATTCCCTGGAGAGTAATTTATCATTACCATCACCGACGCCAGAGTAAAATAGAGCACGCCGCTGTAAAAAAGGTGTCGCTCAAGAAGCGCCCATCGTCATCCACCATTTTCCCGCGTACATCGTCTTACTGGTGAGTTTTACCGATAGTATTATGACCTACCCAAAATTACTATCCGTAGTGGGCAAGTTCTAGCATGTCTTCAGCTCTTTCTCCGGATCTTTTTCCAACCATCTTTTTGTACCTTTCCTCCAAGGATCTCGAGGCATGTTCTCTGATCAACCAGTTCTTCCGTGACCTTGCACAGGCAACACTTTTCTCCAACATATGTCTAATGAAACACTATTACTCTCGAAATGGTGGCAAGCTTGCAACGAAATTAGACTTCTACCTTGACGATGCACGAGGGCGAGCGCTCTGTCTTCAGGCAAAAGCTCTAATGCTGCAGGTGGAATTCATCGATGAAGAAGCACCTCGTATTGTCTCATTCATTCAAAATACTCAAAACATCTCTTCTTTATCTTTTGCCCCATTTAACTCTCCGTGGAGTCAGCTCAACACCCAAATCTTGGACAGCGTTCGCATCCATACCCTGCCCCATATTCACCACCTACATATAACAGCAGCATTCGAGCTTGAATTCGGCGAATTTCTTACCGGATGTAAAGTCTTGAGGCATCTCGAGCTCCACCAGTCCCATCTTGACATAGAGAATGAGAAGTTTCAGGTAAGATTTCCGACCCTCCGCCATCTCACTTTCGAAGATTGGACCTTTCACCCCCATCGTGGATTGTTAAATGTGGATGCCTGTTTGGCACATACGAAACAGGACCTACGCAGTCTTTCCCTTAACATCCGCTCGTATCCTGGCGGCCAGTTTGGTAGCTTTCTCCAAGGATTCACTTCCTTAGAGAGTTTGTTTTGGGGAAGTGCATGGTACTTGTTTATTGGTAAGAACTAAAATGCCATGGAGTTTTACGAGACTGATTTTGCCACCACCAGTCTTCCAGAGCGGGTATTCGTATATGTCACTTCCTGACGTTTCCCAGCTTAGGAAGTTGACGTTTCAAATGGAGCCTCCTCGTCACAGAGACTGGGGTCGCTTCTTTTCTTGGATAGGCAAATTGATCAAGGAGAATTCGTTAACCCTCCCAGAGGTTTGCTTTGAGTCTGAACATCCGGCGTTTACTCGTTCTGGAAAATCAACATTCAAGGAGTCCCGTCATGATTCATTTGATGAATTTAATGCATTAGCTGGTAGCTCTGCTTTACGTTTGAAGATCATCCTCCGGTCTTCCGCGCCCGATCATAAGGAGGCTTTTCAACAGTATGGGTTTGAGCACATTGCTGCGCTTGTGAAGCAATGGTTATCGTCTTGGGATAATTTAGGCAAGCTAGAAATATATCGGAGATGAGGTCAAGACTGGTATGGAGAGCGTCAGGGGGAACGTTTGTGTTTTAATCTAGATATAAAATCCCTGTCTGTGCTTTTAGAGGGTCACTTGAATTCAACCGCCATCACTGTGTGCAAATTTCATAATTTCTGCATAATATCTTAGGTTCTTAACAGTCTTGACAACCGTAAACTAATAGAAAAAAAAGAGGTCCAGAGTAGGACGATAGCAAAGCTAATGGTTGTCCGTTCACACCGAAGTCTGCAATGCCGATGGTCAGCTTGCTCTGCCGTCAGCGTGAACAACACCAGGCCAGTCAGACGAGTAGCGATGGCCCGAAACTAAGCTTTCATTAAAGTGACTCGAGCGTGAATACATCCTTTATACTCGAATACGACGTCAGATGACCTAACAGCTGATCACCGACCTGTAAAACATGAACGGAGAGACAACGTGTAACTTTAAGGGGTTGTTATGGGAAAGGCGTGAGGTAGCTTCGCTCGCCAGTCATAAGTGCGTTATACCAGTTGTATAGGGAAGAAACCTAACGGTACGCAGACGTAGTGATGGTAAGCCGAAGTAATGAAGCTGGTGTGATATAAGGTTACACCGACGTGACGTAGGTAACCCGAATCCTTACAAAGCTGAAGCCATAAAGCTTGCTCAGAATTCCTATCCTCAAAAACCTCCTAGCCTTTTGAAATCGTGCCGGGATGCCATCCATAACTTCATAACACGATCCATGTGCTCAAGTCCCTGACTGCAGGGCTGGATATCATAAGACAAGCCTGCGGAGACCGACAGGAGCGAACAATGATGATGAAGGAAACACGACGGCCGGTGACACTGGGCGCTGGGCGTCACCTTTGAGACCAGTTTCACTCTTCAGTCCTTTGAGAGCGATGATTTAGGATGAACATGGATTGTTTGAGAGAGAGAGAAATGGTCTTCAGTGGCTGGCTTTATAATGGAGGTTGATGCACAAATGTGGTGCAATGATAAATCTTAGGACTTGGAACGAAAAGAAACGCGCACCTCGAGTGAATTCGGATTATAGTGCATAAGAGAGTTCCTTGAAGCTTGATCTATCTTGGGCCTCGCTCATGCCGGAGGAAAATAGCGCACGTCGCGGTGAAGAACATGGTGTCACTCATAAATCAACAAGCGCTCTTCAGCATCCACCATTTTCTCGCGTTCATCGTCCTGCAGGTGAGCTTTACGTAGATTTTTCTAGCTTCCCTGATGTTACCATCATAGCGGGCATCCCTAGCATGTCTTCAGCTCTTTCTCCAGACCTATTTCCCATCATCTTTTTGTACCTTTCGTCGAAGGAACTTAAGGCATGTTCGCTAGTCAACCAGTTCTTCCGTGGCCTTGCGCAGGCGATACTTTTCTCCTACATTTGCCTAATGAGACATTATTACCCTCGAACTCGTGGCACACTTGAAAGGAAATTGGATTTCTACCTTAACGATGCACGAGGGCGTGCGCTCCGTCTTCAGGCAAAGGCCCTAACCCTAGAAGTAGAATTTATGGACGACGAAGCGCCTGGCATTGTCTCATTCATTCAGAGTACTCACAATATCTCTTCTTTATCATTTGCCCCATTTAACTCTCCGTGGAGTCAGCTCAACACCCAAATCTTGGACAGCGTTCGCATCCATATCCTGCCCCACATTCGCCGCCTGATTACTACAATGGCATTTGAGGCTGAATTCGGAGAATTCCTTACAGGATGTCAAGTCTTGAGGCATCTCGAGCTCCGTCCGTCCCATCTTGAAACAGAGAATGAGAGGTTCCGGGGAAGTTTCCCACCTCTCTACCATCTCACTTTCGAAGACTGGAGTACACACACCAGTCATGAAGTGTTACATTTGGACGCATGGTTGGGGCAGACGAAACAGGACCTACGCAGTCTTTCCCTTGACATCCGCTTTTATCCTGGTGGTCAGTTTGGTAGCTTCCTCCAGGGATTCACTTCATTGGAGAATCTGGTTTGGGAAAAGGCATGGTATAAGTTTATTGGTAAGTTCTTGAATACTCTTGAGTTTTATAAAACTGATTTTTCCCACCACCAGTCTTCCAGGCTGGGTTTTCGTATATCTCACTTCCTGGCCTCTCCAACCTTCGGAAGTTGACGTTTAAAATGGAAGCTCCTCGTCACCAAAACTGGGGTCGCTTCTTTTCTTGGATAGGTAAATTGATTGAGGAGAAGTCTTTAACCCTTCCAGAAGTTTTCTTTGAATCTGAACATCCGGCGTTTACTCGTCCTGGAAAATCATCTTTCAAGGAATCTCGTCACGATTCATTTGATGCATTTAATGCATTAGCGGATGGCTCTTCTTTGCGTTTGAAGTTCATCCTCTCGTCTTCCGCACCCCATCATAAGGAGGCCTTTCAACAATCTGGATTTGACCTCATTGCCGCACTCGTGAAGCAATGGTTGTCACCCTGGGATGATGTAGGCAAGCTAGAAATATATCGAAGATGAGACCAAGACTGTCATGGAGAGCGCCAGGAAAGATTAGTCACTTAATCTCATGATAATTTTTTCGATTACTGCTTCTGATTTTAGAGGCTTACCTGGTTTCAGCCGCTGTTATTATATAGAACTTTCACTATTTTTACTTAGTGAATCATATTCTCCACAAAAATACCTGGAAACGGCTTGGCAATAGTGTAAGAACTAAGCTAACGTCCGTCGGTTCACGCCGAGGTCCGCAATGCCAACCGAGAAAACATAAACGGAGAGATAATGATACAGCTATCTCCACACCGCGAGTACATCTCTCAGCATCTGTATATGAGAGGCACCGCCAGATGCCGACCAAAAATGATAGCCCGAGTCTCCTGCGAGTACAGGGGGGCGAGAAACTGCGAAGGGAAGGACATGAAGGGTGGCTGACATCAACAAAAGAGACAGGATAAAACGATAATTATGAAACAAGGAAACAAAAAAAGGAAAATAGGCACAGGATAACACAAAATCAAGACGCCTGTATGTGCACAAGAGCAGTCACCATGTCTCTGTAGCGCCTAGATAGAATAACAACCGGAGCCTACCATGATTGCACCCTGTCGTGCCAATGGTGTTGCAAGTTTGATGGGAAACAACGTTATGTATTCGCTATTTTACGGGGACTTTATATACTACGTAGTTAAGACTCATGTAGGAGTCAAATAATAAAAGACTCGACGAAGACTCACCGCCATCAAATCGTGATGGCGATGACTCGAGATCAAAACCTACAACAAATGGTTTCGAAGGGCGACGAGTAACACTGAAGGGAAAGTCATGGAGGGTGGTTGTCATCCCTAAATGCGAAACAAGATGCTGGTGGCTTGGATTATGGTGCATTCTTATCTCGCTCAGGAAGTTTTGAAATAGAACATTTTGACCGGTCAGTCGAAAGACTAAATTTGGACTAATGGTTATGTACGCGCATAATTTACTTCAGTACCCAATACGAAAGTTTCCCGCAGGAGATGACCGGGACCTAAAAGAGCTCTTTTTGGTACGTATGCGCCCATTGTTTGTATACTAGTGTTATCTATAGGGTCCACCTGGTGAGACCTGCTCACGGGAAGTGAAGCATCTAGACTTCCACAGTATTTACGAGGCCTTTTGCTCATGAAGGATTATAAAAGCCATTTAAACCAACCTTGTCGTTATTTTCGCGTTCCCGCAACGACAGGGGACCCCACATCAAAGGTCGTAGCTCGGATGTGCCCACTGGAGCGTGACAAGCAGCTGCGATCGCGAGACTACAGCTTCCTACAAGCGGCATCCCAGTTGGGAGTCTCTGGGATCCGAGAATAATGGTAAATACGGCGAGTATAACAGCAGCTATCAGAGTTGCGAATGTCCCAACGATGGAATAACCGCACGTCGAAATTCTGTTCAACTCCATGTGATCATCGTCAATTTTTGCGAGGAATATGCTTTGGGAAATCAACCAATGGAGAACCACGGAAAAAATCATGACAGGGATGCCAAGTCGATAAGGGATTTGAAGAAAGTAGGTAGAGCGCTGTCCCCCTTTCCGATGAGAAACACGAAGCGTTCGAGGTAACTGAGTGTAATTACTCCATTCAACGGCGAGAGACATGCTCGTGAATAGCGAGTTAAAAATAAGGTAAATGAACGATAGGATGAGCTGAGGGGAGTTGGCAACGATGATGGAGAGGATGGTCGCACCGTCCCCTGTTGTCGGGATTGCCCATGAATGAATGAGAGTTCGAGGGTCTATAGTACCAAGACCTAGTTCCAATACCTCCTGGAGGGTAGTGATATCGGCTGATTGCACATTTTGAATCGCGACAATGAGAAGAGGTACAATCGTGGCAATGCAAACGAATAGCCTGATATAGCACGGTCACAAAGCGTCAATATAGAAGAAATTGTAATAACTCACGCGCAGAACGCAATGGACCAACGTGCCTTGCTGGCTGATCTCCACCATCTGATTTTGACGTCGTCAATACCGAAGTGACCCTCAAGAGATTCGCCCATCTTTGATATATCTCCGGTCCGAACCTTCTCCCCAGTGAGAAGGTGCTTTCCAGTTGTGAACGCGTCCCTCCTCACAAGAAAAGATTCGACGGCGTTACCAATGGTAATTAAAGGTTTGTCCTGGAGAGCGTAAAGAGCGTAAGCCATAGCAGCGATTTTGAAGACATTAAAAACAATGACGACAATGAGCAGATTGATTGCTGCATTGAACGAGCATTGACTTTCCGGCGTTTGGCTCAAGCAATAGTCTATATTAAAGCCATAGACTACCCATGTTGAATCGTCATCTTTGATTTCACGTATTTGTTTGCTGCAGTCAGGAACGACACCACACATCCAATCAAAAGGGGGAGTAAGCCCTGACCCGATCGTCTGAGGAGGCACCCACTCTATATAAGAGGAGAGAGAGGAGTTCTGGTGGCAATATGCGTGTGGAAAATAGGGATGAGGGAAGTCTTGACCAGGTTGGATGAGATCAGCACCAGGATTCAGGCAGCTATTGCCGAATCTAGAAGCAAATGAGGCATCGCGGGGACTGTCAGATGTCACCAGAATTACATTGGACCGATCTGGAAGAATCCATTGGGTGTAGGCAGTGATACAGTCTCGATTTTCCAGACGTTGAAATTGAGAGACTTTGGCTTGGATAGACTCCAATGAAGTTATTTGAGGTCTCCTAAACGTTTGATTCTTGGTCTCAAGCGTGCCATCGACGTTCTGAAATGCCACGAGCTGAGTCCCCGTTGGATCGTAAAATGGAGCCCCGTCTGCGAAGGAACGAGACGCAATTAGGACATTGTATATGGAGTGGTGTGTTATGGAAAGGAAAAATGTCGAGTTGTAGCTGGCAGTGATGCCAAAGTAAATCACGAGAAGCTTCGGAAAGTATTGAACACGTACAAAAGATGGAGAGGAATAGAAGACAGGCCAAGGAATAGCCATAAGAGGAGACTTTTTCGCCCCAAAACTCGTATATTCCGCACACTAGGAACAGCGATATCCAACCAGCGCCCGCGCTCATGAGCCTCGTCAATATCTCTTCGCGTAGGCGCACTAATGCATTGCATGCAGACGTTGCTACCCGAGAGAAGGAGGCTACTAGCAACATTGATGGCCAAATGTACGAAAAGACTGGTGTGCTTCAAACTGGCACAACTGCCAGTAATGAATGGAACGATGGCAGAATGTGAACTATTACGCCGGACGATGAGGCCAAGAACAGCAACGTTGACAAGGAGTACAATCGAGCCGAATACAACGGCCATTGAAGCTCCAAAACGCCAACCATGAGGTAGAGGTTTTTGTACTGTAAGCCAAGGAGAGAAACGCGTCTTTTTCGAAAAGTTCTGATGTGAGAGTGGTATGTGGATCGTGTCGGTGCTCTCGCCAAAGGATAATGTGGAATTTTGGGAGAGTGCCGAGTCTTTTCGCTCCACGCGGGTCAAAGGAATGCTTAAAACACTGTATGAGCAGGGAGTGAGACTGAGTAGTCAGGAAGCACTCACTCGGACATGGGATGTATTCAAGTCGATGAGAGAGAGAGCGCCCTACATAATAATGCACCGGTCTTGAGTTATTGTATTCAAATCCGTAACCTATAGATGAAACACCAGCGCTGAAGAGAGAAGAAGATAAACCTCACCGTTCGAGTAAATGTCAAACCCAACAACGTGAGTGGGCGGCTGATCCAGTGCACGTTCTCCAACGCGGATGAACGATTGAGCGTCCGACATAAATTTTGTTTCTGCTCAACCATCGGAATCAAAGGATGATAGGTCTCAGTACAATAATACTTGATATTTGGGTTAATCCAGCTGCAGTGCAGGCTGTCACAGGTATTGTGTACTTTGTGAGGGTGGGAAAATCGGGGTTCTTGCCCATGCTCTGTTCCTACATCAGAGCAATGATGCGAAATTAAACAGGTGGTCACTGGACTCACTTCAGAAATTTCACGCTTTCAGTCCTTGATGGTTTGAGTTTTCTTTCCATCCGGATGTCCAAAAGTGATGCTGGATGAATTGGGTATCTCTTGGAATTTCAAATTAATATTTCTGCAGATGGAAGTGGAAAGTGTGTTGAACAGTTTGGGGCTACCGTGCGTTCTGTAAGAAGTTCGTAACCGTCATGGGGTGAGGTCGGCAATTTGAAAATCCTGGCGCGCCCATAACTATGACATTATTTAGTTTCCATGAGGCTCCTATTTTTGGCACGAAGACATAGCTCTTTACTACGCCCAGACTTGGATCGTAGGCTCCACACCTACATTTGCAGGCCCAAGAACTCAGACGAACAAGTATCTTTGTACTGTCTCCTTGGATAGCGTTTAAAATCAATCCCAGCACCGATCACATCTATTCGATGCACGTACCATATATATTGACCAACATCGGAGGAGGGTTGAACTTTCGAGTTGACTTAGGACGGGTTCCAAACTATTTAGGAGAATTGTAAGAATAGCAAGTTTTCCTGGGACAAGAAAAGCTGAGACTGGTACGAGAATATTAGAATACAGAGGAATGACTTGCGTAATGGTAGTACCTTTGTCCGGCTAGACAGCTCTCAGTAGCGTCACTACCCAGGGTGTAACTATGAGTGTTCTCATGATGCTTCAAGGTGACGAAGCGTTGCGAAAGATGACGGTTGTAGTTTCACAAGAAAAGAGTCACGAGCGACGGGGTATAAACGAAAACGATTATAATAAGCAAGATTCGGCCAAGTTGACAATGATGATGAGCGAAGCAGAGATGCAATTCGACGCCCGCGAATGCTTCTTGCTTTGAACCGCCACCATCACCTTGACCACCAAGTCCCGACAGCAACTCTGCCTTCAACAGTGCCCTCTCCTTCGAGCTTTGCCCCGAAACTATGGGAAGGCACAATGTGGTACCAAACGTCAAACGACGATGCTTCTGCCCTCGAAACTTTTGTCATTGGCTACCCCGGATTCCCTCGCCAAAGTGAAGCCTGGTTGCTACATCGGCCTCCTTCATCTTTGCATGCAAGTCCTGGCCAACTTTGAAGTGGGAAGATTGTATGATATTAGCTTTGAATTCTCATTCAAGGAGCGAAGTAAGGCTATAGTTGTTCCCTGCGTATGGCTTTCCTAACGAAGATATTTTATCAGGTTATAAAGGACTACCTGCAAAAATCTTATGGTGCAGATTGTGTAGGATCAAACGAGAGAGTTGTGCACGCGCGGTTCTGAAAACGCCTGTACATCCCATCAAGCTCCTCCATATTTTATTCCACAGAATCCTCCCACGACCAAACGATTTTAATGTCTTCTTCGATTTTCTCCTGCGGGCAACCCAGGCGCAAGGATACTTGCAGCGGTCGAAAGTCGAAGCAACAGTTGCGGAGTAAGAATTCTGCTCGCCATTTATATGTTGGGGCGTTAAATGTTGCTTTATAAGGACCCGTTCAGTATAAGGATTATTCTTTTTATTCGTCGAACAGCGCTGCATCGTCGGCATCCCTACACATTCTCGGCGTGGTCCTGACAGCTGCTCCTCGCGTTCCACGCCACCTGCTTCAACAGACCCAACTGCCATGGTCTTATCAGCATCTCTGCCCAAGTTCATTGTCCATTCTACGCCATCGACCAACTCTAGAAAAATCGTCGTCGACTTGCTTGCGCGTATAGCCGCCCGGACGGTCCAACCACAGCCAAAGAAATCGCATGATCTCCCACCCTTGCCATCCTCGAAGTTCAATTACTATGATGACGCCGATCTTATTTCTTTCCTCTGAAAGTCTGGATATCCTCCACACGACTTCTTTGACGATTTGGGCTCACCTAATGCTCAAGAACTCGTTGGTGGACAACTCGGGAAGTTTTGGAGTGGGCGTTTATCCATTGTAGAATCGCAGCCGTCACCCCCAGAACGTCCAAGTTCGAACTCCGATGACGGTCCCATTTCTCTCCACGACCAAGCCCTATGCAGAATCGAGCCTCTCAAATGGTCTCACCCGTCGCCGATTCGTCACGTTATTCAACGCTCATCTTCGGAGGCAACCATCCCCTGCAGTCCTGCTGGGTCTCCTCACAACCTGCCAGACGATTCCTATTCCATGCCATTTTTTGACTCTCGCCTACAACCTCCTGCTAAAATTCATTACTCTCTCTGGGTTGCTCCGCGACCGGATAAGAGGAATGAAGGTCACGGTCAACTAGGAGTGAAGAGAGGGCTTGAGGGAAGAAGGCAAGGCTGGTATCCCAAGCAAAAGCACACTGAAGGAGATCCCGACATTCTAGTGGGACGTAATGATTCGATTTCCCCGCTAGAAAAGAAGGTGGCATATGCTATGAGGAAGGATGAGTATGGGAAAGAGATCGGTAAACAAACGGACGAAAAACTTGCTGTCAAATGGACTTTGAATAGTGTCATTTCAAATTTCTTTATGGATACCTTTTATGTTTTGTGGTCCTCCCTTGTTTACTTGTGAACACTTGATTTTTTTTCTTCTGTGTAGTCCAATATTTGTACCTTTCTACTGCGTGTGTTCGGATTCATTCAACAATTTCATCACTAGTTCCTGACTCCAAATCCGGGTATGAGTCTCCGGCATTTCATCTTCGTCAACACTTTGAATCAAGGGAGTGCTAGACTATATAATCAATCCGTCTTCGTCTGAAAGAGGATCCAGTTCAGTCTCATCGAGACATTCTGTTCTACCGCGGCCATAGTAAGGCTTTCCTTCCGGCCAGAGAGTCGCCTTGTGGCGGGTAGCGGAATAGTCTTGAGATTGGCCCTTTGGCTTGATCGTTTGGGTCCTCACAGGAGCTCTTGGCATTCTCTATGGACATTCTCTATGGACACAAGTGGCAGAGAATTAAAGCTACATACTAAAAAATGCATGCTCAACTAGATTTTGCTCATTACTCCCAATTGTCCCACATGTACAGGAGGAACTTGTACGACGTGTTGATCATGGGCTGTTCATCTCCTTATTGAAGGCGCTGTAACGCGTGACCGAAGCACGGAATCATAATCAAGCGTCGGGCTTGGCAGCCTGTGCGGCTTCTTGACTGACCTCGCACACTTAGCGTTGACCACCATGTTCCCCCTCTGTGTACGCTGTGTACCAGCTCCCTGTGCCTTGATAATGCCTGATTTTGCTGCGTTGCCATCATCTTGCCTTTCATTTTGTCTGGATTCGCATGCCAAGAAATCATCCCTCCTATTCTTCGAGAAGCGACATCGCCAGCTTAGTTCATTTACTTCACCACAGGGGCACTTGTCATCGACCTTTTCACAAAATCCTAAACGTGCCGGAACTTGGGGTCTGCCTTTGGATCCATGGATTTGGTCGGTTCTGAGTTGGTGTTTCCCAGAGCCTCGGTTCAGAGTGCTTATATTTCAATATTCAGGACCTCTGGACCCTCTGGACCCATGAGTTGGATAATTTTATGCACCTCTAAATGCCTATGCGTCGATAAGGGCACTCTATGACCGGAGATGTCGCTATGTACCCCCTTTTGGTTTTCTCAGACAGTACATTGATTTTGAATTTTTCGTTTTCTCTGCTGCGTTATTGTAGTATCTCTCATCGCTGAAAACCTTTCAATTAAGTCAAAATGGGTATAGTGTATCCGCCTCATTTTTTTTCTTTAGCAAATATCTTCACGAACGCGCCCAAACCATTTAAAAGAGAAGCTCTGATTAGACATATATGTCGTTTCATCCCCGCGGGAAACATACCACGGTCTTCCTACCTTAAATTTGCTCGCTCCCCCGCCTTCGACGAATTGATTCAGGTTCCGCTGTACCTTCTAATAATATGTTTGGTAGACCTTTCCCAGGTACAACGACTAAGGCCTCAGAGCTATAAAACATAGCACCTTGAATGGGTTACGGTTCCCTGCGCTTCTACTTATCACTCCTTTGAGTAGCCATGCGCTTTCCACTCGTTTGCTTCACTCTCGTCTCGACTCTTGTCACGTTCGTCTCTGGGCAGTCCCCCCCATACAACTTTTCTCCGTTCTTGAATACTGGTGACATTAATGCGTTAGTTATCATCGTCCTTCGTGAATTCTCAGCTCTGGGGATTTACATTTATTTGCAGACTGACCGTCAATAACTCTACCGACCCTCTTTCTGGGGGAACCATTACGGTCGACGGTTTGACTTATGTGGTTCCCAAGAACCTTCTCGTCACTCTCCCTTCCATTGCTGTCGCCTGGCCAGAACTCTTTGACTCGTCACAGAACCCTAAGATGCCCCAATTTGGGTCCGTCTCTTGGCAAGCTACCGTACGTTCACTTGATCACGTTTCATCCATTAACTCACTATGCCCTTCTAGGTTTATGGTAATCGTGTCGGAAATGACCTCGTACGTCTCTTCGTTATGACTTGACATTGATGAAGCACTGACTTCTCGTTGCAAGATTGCGGGTCTCATTTACATTGCACAAACACAGAACCAACTCATTCAGGGCTTTGTTTCTGCCATTGATACCAGCACAGGCCACTTTCGTGTATCCGGAAACTTTGCTGGTGGCTCAACGGGCATCGACTGTGTTTTGAACGACCCTGTCGGACGTTACGCCAAAAACTACACAGACCATCCCCTTTGGGTACGACCCTTCTCCTTTCAAAAGTGGAATGACAGAACGTGTCGGCTAACCAGCTGTCTTCAATTTAGACCGTCGATGCCGATAACCCATCTGTTCGGACTATGACTGGTGTCCCCATGTGTATTCCACGTTCTGCAAACGACCCTAACTGCTTGGCCTCTCAACGTCCTAATGGTGAAACCCACATGTTCGTGCCTCAAAACTATCGCACTACTCCATTTTGCATAAAGCTAATTTGTTTTTCTTAGTACCTTCGGTGCGCCCCCCATGGCTGCCGGTCAACCTGACCCAACGAAAATGGTCAATCTCATGCTAGCTCGAAACTTTGCTTATATTAACCCTCGTTCGCTTAGATCCCACTTATGGTTGGAGATTACGTCACTATCAGTGGCACTGAAGTTGGCAACGGTCTCTTGGCTGTCTATTCTCTGCAAGCCAATATTGGTGCTTACACTGCGCCTGGAACTAAGCCCGCTTATGCCACCGTTGAAGAGGCCCTCTTCGCCGTTGTTGGTGGTGCGGCAAATATGGAAGATGCGGAGACCAGAGCTGTTGCTTTCTCATCTGATACTTCTACCAGCATCCAATGGTTCGCTATTGATGTGGATAGATGCACTGGAGAAGAGAAGGAGAGGAAACTCATCTTGTGTGTTATTGTGATGATTTAGCTTCCAAGCTTTGCTGACAAGACACAGGCAACAGGTACAAGGCCCAGGAGATGCTCCTGAAGGACGAGCTGTTTTCCGCGGAGGGAAGCAAGATTTCAGCCCAGCCACTCGTGAAGTTGGTTTCAGGTTGAGCACTGGGACGAGTGATGGACCAGGTGGTATCATAGCTGGTTCCTTGCTTTCTATTCTTTTGGTCGTTGTGTTATTGAGCTATTCATTAGGCCAGTTCATCCAACCCATCATGGAGTATACTATGCCAGAATTAGTAATTTTCGGTACCTTTCCTTCTTTTCTTCTCGATATTGACTGTAACTTACTTAATTGTTTCAGGCGATAACCTCCCACAACATCCTTTCCAACTAATGCCATACCTTGTTGGTGGTGCAGGTCCGTACCAGTCTGGAGACTATCTCGCTACCCCCCTCGCTACACCTCCTCTCATCGGGCAACTGAATCCCTGGCCTGGCAGCCCCATTGCTGCACCGGCCGCATGCCCTCCTCCTGCTAACACTACGGTTCCTACCAGTACCACGACCACTACAAGCCCTCCCACCCAAACGCCAACTGGTCCCGATACCGTCACAATCCTTACTGCCACTGTCGCAAATGGACAAGGTACTAACCGTGTTGTCTGCACGGCTATCACGACCGACCCTACAGCAAAGCTTAATTTCTCGTCTATTGGGAACAACCCCATTAATCCCACTCCCATGACCAGTCTTGGAAATGGTCAATGGACTATTAGCATCAGCCTCAGTCGCAGACCGACAACTGCTGTTGTTACGAGCGACAAAGGAGGGACGGCTCAGCAGGCCTTTACACGTATTTGAAAAGACGCCATTCATCCTCTCCCTCTCTCCCTCTGATATCTACCATACCACAACTGGTTTCTCAGATCGACCTGATTTGTGCTTACCCTCTTTGACTCACTTTTCCCAGTTGGACCTTCATTTCAATATTCGTTGTATAATAATGATGTTCCTGGCTAAGAAGTGAAATTCTGAGACGCCCTACATAGCTATAATCATACGCTTTTAAAAATATTCCAACAATGGCACTTGGGTTCCTATGTACCCAATTGGCCAATCTCATTTTTTTCCCCCGGCTTGCCGATCTCCTGCCTTCCTCCTCCTGCATCTAAGCATCATTCGCGTCTGGCTAGCCAGCTCTCTTCCAATTTATTAAAATGTCTGTCTCTTGTGGACACCCCAATGTCAACTGTTCTACATAAACGAATTGTTTGCTCAAATATTTCCCTACGGTGACATCTCCTCGCTCGCTCGCACCTCTCTGTCATCTGTGGAGATGTATCCTCTTGTTACCCATAGCTCCCCTTCATGCTATCTTAGTCCTTTTGGATAATTCTAACAAAATGTGACCTCTATATTTGCCTGTCGACTAGTGTCTACATACAAGCAACCCATTATCTAGGAACATGGTCCAAGAAAATAACCCTAATAACAAAAAACCTATAAGACTGCGTGTCTAAAGTCCAAGGTGTAAATAATCAGATGTCCGAAAAGAATCAGTCTCTCAGAACGTTCTAGCTCAGACCGACAGGACATCTCTCAATGCCGAGATAGATGGCGAGAAGAAGTACTCTCCACCGCGGCTAAGAACAAAGTCTTGGATGATCGTCAACTTCTGCGATGGGTTGTTGGGGTCTATCATATTTGAGTTGTCGAGATTGGTCAGAGGAAGAGTAAAAATAAAAACTTACCGACGCCAGCAATATCGAATGTGCTTCCTCCATTAGTACCGATAATAGGGTCGAGACCAGTGCCAGACTGGAAGAAGCTGGAGAACGGTTGGTCAGGGTTTCGGACCTGTGAGAAATGAGGGGGAAGTCTCACTTGTCGTTGTTTACCCAATTTTGCTGGATAAATGCGAAACCTCCAGAAATTTGACTCTGGTAGGAGACTATAAAAGCCATTTATTATGCACAAAATAGAAGGAAAGGTCAAGAATAACGAACCGAATGCCAACCCTCGCTCAAGAGATGCATCGGTAGAAGTGGCATTGGCAGCAGCTTCATCATCGCTCACTAAAGTTTCGTTAGAGAGGCTCCGTAAGGGGAAACAAGGAAAGCGCAAACCTTCAGGTCCATAGGGAATTCCAGCCCTGATGATGTTGTTGAACGGGGAGTTACCCAAATCGCTCCTTGGGTTGGTCTTCCGGATGTGAGCGGAGAAGGGGCATCGAACGAAATCATCCTGTTCTGAGAAGTCAAATTTGTTGTTTTGAGAGGGGTCGGCGGCGAGAGTAGGATCGTCGGCAAGAGGTGCGAGTGCGATAGGTGCACCGGACTTCCATCGACCAACCATTCGGGCACCAGTAAAGGCAGAGCCTTCTTCCGGTGTCATCGATCCGACAATGGTAGGGTTGTCTACAGATAGCATAAGACATAATGGAGAAAGGAGACAACAGAGCATGTCACCAATGAGAAATTTGTTGAATTCAGGGACGAATTGCTTGAGTTGACGGAAAGCAAGGAAAGATCCATCCTTTGCCCACGTGGGTCGACCGGCAGCCGCAAAATCGCCGTCCTCACCGAGGAGAACTTGACCGGGTTGAATGGTTTTCTGGCCTGGCAGTGCTGATATGGCAAATCAAAAGGGAGTCAATCAGAGAAGAGAAGATTAGATAGAGGATAAAGTTCACGAACCAGTACCAAATCCATCAACATGAGGTTGACTAATACCATCCATATAGTCGAAGTGCTCGTGTCCTTGATGAGCACCGGGGCGAGCAGCGCCTTGCAGAGAATACACTTCAGATGCGGATGTACCAAGAGATGTTTTTAACGCCGCAAGCTGAGTGTCGATATTGGACTGTGTATCTGATGCAAGTAGAATGACGCCATGAATATCGCCAGATTTGAAAGCGGGCACCCAATCGTCAGCACGGTCATGGAAGCGAGCTGGTGCATCGGAGAACTGGCCTGTTACCTTCTGTGAATATCTAGCCGCCAAAAAGAATAAAACGAAATACGTGCCGTTTTGGAAATCACTGTCGACCATATCATCACTATGTCCGAGGGTGACCAGCCCGGGGTGAGAAAAAGCAATATTGACAGCCGTGACTGGCTGAGTTGAAACCTGAAGGAGCGAGTCCGTGTTTGTGACAAGAGGGACGATATCATTGTGGAGAGAAGTCTTGAAGGCGGCGGCATCCTCAATTTTGAAGAACCAAAACAGTTCTCGTTTCTTCTTCATGCCAATCCTAAATGAATGAAATGGCAATTACAAAAACCGCGGACAACAATTGTGAAGGAAACTAACAAAATGTCACCCTGAATATCATCTGTTGGTAGAGTAGCGGCAACTGCCTGGACGGTGGGCAGGTCGGGTTGAGGATCGGGATCTAGTAGAGAACTGAGATGAAGAGCTTTGAGACAGTGAAGACCTTACTAATAAGAAGGGAGGATTTGCGCCTTGGGGCAACATTGCGAGCAATGAGGTTATCCCATGGCCACGCCAAGGCAGCAGATGCAAGACTTGTTAGTGAAAGGAACGTAGTGGCCTTCATATTTTGAGGGGAAGGATCGGAATCTCTGACTGAAGGCTGAGTGTTAGCTCGATTCTTATAGAGCTGCTGAAACGCACCTCAATGTGGAACGGAGATACAACTCCGTAAAAACGAGCACCAAGAGGAGGTTTACGTGACGGACTCAGACCCAATGCTTTACAGATCATTGGTTGGCGAGACTGATAGCTATAAAGATGTTGTACCAAGTCTCAGGGGGTGGGCGGGATGACTCGATGGGGTTTGTTTAAAATAACCATCGGACCAAAGTAGAATTTTTTCAAGGGCGGGTTCAAGCACAGTCACTGCGCAGTTTAAGTGCAAGTGATTCGCATGGCGAAGGACTTACGGATGGGGAAGAGTATTTTGTGCTTGAGCGCGGGCAAGCTTAAGCGTGAGGAGATAGTCACAAGGAGCTACAAAAACACTATAAGGCGAAAGCGCAGATAGGTGAAACGTGGCGGTCACAGCAGTCCGCGACGTGCTCCTCAAGCAAGAAAAGATTCCACGATTGTGGAGGCCCTCAAACGTTATTGGCCGTGGCCAATGTAGATTCTGCAGAAGAAGAAAAAAGTCAATTATTTGGAATTAAAGAATAAAACAGTCCGAGGCATCCACATCACCAAATAAGGATTCGAAGCTACTCGTTATTAGTCTGTGAGAGTGAGGAAGCAAGTTGTGCCGAGAAAACTCCTGGAAGCTGACATTTCGTGTCCGATGTTGTAAACCTAGTGAGGTATGCTGCCGAGAGGGTTCGAGGCACCACGTAACTCGCGGCTTCAGGCGTAGGTAAAGGTATGTTTGGGCTTGGCATACTTTGGTTTGTGCGAAAGTTGACAATTGTGCCAAAATGTGGGAAGTCGGAAACGAACGCGATGCCATAACGGGCGGCTAACCTTCGCCCGTTGGCCTCCGAAGGCCTTCGAATGATGAGCGACAGTTAACCTATTAAACACAGAATAACAAGCGAGCGTGACTCAATTGTTCACGTTTCTACAGTGTCTGATACATATTTTAATAGAGATTCGACGGCAGGCACCGCTGAACGTCAGAGGAAGCGAGATTCTCATGGTTAAATGAGTCCCACTGCAACTGCAGCGATCCTGATGCTGACGTCGATTTCCTTGAACGATTTTGCTGTTACGAGAACATTGATGCGATTATGACCGTCGACCCCAAAAGTAGAAGAGTCACTTGGAACTACGGCGGTGAAAGGAGAAAGCCAGGAGAAACCTCAGGTGGCTCATCGTGGTCAAGAGTAAAGCTTGTGTTGGCGCTTACGAACTGGTTTCCCATCCCACTCGCCGCTCTGTTCCGTAAGTTACCGCTCAGTGTTAGTCAGAGTGGAATATTCACACGTAACCCCAGTTACCGAGAACTAGTGAGGTTTTCAAATCAGCTTCCTGCTGAAGTTCCGGTCCACGAGATGCATGCTCTCGATCTTTTCGCTTTCAGTCTAGATGTGAGTTTATTTTCAAAGCCGCACTCTCCCAAAACGTTTATATGATAGTACAGCATAATGCGGATTTGTATGATGGTATTGAGAGAAGTCTAGTTCGATGAAGCGGCCCGGGAGTGAGATCGAATCTGGACCAACACTTGAGAACATTTCCAGTCCGATTACATCCAGAAAACCGGAAACTACAAGCCCTGGTCTCGAAGACCAGGGGAGTTTATGGCAAGCGTGAGGGAGAATCGTGACATCACTCACAAGACGGTCAGGGCTCGATTGTGGTGGAATGTGCAGTTCTGCTTTGAAAAGAGAAGGATCATCCTTGGACAGCTGCTGTATTTCAAGAGGAATTCGACATTTAGGGTTGTTATGGGTCGGCAGGTGCGAGGAGTTGAAGGATGAGGGTAGGTAACATTGGAGCCAAATATCGACGGAGGCACTGGACAGCCACTGGGAGTAGAACGGACGGTGGGAGTAAGATATCCTCAACACCGACGCGGGCTTTATGTGAACGGTCCAACGCACGGAGGGAAGTTGAACGCGTAAGAAACTCGGAGAGAAGAACTGCATGCGGATTGCTATTCATCAAGCATCATTGGCCCCAAACGTGCACCGAGACCTACAGACCCGGATGCAGCCATCTTCAGGACATTCTTGTACTCGGCTTGGCCCAGCGAGGTTCTTCATGAGCCGCTCGGAGCTTATAGGCTGGACATTGGTGGTGATTCACGATTTACAAAGCGTAGGTATTAAGCGAGAACGTTGAGGACAATGCGCGCATTTGGGCAGGTTTTGTGGCTATTTTGAGATATGCAGAGTGATATTGAATCACTTCACAAGACTGCAAATGTCACGACCAAAACTGGCTGGTTGAATGACGTATGCGCAGTCAGCAGGCGGTTAAGGAAATCTACGAAGTTGTGATATGGTTAATAGGAATCGTCAGAAGTTGTGTCAGAAGTCACTCTTCTTACATTCGACTGCTGAAGTGCGAAGGCTGGCCTTCAGAATGAAGGTTAAACTGAAATCTTGCAATAAAGAGGCAATGTAAAATACGGTAAAAGGCTTGGCTGAGACCCCTTGTATATTCTTGGTAGAATTGAAAGAACGATATCCAGGGCCACCAGCTCTGGATGAAGGTACAATTGACGTTTGATGACCTCCATTTGGGTTAGGCGTCTAGGGAAGGACCTGCCTCTGAACTACCATCATCCTTGCACTTACCTTTGCCTTCGCGCAACTTCATCTGCTGACCTTTGAGCATCATCCTGTCCCTGAAAATCGAAATTAAGATCCTACTACAGTACTTCATAGCTCGCTCCACAGGTGCCTTTCGGAGCTAGAGTGCGCAGCATCTTCTCAGTGCATTTCCTGTTTGTTTCTCTATGATCTTGGTGCATCTGATGTTTTTTTAAGGAGGGTTCCAGTATATCCTCCACCTTTGTCGAAGCGAACGAATACCAGCTTTCTCCGTTTCTGACATACATTTCTTCAGAGGTCAGCCTCAAGGCAGGCTCCTGTCCCTATGATGAAGCAGAAAAAAAAAGAAACGTGAACCACAGCTCGACAGTGATCCTCTTGTCAGAATTTTGACTTAACAGTGTACAAAACTGCTATGTTACCAAGATGAAGAGACATCAAACCCAAGACTTTTTCAGATAACCAATGTAAGGCGTTGATAATATGAGGCGTTTTATTTAGGATTGCTAATCATGCACATGTTTAGTCTTGTATCCATCACGCTCTCTCCAGGGAACAAAGCAGCATCTTCCGGTTGTGCTGACTTCACGGCCAGGACTTGCCCTACACGTTCTAAACACGAGACAGCTTGGCAGAGTCGGCGGTTGCAAACGTATCTATCGCAAAGGCTCTCCAAAAGGGACTCTCAAGCTTTATCCTCACCGGAACTCCCGATTTTGTCTACGGTAAGGTGAATAATGCGCCAGAGGGTGCAGGACATGCAGAAAGTTCGAAGCCATAGGAGAGCGGGCTACCGCTGCGAAAAACTATGGGTGAGTGTCTAGCACTGAAGGAATCGTTTATGTTGAAGGCGAGCAGTTGATTTGAGCCTTGAGGCATAACCAGATTCATTATTGCAGGATGGGGGAAATGGGCTTGGTGCGTGAAGCGGGAATTGATTGGAAGCTGAGGTAGATTGACCAGAGGCGAAGACGTTCGTGGAGCGCATGGATTGAATCTGCCCTAAAATATATCAGATTAGACCCTAAGTTAAGGCGAAGAAAGAGATACGGACGTAAGGCGCAGCTGTCCTTCGAACTTGCTCCTGCGGAAGGGCTTGTCTATCGAATTCTTGCTCCTTATGGAGAGCATTTTGCTGCTGTTGTATGTTTGTGGCTGGACGCCTCTTGATGGGGTGGTGTGAATCGATAGGTGGATTCGGACGTGTGCCATTAATGTTGTGCAGAGAATAACAGCGGGATTTGAGTCCTGGGCAAAGGAAGTGATAGAGAATCAAGAGCAATTTGCGCGGTTGCGGTGACTAGGATAGAATTCGTAAGCAAAGGAGGAGTTCTGTGGTTCGCCGAGTTAGTACGAACGGCGAGTGTGGGACGAGGCAGGGACTGGAGCAAGGTTTCGTAGTGATAACGAGAATACGCAAAGCTGATTTTGCACGTGTAATGTCGAAAGCGGGATGACCATACTGTTCGGGTGGTGTTTGATCTGCAAAGCCTGATCAGTTCGTATAGAGAGGGACGAAAGGTCGAAGAAATTTCAACTGTTCTGGTTCTCGGCCGAGTGTTCCTAAAGTTTTGCGCGTTTCAGGTTTTCGTACTCTATCCTGTTCAAGAGATCGCTCCAGGTTTTGCGGTGTTTCGCTCTCGACATGGTGATAGTGGTAGAAGCAGCTTTTTCACCAACGCTATCATGTTTCGGTGTTGCTTCGGTGTTGGTTTGGATTCACGGCGGAGACTACACTGTTCTTTCTAAGGATGCGTTCCTATTTACACCTGAAGGTCTTTATAACGTGTTCCAGTCTGACTTTGTGGTTGTGTCCATCAATTACGGTCTTGGCTCTTGGCTCTTGTAAGTTAATTTGTTTATTTTCACTGGTATTTATTCTAATGAAATACATATACGATTAGTTGGCTTTCTAGCAGGATCGTCGGTTAGGGAGGAATGCATTCTCAACTCAGGTCTTTTGGATCCACGATTTGCCCTTGATTGGGCCAAGCTGCACCTTGCGAAATTTGGTGGTGAGCCGTTGGGGGTGACAATAATGGGTGAGAGTGCTGGAGGAGGTTCAGTCGTGCATCATATCTCGGTAGGTCCTTCCCATTTTTTTGAGTGAGAAACACTGAATTGTGGTTTTCCAGGCATATAGTGGTGGTCGTGGTGTACCTTTCAACCAGGCGGTTCTTCAATCCCCGTCATGGTTCCCTGGGCTCACGCCTGAAATTCAAGATGGAAACACTGCATTGTTTTTGCGCTATCTCAATGTCACGACACTAGAAGAAGCTCGGAGCACCTCGACCAATGATCTCATCCGAGCGAATCTTCTCCTCATTGGAACAGCTACGCCTTATCCCTCTTATCCTGTCGGACCAGTCCCCGATGACTCATTTATCCCTGATTCTCCTGCCGAACTTGTTGCATCTAGCCGGTATGCCCACGGCCTCCACATCTTGACTGGTCATAACTTTGACGAAGGCCTGATTATCACGAATCCCACCGTGATAGATGACGCTTCCTATATTCAATGGATGCGTGATATCTTTCCTTCTGCAACAGGTAGCTCTATAGATGAGTTGCTGGTTCAATACCCATCTACTTTCAATGGTTCGATCCCTTACAATTCACAGATCACCCGAGCAGCGCTTACCATTGGAGACCTCACAATCAATCGATTTGTATCCACTATAGCATCAGCCAAGCACCACGAAGCGAGCTTTGGATATGTTGTCAATGCTTACCACTCCCTTCGTGGCCAGGACTTGCCTATACGTTCTACACACCAGACAGTTTGGCAGCGTCTGCCGTTGCGGACGTATTTATCGCCAAAGCTCTAAAAAAAAGGACTCTCAAGCTTTATCCTCACAGGAACTCCCGACTTTGGCCACATTTCGCTGGCTCATTATGGTGAAAATGGATATATTTTGTACATTTCAAATCACAGTCTCGTTGTTGGAGTCGATCCTGCGTTCAATTCCCGTTGCGCATGGGTTTGTTAGGATACTCAGACTAACGCACCAATTGAATAGGATGTAGCTGGCACCTGCGTTCCCTCTTATTTGCATTTGCCACTAGTGCTTGTCGTAGGTTTTTCTCACCGGGCGCTCTCCGGGGGAGGGGTTAGAGCAGAGTAAATAAAAGTTTTGGGGTAATAGCTTCAATGATAATATATTGGAACATTTACGAGGACTTTAAATACTAAGAGAAAAATATAGGAGGCAAAGGAAAAGTACTCATAGAAGAGTCAACGAGGAGTATACAATAAGGAAGAGTCAATAAGGCTATGTACGGGAGTCAGGAGGGGAAAGCGCGTCAGGAAGACGCGATGCCATCAAATCGTGATGGCACAAGTGGCTCGAGGCCGCACAACTTACAACAGAGCTGAAACAATATAGTTTAAGATTCCAATATCGGAGTCGTAGTATACAATGCCGAATGTAACCGTCAAGTCAATGTGTAGTATCGACTGTATGGATCATGTACGCGGTGTACAAAAAATGGTGCTGAGAATCCAACGTGCTAATCTAATAGTCATTTCACCTGAAAATATATACAATTCTGAAAGACGTGGAGGTGTCCCAGATTGATGTAGGAAGTATGAGAATGGGCAAAAAGTACCCAGATATAGAAGAAAAATCAAGATGATAGAGGGGGTTCGAGGCCACAGCTTAAAGGCGACCGCCAAAGAAGTAATAAATTCAACTTGGAGGAAGAAGAATGTGTGGTCTGAGCGTCTGGTAACATCTATTCATGTTGCAGGACATACACGATATTTGTACGTTGTACTTGTGCTCCTCCAGTTCAAATATTGGAACATATATTTTAGATATAGGCTTTTCCCCCTTCCCCGTTCTCTTTGGATATATCTATTTATTTTGTTGATTTGAGTAAAAATGTATCTTTTTCTCTGCACATTATCTAAGAAAATTGTCCGAGAAAGCAACCCCCAGTAGCCAAACTGATAGGACTCCGTGTCTAATTTAGTCCAATGAAGGTGCTCTTTCCCCCCCAAAGAAAAAGAAAAGAAAGACGAAAAGACCTTTCAAATGTTCTGGCTCAAACCGACAAAACATCTCTCAATGCTGAAATGGATGGCGAGAAAAAGTAGTCACCACCTCGACTAAGGACAAAGTCTTGAATGATTGTTAAACTTTGGGATGGGTTGTTGGGGTCTACGACATTTGAGCTCTCGGATTCCGCAAGGGTAAAAAAAAAATAGAAACATACCAACGCCAGCAATATCGAACGTACTTCCTCCATTGGTCCCGATGATTGGGTCGAGGCCAGTCCCGGCTTGGAAGAAGCTAAAATTCGGCTGGTAAGGCGGTGAAGTCTGCGAGATGAGGAAGGAATGCTACTTTTCGTTGTTCACCCAGGTCTGTTGGATAAATGCAAAACCAGCAGAAATTTGGCTTTGGTAAGCGACTTCACAGCAAATTACTTAGTACGTAAGAAGTGTCTTAGAATATATAAGAACGTACCAAAAGCCAAGCCTCGCTCAAGGTCTGCATCAGAAGAAGTGGTATTCGCCGCGACCTCATCATCGCTCACTAAAATGACATTAGAGAAGGATTAACCTCAGGTAGAACGACAAAAGAAAAACCTTCGGGGCCGTATGGAATTCCGGCTCTAATAATATTATTGAACGGAGAATTTCCCAAATCGCTCCTTGGGTTGGTCTTCCGGATGTGAGCTGAGAAGGGGCACCGAACGAAATCATCTTGTTCTGAGAAGTCAAAATTGTTGTTTTGAGAGGGGTCAGCAGCAAGAGTGGGATCGTCAGCCAGGGGTGCCAGTGCGAGAGGTGCCCCAGATTTCCACCGGCCAACCATTCTGGCACCAGTAAAGGCAGAGCCCTCTTCGGGTGTCATTGATCCTACAATGGTGGGGTTGTCTGTATACAGCATAAGAAATTGATGAATAAATATAGAAAGGTCAAGAATGTCACCAATGAGGAATTTGTTGAATTCAGGGACGAATTGCTTGAGTTGACGGAAAGCAAGGAAAGATCCATCCTTTGCCCATGTGGGTCGACCGGCAGCCGCGGAATCGCCGTCCTCGCCGAGGAGAACTTGACCGGGTTGAATGGTTTTCTGGCCTGGCAGTGCTGATATGGCAAATCAAAAGGGAGTCAATCAGAGAAGAGAAGATTAGATAGAGGATAAAGTTCACGAACCAGTACCAAATCCATCAACATGAGGTTGACTAATACCATCCATATAGTCGAAGTGTTCGTGTCCTTGATAAGCACCGGGGCGAGCAGCGCCTTGCAGAGAATACACTTCAGATGCGGATGTACCAAGAGATGTTTTTAACGCCGCAAGCTGAGTGTCGATATTGGACTGTGTATCTGATGCAAGGAGGATGACACCATGAATGTCACCAGACTTGAAAGCAGACACCCATTCGTCCTCGCGGTCATGGAAGCGAGCTGGTGCATCGGAGAATTGCCCTTTTTCATTCGGTTAAGCTCTATCATCTATTGAGAATATAAATAATACATACCATTTTGGAAATCACTATCCACAATATCATCGCTGAATCCGAGCGTGACCAGTCCATTGTGGGAAAAGGCGATATTGACAGCTGTGACCGGCTGAGTTGAAACCTGAAGGAGGGAATCCGTGTTTGTGACAAGAGGGACGATATCATTGTGGAGAGAAGTCTTAAACGCGGCAGCGTCTTCAATCTTGAAGAACCAGAAAAGTTCCCGTTTCTTCTTCATGCCAACCCTAAACGAATAACATGATGAACATATAATATACCCACAATAATTGTAGAAGCAACAAACAAAATGTCGCCCTGGATGTCATCTGTTGGGAGAGTAGCTGCTACTGCTTGGACGGTAGGCAAGTCGGCTTGAGCATCGGGACCTAGCAGAGAAATGAGATGAGGGGCGTTGAGACAACAAATCCCTTACTAATAAGGAGAGAAGATGTGCGTCTTGGTGCAACATTGCGAGAAATAAGATTATCCCATGGCCATGCTAAAGCAGCAGATGCAAAACTTGCTAGCGAAAAGAATGTGGTTGCCTTCATACTTGAAGCGGAAGAATTAGGGACTCTGCTTGAAGTTGAATATTGGCTCGATTCTTATACAGTCGCTGAAACGTACCTTGATGTGGAACGGAGATATCACTCCGTAAAAACGAGCACCAAGAGAAGTTTTACGTGACACTCAACTTCAATGCCTTACAGATCATTGGTTGGCAAGACTGACATCTATAAAGATGTTGTACTAAGTCTCAGGGGTCGGGCGGGATGACTCGATGGAGTTTAACGAAAATAAACGTCGCATCAAAGTAGACGTTTTCAAGGGCGGGGTCACGCACAATGATTCCGCAGTTTGAGTGCAAGCAGTGGGTAAAGCGAAGAACTCGCGTTGGAGAGGAAATCGTTTTCTAGAATCTAGAGACTGAATTTCGAATTGATTAGCCAGAAGCAATTAACAAAGAAATAACACTTGCATAGCAGGCGGAATCGCAGACCAGTGGAACTAAGTGGTGAGGGCAGTCCGCGTTATAGTAGGCCTCCACTGAGAGGAATTCCATAACTGGAGGGTGTGAATTGTCATTTGGCCGTGGCTAATGTAGAGTCTGCAAAAAACAAAAAGTCAACTAGTTGCATTCAAAGAATGAAATGGTCCGAGGCAACCGCTCCATCAAACAAGGAATTGAAGCTACTCGTTTTTAGTCGATAAGAATTGGCATACGGGCAGTTGTGCCGAGAACACTCCCAGAAGCTCTGACATTCGTGTCCAATGTTGAGCATCGAGTTGAGTTATACTGCCGAGAAAGCTCGAGACCTGACGGAACACCCAGCTTCAGGGGTGGGTAAATGTATATTTGGCCCTTGCTTTGTGGGAGGGATAGTCAAAGGGTATCAAAAAGTGGTAACATGAGAACATGGGAACGAGAGCGACGCGTACACGAGTTGCTCCCTTTTACTCGTTCACGACCGATGATTTACACATGGTGAGTGGCAAGAAACCTACTAAAGAAAAGTGACAGTAAGTTAGCCTAAAACTTTCCACGTTTGTACAGTGTTTGATGCATATTTTAATAGGGATTCGACTGCGGGTACCACTGAAACTCAGAAGAAGCAAGATTCTCACGGTTAAATGAGTCCCACCGTAGTGATCCTGATTCACGTCGATTTCCTTGAACAATTTTGCTGTTACGGGAATGTTAATGCTATTCTGAACGCTGAATGAAAATTTGACGACTCGCTGATTGGAACTATGGTGGTGAATGAAGAAAGTCAGCAGCAGCCTTAGTTGACTCATTAGGGTTCGGGGTAGAGCATGAGTTGGCGCTTACGACTGGGTCTTTCACCTTCTTGCGCACTTCGGTTCCTCTGTTCCGTTAGTTACCGCTTGTTGTTGTCCTGAATGGGGTGTTCGCATGTGGACCCGGTTACCGGGGGTAGGTACCAATTTTTAGTTGACATACTATTATATTTCCATCCACGAAATTGCTCCAACGAGGTCGACGCTTTCCATCCATCTTATTCCCTCTTTTTCCAATCCAGATGTGACTCCAATTTCAAAGCCGCCCTTTTCAAAACAGTCCATACGATACCTCGTAACACAAATTTGCAATAACAACATTGGCATTGGGAGAAGTCTAGTCCATTGAAAGGCTTAGAAGTGAGGTTGGAACTGAACCAACAGATGGACGTTAGAATCTTTTCTAAAAATGACTTTCGACTGAAGGTTATTCTGAGTCCGTTCAATCACGACGAGATCCAGAAAAGCGGACACATGAGTTCTAGTCTCGAAAACCTAGAGCGTTCATGTTACAGTCGATTCGGAAAGTAATGACAGAAGACCAACTTTTTTTTTTCTCAAGGGTACCAGTCAGGCGAATCTGAAGCCAAGTGTCGGCAGGGGAGACGCTGGACAGTCATTGACAGTTGAACGGACCTTGGGAGTAAGCTATCTTCTTGAACATCGGCGCGGGCTGTATGGAGAAGGGTGTACAGTGCGCAGGAGGAACTTGAACGCATAGAAAACTAGGAGAAGAACTTCGCGTGGATTCCCGGTGCTGTTAAACATCCCGAGCCAGTACACCAAACAATACAGGATGAGACTCAATCACTGCTGTGCATAGTCTTTCTGAGGACCTTGTCTTAGTTGGATGGAAACACTCGTGCAATGAGTTGTTGACTGTTGGTAGGTAAATTTAGCCCTTAAACAGAGTTGCAGGTGAATCTGATTCGATATGCGAAGGCTCTGAGTGGGACGGTTTCGACAAGGCGCACATTTACGCAGGTCTAGTAATATTGAGCACAAGTCAAGAGGGCTGACGGCCAACTTCGTTATGTCGTGTTCCAGCTATGACGTATCCGCAGTCGACAGAGGCTCGAGTCCGAAGTCGCGCATTCAGAAACAGGGTTCAGTTGGATTCGTGCACCAAACTAGATGGAACTGCTCAAAAGAACAGAAAATTTTTGACTGATATCTCTTGTAAATTCTTGGCAGTACTGACAGAACGTTTTTCACATCCACTAACTTCTGAACGAAGGTATACTCGACTTTTTGATGACTTCCAATCGGGCGTCTAGAGCAAAATCTCTCTCTGAGTTGCTACAATCCTCAAGGTTTCCACCGAGCAGACCTATCTATTCTTCTTTAAAATAATCTTCATGTTCCCGAAAATCCCTTGAGAACGGCTAGATCCTGAAGACATATAGTGTACCCCGGACATATCTTCTGAGAATGATGGATTTCAGGGCATTGACTATTTTTTTCGTTAAGATATGATAGCATCTGGGGCAAGGGAGGACTCCGATGTATCATTTCCTGTCATCCAAGCGAAAGAATCCTCACTTCCTCCATCCGACAATGATGAACAAAATAAAAAAGTTGGCATATGAACCGCATCCCTATGATGATTCTCTTGTCAGTTTTTTTTTTTGGACTTTACAGCTTAAAAATTGTTGTGCTATTGAGAAGAGGAGAATAGCACGGGAATTTCCTTCCGGCCGATAAGTGAAGGTTTGAGATGAGCGGGAGATAAAAAGTCTGAGGACGATTGTACTGAGCCTTGGCACTCGTTTTTAGGATTGAAGTCATCCTGCTCATTTCAAGGACCAAGGCCATCTACGCGGCTATTGCCGAAGAGCGAGAGAATGAGCTTCAGCCTTTCCTCAAATCTCCTCCTTTTGCTAGGAAGTTCTTAGTAAAAATCCTCGCATGGCTCTTTCATGCCAGTGGTTTGCTAGATCTGTGTATAACTCCCCTCGTAAGGTGGTAATATCACTACGCACTTTTATAGAAAATCAGAAGGAAAGCTAGAACCCAACCTTGAAAATTCGTTATGCAGCACCGGCTTCCGACTCTCAATCACATCAGAGTCAGGATTTGCCCTACACACCAAAAAACTGACAGCTCCCGCTGAGAGGAACCTACCTATTACAAAGGCTGTCCAAAACGGACTTGCAAGCTTCATCCTGACCGGGATGCCCGATTTTGGCCATTGCCCGCGGACTCATTCTGGCGCTCATGGAGATATTTTGTTCATGTCGAGCCTTACCTTAGCATATTCAGCTTAGAGAGGTGCGAGGAGGAAGAATAATTTGGGAGGCGAACGTCTGGTAAAGGACTGGATAAAGTTTGGGGAGGACATGCTCGGATAGTAGATCGGCTGTTGAGGGTGGACCATCCTTGCTATGGGAAAATGATTCATAATAAAGGTGAATAATGCGTAGGAGGACGCTAAGTGACCAGACATTTCGTAGCCACGGGAGAGTGGGCTGTGCCTGTGAAAAATGTGGATGACTGGCTAAACCAAGCCGGATCACCAGTGAGGAGGGCAAAAGCTGACTTGAGGCCTAACCTGATTTATCATCGCAGGATGAGTGAAACGGGTTGGATGCGTGAAGCCGGGATTGATTGGACGCTAGAGCAAACAGCGGGATTCGACTCCTGGGGCGAAGAAAGTGAAAGAGAAACAAGAGCATTCTGCGCGGTTGTGGCGACTAGGATAGAATTCGTAAGCGAAAGAGGTGCCCTGTGGTTCGCGGAGTTGGTACGAACAACGAGTTTGGGACGAGGCGAGGCTTGGGGCAGGTTTGTAGCAATAACGAGTGTACGCAGAGTTGACGTTACACAGACGCGCCAGATCTAAAATGAGATGTTCATATTGTTCGGGTAGTGTTTGACCTGTAAGCGTGATCGCTGAGCATAGATGGAGGAAAGGTCAAAGAATTTCCAGCAGTTCTGGTTCATGATTGGGCTTCTCTGATGCTTCACGCGTTTCGTGTCTTCGTATGTAATCCTGTTCAGGAGATCGCGCCAGATTTTGCGGTGTTTCGTGTTGGGCAACGTGATAGTTGTAGAACAAGTTGGCCTGGGCGTCTCTGAGGTCACCTTCTGGACCGCCATCATCTCAGCACGAAACTTTGCGACTTGTTGTTTCCTTATGTTCTCCTTCCTCTGTTTCCCTCATCTTCCCTGGAATCAGTCCTCCCCTTGACATATTTTTTGAAGTATGTTTTCACCGGCTCCCGAGGCCTCTTTGGTGGCTTTATGAACTTCTGTCAACCTTTCTAGATTCCGAGTCCAGTGTTACTCCCCGCGAGTCACATCCTCTCACAACTTTGAGCACTCGTCTACGCCTCCGCTCTCGTGAACCTAAAACGCACGTTCCTTGCACTCTTCCTTGTCCACTGTGTCCACCTCAAAGTGAGAAATATAGGAATAAGGTGTCACTTTGGGATCATGTTCGTAACAAGTAAACTCTGCGCTTTGATAAACATTTATTCATGTTGGTTTTTGATTCGTGAGGGCCACGGCAAGAACTCAATCCAAATTCTTCATGCTCTAATCTCGTACAAGTAGATAATATCCACGTGTTTTGGAATGCCTTGTTATTAATTAGAATAATCAAGATAATCCAAAGCGACTGTGTCTGTTCGAAAGGCGTTTGACTCGTGCTTCTGCCACACGACTTTTGCGCTTCATTCTTGCATTAGACTCTAATTAGGCCACTTGACGGGTTGCCCAGTGGCAATCGCGACGTGGACCCATCGGACATGAATAAATGATATTCCGGTGGCCACGAGAGACGTGGAAAAGGGGCCCTTCAAGCTTTCTGAAGGTCTTGAGCTGCACGCCAAGGAACCGCGCAGCAGCCGGAGGACTTAACCTTGTTTTCATACCAAATAAGCGACTTATTGACCACTGATGGGCTAAATAAAGGGCTCGCGAGATCAACCCGAGAGTGGGAAATATTTATAGGTTCAAAATAGACGTCATGTTCGACACTTCTTGCCCAGATAACCTTGCCTCCTTCTCTCATCGCTGCAAATCTAGCAGGCGAGGGGGCTGTGGAGCCGTGGCCCTAGGTTCATTCAGCATTGTCTCTAGCATACTCAGATACTTTGGTACCCAATTTTGTGCCCTTGTGATCCATATCCGGTTCGATTTTCGAATTCCTGTGTACTTCAGTTTTATTGATCTTCCCGAAGCCATGTCAAATCAAGAAGTCTTTCCAGTCGAGATATACTCATGTATCATTTCCAATATCTCGCCTACACTAATGTCCTCGATCGTTGAACACTCTCGTGCGGCACTTGGGCGCAGTAGCCATAGCCCGTTAATGGTAAGCCAGAATAGGTCGGACTTGCTCGCACTATCGTTGGTCTCAAAATCCTGGTCGGATATTTGTCGCTGCGTCTTTGGCTCCCTCATCTTCACAGATGCTCCGGATGACACCGAGACAAGAAAACAGTTCATCCAACTCGTCCAACATCCTTTGTGCACTTTTAAGAAGCACGTCGAAGCCTTGGTTCTCCATGATCCTCCTCCAGACTCTACAGTGGCTCCTTTTGCGACGGAATTTCTAACCTGCCTTGCTTTCCTCCCAGAAACAAAGGCGGTAAGCTTGCGCAATGTCGATTTCCGGAAATGTTCTAAGGAACAGTGGGACCATCTTTCAACCTTGATTTTCACACCGGAACAGCAGACCCTCGTGTTCTTGAGATGTAGTTTTCCACATCCGGACTTGCTCGCTGCCAGTCTGGCAAGGTGCTCGAAACTTTACAGCTTGAGCATCACAGCTTGGGATGACCCGCTTGTTTTTGGTCAGGCCCCCGAGACTATAGATGTCACAACATTCTCGTCCTCTCTTGGGCCATCCCTGAAAGATCTCAATATCTCCACCCTTTATCCTGCCTTTCCTGGAGCTTCAACCACACAAACCATGAACACATATCTGTACCACCTCAGCCGTTCGACAGAGAAGCTTCAGCTTGTTAATTTTCATTGCCATGCTGCTCTCGAACGGCAAGGAGAGGCACAGGAAGGTCTCGATGTGTTGGTCAATTTCATCGACCAGAGAATAGACCAATCTTGCCTGCGGTTACTCAATGTTAATCTTCTGATCTTTGACGACGCCGGGGTGTCTTTTGGTATGGTCCACCTCTTTTATGTTGGTGCACAAGTAATGAACCGTTATTGATTTCTAGATAAGATTGGGAAATCCGTTTCAGCACTCTGCAGCTTGACATATGTCATGTTAACCCTACCTCCTTTTATGGAAGACACCGAAGGACCAGGGGCACGTGCGAAAGCATTCATCATGGTACTTCTCGAGAGTATTTCTTCTCCTCGACTAGAAACCATATTCTTCATGGTTGGATCAGTTTCCGAGGTGAAGGATCTCGCTTTTCTTGATTGGGAATCAGTTGGAAAAGCTCTCCTTCGACCTAATTATGCCAACCTCGGTTCGGTTGTGCTTGATTGCACAGGCAACATGATGGCCAATGAATGGGCGGAAGAGGCAATCCCCTGGTTAAACGCTCATGTTAGAAAACTTATCCCACCCCATATCCAGCTGAATGTTGGTGGTATTGGTCCGGCAGGTCTAGTTACACTGAGCTCTCCACGCAGCACATTCGGGTTGCAAACATTTAGTAGCAAAGTTCGAGCGTTTCGTGATACACTCGTGTCATATTTACCGTTCTAAATATTCAGTTTTTGGGTTTTATTTGATTCCAGAACATTCTCCTCATGTCTTGTGGAGTCCGATAATCATTGCAAGGCTGAAGGTTGTGACAATTAGGAAGAAATCAAATGAAGTATTCCGATGGGCATCCATTCTGGCCAACCAGACAGGTTGTGCGCAACGGGGTACTTGTTGGGAGAATAATCCGAGGGACGTAGCGAGTGATCAAGTCGTGTCGAACGGGAGAGAAAATCTGTCAGCGCACAAGAAAGGGGAATCAACGTTGTTAGATTTCGTAGGGCTAGCGTACGAGTCTTTTATACTAATCTATAGCAATTGTAAGTAGTAAAAGGAAATGTAAATAAGCGGTAAGTATTACAATGGATAGACAAAGGAATCGTAAGTAAAACAATGAGAAATAACGAGAGAAAAGGAAAGGAAAAATAAGCCCGCTAAGGAGCTAACGAGACACGTTGTCCGTAAGTGAGGACAACGAGGCGGGCGCGAGGCGGACTAGCCAGAATCGGCGGCTGGTCTGCTTTGCTCGCTCAACACTCCCCCTCAAAGCGGAGCCAGTCCGAATTCCGATGCAAAATGCTTGACTTTGGGAGAAGGAAGAGCCTTCGTAAGTGTATCGGCGAGCATTTCGGCTGTTGGGCAATAAATGAGGCGGAGGGTGCCGTTTTCGACGATGTAGCGGATAAAATGGAATCGGACGTCAATGTGTTTCGTCCGTGCGTGATATTGATGGTCTTGGGTGAGCGCAATAGCAGATTGGTTGTCGGAAAATAAGGTTGTCGGCTCAGGGATTGGTTCAAAGACCTGAGCGATGAGGGAGCGAAGCCAGATGGCTTCCTTCGCTCCGTGGGTGGCGGCCACATATTCCGATTCTGTAGTCGACAATGAGATGATATTTTGTCGTTTTGAAGACCATGAGACGGCGCCGCCGTCGATGAGAAAAGCATAACCGCTGATCGCGTGCCTGTCCTCTGACACACTTCCATCAGCGTCAGCCCAGCCAACCAATGGCTGTTTCTTCCCCCCACCAAAGGTCAGCCACAACGACCTTGTTCCTGCGAGATAACGAAAGACGCGCTGAACAGCCGTCCAGTGCGCTGGTCCCGGATTTCTTGAGTACTTGGATAGTGTTGTTACGGCAAATGTGATATCTGGTCTTGTTCCTAATGACGTGTACATGAGTGCACCAACGGCTTCTCTGTAAGGGATGTCGCGCATAGCGGCATATTCTGCTGTGGAGGAAGGAGATTGCGAGGTGGAAAGTTTAAGGTTCGTGTCCATTGGTGTCGAGACGGGTTTCATGTCCTGAAAATTGAATCTGCGTAGGATTGAATCAATATAGGCCGTTTGGGATATCGAAATGGAGCGGCGCTCTCTGTCTCGACGAATTTCAAGTCCGAGCAGCCAATGCAGTGCTCCCATGTCCAAGATCTCGAACCAACGACGAAGTTCAGCCTTGCAGGCTTTGACAAGAACCAAAGTGGTAGCACAGATTGTGCAGTCATCCACATGCACAAAAAGGATTACGAGTGAGTCTCCTTCTCTGCGATAAAAGACGGCCTGATCGACTTCGCACCGTTTTAGCTTCATTTTATTGACAAGGATATCGAAGAGTCGCTGGTACCATCGACGGCCGGACTGTTTGAGTCCATAGAGGGTTTTTCGGAGGTAGCAGACGTGGGATGGATTATCGGGGTCTTCAAAACCAGGGGGTTGACGCATGTAGATGCGTTCTTCATCGGTGAGTACCCCATTGAGATAGGCTCCCTTCACGTCAATCTGATGAATTTCAAGGTCAAGTCGAGCGGCAAGAGCTAGAATAGTGTGAATCGAGGCCAATTTTGCGACGGGAGCAAATGTGTCAAAGTAATCGACACCTGGGACTTGCGAAAAACCTTGCACAACGAGGCGCGCTTTGTATCGGACGACATTTCCAGCTGCGTCCTTCTTGGCTCGAAAAACCCACTTCGATCCAACGATATTCGCTCCTTCTGGCGGTGGAACTAAGGTCCAAGTTCCTGCCTTCTTCAAGGTATCGAGTTCTTCTTGGATTCCGGCTTCCCAGCGAAGCCAATCAGGTCGTCAACGAGCTTCTTCAAGTGTTCGAGGTTCGATTCCTTCCATATCCGCTTGAGCAGCTGCTAATGCAACTTCCTCAGCTATTGCGACGTTTTCAGCGATGGACATCCAGTCAGGAGACTCCCCCTCAAGAACAACTTCCTCTGCAAGCTCAGCTTGCATTCCTCTCGGCAAACTAGAGTCGGAATTATGTCCAGAGGCGCTACCTTCGCCGGATTGGATATCTCGGACGTATTTCGAAGGTTTCCGGACTCTACACTCGCGTTCTGGGGTCACAGCATCCTCGGAAGGTGAAGTTTCACTGTCACTCACGCTCAAATCGGTGAGCGGTGAGTTGGGTCGGCCAAATATGTCTTCTGGGAGCTCGAGAGGTGGATTCTGAGGAGTGGGGGAAGTAATGGGAGTAGCAGGAGTAGGAGATGGGGAAGATTGGGATGGAGAATCCGACTTTTCGGTAAGTGTTGGCTGGGGCGTCTCGCCCAAGTCAAAATCCTCCCCCTCGAGACGGTCGTCAGCCAATACTGACTTTTTATCCCAATAGACATTACGCTCTACGGTAACGGAGCGCTTTTTAGGCCAATAAATGCGAACACTGCCAGGGGATCGATCATCGAAGCCCATCCAGCGGCCATCTTCAACACGGCCACCTAGTTTGTTTCCGGCAGACTCTCGGCGGACGTAGATACAGCTGCCCCATTCGCGTAAGCCCGTAAAATTTGGTTTCTGACCTGTTTCCGACTCAAACGGCGAGATACCACCTTCCACAGCTTTGGAAGGTGTTCGATTCATCAGCCAGACTACATGTCGGGCTGCTTCTCCCCAGAGAAACTTCGGGAGACCAGATGCGTGGAGAAGAGCTCGAACACGCTCGAGAATGGTCCGATTTTGACGCTCTGCAATGCCATTGTGCTCCGGAGTGTCGTGAGCGGTAAGTTTCTGTTTTGTCCCAGCATCCTTCAAATGCTGAATAAACTCAGCATCCAGGTATTCACCGCCTCGGTCGGAATGGAGGACAAGGATGGGTACATTTCGGTGAGTCTTCATCTCCGCTTCAAATTCCCGGTAAGTTCGAAAAGTGTCTGACTTGTGTTTCATTAGCCAGAGACGGGTCGTTCGGTGACAATCATCGATGTAGAGGATGAAGTAGCGGCTTCCACCTAGGCTGGTGACTGGAGACGGACCCCATACATCGGTATGTACGAGTTCTCCAAGTTTTGAAGCTCGAGGACCAGCTGACACCTTTTTTATAGGCTTTTGCGTTGCTTTGGCATACATACAGGACTCGCAAAAGTCCATGCTAGGGCTTGAGGGTTTGACTTTTAGTCCGGTGGAGTGGTCGCAAGCGGAACGAGCGATGGGAGGGGAAATATGGGCAAGGAGACGATGGATTTGGGTTATGGAGTGGGATTGGACAGCTGCGGCAGCAAGGTCCGCTGTGGCATCACGAACGACACGGTATACATTCCGCGGGGACTTGGCTATTGAGCCAACGAGGTCTCCATTCAACTTGCGAAGCTCGCAGTTGCCTTGGGAGAAACGGGCACTCACTCCAACCTTGTCGAGCTGACCAATGGAGATGAGGGTATAGGCGACATCAGGAGAGTACAATACTCCGGTAAGTTTCAACTTCTTCCAGCCAGATCCATTTGGGACTCTGACGACAACATCTCCTCTTCCAGTAGCGTGGAATGTGCCTTGGTTGGCGGCCGTGAAAGGCTTTGGAGGGATGGTCTCGAAGTTGACGAAATCGCTTCGATAGGGCGATATATGACATCCAGCACCTGAATCGTACAGTTCGGTGCGGATTGGGCTAACATCAGCACTGGCGACGATGCCTGCTGGTTTCGACGATTCCTCAGCACTCAATAGTGCATCTTCGTCGGCATTCAATGGGATTTGAAGGGTGCATCCGTGACCTATGGCATCCAGAGTGTTAACCACACTCGCATCCTTCTCGGAAGTTAGATACTTCCACCAGGGCTCCTCGGGGCCATGTACTTCTTCCTCAGAGTCATTGCTGGACTCAAAGAAGCAAAATACGCCGTCCGCTTCATCATCGGACTCAACTGCTGCATTAGCAGTTCCGGCATTCTGTTTGGGACACTTATTTCTAAAGTGTCCTAACTCTCCACAACCATAACACCTAACCTTTGTTATGTCCCGCTTCTTCCTACCTCTTCCTCCAGCCGTAAAGGCCATTGCTTCGCTATCGACTGCTTTCCCATTTCCGCGACGACGCTTCTGCGTCTGCTGGCGGTCATACTCTTCGGATATGAGTTGGATCAGGGTGTCATTGTCGATTTTCGCTGAGGCTGCAGTGAGACGAGCAGCAGCGAGGATGTTGGAAGCGAAATTGGATAGGGAAGGAGGGAGGGAGGATAGGATGGTGGAACGGTAGTCGTTTGCCTCGATTTCGACACCTACGGCCACCAATTCTTCACGTTTGGTGCGTAGATTGGACAAAAACTCGCGTACATTGCCGTTACGCTCACACTTCGACTCCAGGAATGCGGTGCGGAGCTCAGTCTGAGCGTATGCACCCTTTTGGGTGTAGTCCTTGAGGAGGGTATCCCACATGTCCTTGACAGTGGGTTTGCTGAGGAGGTGGATAACATCCGAGTCGGGGATTCTTTGCGTCAGGAGGTACTGAGCGACTGCCTCAGCATCATCCCACTTCTGCAGTTCCTCGGTTTGTTTGGGAGTGAGAGTTTGGGCCTGGGCTGGGGCCTTGGTCTGTCCAGTGGATTTGGAGGCTTTCGCAGTAGCGTCGGGAGCTTCAGTGGAATCGGCAGTGTCAGGAGTGACAACAGAGGCATAGGATGGGAAGACCGGACGGGGAGTTGAGCCTTCGAAATGGCCCCACTTTCCTTTTGCTTTGACAGCAACGACAAATCGGAGCTTCCAGATGGCCCAATTCGAGCCGGTGGCCTCGAGACGAGGGACATTGGAGGGTAGTGTATCGGAGGATGTTTGGGTAGACATAGTAATGGGTCAGATAGGTTGAATATGAAAGTTTCGAGAGTTTCGAGAGATAATAGCAGCAAGGAGACAGAAATCAGGGGCCCAATAACCTGTTGGGAGAATAATCCGAGGGACGTAGCGAGTGATCAAGTCGTGTCGAACGGGAGAGAAAATCTGTCAGCGCACAAGAAAGGGGAATCAACGTTGTTAGATTTCGTAGGGCTAGCGTACGAGTCTTTTATACTAATCTATAGCAATTGTAAGTAGTAAAAGGAAATGTAAATAAGCGGTAAGTATTACAATGGATAGACAAAGGAATCGTAAGTAAAACAATGAGAAATAACGAGAGAAAAGGAAAGGAAAAATAAGCCCGCTAAGGAGCTAACGAGACACGTTGTCCGTAAGTGAGGACAACGAGGCGGGCGCGAGGCGGACTAGCCAGAATCGGCGGCTGGTCTGCTTTGCTCGCTCAACAGTACTTTCCACTGCAATTTATCCTGAACCACATAAATCTTTGCTATCTTCACTTCTCCTAACCTTTGAGAAAAAAGAACGTTTCTGTGCCTTACATCGGCTCAACACTACATCTGTCTGTTGCTTAGCCGACGTCTTATGGTGCAGCGTAGTTTCAACTGAGTGGTCATTTCCTGTGTCCGCTTCCTCGCGTATTTCTGTCGCCCGTAGGGAGAAACGCTCATATGAAGCCATCAAATTTATAGATCACATAATTCCACAACTAGTGCTCCCAAACTCGATTTTACTCTTCCTCTGAACCTGTCCATGAGTCGTCCGAATCTCCCGTCGGAATCGGGGAGCCATTCCAAGTGTTGTCATACCTTGGTGGCTCCCAGATCATATGGTCCTGTCCATCCCACGTTACTCTCTCAACAACCTTCTCATATTCCCTCAAGATTTCTTCTGAGAAGTTGGAACATAGTACGAAGGACAACCTTTGAAGAGGATGGCCTGCTTCTTGTCGATCAGCGAGACTATGGACAAATTTTCGATCCGGACTTTTTGCCTCGGAAGCGGCAGGAGGTAACGCAAAGGGGTCGAGGATGTATGTTGTCGCAGAATGAAGCATGGATAATGGGGTTAGCATGTTTGGTCCTGGTGGTTCACTGGCTGAAGTCGGAGCTAAAAGCCAATCAAAATGAATTCTTTGTTTCTCAGTCTGGATAGAACACACCTATGGGAGGTTTCGGAGATGATGTGATACTTGCAAATCGACACTCCCAAAAGATAATGCTTTCGAGACATGAAAGTGATGTTTCACCTTTAGACTCGCTCGACCCCAGAATATTCTGTAGAGGCCTTAATGCCTCCTCCGTAACGCGTAACTCAAGCTCCTTCAGTCGGGTGGCACTTGGAAGGGCGTTAACCCAAGGGACAATGGACAAAGACGATTGGTAGTCTCGTGTCTCAGAAAGGAAAACGTGTTCGCTTGACTGGAGGAAATCTGACGTGAATGGCATAAGGAATGAAGTTGGGTCCATCGTTACTCTATCCCTATCACTCTCTGAAGTCGTTCCGCTGTGAATGGGACTACGATTAAGTCTTGAGATGTCCTGAAATTCGATTTGGACATCCGCATATTCGAATCTCGGAGAATATATCCAAGGAGAATCCTTCGAGTTATCCCAGGGTGGGCAACCTACCAGATCAAGTCGACCGTTTCGTGAGAGGATAATTGTGGCACTCCAAGAGCTCACTTCAACCAACATGGAACGAAATTTGTATTTCTGCGATTGAGAATAGTCGAAAAGACCAAGGTGTGGTGAAAGTGAAAAAAAGAAACTCCGAATGGCATCATCCAATGCTTCCGTCCGTTCACCGAGGCCATTTTCGCTCACGTTGGTCACGAGTCCGGACCGACTTCGATAAAATCCTCTGAAAAAGCAGCCTGTAACGACGATGTTCAGATTTGGAGGTGTTTCAAGATGCTGAAACAGAACAGTGATTGGAAGTAGAGGGGTGTTCATAGATTCGATGGTCAAGTATTTGAGGCTCGGGTGGAGGCATCGATCCATCGACTCCCCCTCGACGATATTTTGGAGGGTGCAATTGAGAATGAGGTGCTGGAGAAGAGGCAATCGGCCTAACAGTTCTAGGAGAGCGTTTACAGAGTATTCTCCAGCTCTCCTTCCTCTGTCGACAATCTCCAAACGAGTGAGATTTGATCCTAGAGAAATCGCTGACAACGGCACTCCAGATATCTTCAGTGAAGAAAGTTGGGGAGGTACCCATTCATTGATTCTCCGTAAAAATTCCTCGGATTCGTGGGGTGGGCCTGGGTAAGGTGGGGTAGTATTGGAGAGACGAGCGGACCTAATCTCAAGCGACTTGAGCTCAGGAAATGGACCCCGTAGGAATGCTTTAATCATTGCAGCTTCCTCCTGAAGACTGTGGATTAACTCTGGTAGGGAAATATTGAGTTGTGAAATGCGATGGCGCTCTCGTAATGCTAAGCGGAAAGAGCCCCAGTACGGATTCCGCATACCCAGTGGTTGCGCTGGCGGAGCAGAATGGAGCGGACGATGAACATTCAGAGGAGCACCTTTGGACCGTTTGAGTAGCTCTTCTGTCCATTTAACGTTATTGAGAAGCAAAACCGCCCAGAATGCAGCATGGTCGAGTAAGATAGTCCTCCAATGCTGGCAAACATGTGAGGGGATTATCCATGGAATAGCAGCGGGCTTTTGCACGTCAGATTGACTTGTGGGATTCCAAGGAATGAATGGGCTATAAAGTTCGTCGTTTCGATAGATGGTGAATATGTCACAAAGGACACCTATAGGAAGCTGTTGAGTCCATGACACCTTTTTGTTGCGGAGTGCACGTAAACGTTGCAGAGCATCGATGTGATGAGATATTTCACGATTAAGCTCGCTATTTGGAAGTGAATTTGACATAGCCAGTTCAAGACCAAAAAGTAACCGTCAAAGAGATGGAGTTCAAGAGCAACATGAGATACTTACATCAGCATCTGAATTTTTGTTGAGCTGTCCAAAAGCAGCAATGTCATACTGCCTGAATAAACGACAACATTTAAAACGATCTGTATCCGGAAGAAATTAGGAGCTTTTGGGGCCCTGTCTAGCTGAACATTCGGTGGATCTCCAGACCAACCTGCTGCGACCCTGAGTAGAGAAGCGGCTTCCCACGATATTTGGGAAATATGCTGTGGGGTTGTTTCTCTCTTGATGAACTATTGCCAGATTATAAGCCTAATTGCTTAAGAAACGAGGGCTATTGATCAGCGCGAAAGGTTTGCTCTAGTACTTGTAGCATCCTTTTAGCCAGAGATTATCTCAAAATATAGCGGTTAGAACCGGATGTTTTAAGGCTTTTGATATGCGTGTGGGTTAACATGCCTCGCTGTCGGAATATGTCAGGACTCCTGCTTCGACATGTGTGGAAAACGCGTTATGTCACGCGATTGATGCCATGAGGCAAACTTGACTTCTGACGTCCATGTTGATCACCTCATAGAAGCCCATGATCTGTATCTGTGTAGTTTCGAAGCACGATGGTTGTTCTCAGACCGTCTTTTGCCTTTTCTTGTCCGCTACTTTGACTGCAGCCATTGTCCTTCAAAGGTGAGCTGAATTACAAATGCAAGCTACTTCCGGTGATGGTAATCGTATTAGAGTCTTCAGAACAGGTTAAGGGCGGACTGATATGGAGACTTATGCCCGAATACAAGTCGTAACGGTGTCGACTTTGTTCAATTTGTGGGGGGAACATCAATCACTATACCATGCACTTGTGTGTTGACAAGTTTGCCCCATCTCCTAGCGGCATGAATGGACATATACAAAGCTCTTCAAAAAGTTGAAAGGGGAGGGGGGGAGGTAAAATAGCGATCGGAGGGCATAAGAGGCAGACGCTCCCGTATGGAAGCAGTCAGCAAACCTCATTATTCCCACCATGCCCTCAACCGTCCTCTACGAAAGAAGCTGATTCTTTTTCAACCCGTCTTATCCTAAGTATTCAAAATCACCGAGATATCCCACTGAACCAGGAGAGGAGCACTGGGCGATGCTTGCGGAGTGCGTGGAACACGCTGATCTCGTCAGCAACAGCCACATTCCCCAGGCTAGATCTTGAGGGAAGATTCCATAAAGTTAAGATTGCTGGTTTCTAGAGTATATAATAGGAGGAACTAGAAGGAGCAAATAATACTCAAATACATCCTGCTGTTCTATGCTTGAATTTTGCCTGTAATGGAAAAGGATTTACATATGTCGACCTTCTTTCTTCTGCTTTCCATCTTCGAGATAAACTCACCTTCTCTCGAAACACCTCAGAAGTATTTCCTATGTCAGTCTCTGATAGTAAGGATGCAGCTTCTCGACACTATGTACTACAAACATTCCAGGCTCTATCAATCAACCTTATGCACTGAGTCTGATACTTCAGGTTGCGCTAGCCTGTGAAACCTTAAGGATACAAGCATATATTAGCCCGGGTATTTCATGTTGCCTGAGAAAATGCAAAAGAGACTAGGGAACATTCGGCAAAGATTGTGGGTCCCTTATCTGGTTAAATCAATATCACTTTGTCCAGAACGTTTCTCTCTTTGACCCCATGACGGGAAGTTTGCTTCCGCACCGGGCAAATGTTCGTTGCCCTCCCATCAAGAATGCTTCCCAAAGATCAAACGAATGCCCAGGGCCGCCGGGTGAAAGAAAATTACGGCATGAATTAAACCGCAGAGCATGAGTGCGAACGTCGGAGAGACAAGGTTCGAGTCCAGCGCCATGGGACAAGCTCCAAAGGGTACACACTACTTATAATCCTGTGTGTACTGCTCACCATTGGCGGAATTCTGAACTCCCCTGCCAGTGCTAAGATCAACAGCCAAGCTGATCCATCAAAAAAGATCCCTTAAAACCTTCGCGACTTCGTCAGGGCCCTCGAAAGCGCTCTTTCTCCCCCCCTTCTTAAAGCCCAACATCGACACGCCAATGGCGGCCCTCCCGTTTCACCCCTCTCTCCATCCTCTGGACTTATGCTCTTTTCTACGACCGCGGATATCGTCGCTGGCATCACCGCCGGTGTCCTCGTCATTCAATGGATTTTGAGCAAGCAGAAATCTAAACTTGCTCTCCCACCTGGTCCTCGGGGACTTCCACTCCTTGGAAATGCATTGGATATGCCGACGGTTCGGCCTTGGGAAGGTCTTTTTGCTATGTCTAAGAAATACGGTATGTTCCATATGCCATTTATTGGACTCAGGCTTAACGTTTTGGTTCAACTTTTCAAAGAGTCCCCCATAATTCACCTCGACATTCTTGGACTTCACATGGTCGTCGTTAATGATTTCGAATCCGTCAACACAATCTTCACTAAAAGGGCTGTACACTATTCTGGACGGTTCGTTCTCTTCGGTCCTCAATCCATTTATATCAAAAGAAACTCACACGGTTCGGTAGACCTCGTCTCACCATTTTAAACGAGATGGCTGGCTATGCTTGGTCAATAGCATTCATGTCTTATGGTCCTATTTGGAAGATTGGTCGTCGACTATTCGAGGCTCATTTCAAGGAGTCTGAGGTCAAGCAGATGTGGCCTCAAGAACTTCGGTCAACTCATAAACTCTTGAATCTCCTCTTGACGGAACCAGATCATTTCCATGACCATTTCCGATTGTACGTCTTTCTTGCACTTTAATTTATGATTCAGTCGGCTGAAAAAGACAATAGTTTTGCGGCTAGGACGATTTTGGACGTTGGGTATGGGATTGAGGTGGAAAGCTATGATGATCGATATATCCAGGTTGTTGAAGCCTCGTTGAAGGACTGTAAGAATTATTTTATTCTTTTCAAACATCATAATCAATTTTTTTTAGTGGATGCCACTGTTGGATATGATCTCATTGAGGCTTTCCCAGCTCGTATGTGTCCTTGTTACTGCTTTTGGAAAGTCCAATAACCTTGTACTTCAGTTCGCCACCTGCCTGCATGGTTCCCTGGAATGGGCTTTAAATACCACTTGAAGGACTGGGAGCGGAATGCTGCTGCCCTCCGCGACGTACCTTTTAAGGCAGTGAAAAGCACGGAAGTTACGAAGTCATCAGTTGTGTCGAAGCTCTTGGAAGAAAATGCTGGGAACGAGGAGATTGAAACCCATATTGCTGGATCCATGGCTGTTGCTTTCGCCGCCGCTAGTGATACAGTAAGTTGTTTTTTTACTCACATTCCCCGAGATTCTCGGCTGATTCTCTTGGTTAAATAGACTGTCGCGACACTCACGGGACTTCTCCTTTGTCTGCTCAGAAATCCAGAAGTTCAAACCAAAGTGCACGAAGAGCTGGATAGAGTTATTGGTGGAGATAGATTACCAGAGTTCAGCGACAAGAAGAACCTGCCGTATCTCCGCGCGGTTCTTGCAGAAGTTTTGCGATGGAATTGTGTCATGCCTATGGGTGGGTTGATCCCTACCACCACTAGACCTATGGTTCTCAATCTTTGTTATTCATCACAGCTATTCCACATACTGCTACTCAAGATGATATCTGGGTTAGTCCTAGAGGTATATCTTACATGATTCCGAAAGGTGCAATGGTGATTGGAAATGCTTGGTGTGTTCTTGTCTTCAGTTCCATTAAAGTCTCCCAGCTCATAATTTCTTAGGGCTTTGTCACGGGATGAATCGACCTACCCTAATCCAGATGCCTTTATCCCAGAACGTTATCTGACCAAGGACGGCCAGTATAATCTGGAGGCGCCGTACCCGGATTATGTATTCGGATTCCGAGCGCGAATATGTCCTGTATGTCATTTTCGCCTTTGGACAATTGTGTCATGTCATTGTGGCTCATCTTTACTTCTTTTCAGGGCCGTTGGATGGCCGAGGATATGGTTTTTATTGCCGCCGCCTCTATTCTCACCGCCTTCCGTCTGGAGAGCCCGGAAGCTACAAGGCTGCAAGAAGCCCAGTTCGGTGACTTGTTTTCACACAAGTTTGCAATGTGAGCTCAGCACTCTTTTGAATGTTACACGTGCTCATAGCGGATGATTTTGTAGGGAGCCCAAACTCTTCAAGTGTGAACTCATTCCAAGGAGTGAGAAGGCCGCGAAGATTGTCAAAGAGGCATATTCTTTTGTCTAGCGTTCTGTTTCGTAGGATATTATTGAATTCATTATCTTCATTGGAAACCAAGAGAAGCGTGTGTTGATGCTGATGGAAGACTATCCAAGTCACTGCTATTCCAGATTTCTGCTAGTCCCAGCTCTCAGGACTTAATATCTCTGACTTTCCGTGCTTCATTTGTTTGTACCATGGTTGATGTTCTGAAGCAACTGAGGTGTCTGAATATTGAGGAAAGCGGAAAGACTATCAATCATCCCTGAAAATTTGTGTCCGGTGTGACTGACGCGTGGCGTCACTCTGCACAACTTACACTAAACGCCCACGAGCGACAAAAGCCTCACATCTTCCAGGGCTGCAATCCCCTTACAAATAATTCGATCTACTTCTGTGACTTTCTTGCATGAATTCTTCCCCTTGTATTCTGCCTCGCCTAGTGATGAGGCACCAAGCGCACGACAACGTAGTAGGTTCCTCGAGCATGTAAGCGGCTTTTCCCTCCCGATGAACTCGACTATAATCTTTTACTTATCCCTCAGGTTAAATAAATTGGTTGTCATGGCCTCCCCCATGCGAAAACCCATATGAACTGCCATGACATCACCACCCGCGCCCTTCGTCTCACTGGACCGGTACCCCACAAACGAACACCATCAAGATGACGTCGGCCGTTAATCTGCTTTATAAAGTAGCTGGCGTCCACTTTTTGGGGCGTAGCATCCACCACCATGGCACGCGCCTTCGTCATCCTATCCCTCCTCGAACTGACGTTGGGCTCTCCCGTGACGCTAGCGGCCACACCCACTTCGCCACCCCTTCTTGCACAACGGGATCTCATTTCTACTGTTGTGAATGGTGTCACATCTGTCGTTTCCGATGTGGCCTCCATACCGGACAGTGTCAAGTCCGCCTTCAAGGGGTTACAAACAGAGGCTGCGTCAGGTGTCATTCCTGGTTTCGACATTCCAAGCAGTGACGACATCAAGAAGAAGAGTGGATTGAACGATACACAGATAGATCAACTCCCCGTCCATATCTTAAATATCCCGTATGTATTGGTTTGGAAAATTTTCATTTCATGAAACTAACCATTGACTGTAATAGAGGATTCGCGAACTGGACTGACAACGGTTGGAACCTTTATATTCACGGCCAGGCATACAAGGAGGTATTGACTGGAGACGCGCTGGACCAAGCTGCAGAGGCCTTCATTCCTGACGACCTCAAAACCAAGGACTTGACTCCAGAGGAAGCAGCTCAAGCTAGAAATCTCACAAGCGCTATTTTCTCGCTTCCCGTGGAAAACGTGCAGCTCGACTTCACGCTGAGCGTGGACGGTAAACAAGCGTCTACTTTCAGGTATGGATAATTCTCATCATCTTGACTATCGTTTTGTTCATGTCTTGTTAGGTTTAATCCGAACACAGACTCTCGTGGAGAATTCGCTCAATTTGTTCCACTTAACAAGACCTCAGATGCTTTAACGACGTTGCAAGAAAATGTGATTCAAAAAATTGACGTAACCTTGCCTTTCGACACCCAGCGTACGTTTGTCCTTTACTTATCCTAAATTTTATGTTCTGATTTTTGTTCCCCTTCAGTATCTAATGCGACTTCATACCTTGTGCCCCCCTCCGGCCTCTCAATTGTCTCAGACATCGACGACATTCTGCGTGTCACGAAAATTTACCAACCCGAACAAGGGCTAAACAATACCTTCGTCAACAAGTTCATTGCCTGGTCCACCATGCCCAAGATCTATTCGAAGTGGCAGGACATCAAGGGCGTACATTTCCACTACCTCACGACAACACCTGAACCTGCTACTCGAATGTATGAGCAGTTCATCTTTGGCACATACCCTGGTGGAAGCTTTTCTACGCGACCTTACAATTTCACGACTTTTGATCAAATATTCAATGTACGGGAGGTCGCATTGAGGAATGTGATGCAGAGTTTCCCGCAGAGGAAGTTTGTGTTGGTTGGGGATACGACGAATAAGGACGTGATGAAGCTCTACCCGAGCATGGCGAAGGAGTTTAATGGGAGTGTTACGGTTAGTTTCCTTCTTATTGCATTCTATTTGTTCGATTGCTCATGTAAATTGGATAGTGTATTCTTCTCCGAAACACAAGCAATACAGATGGGGAGGACAAATTCCCCTATGACACATCTGACTTCAAAGGTCTAGACAAGTCCTCTTACTTCTTCTTCAATGACGCAGTACGTCCTTTGTTCCACTTCGCTATTCTAGAGCTCATTCTTTTATTTGTATAGGCTGATCTAACTGGTCTTGATATCGAGAACGGGCAATGTGTCAACAAGTCCATCCCTCAAGATGTCAAGTTTGGATGGCAAAACCTTCCTTGGGACTCAAATGATTCCGCTCTGTCTCACCCCTTACGATGGACTACTTCTATGTTGTTATTTGCTTTGATGATGTTCTTCATGCTCTGAAATGCTTGTAATGACCCCTTCTCCCCATTATGACATCAATGGAGGCAGATGTAAAAGTGATACCCCTTGACTTTGTACATTACAATTCGGACTTTATTGCATTTCTATTCTAAAATACCTACCATAACTGTGTACTTTTTACCAAATGCATCGGTCTCGCTCTAATCAAGGTCACCTCCTCATATTGCTGCTGAACTGAAGGCAAGAATGTATGCCTGGCAGAGCTGGATCTGAACAGAAGCAGGGCCAACTATTATCGCCTCTTTAAATGTTGGGCCACAATCAACAGCAGAACGAAATCAAATGAAAGAAATGAGGTATTGTTTGGGCATGTTTAAGCAACAAAGCGTGCACGATAGCACCCGGATGTCTCCCCTTGACTCTCATGGCTGATTTTCCTTCAACAAATCCTAGTGAGCACCCATTCAGTTTAGAACATATCTAGTTGCATATCTGACTTGTACTGTCCTTAAGTACTCTCCATGCGACATATCACCACGGTTTCCCTACCTCTCGACATCGTCCCTAACATTCTGACCTGGCTCGATGCTTCTGACTTGGAGTCATGCAGTCTCGTCACGCACTCGTTCCATACTGTCTCACGAGAGATTCTATTTTCCTTTCATCTTGTTCTTTGCGGGGACACATACGAAGCAAAATGTTCTTTTCTCCTTGACAAGAAAGGGGCTCACTTGTGCAGACGAGTCAAGAATCTTACAATCCAGCTGGCGGACATACCAGGCTTGGGAAAATTTAATCATGCTATGCATCCCGACTTGATTGACTTCGTACGAAAGGTTGGGCCTCAGCTTGACGGGTTATCTCTCGATGGAAGGGTCGATCACCAGTCATGGCTCGCTTGGAAGGACCGGACGACACGCAAATACCAGGAGTTATTCTACACTGCGGTTCTACCTCATATTCGTTCTCTCGAAATCCGGAATTTCAGTTCGCTTCCTTTGCTTACTATCCTCAGCCATTGTCAACATCTTCAACGCGTAATTGTTTGTGCTCAGTACAGTGCAATGAATGGGCAGGAAGAGGCTGCTCTCAAGAAGGGATTGCCCGGAGTCTCATATTTATCTATCACTGGGTTTAGGAAATCGGACTTTGAACTGGTGACATCTTTGGGACAATATATCAACGATCCGAAAAGCAAGGTCACATTCCTCAACATCACTGGTTATTCTCTCCGATATTCTCGTTTAAAACTCTCTCTCCAATTCGACTTTTTGCCTCCCATGGATTCATTGAGGTCCAATCTCCAACACCTTTCTCTTGGGCTTGAGATATATGACTCTATAAGTGAGTAAATCCTTGGAATCTCTTACCTTCGTCTTTCCCATTACACTACTAATGCTATGTTTAGTACGTGATTACGAGAATGGTGATCATTCAGGCCTTTTGCCTCTACCAACATTTCCTCAGCTCCAAACATTGAGCCTTTGTATGCGACTCGTATCTGTCACGTCCTTGGACAAATGGCCATTATGGTTCGAGTGGATCACTAGAAACCTAAGGCAGCCTTCCCCACCTTCGAGCCTTGATACCCTCCGTCTCGTAGTGCACGATGTCGACAACACTTGGATGATCTTTCCTCAACCTAGGAGAGAGATAATGACACAGTTTGCCGTTATCCCCAACATTAAGATTGAGGCCATTTTAAAAACCAATGGACGAATTCCTCAACGAGCGGAGAAGGCCAGTGGTTTGCTTAAAAGCTATTTAAATGCCTGGGAAGATACTGGAAAACTTGGTGTTTGGCTGTCAGATATGTAATATTGAGACATAGATATAATTCTATAATTTTATACTAATATAGACCCATTTGTGAGATCTGAACCTAATCGAGTGTTGACAGTCGGTCGAGGGCTTCCAATCTTGCGCCAGAGGAACTGCTTGGGAGATCGCAAAACGTTCGTTACTGAGGCATATATACAATTGTTCGTTGATGTCACAAGTTACAAGGAAGAAAATAAGACCCCTAAGAAATATGATCAGGGAAAAATATATCAACACAGAGCTTTGTGACTAGTTAATTCTCAGATCCACGACTGGAGGTTGCCTGCCCGTCCAGAAAATGTAATTTGCACCAAAATACCATGCACCACGCTAGGAGCCTATCTGAGAGCGGTTTATGGTCAGCCATTGCCATTCGTGTACCCAACAATGACCATTTCCTGGATTGGATGGCACCATGGTGCTGCAGTGTGTGGCAGTTATCATTTTGCTGAACCTAACTTATACATCGGGGTCATATCGTTGCGATTCTATTACATGAACTTTCTACATACTCATTAAAAATGAGAGGTGCTGGCAACCCTACTTGAGGCGAACTTCAGCGGTCACCTCCGAGTCTCCATCTCACCAACGCGACCACCATTTTCACTAGCCTTCACCTGGAATAAGATTGTCGCTTCCCATACAATCCCCTCAAACATGATTGTGAAGCTCTAATGAGAATTAAGTGGGATTCCCTTCGCGTTGTGTAGCTTTGTCTCACAATTTAACAACGCGCAACAGAGCAAGAAAATGTGTGTAATGTATGAGAACTTTCCGCCACTGACAAGCGCCGATGATAGCATCCGCATGTCTTCTTGAAACTTTCATGGCTAGTTTTCTTTCAACAGACCCTAGTACGCAGTCTTTCAATTAGCACACATATAGTTCAGGCCCTGACTTGGAGGATCATACATGCTTCTTTCCCGCTCGGAACAGCCCCACGCTTTCCCTTCCTCTGGACATCGTACCTCACATTCTGGGCTCGCTTGATGTGTCTGACCTGGAGTCATGTAGTCTCGTTACCCACGCATTCCATACCATCTCACGAGAGATATTTTTTGCTCAGCATCTCGTTCTTTGCGGGAGCACCTACGAAGCAAAATGTTCCTTTCTTTTGGGCGAAAAAGGGGCTAGCTTCTTCCCACGAGTCAAGAAGCTCACTCTCCTGCTAGCCGATATACCAGGCGTCACCCGGTCTGCAAATCCTCTACATCCGTACTTATCACTTTTCATACGGAAGGTTGGACCTCAGCTTGACCAGCTTTCTCTTGATGGCGTGGTGAAGCGCAACTCATGGCTCACTTGGATGGAGCCCTCAGCCTCGAACTATCACGATTTGCTTTGCACTGCGGTTCTACCACATATCCGTTCTCTCAAAATTCTCAATTTCAACTATTTACCTTTGTTCACTATCCTCAGCCATTGTCGACAGCTTCAAAATTTCGTCATTACTTCTCCGCAATACACCTCAAACCCTCAGCAGGAAGAGGAAGCAGCTGCCGCCCTCAAGATGAAATTTCCGGCAATATTAAATTTGTATATCACAAGTTTTACAAAGCACTCCTTCGAACTGCGAACAGCTTTAGCGCAGTATATCGACCGGCCGGATGCCACAGTAACATTCCTCGAGCTGAGTGGATATTATCCTCTTTTGTCGAGTGCAAAATTTCCTCTACACCTCGACTATTTGCCACCCATGGAATCATTGAGATCTACTCTTCAACATGTTTCCCTCGGCCTTGACATGTATGATTCAATAGGTGCGTTCATACAGCCTCTCATCTTCTTTCCTCAGTGCTGACACTTTAGCAGTGCGTGATTATGGAGATGACGATATTCCAAGTCTTCTGCCTTTGCCCACATTTCCTCAACTTCGTACGTTGAGTCTCCATATGCGCCTCCGATCTGTCGAGTCCCTGGAAAAATGGCCGGTATGGTTCCAGTGGGTCAGTCAAAACTTGTCACAGGCTACCTTACCTCCAAACTTCGATACTCTGCGTCTCATAGTGCACGATATTGACTGCGATTGGATACTGCTACACGAGAGCAAGAGTAGCGTAACGGATCAACTAGCTGCTATCCCCGGCATCGGGATTGACGCTATTCTGAAAACGAGTGGTCGGTCCCCTCAATGGGCACAGGCCGCCGCCGCTTTGCTTAGAAGCTTTCTAAGCGCCTTCGAAGACGCTGGAAATTTTCTTATTTGGCTCTCGGACCTTAAAAGTTGAGGCGATTGCACTTGGAAACTCTGATGAAATGGCTCTTGATTGAGAGTTGCTTCCTAGCAGCAATCGTCTATTTTCAACGTAACGCACTTATTTAATTAGTTGTTTTCCATCATAATTTTTGTAAGAAATGGCAACAAGGGCTGGAGGAGTTGAGACTTACCGGAATTCATACATGGGCGCTTCCATATATACAGCTTTGCTTATGCGAGTATCACGGGCTCGCTCTCATCGCGAATACGCTCCTTTTTACAGCTATCTTTGGTTTCAGGTGAAACCAAACATCTCTTTCCTTTGACCAGGCATGGTGACCCTTCCTCTCGACATCGTCCCCCAAATTCTGGGTGTACTCCCAATGTCCGACCTGGAAACGTGCGGCTTGGTCACTGCAGCGTTCCATGCTATCTCGCAAGAAATAATATTTACTTATCATCTTGTGCTTTGCTGGAAAACCTGGCGGGCCAAGAGTTACTTTTTTTTGGGAGAGTCAGGTAGTCATCTGTGCGCGCGTGTCAAGAACCTGAAACTCCGGCTAGAAGGCATGCCAGGTCCGTATAACCATCTCAGTCCCAGAGAATCCGACTCCGATCACAAGCTCTTCGCCTTGGTTGAGAAGCTGGGACCTCAGCTTGACAAACTGTCTCTCCATGGATTAGTAGGACAGGTCTGTGTCAATTGGGGGAGCTCAGTCCCTTGGAAGTTCCACGATTTCCTCTGCACCAAGGTCTTCCCTCATATCACTTCACTCGAGGTTGATGATTTCACCTCGATACCTTTGCTCAGTATTGTCTCCCACTGCGTGCGTCTTCAACACCTCCAAGTCGGCGCTCGAGATGGGAGGATAGCCATTGACGAAGTGGCCCCAAACCCCATAAAACTGCCTCCAATCACAAATTTTGCTATAAAAGGATTCTCAGAAGCCGACTTTGTTTCTGAAACTTCTCTTGGACGGTATCTTGCAGCCTCGAATAGCAAAATGGCCTACCTCGAATTGAGTGGATGTGCTTATGCCCTCAGTCTCAATTTTTTGCCTCCCATGGTATCTCTAAGGTCTACTCTTCAACATTTAAATCTAGGAACTGATGTATATTACGCACTAAGTTAGTCAATCGTTGCTAAATCCACCTCCACTTTGCTCATTATTGATTTTCAGGACCTGGTTACCAGGACGATGAAGTTTGGGACCTGTTACCTCTGCCCACATTCCCTCAACTACATATGTTAACTCTTAATATGCTTCATATCTCTTTCCAGTTCCCGAATTGGTGGACATTATGGTTCAAGTGGATTGCTCAAAACCTATCACAGCCTTCACTTCCTCCAAACTTCCATACTCTCCGTCTCGTAGTGCACAATGTGGACCAGTACTGCGTGATGCCACCCTTGACTGCGAGCGTTGAGATGGGGCAGCTTGCAGAATACTCTTCAATCGAGATTCATTGCACCTTGAAATCCAACGGCCGGTATCCTCAGCGAGCCCAAGTAGCGGCTGGCATGCTTCGAAGCTTTTTAAAGGGTTGGGACGAAGTTGGAAAGCTGAATTTTTGGGTATCAGATGTGCAGGCTTTTGGAAATACATCGCTTTGATTCACTGCTCTAAGAAATTTCGTGAATGTTGACTTCAGCTCGAACCTAATTTTCCAGTTATTCAGAATAGTGATCAGAAGGTTATAACCTTACTATTAGAACCTGAGTATGTGTATCCACCAACAACGTACGTGGAAGTTTTCGACCATCGTCAGTGCTCCTCATGACTTCCGAGGCCGGATGATTGAAAGGCAAATGTTAGCCGCCGTATGTGAAGCATGGTCTTCCTGGACTCTGACAACCATATTTCATTCAAGTAGTCCTAGTAAGCGTCCAATTCAACAAAGCATCAACGGCAGCTTCATCGACTTTAGGCAGCATTTATTATGGTCACTCTACCCCTCGACATCGTTCCTCACATTCTGCGCTCGCTCGACGTGTCAGACCTTGAATCGTGCAGTCTGGTCACTCACGCATTCAACACCATCTCTCTGGAGATACTATTTTCTTACCATCTTGTTCTTTGCTCCAAAACTTGGCGAGCAAAGTCTTCTTTTCTCCTTGGCGAAAGAGGGAGGCATCTTTGTGAGCGAGTCAAGAACCTCACAGTTCGATTAGACGGCATTCCGGGACTATACGGAAATGTAGCACTGGATTCTCCCAATTCAAATCTCACACTCCTTGCCCTCTTAGGGAAGGTGGCACCACGGCTTTACACGCTTTCCCTCAATGGCACCGTGCAAAGTTACTGCATTCCTTGGAAGTGTTTAGTTCCTTCTGGAGTTCACGATTTTCTATGTGATCAGGTGCTACCTTATATACGTCGCCTCGATATTGAGAACTTCGTGTCAGTGCCAATACTTGGTATCTTGAACCATTGTCGTTATCTTGATACCCTTGATATTGGTGCTCGGTACGGTGGTTTTGCGGAGGAAGATGCTCCATTAAAATTATGGCTTCCGAGGGTCTCAAATTTGACGGTCGCTGGATTCATGGAACAGGACTTTCGTTCGGAAACGTCCCTAGGGAGATACCTGAATCATTCTAACATCAAAATCACTTTCCTCTCGATCTATAATCCTGCGGATGGTATATTTCCCCTCCAACTTGACTTTTTGCCTCCCATGAAATCATTGAGATCTAATCTCAAGCATCTTTCCTTGGGGCTTGAACCTTATGGTTCAATACGTTAGTCACCTTTCGCTCATCTTCTTTCTTCAAATGCTGATGCCATGGTAGTGGGGGACCACGAGAATGGCAAGGTGGCCAGTTCTTTACCATTATCCACCTTCCCTCAACTCCAAATTCTCAGTCTTTGTATGTGGCACGTAATGTTCGAGGTTCCGAACTGGTGGACTTCGTGGTTTAAGTGGATCGCTCAGAACTTCTCTCAGCCCGGTCTCCCACCAAACCTCGACACTCTACGCCTCATAATTTATAACGTGGACGAGTATTCCGTGGCGCCTCCAGTAGTCAGAAGCCCTGAAATGGAACAGCTTTCCTCCATTTCCAATATCAAGATTCGATGTTTCCTAAAATCGAACGGTCAATATCCTCAACGGGTGTGGGCGGCAGCGGATATACTGAGAAGCTACTTAAAGACTTGGGATGAAGCCGGAAAATTGGATATATGGGTGTCAGATGAGTAGGGCTTCAGAAATAAGGTGTACATACCTGGTACGCATTGGCATGGCTCTACAGATTCTTGTTTTTGCTCATAGTTCTATTGTGGAATGGAGTCGCGGTGGAAGGGATACGTTGTTTGAAGTTGTGAAACTTAACACTTATGAATGTGGTGGTCTATACTCGAGTTTTCGAAATCCTGCCAAGCCCTGTCCCATCTAATTACTGGATTCTGATTCAAAGCTGTAGCTGCGACCTAAAAAGCATGATATTAGAAAGTTTGAAGCATAACCCTGGGTATTCGAATATATTCGCGCATCACGAAGTACTTGCGAAAGTGTTCCTTCCGAGGTTCATGGGCAAACTGCAACCGATGGTGTTGACACATAATGGACGGTTTTCCCAAACACTCAAGCCGATTTCCCTCGAATACCCTCACGCAGCGCTCGGGCTCATCGGACTCGTCTACTTTCTCAATCCAATTCAAGTATCATACACCCTCGACTTGTCATGGTTTCTTTACCTCTCGACATCATCCCTCAAATTCTAGAGCACCTACCAGTTGCTGACCTGGAATCATGCAGTCTCGTTGATACCTCATTCCGCACGTTCTCGCAAGAAATTATATTTTCTCAACATCTCGTACTTTGCTCGAAAACCTGGCGAGCAAAGTGCTTATTTCTTCTAGGTGTAGAAGGACGTCGCCTATTTATGAGGGTCAAAAACCTCACTCTCCGAATGGAAGGCATGCCGGGCGTCACATTTTCCTCTGTTGATCTAGATCCCGACCTGCTCGATTTCATAGAGAAGATAGGATGTCAGCTCGACAACTTTTCCCTCAGTGGCAAGGAGCACACCTCTTGTATCTCTTGGTCCCTCCTTTTTCCTTCAGGATTCCACAACATTCTTTGCTACAAAGTTCTACCATATATTCATTTTCTTCGCCTTGAAGACTTTGAATCAGTACCTTGGGTTACCATCCTAAACTATTGCAGACACCTTCAAAGCATTGTCATTGACGCACCGTGCAGCGCAATCACGTCGGAGGAAACGGCTGCTCTCAGGATAAAACGTCCCAGCATCTCAAGTTTGACGGTTGGTAGAAACCTGAAAAACACTGATTTCTCTCTGACAATGTCTTTGGGACTGTTGCTCAATCATCCTGACTGCAAGATCACATTCCTCGACTTGAGTGAAAGCTACTACTGGAAAATTGCCTCTCAGCTCAACGTTTTATCTACCTTGAAATCCTTGAGAGCAAATCTCGAGCATCTATCTCTTGGATTAGATATGTACGATTTAATGGGTCAGTCACTCTTTTTTATATCTGTTGTCTTTCCGCTTTAACGCTCTCACTCTGGCAGCACATGACGGCCAAAGTGGCGTTGTTCTGGACCTTCTGCCCCTACGAGCCTTCCCTCAACTCCGTGTTCTGAGTCTGGGCATGCGATACCCAACCTTCCAGTTCCCAAAATGGTGGCCATGGTTCAATTGGATTGCTCGAAACCTCTCGCTGCCTTCTCTCCCTCGGAAGCTCGACACTTTGTGCCTGAGGATGTATGACATCGACTCAAGCTGGATAGTACCACCCCCTGTTAGGAGTATAGAAATGGAACAACTGGCCGCTACCTCCAATATCAAGATTCAGTGTTTCCTAAAATCAAACGGTGAGCACCCCAAGCAAACGCAGGCTGCGGCTGGTCTCATAAGAGCCTACTTGTCGTCCTGGGACGCAGCTGGAAAATTGAGCATTTGGATGTCAGATGTGTAGAGCTTGTATGAATACTATGAAATATTGTCTTACGCTGTTATGATAATGCGAGTAGAATTCGGCAGTGAAGTGGTCGGAAGCAAAATGGGTGACTCAGCAACATCACCCGTCATTTTCCGTTTCTCTTCCGAACTTTCATTTTCACCAAAGCCAACCATGGGTATTGCGGACTGGATTTCCTCTTTCTCGTCTTCAAACACTGTCCACTGTGACTCTGCTGAGCCTGAAGCACAGCAAGAAAACGCGCCGCAAGAGGAGGAAGCCTCGACCGAACCAGCTGCGGCAGAAGAGGAGGAAGAGGAAGAAGAACCCGAAGACGTCTGTCTCCGCCTTTTTCATATTTCTCTTTCCCAGAATTCATACTTTTGTTCAGGAACATCCAGCTATTCGAGAAGAATGCCAAAACTCTGCTGCATGTGCTGCTGCCACGAAGCACTTCCAACATTGTAATGATCGCGTTAACGAAGGAAAGGCTCAGTTCCACGGAGAAGATTGTGTAGAAGAGATGTGTGTTTTCGTTTTTTCTAGTCTTCCCTTTGTGTGTAGCTCATGACATAAACCCAGGTTCCATATGATGCACTGTGCTGACGAGTGTGCTGCACCAAAACTTTTCGCCAAACTCAAGTAGGATCGTTTGAGAGTGCGTTTATCATTCTTTATGTATTTGAATAAGCTCACTTATCTGTTATATAGGTAATATTTCATTCTTCTATACGAAATAGACCTTTTGTGAGATGGATCCAACCTCTGCTTGAATTTGTCAATTCCCGTCCTTACACCCTACCCGTCGCAAGACTTCCGTATATGAACTGCCCTTGTCTCCTCAGCCTGGCGAAAGCCTGGTTGAATATTCACGGCCACCTTTTCAAATTCAAACTGCAATTTCCACCTTCAGGCCTGTAAAACCCTCAACATAGGAATGGGTTGTGTCTGAGACAAACTATTTCTTCGACAACTTGCGTCCATGATTGTACCTTCAATGATACGTATAATTTAGAAGGCTTTCCATGGGGGCAGATGCTTGCTTCTGTCGGCTGCAGGACGAATTCCGCATGCCTGTTCCATAAAATGACTGCCACCGATCGAGGACCACTTTCTTTTCGAGCTCTTTGCTCACGATGAAGCTTCTCCCAGTCGTTGCGTTGATTCTGGCCTCTCTTTCCTGTCCCATGCGACTCCAACCCTTTGGCCTGGAACAGCTTTAACCCCATTGATGAGCGGTCCACCTCCCGCTCGTATTATACCAGTAACTGCTCCTCATCGTCGCTATGATTCTCAATGCATTCTCGCGCATATGCCTTGTAACCCTTTGCTTCCCAAACCATTTTACTCAAAGTGCTATGCTTGCCCGTAGTTCTAAGGTTGCTTGTGTCTAAAGGTGTCATGAAAGTCCGTCACGTTGATCACACTTTCTATGGCTGCGCTGGGAATCCTAGTTACCTCAAATATGGTGACGTGTATAACTTCTGCCGTTGTGTGACCGCTTAGCTGGCTCAACGAGAACCCGCACACTTATGCTGTTACTGAGGTTCTTCTCTTGCCGGGTCAGTCCCCAAGTTACAGACGAAATGCATTTTTTCAGTGGCTGAGGAGCCGTGGTGTCAAAATGTAGTATACGAAAGTGAACTAGATAATGCATACTTCCGTCGTTTGCTCTCTCCTAACAAGTGTAGTCTATCCAGAGCTTCAGCTTGCCATGACCGTCCCACGATGGAAGCGTGGAACGCAGGAGAGTAAAGGTCTTCTCCACCATCTCATTTCCTAACGAAATTGGCACGGTAAGTTCTATAGAGAAGTTGAAATTATTGTGCAGGTCATTGAGAGGGTGAGGTGTTGCACTGAAGTTCCCTGAAGATGCAAGATGTGGAATAACGGTCAGGCGCAAGGCTTTGAACGTTGTAGGTATTCGGGTGGAGTCAGTCGCTTCGAGGCTTACAGTAAGCCATTTGAACCAGTAGTCCCACTCTTGCTTAGTCGATGGAATACGTATGCTAATAGAGACGGTCTGGAGCTGGGAGAAGCTCGCGAGAGGAAGTAATTCAGTCGAATTGAACTGTGGGGAGAATCTTTTGCCGTATACTACTGACATTCATCGTTCATGAGTAAGTAGACTAAACAACAAACTAAACACACACCGATAAAGTTGTAGAGAATGAATCCCAAGGAAAGATGATGGAGATAAGTTCGTATTTCTTCAAATGGTTGGAGGAATTGGAGGTTTATCGAATGATAGGAACGAAATGGTTCAAAAATCGTGAAGGATGATAATTTCCCGACAGCACCTTTGACAAAGTGAGACAAAGACGTTATTTCCCTCTGGTCCGATGTAAGGAATGGATCCAGGGTCAGGGAGGTGATGTCTGGCAAAGTAGCACGTTCCGCATCGCCAGTGGTATAGTCCGCAGGAGGATATTCTGCATAACCTGAACTAAACTGAAAGCTCCGAAGAAGAGGGCAACAACATAATACATGATAGACAGGGAGTCCACCAATATTAACAATTCGAAGTGATTGAACTGGTGGCATCAAGTGTTGGCATAAAATGTCACGAAATATGGGAGATATATATTCCCAGGAAGTGCCATCATTATATGCTTCATATTCATTCTCTTTGAATCCATCGATGTTCAACGACCTGACCTGTGGGCTGATTTTCACAAGGAGTGAAATCAGCTCTGTGGGAACTTGGCTAGACCTGTAGACTGGCAGCATCTCCAACTGGATGGTAAGCTTGCTGATTAAAGCGCAACGATTGGTGTTCATGTCATGAAGCAGGAACCGGCATTTCTTATCCCATGTCCTATAGCAAAGGACGAGGTGAGAAAAGAGTAGTGGATGAACATCCTGGTGGAAAGAGTGGTTGACGATTGAGCACGTCTGTAGGTCTTGGGCGGCCAAGAAGTGAAGGATGTTGGGTAGGACGTCTAGAGGTAGCACATTGATCATAGCAGAAACGATTGAACGCTAATATTGCGTTCAAGGCTCAGATTTTATGGAATGTTATTTTGGGTGATCTCGTGTCACCCCCGTTCCAATTGTCATACTCACGGCATGACTCTTCTCTGACTCTATCACATAGTACATCGGGGTATAGCCCAAGGATTGTTATTATCGTTTGTAAATGGGATTTCATATACGTCTACTGAGGTTATTTGGAAGACCTAACCACGCCTGCTGTTTTCCTTCGATGCCACGGAAGCTATTTCCAGAGTTCTCTTCCCAACACCAGCTCGTCCCAAGATTTGCAGCCGTCTTCCGAGCGTTGTATTATTTGTTTCATTCTTTAGACCAATTCAGGTAGGTTCCAGATACGAATTACATACACATAGTCAATCAAAGCAAAGGCGCTCACGGCCCTCCGTGCCTGACGGCGTCTATGGTTTGATGCAGTCTCGTGAACGATTCAACGAACTTGGCATCGACCTCTCCTTTCACCGTCGTCTAGCCATTTGTATAGTACGATGTCCAGCGTGGCAGAGGGTCTTTGCGCTATCGCATTCGGTAAGCTTTAGGGTATCTTGGCTATAGCCCCTACTTATTTGAATAGATGCGTCCCCTTCAGGGCCTGGGGGCCTTACTCAGCTTCGGATGTTTGAAGAAACTCTATATCGAATTGCCCATGACCTGGAACGGGAAGCTAACGATATTCAGCCCACAGATTACTTCGACCTCTTCTCAGGAACAGGGCTGGGAGGGTACGCTCACGAGCTTCGCTCTTATCCTTGATATGAAGACAGCTCTAGCCTTTATGTTGTATTATTTACGAGATTTAGATTCAAAGTCGCGGACGTCAACGCATTTCATCAGGTGCTTCAGACCCGACTTTTTGATAGTCGAGGGTGGAACAGCAAGAACACTGCGGCTTGTACTACACTCCTCAATACGATCTTGGACAAGCATTTGGACCAAAAAATTCTGGACGATTCTCTGGATGCCAGGGGCACCCCCAAAGGGTGAGTACTTGCTGATCCATGTTTTCCTCTTCTTCATCATTTGCAATCAGAATGGTATGCGTGACAGATCCATCCTTTCCGTCGACTGCTCGATTCCTTCGGACATACACTGTCCGAGAAGGTTTTGGACCACGCTGCACTGTTCATGAGGCTTTGCATGCCACGCTCGCTGACGGAGTTCATCTCCCATCCGTGTCTATTGAAGGTGACCAAGCTCGCGAGGACTTCGTGGCAGCCACGGCAGCGTATCCCAATCCTACACCCCTTTTGATGAAGGAAACCTCGCGTTGTTTCTCCCCAGGTCGATTTATTGCGTGCATTGTTAATTTAGGTGCGGGGCGCTTGAGCCCTACTTTCCCAATGACTCCTTCCGAGAGCTTCTTCAACCTCGTCCTGGCCTTTTGTTATGCGCTTCTGAGGTATAAAACTTGTGTTTCATTTTCTTCTCACGGTTTGATCATATATTTTCTCAAGGATTATCTCATTGAATTACCTCCCCAATGATACGGTTACAGATGATTCAAAGTTCAAGTCGCTAGGATATCTCTGTGCCAGCGTGACCGATGCTATTTCATCACAATGTCACGACCTTGGATCTTTCTTCTATCCCCTCTCAGTCGTATCGTTGCACAATGTGAAATGGGGAGCAGATGCAGCTGGGGCGATACTTGCAGCTACAAACGCCTATCTGCTCCAGGATGAAATATCTCGCATGGTGGATGAGCTAGTCTCAGCACTGAAACAGCGCCCACGCATCGTTCACATTAAGCGGCTAGGCAAGTAGTGTCTTCGTCGATGCAATATTCCTTTTCGCTTAAATCCTTGTTCAGTTTCACTCGCAGGGCTCGACGGTAAAAGCGAACTTCAGGCCAAAGTCGACCATATCTCCTCTAAGGTCGACCTCGCCGAAATCAAGAACATACTTCGTCCTAATATCTCAATTCCCCTTCTCGGCCAGCATTCGAGTTGCCTGGAAAATACTCGCCAATCAATATCCGCCAAAGTTCTTGCTTGTGTTAATAATCCACACACACCCAACGTCTGCGTACTCGTAGGCCATCCTGGCACCGGCAAGTCTACCCTCATGACTTCTATTGCTCAGTATTTGGCCGACAGTGGAACACTGGGTGCGCAGTTTTTTTGTCGGCGAGACGAATCGGCTGCCCATTCTGTTCGCAACATCTGGCGGCTCATTTCCCTGGACCTTGTCCAGAAGCAGCCCGAATTTGCACGCGTCTTATCGTCCCAGTTTGATACGAAGGTGCCAGATGTCGACGCGTTGTCTGACGATCGACTCTTCGAGGCAATTCTAGAACAACCCTTCATCATGGCCACTTTCCCCCGCTCGCTTGTTGTAGTGATTGATGCTATAGATGAATTTGGTGGAATGGATGCGTCGAGTTACGACCGAAGGCGAGAACTGTGCAAATCGTTATTGCTCTGGAAACGGCTTCCGTCGAATGTGAAGCTTCTCCTCTCAACAAGAGAGCAAAGTGACGTCATGACGGCCCTGCAAGTCCACTCCAGCATGCAATTTTCTCTCGATATCCCAGAGCACGCACCTCAAGCCGACATCCAACTCTATTTCGAGAAACGCCTCTCTGAGATTTCACTGTCGTACAACACGCTTCCTACACCCTGGCCAGACCCAAAAGACCTGAATCTTCTCATTACACGAGCAGCTGGGTTGTTCATTTGGGCATACACCATAGTTGCGCTAGTCGAGCAGCGTCCGAGCGTGCTTGATGAGCTCATGTTTCAGATACGAGATGGGTCTCTAGCAGTCTCAGGCAATATCAACGCCCTCTACGCTACCCTCCTGACCTCAGCATTCCCCAAACCCCATAGTCTCTTCTCTGCCGTTATCAGTGCTATCGGCGCTTCTGTCATCCCTCTATCCCAACAAGCCCTCTCCGAGTTTCTTGGTGCCCCGGAAGCCCATGTTGAAGAAGTTTGCGTGAAGCTGCGGCCAGTCTTGACCGCAACCACCACCCTCCGATTTCATCACCAGTCATTCATCGATTTTGTCAATCATCCCGACTACACCGAAGATTTCCGTACCTCTAGCGAAGACCAACAAATTTTCATGCTAGACGCGTGTTTTGGTATCATTAATAGCCCCCAGCTGTACTTCAACATGGCCAGCATGGAGTCGTCATACTTACTTCACCAAGATATCCCTGGTCTTCGAGAGCGCATCCCAGAACATGTTCGGTATGCATGTCGAGCTTTGACAGCTCATTGGTCGCATCGCATGCTTATATTAACTGAAGAAATGTTGACGAACGTTGTTGAAAAAGTGAAAGATTTCATGGAGCATAAACTCCTCTTCTGGCTGGAAGTTGTCTGCATTGAGAGTGTGCTCTTGGATGTCGCTCAAGATATCAGGTATCTAGCATCAACCTATGTAAGTCCAATGGGCCATATAACCTACTTCTCAATTAACTTACAGTACGAAGTGATCGATCTGGCTCAATGGTTCAGCGATATCCTTTCATTCATTAACATCCTTGGAGGACCGATTCGCCATTCCTACCCTCACATCTATCTCTCCGCTCTTCCTTTTGCCCCTAGCGACTCGCTCATCTTCCAGAACTATAGTCATTTTCGCGAGCAATCCCTTGCCATCGCAGGCTTACCAGCATATTGGCCCCCCGCCCAGCCCATTTTTGTGGGAAGTTCTGTCTCCGACATTGCCTTTTCTCCAGATGGCCGGCAGATTGTATCTGGCTCTGAGGACAAGGTGCTGCGGATTTGGGATGCTCAGTCAGGGCAAGCTGTCAGAGAACTTCAAGGACATGAAAGGCGCGTTACCTGTGTCGCATTCTCCTCGGATGGCCGTCATATAGTCTCTGGCTCTGAGGACAAGACGCTGCGGATTTGGGATGCAGAGTCTGGCGAAGCCCTTGGGGTTCTCCAAAGAGGACATGAAGATTATGTCGATTATTTCATCTATGTGGCCTTTTCGCCTGATGGCCGTCACATAATCTCTTGCTCCTGGGACATGCAGATATGGGATGTGGAGTCAAGGGCACCCCTTGGTGACCCTATACCAGGAATCCATCGCGCCGCCTTTTCTTCCGATGGTCGTCGAATAGTCTCCACGTTTAGCAACAACACGGTGCAAATCTGGGATGTAGAGTCCGGTCGGGCTATAGGAGATCCTCTACGAGGGCATGAAAGTTATATAACCTGTGTCGCCTTTTCTCCCGACGGCCATAGAATCGCCTCTGGCTCCGACGACAAAACAGTGCGTATATGGGACACCGACTCAGGGCAAGCGATTGGAGATCCTCTGCAAGGACACGACGATCGTGTCAGCTGTGTCGCTTTTTTACCCAATGGCGTTGGGGTTGTTTCTGGCTCCGGAGATTGTACAGTGCGTATATGGGACGTTGAGTCTGGCGAAGCCGTGCGAGAACCACCATGGAGACATTCGGAATCTGTCACTTGTATTGCTATCTCTCCTGATGGGTTTCGAATTGCGTCTGGCTCGACAGATACCTTAGTGTGGATATGGGATGTTCTATCGGAAGACAAAAGCACTATATCAGATCTACCGCCTGGACATGAAAAGGCTGTGACCTGCATCACCATCTCTCGTGATGGCCGTCGAATCTTCTCTGGCTCAGAGGACTGTACGCTACGGATTTGGGATGCAGAGACAGGGCAGGCGGTTGGGAACCCGCTATTGGGCCACACAAGATCTGTCTCCTGTATTGCCATTTCACCCGATGGGAGTAGAATTATCTCTGGTTCCGAGGACAATACGGTGCGAATATGGGATGCAGACTCAGGGCTTGCTGTTGGCGAGCCATTCGGAGGCGATCCGTTGGAAGGGAGTCCACCAGATGGTCCATTTGGCGGTGATCCATTCGGATGCATAGTCAACTTCGTTGTCTTTTCCCCTGATGGCCATCGAGTCATCTCCGCGAAGTATGGTATGATGCAGATCTGGGATCCTGAGACTTGCCAAGCTGTGGGAGATGAAATAAAGCATAATGGTGAATCTATCACCTTCTCTCCTAATGGCCGTCTTATTGTCAGCTACTCTCACTCTTGGTCGCAACTGGGTGGCTCCGAAAGAGCACAAATCTGGGACGTAGAATCGGGATGCGCTTTGGGAGGTCCATTGGACGAATATAATGCTTCATATGTTGCTTTTTCTCCCAATGGTCGCTTGATTGTCACTGGATCCGTCGATAGCACTGTGCGAATATGGGATGCAGAGTCGGGGCAAGCTGTTTGCGATCCACTGCTGGGGCATGGTGATGCAATCTCGGTTGTCGTAATTTCTCCTGACGGCCATCGAATCGTCTCTGGCTCAGACGACACAACACTGCGTGTATGGGATGCAGAGTCGGGGCGACTGTGTGGAGAACCGTTGCAAGGGCACGAAAGCTCTGTTACCTGCGTTGACATCTCTCCGGATGGGCATCGAGTTGTCTCCGGCTCCGGGGACGGTTCGATACGGATCTGGGATATAGATTCTAGCCGAGCTATGGATCCTCCCTTAGAAGGACATGAGGACATTGTTTGTTCTGTAGCCTTTTCTCCCGATGGTCGCCGAATTGTTTCAATCGCCAATGCCGATACGACGGCACTCATATGGAATGCTGAGCCTGGACAAGGTGGCGGAGTACCCATGGCAGGATTAAATGCCACTATGAATTCTGTTGCATTTTCACCTGACGGTCGCCTAATTTTCACTTGGGTCACCTCTGGTCTTGGTGGTTTGGTCCAAATATCAGACGTCGAATCTGGTGAAATTTCTTCACTTCCACTAGCTGAGCATAATCCTAGATGCTTTGTCCTTTCTCCTGATGGTCGTCGACTTGTCACTGGCTCTGAGGACATGTCTGTCCAATTATGGGATTGCCATCAGCTCACTGAGCCACCATTTCCTGGTAAGTCTCACGTTTTGTCTCTCCGTAGACCATCTCACTCTATGTAGATGTATCATCGAGATTCCTTGCGGACCGTCTTCCTGAATCGTTTTGTATACGTCAAGATGATGGTTGGGTGGTCAATCAGAATGGTGATCGCCTTTGGTTCATCCCTGCTCACCAACAGTTGTGGGTGAAAACGCTCGGGTTGATCTACATTTACGGAGAAGGACAGATGGTGACATTCAATTTTGACAACTTCCGGTATGGGACAGGCTGGGCGGACAAACTGAGACAAGTCGCGTCTCCAAAGTAGTTGATAGTAGTTTTGCCTCCATTGATTTTTCAAGAATGATGGCACTTATTTCATTTTCTCCATTCAGTTTTAGCCCACATGAGAAAACTAGTTCTCTTGTTAACCTATGGGAAACAACATGACTTTGAAAATAAAATCAAACGAGTTAAAAAAATCCTAGAATGCTCCAGAGCCAATTCTGCAAGAAACGTAATTCGATATAATCGGCCCTTTGGCATGTTAAGGACTCTCGCCGCGTGTGAAGGGTGGCAGACCACACTTACCCGAACGTGGTATTTACGAACATCACTGATACCAAAATGGGGCGGAGACGCCTAGAGGAAATCCTTGGATGAACTGCCACCCACCAGAACTATTGACCGGCTAAAACACAATCTCACGCAACCATTTTTAGACAAAGGCAGCTTATGGACACGGCGACCTAGTCGGATTTAAGCTCGAGTTCTCTGTGCTCGTTCGAAACGCTTCTCACATCAACCCTTTCCCTCCCCTTTCTGACTCGTATATATCAATTGAAGCTCTTGGGGTAAAATTGACTTAAACAAGTGTGAGCAGGAGCTTCGCTGAAATTAGAAAGAAGGTTGGTTTGCAAGTACCAATAAATGAGAAGGTTCAGTGCTGAGATACAATTTATGCATGTGTGGCAAATTTTATTCCTCTGCAAAATATCAACAGATCTCGTCTATCATAACACCAAGTATTAGCAACTTGTTGTATGCAGCTTGTGGGAGTAACGTCTTAATTTTCTCTAGTCCTGTAAACCCATCCCCAAAGGCAACTCTGTTGAACACAGGAAGGCGGTCTCTGTCAATAAGAATTTCGTCAAAAGCCGACCATGCAGCCTGAATAACAGAACTTCGAGAAGCCTCTTCAAGCATTGTGATACTCTGAACATTCACGAACGTTAAGGAGCGAAAGTTCAGATGCGTATGCCAGGTTTGAAGTCCATATCCCAGGATTTCGGCTAGGCTTTGGACGAATTGGGATAACCTCGGCCATATGTCGACAGGAAGTGGGCTACTTACATGGCCATCCTCGACCTCAAGGAGTAAATGCTCCAATTGAGGGACTGCGTGGAGATCAAGGAAGGTCGTCGAAGTACTCGGCATGCCTGAAGATTTAGTGACTAATAATCGTCAATGAGCGAGGTTGGCAAAAATGTGAACAGTAAAGGGTACGCACATTGAATAGTGTTGTAGAATTCCACATTTAAATACAGTTTGCGCAAATCTGCCCCCAATTCCGCTTGACAAAACAAACGTAAGAAGCTCACGATATCCCCATCTCTCCCAGTCGATTGCTTCAAAGTGAGTGTATCCAGTCTGCATGGAGATAATATCAAGCCCTGACGGAGTGTGTATCGTGGTTTTAAATCACTGTTTTCATAACCCTCTAATGTGAGGCAGCGAAGTCGACCCAAATTAGCGCTATAATCAAGGCCCGAGGCATCATCCACATTTAAGGTGCTCACATAATCCAGAGATAAGCATCGCATATTTGGCAAAGCGCGTGAGATGTCGTTAAACGGCAGTGCATAGAATTTCGCCAGGTGCAATGAAGACAGTCTCGGAAAGACTGTCTGAAGCAGTGCAGCCTGTATTGCATTTGGGATCACCTCCCACCGATCTTGCCGTCCGTGAATGGAGAGCGATCGTAGATTCACGAAAGATGAAAGATCCTCTCCAAATTCGGGCTGCGTCAATGAGGACGCTTCAAAGATGAGGCTTTTCACGTGTCGTGTAAGAGAAGGATTAAGTGAAAGTGCTGCTTGGAATAGTTGGATATTCCGAACGCAACGAGAGGATTGATTATTTCCCTTGCGAAGATCCACATATGCAAAAAGGCTGGGCTGGGCGTATGCACTGAACGATCGACTGACACGACAGGATTGGACAAGAGCCTGGATTCCTTCGGGGTCAAACGGGAGAGACGAGAAAAGCTCGGGAAGGAGCTCTGCCGGGAGAAATCTGTGGAGTCCGCTTTCGCTCATGATAGTTGCAGTCTAAGGCGTGGTGGGTACCTCATTGTTGACCCTCATCACTTATCTCTCCCCGGCCGTGACATACTGATCTTTGAAATTCTTGCAACGGCGTTCTCACGCTGAATCAGATCTGGTAAACATAGATGAAGGAAAAAAGAAGACATTGATGCGTCCAGACGCTGATGTCCAAAACCTTCCTATAATTAGTTGGCTGGTGGAGCCCGCCTTAACACAAGATTTATTGGGCGTAGAGTCATTCCGGTTGACTGTCTTTTACGACATTTCTGGATTCGAAGATGGTCCCAATTCTCTGAGTTTCTTGACCCTTCGTCTCTTACATCCTTACTTTCGAATCTCTATTTCCTCATCCCTATCTCCTCATCTGCTCTTCTCAGTTGCATCGATGGCACTCAATCTTGATCGATTGCTCACCCAACATAGCTGCACACCAAGTTCCCGAAATAAGGATAGTCCTGGCTGCCGGGTCCCTGAAAGCCAGGAGATGGACTGAAAATAAGGACTCTCTATACTGCCCTGAAGCCCAACCTGAGTTTGACGATGCTCGCTTAAGTCACTGTCCCGACGAAGTCCCTCACTGTCACTCGCCTGCGATATTTGTTGCTCATCCTTCGGCTTCCTTAATAAAGACGGCCATTCACTCAGTGTGAATAGCATTGGTGCCGCATACTTTAAAGTCTAAATTAACGCTTCTGTCGAAAATCAATTTTCGAGGATAGTGGTATCTAATCAAATAAAGCTTACAGTCTGTAGACAAAAATAATGCGCACCCCCCTTGGCATGTGTTCAGCAGGAACCATACACTGTGGCTCTTAGGTTCTGGTATAAATCTTGTAGCAGTCCTTATGAATGTTCAAATGCATCTTTAGTTGGAGTCGAAACCAGTGGTTGTTGTCGAGCTATGGCAATTCTGCGGATCTGCCGATTTTCATGCGGCTCCGGATTACATAACCGGCGGTTTTGGAAAGTGGGATAGGAAACTAGTCGAAAATCAAAGATAGGTTGCCCTTTGAATTGAAGCAAAAAGTGTGCTAGTTGTGGAACTATGCCCCCGACAAGACAGCCAAATTTGGCTTGGGGGCGGCATTTTGTGGGTCACACCGCCAAAAAATCACGACTTGAGGGAGATCTTTCTCGAGAATGGCTGAACCAAATGACTTCATCCAAAATATAAGTCCTATTCATTTTTCATGTGCTATCCAATTGTACAGTCCAAATTCCAATTCCATGCCAATTTCGACGCTGTGAAAATTGGGCGCCTGAGGCACCTCGGCAGAACTGCCATAGCTCGACAACAAGCACAGGTTTCGACTCAAACCAACTGTGCATTTAAGGTTTCATAGGCATAGCTACAATGTTTATACCAGGACCCAAGCGCCACAGTGCACGGTTCATGCTGAACGCCTAGCCAGGGGGGGTGCGCATTATTTTTGTCTACAGACTGTAATATCCTGATATGCCCCCTGCTTGAATAATTGTTTTCCCCTATGTTATTGGAGGAGACCATAAAAACTATTGGTATGACCAAGATACACCGATTATCGGGTGATGGCTATCTACGTGGTAACAGCTTGCTGGTCTAAGTTCGTTTCTATCTGTAATGTAGCCCATAGGTTTATGTAGCGCAGCGTAAATGAACTTGACGAGAGCCTCACCCTGGTCCGAGGGCACGAACATCGTTTACACTCCAAAACATGTGAATTAGATAGTTCAAATACATGGTCACATGATGGCATCGAAGTTCATTTCATAACCGCAACCAGAACTTCAATTTGCCATTAGCATCCCATGATTCTAACGATGACCTGATAGACGATACTGTGTCCTCAAATCGCTCAGCATTGTTACCGTGGCCATCAACACATATGTGGATCTGAAAATTCGAAACTGCTGCTACATCATCCAATACTGTTCGCTGACGACGTTCACATCCAGGATGTAGAAGAAAGCGCAAGATCTTTAGGGAGCGAGGATATTTGGAATTGAACTCAAACATTCGAGCAATCCATTCCGACCAAGACGTCCAATTCTCTGAGGAATCATTGTTGTCCTCAGTGAGAAGGGATAACTGGAGTGTTTGGAGTTGAGGGAACATTTTCAAAGCAAGAGGACTACTCTTCCCGTGTTCAGCGACTAAAAAAAAGAATCAATCTTATAGTCTCAATGGAATAAAAATGGACTCGCCGACGATGGTATAGATCTGAGGACCTAAAGAGAGATGAAGCAACCGTTGTGTGAGAGCCTCGAATGGCTCTAGGAAGGGGAATGATTTGGGGAAATGACTTGGTGCACAATACTGATCCAACTCCAGGGATATGATTTTGCTCCCCCCGAGAAGGATGTATTGGGCAAGGGTTCTCGTGGTACTAAAGTCTGATTCTCCAAATATGCCCACGGACAAGGAAGTCACGTTTGAATCCCGGGACAGCTCCGTCTTCCGAGTATCAACATAAGTTCCAACATAATCGGATTCGGCACTGAAGCTGATGTTGGCTGCTGACGGACATTGCCCAAGTACTGTGAGCAGAGGTATCCGTGTGACTCCAAGCAATTGGAGTGATAAGATAGAGGGTAGCACAGAGGCTGTTATGGCATTTTGGAATGCAGTATGCAGATCAGACCACGCGTGCTCCTGCGAAAGGGAGTCAATGCAGAATCGCTTGATGCGATGCCCTTGAAATTTCTGTAACAGAGATATGAGAAGTGAGGGAACTTCATTGTTTTGAGTAAATATTGGCATATCTTGAGTCAGAAATGTGAGGCTCTTGGTATGCTTCAGGAGCTGGGACTCCGGATCTTTCAGAAGAAAGTCACATTTCGCTCTCCATGTTTTGGAGCACAGGGTAAGTTGGGAGAACAGAAGTTGGCGAGCAATGTGATGGAAATCCCATGTGACGAAGCTGCATATCTCAAGGTCTCTTGCATCCAAAGATGACAGCAAGTGAGGAAGTAGATCAAGGGGAAGTGAGGTCATGAGTGTGAACAAGCAACAGCAGTATATAGACGCTCATAACCCATGCCAGCTGATCCCTCCAATTCCCTAAGGAAAGTAGCTAGATGTTTTCGCTCAGCCAAAGTTCTGACAATAGTGAATATAATTTATTATCGTTACTTTATTTCAGATTTACAGTCGCATCCAAAATTTCAATTTGCCGGCCGTATCCCATGCATTTAACGACCCTCTGACGGAGGAAACTGTTTCACCACAGAGCCTAACATTTCCTGCACAACCCCCCACGCAGACGTGGATCTGAAAATTTGAAACCGCCGCTAATTCATCCAGTGCCGTTCGCTGACGCCGTTCACCTCCAGGCTTTAGAAGAAAGCGTAATATCAGTAGTGAGCGAGGGTGGTTCGAATCTGAGTTAAGCAGTCGAACGACCCATTCAGACCAAGGTGCCCAATTGTGCGCATAATCGTCATCATGCTCAACCAGAAGAGAAAGCTCAAGTGTTTGAAGTTGCGGGAACATATTCAACGTGATAGCGCGATCTTTTCCTGATACTATAAACAAGTCCATCTCCAGTTCGTAAGGTAAAAGTAAAATAAACGCACCGATAACAGCATAGAGCTGAGGTCCTAAAGATAGATGGAGGAGTTGTTGAGCGAGAGCCTTGAATCGATTAAGAAAGGACAACGAGTAGAAAAAATGATCGTTTGAATAATGCTGCCTAAGCTCAAGAGATGTGATTTTGGCTCCTGCGAGCAGGATATACTTTCCAAGTGTCTTCTTGGTGCTAAAATCTGATTCTCCAAATACTCCCATTGACAAGGAAGTGACATCGGAAACACAAGGCGACTCTTGTTCTCGAGTATCAACATCTGTTGTTGTATGGTCCGCTTGGGCGCTGAGCTCGATGCTCATTACTAGTGGACATTGCCTGATGATTGTGAGGAGAGGGATTCGTGTCACGCCAAGAAGGTGAAGTGAGGAGACATGTGGTAAGAGATAGACCATAACAGTCTCTCGAAACGTGGAATGGAGATCGGACCATGGGTGTTCCTGCGAAAGGGATTCAACACAAAAGGACTTGGTGCAATGTCCTTTGAGCTTCCGTAACAACGATATGAGAAGCGAGGGAACCCCAGCACCGTTGATAAAGACTGGCATATCTAAATTTCGCAAAGTGAGGTTTTTGACGTGCTTGAGTAGGTGAGATCCTGGTTTGTCAAGAAGGAAGCGACATTTCGCTCTCCATGTTTTGGAACAAAGGACAAGTTTGGAGAACTGGAGTTGCCGGGCAACCTGATAAAAGTCCCGCGTGACAAGACTACAACTCTCAAGATCGGCCGTGTGCAAGGGGGCCAATAGATGAGGAAGGAGATCAAGGGGAAGGGAGACCATAATGGCGGCCAAACAAAAGTCAGGGAGAATAAGCGCTGTCGGGCCCTTCCCCAAGCTGGGAGAGCCTTTTGGTCCCCCCTGTTGTCTAACCTTTTTTATTAAAGAGAAAACTCGGTCAATTCTTTCGTGTTGTCCTGATCCGAAATTGGTGTAGCCTGGACGATGAACAGGCGCTTATGATGCAACACCTCTCTTTCCACTCGCACGACTTCAAGGGTTCTTCTTTGGTTGCAGGCACGAATTCGTCCTCTGATGCTCCGTTCTTTCCACGAAACCTGTGTTGAAGGCGCATTCCATCACCCGCCGTACATCCGAGCGCGGAATTTCTAAAATCAGATGTATCCTTGTATTCCAGCAACCTCATAAGGATGCCATTCCTGTTGGTCCCCTTCTTCTCTCCATTTCCCATACCGCCACCTATTATGACTCCATTAGAAGCGGAATACCTCAAAGTTTATGGAGAGAGCGTGATTGGGAACTATTGCATATTTCTCGTACAAACTCTATTGACCAGTGCGTCTTCTCTCCAACACCTACTTTCAGACGCTGATATTCCTCTTTCTTTAGCGCTTGGCGTGGTCTTATACGTAATATCCACATACATGTTACTGTAAGTGTACACCACAAGACTTGCCTTGAATGGTCGCATATTTACCTCGGTGAACCAGACGTCGTCCTGTGAAGGGAAAAGGGACTGTCTTCCTCCTGGCCCTCACGACGTTGAGCGTCGTCATAATGATCACTAACTGGGCCGCTGCCATCTATGACAACACAACCGTCTTCAAGATTGGACTCGTTGGTCTGCCAGGCTCAACTATTGAGACGCAGTTCACACAAGTGCTTGATCGGAATGAGTGGGTTCGATATTGGGAACATTGGCAATGGGAACTTCATGTGAGTGCTGAGTTTCTTCCCCACGTATGTGAATAATAATGTGTATAAATTGTAGCTATTTATATGTGACACGATTGTTGTGTCTCGGGTATGGGCAATATTCCCTGAGCGGAGGCGAGAACGCTGGTTCGCTGGATGTGTCCTCCTTTGTGATATTGGTGCGTTCTAATGAAGGCGAAATTTTAATATCCAACTTAAACTCTTCTAGTAATCATGCTTGTCGTGTGTGTTTACGACTTGACCGTCCCATTAACACGACCATCACTCGAACCGAAGGTCATGCCAATTGATTTTTATCTGCTCGTGACGGCTATATCACTTTTGACGAATATTGTGGCCACTGGCCTTATAGGATGGAAAGCCATGTGAGTTGTTCCTTCAATCACAGTGATTTAAAGCGATACTTATGCTGAGGTCCTCAAGCTGCTATCGCCGAAGCCTTAAAAGCTCAGGCCTCCGAGTCACCTCTAAATCAAAGCATACTCCCGTTCACCGTATTCTTGCTCTCTTTATAGAGTCTGGAATTGCCTTCATTGGCCTTCAGATCGTCATGCTCGTAGGGCGAGTAGTGCCCGCTCCCGACCGAACACCATTTGATATTGCCATTCGTTGCATTTCCACAGGCGTATTAGTCACAGCGGCCTTCTATCCAAGCATTGTCATCATTGTCATAGAGCAGAAGCGAGGGATTTTGGATGAGACGCAGTACTTTGGGACTGGAATCGAGCACACAAGGAGCCGAAGTCATGGCCTAATATCGACGTCGAGAGTGAATAGGAACGGAGGTCAGTTGAGCGAGATGGTTTTCGCGGGCGAGACCATGATTCCGGAGAGAACGTATCAGTCGCGGAGAACGCAGGACTTTGTGGTGTCATTCAGCCTCGGCGGCCCGTCTTCAGAGAAAGACCTGGCCAAGCTTGCATAGATCATTTGCCCAAATTATCATATTCTGTATTTTTATACATCTGTAGCATATCAAGATTTCATTCATGCATTTTTTAATCATGCTAGTCTGATATAATCCTCCAAGGTTATACTTCTGGGTTGCAAAACTCCAACATCCGACAGACAGGATGGTAGGCATTCGTCGAGGGCCGGTGTTCCCGGGCGGAGGAGAAAAGAGGAGTGTAGTTCAAAGGAAAGATAGGCGGAAATTTTCTTGTGGCAAAGTCTTGGAGTATTAGAGGTATGGAAGAACAAGTCAAGCAATTTCAAGTGCTTATGGAACAGTTCAGTTGCTACAGGAGATTGGCTAGGTTTCTGCTAGGATTGACACAGTATTGGCTCAAGAGAAGCTTTGTCGAGGCTTCCTCTCATTGAAGACCACTGAGGGATCAGCCTGTTGAGGAAGAGCCAACAAGAGCAGCGCTGTGTTCACCCAAAGTTTAGACGACAGTGGCGATAAAATATCTGCATTTAGTAGTGTACTGTCTCCGTCGTTGACTTCACGAAATTTTGAGTTCAATACTTCTACGTCTCCGTGCTAGAATTTTCGGGTCGTGGAATTGATAAGCCGGTTATGGAAGTGCAAAGCAAAAGAGCCGAACCAGCCGGATTCGGCTTGTGCCTGCATTTTGAAAAGCACCGTCATCTTTGTTTCTCCTCTTCGAAGCTTCACCTACTTTTTTCCCCTTGCTTGGACCACACGATCTACGAACTATCAAGAACTATTACGTCGGCTTGACTCAGTTTCATTATTGAGAAGCAACCACAGGTTTGTTCTGAATACCCTCTGCCCACACATCTTCTCCTCTATAGAATTCATTTGCTTTCAAGGCTAACCGGACCTCATTCTAGGTTATACTGCATTGTATTGTTGCTTTGTACAATAAATTGCTCGTCCGCTAGCCGTCGAACCGGCCTCACCGAACCCGAACTTAAACAATCCCGTGCTTCACTGCGCTGTGTGGTCTAAAATCTCACGTGGAACCCCAATACCCCAAACCTACCTTGCCTTCATACCATCATCACCACAATTCATAACATGGAAACCTCCTTCTCCTGGAGCGACACTCTCCGTGCTTGCCTAGGTCCCTGTTTCCCTGCCTCTTCCGGGACACCTCCATCCCTCTCCCGTGATGAAGAAAACCCACATCGAGCATTAACTCAAAACGCTGACCTCGACCGCCTCCTCGCTTCAGACTCGGAGACTGATGCTTTATCACTCCACACGAATCCGGGGGATCGTAACAACCGAAGGAAGAGGAGAAGGAAGAGAAGGGGAGACATTACCCTTTTCGGATACTATTTGTTTGGGAAAGCGACACCTCCTGTCGAACTTGGTGGTGAGGACGATGCCTTGCATCGAAGACGAACCAACAGCACAACCACGTTTGACTCGGATGCACCGTTGTTGCGTCCAGATGAGTTAGACGCAGAGGAGATTGCTGCACGTGCTCAACAAGCTGAGGATGAGCAGAAGGAGAGGAAGATGATGAAGAGGGCTCAAAGGAAGGAGATGAAACGAGTGGCAGCTGCTCTTGCCGCATCGAACGGGTCTGGAGAGTTTGAAGGATTCCAAGGGTCTGGCGATGGACCTGGCATTAGTCATCAGAAGATCCCTTCACCGTTTATGAGAGCCGAATCGAACTACAGTGGAGGTTCTGGTTCTGTTGTGTCATCACCGACAACAACCTCTCATCCACACCTCCGGCTGCCTACACAGCAACAACCGCAAATCCCGCACGACGACGACGACGAAGCCGACCTCGATGGAGCACTCTACTCTCGACCTACACGTCGTCGGGGTGGTCCCAACGGTTCTCGCGGCTCAGGATCAGACTCCCAATCTCAGTCCCGAGGTTCTGCTCCCAAATCACCGCTCTCTCAAACCTACCAACAACCTCATCCCCAACCTCCCATGCTCCCTATTCCTACGCCTCAGAAGAAAGACAAGAAGAGAAAATCGAAATCCAAGTCTTCAAAATCTTCAGCTGCTTCAGGATCCACTGCATCCTCATCTGAACTTCCTCGCAGCCCATCTGGCGTATTGTCTCCTCATGTTGAAGAGTTTGACGGGACACCTGGTGGATTTGGAGGGCCAGGTGTTCAAGAATTTGACGGGACACCTGGGTTCGGTGCTGAAGAATTCGATGGAACACCTGGTGGTGGGTTCGGATCTGGGTTTAGCATTGGCGAACTCAAAGAGATGAACGGGTTCGCTGCACCCGAAGAGCAGGAAGGTTTCGATGCGAAGAGTCCAACTGGGATGCCGAGTCCTGGTTTAATGGGCGGGTCTATGACGAGAGGAAGGAGAGTGAGTGATGCGTTTTTGACCAGTGGAGGGTTTTGAACTATGAGATGAACGAATGTAAGTTGACTCGTTTTACTTTTTGTTGGTTGGGCTTAGCTAACTCCTTTTTTTTTGGGTTGGGTTTAGGTTAATGACTGCTTTACGACGACCATGTTTTACCTGCTTAGAAGATTGGAAGGGCGGATTCCTATTGATACGCACCTGCCTTTTTTGCTATGCCTATCTCTCTCCTCGTCTTTTGCTTATACTGTGCATACCCATTCCCTCTGTGGCTATTCCTACGTAGATGAGGCTTTTCGTCACACTTTTCTCTTGTACACGGTGTAACACCACCTCTAGTCCTTACCCGTACCCCCGTACTTTCATGTGCGTAAAATAACCTCTTCCAAACATACATATCACTCGATTGCCTGAGGTGGTCGCTCGGAAAACCGAGCATGAAGGTCTGAGCTTGGTCATATCCAGTCGCTTGATTAGTACTTTTCTAACGCACCTTTGTTCCTTGGCTCAAGATTTGGTTTATTCACGGACATTATTTTTCTACATTGAGTAACCTGGACCTCTCTTCTCTTTCACAATGTTTTAGTTAGTTTAAGACGTGCATGTCATCCCTTATAATATATTCTTCCACTAGAATAACATTTCAATGAGCGAATTCGAAATGTGTGTCTCGTTCGATTCGAGAGGTTCCTCAGGCCTAGATCTATGTTCCTCCTCTTTTTAGTTCTCGCATGATCTCTTATAGTTTACCATTCCTCACCGCTTATCCTTGGCCCAGCACTCCGGAAATCACCAGATGAGACGTTTAGACAGAATGTTACTTCTACCCATTGTAAGACGTAGCCAACGGTGTTGTTTTGACAGAGGCACATCGACAAAAGAACCTGTTCTCTTCGATTGCGCCGTGGACTAGTATTATTTCTCATCTTTCTAATTGTACGGGAACAGTTTGGCAAACTAGGTGATATAGGTGCGAAATAGGGCCAAATTCACATGCAAATTCGACACTGGGTGCTTGGAATCGAGCCATGTGATGATATTATCAAATTCGAAAACCTCTTTCCCGGCTCTCACCGCACCAACCATGTCGTCAACCCAAACGTCTATAAAACTCCAGAATGTGCGATATTCGCTGCAAAAATTATTTGGTCCTCATCCACAGCTGTTTTTTCCAGATGCTTCGCGAAGCTCGCACAGGCCTGCAGGGACTGCAAAAACTCCTGGAGAATTGGCCGACTGTTCGTTATTGCCCCTCTCGACCTGGTATTAGCTCATTCACCCTCTATATAGTATACAGAGCAGTTCCTCGAAATGGGCATCCTTGATTTCTTCTTCGAACTCCTCTGTTCGAACAACATTCCTTGGGATATTCCTCCTGACGATGTTCCAGTTCCGTACATCGAAAATCACTCCCCGAATCCAATTGCAGCTCGCGCACAGATATCATTTCGTTGTCTTGGTCGCCTCTCTGCGAGTTACAGCCATCTGAACCTGCTACCCAGTCGATTCTGTAGAACCATTCTGAAGGGCTGGACATCGCTCCTCCATTGGTCGACATTCTTCATGAATATTGTTGGCATTCCTAAAGCGAACTCTCTAAAGATTTCCGGTCTTGTCGCTGATACTTGGGCAGCACTCATCAATTCCAACAAAGAATATTTTGCACAAGAGGTGGTTGCGGTGCCTGGGGCATTTGAGCTATACTCTCGAGTTTGGTTCTCTGCAATTAATAACCCAAACGAAGATGGTACTGCTAGTAAAGCTTACTATGTCCTCTGTTGCGCTCGAATTGAGCGAGGAGACAATCCCGCACTGGATTTCTTCCGTGCCAACGTCACAACGCCCTCCGTTGCCAGTTCCACAATTCTCTCCAGACTGTTTGTCTTACAGGACTTTCGCAACCCTTCCCTCCTCTGTATGAAATTTATCATTCTTATGCTGTTCTCCGACCATTCCAGAGAGTTCAGCAATGCCCTTGTCAGGCACGGAATTGTTCTCAAGAGCGTCGAATTCCTGGGGATGATGAATGATCCACCTCTGTTTTCTAACCCGCACCTTTTTTCATGGATTATGCCACCATTTTTTAAGAGTTTGATGGCCTGGATTCGCGCAGGTGATGGCACGATTTGGATGAAACGCGCTCTCCGTGCTGGCCTTATTCGGAAGACTCTACTTTCACTCCGATTTTATGGACAAGATTCTCGCTTTCAGGAACTAGCATATGAAGCTAAGCAATTGATTAAGCTTCCAGTCATTTACTGTACGCATCCCCGTATCCAACCAATATTCGAACAAGCATATCGAGACGCAAGAGCTTGCTGCGACGACCTCTCGGCCCAAGAGGATACATTTGAAGAAACTTTTCAGTACGCAGAGCAAGCAGCGAAGGAAACCGTCACCCTTGACGGATTAACGTTGGCTCAGTTGGTATCGATGTGCTACAATGACGATGTACGTGTTTTGTTTACCGCTGGATCTGAGGAAATAGTTGAAAGATGCTCCGGGTAGTGTCAATCTCGAGAGCTCAAGTTACGCGTTTGTTCAAAATGCTGTCTCGTCCAATATTGCAGCCACGGATGTCAAAAGCGCCACTGGAAAATTCACCGACATTTCTGTCGTAAATACCTCCCTGAGACTGGTGCGCCTACATTCTGCTTGGCTCATTCAACATTATCTCACGCCCCAAAGCCACGGAAATACCAGCCACTGGTCTTGTTCGCGAAGATAGATTGAATCAATGCCGGCAGGCAGTTAGGTTTATCCAAAAACCTGAGCATGCTCTTATCAACCAGCAAATTGTCACCAGTGGGGAAGATCAACTCATTGTTGCGACATATCAAGTTTTGCCAGCCTTCACGAATCGTTTTACTGTTGTTCCCTTTCGTTCTTCTGATCTTGCGAAAGCATATGGATTTACCGGAAACGTGGAAGATTTTAATTGGAAACGCCGGTCCGTTGTGTATGACCGTAACCTTTTACACGACTTATCTACCCGTGTGGTTCATATCGACCTTTCATCCCAAAGGATAGACAACTATGCCATGCGTACTCATATTGTCATCGGATTGGATAGACTAGCACAATAGAACAAAGACACTGACTTCTTTACTGTAGAATGACAACAATAAGTCCCTTAAATCCATCTCTTTACCCCGTGTGAAGCTCTCTAGACCCCTACATTCGGGAAAGATGAAAATTTCGAGAGGACATATGCTGTCCCATTGTTCCACTATTCCGTCATCGTAGACCACACCTAGCGGTTCAGTGTATACTTCCGGCAAAATTAGGAAACGTTAGCTTAATTTTCAATATGACCTTAGTAAACACATAACGAAGCGGAGGGTTTTGAACTGTGAGGTGAACGAATGTAAGTTGACTTATTTTTTGTTAGTTGGGCTCGGCTAATTCCTGCTATTCGTTGGGTTTAGGTTGGCAACTGCTTGATTACGACCACTTTATATATGCTTAGAAGATTGGCCGGGCGGATTCCTATTTCGCGTTGATGCATTACTCTGCCTTTTTGCTATGCCTATCTCTATCCTCGACCTGACTTATAATGTACATACCCACTCCCTCTCTCTATTCCCAAGTACACGAGGCTTCCCACCTCATCTTTCTCTTTGAAATGGTGTGACATATCTAGTCGTTACAAGCCAAACCAGTAGTCTGATGTCTACGAACATAACCCCCCTACAATATCTCTCTATTCGAAGACACCCATTACCCCGCGCCTTCCGGTTCGGCGATACGCTCTCGAGGAGCTATTCGCGTCGTTTGAGCCTCCCGCAGTGGTAAACTGATCAGCTTCTTGAGTTTTTTTTTTTTTTTTTTTCTTTTTTGGTCCCGTTGGTTTACAGGATTGCTATCATTGACTAGCAGCTGTGCGATTCGAGAGAATAGCAGCAACTCTTTAGCCTTTTCTTCCTTGGCCTATTTAGAATCAATTCAAATACATCCCAATTACTAGTATGCAGCCATTGCTCGAAATACAAACAAGTTCCTACTGACAGACTGTTGGGAGAATAAACCGAGGGACGGAGCGAGTGATAAAGTCGTGTCGAACGGGAGAGAAAATCTGTCAGCGCACAAGAAAGGGGAATCAACCTTTGTTAGATTTCGTAGGACTAGCGAACGAGTCTTTTATACTATTCTATAGTAATTGTAAGTAAGAAAAGGAAGTGTAAATAAGCGGTCAGTATTACAATGGATAGACAAAGGAATCGTAGGGAAAACAATGAGGAAAAGGGAGAGAAAAAGAAAAGGAAAAATAACCCCGCTAGGGAGCTAACGAAACACGTTGTCCGTAAGCGAGGACAACGAGGCGGGCGCGAGGCGGACTAGCCAGAATCGGTGGCTAGTCTACTTTGCTCGCTCAACACAGACTACGCTAGAGTACACATGACGACTCCGAGAAATACCAATGTTTATGATAGGGATAGATACCGCTCAGCACTACAAATATCGAGGAACACAGTTACTCGCCATCATGAAATGATTGTAGGAGAGAGGGAGCATTTTCTAGTGGTTATGCGATTACTGGATGGAAAACCTCTTTCCTCCAACTCTCATCACGATGACCATGTCAACAGCCCAAACGACCAGAAATCTAAAAAAGGTAAGACACCAGCCCTAATAATCTCTTATCCATAATGAAATGCCGTTATTCTAGATGCTTCACGAAGCTCGCACCAGCCCGCAAGGTTTGGAGATCCTAGCTAAGGACTGGCCAACTGTTCATTATGCCCCCTTGTTGTCTGTCATTGGCTGATTCGCACTGTAAATAGAATGCGGAACAGTTCCTTCATATGGGCATTCTCAAATTCTTTTTCGAACTCCTCCCCTCAGATGCCATTCCCTGGGACATCCATCCGGATGACGTTCCAGTTCCTCATATGGACAATAGCAATGCAGATCTAGTAGTGTCTCGTGCACAGACGGCATTTTTTTGCCTAGGCCGCTTACATGCGAAGTATCACCATCAGAACCATTTACCCAATGGGTTTTGTTCTGAGGTTATGGCGGGGTGGCCATCGCTCCTCGGCTGGTCTACATTCTTCCTGAATCTCACTGGCATTCCCAAACTCAAGTTTCGAAGAATTTTTAGTCTTATCGCTCTTACGTGGGCGGTACTCATGAATTCCAACCGAGAGTATTTTATACCCGAGGTGAATAACGTCCCAGGTGCATTTGAGCTCTACTCTCGAATTTGGCTCTCTGCCATTGATGACCCAAACGAAGACGGTCTAATAACTAGTTTATACTTATCTCTCTGTTCCGCTCGATCGGATTGTGGACATAATCCTGCGCTGGATTTCTTCCAAGCTACTAGGACCACACCTTCCTCTGCCAGCTTCGTGATTCTCTCGAAATGCCTTATCCCACAGGACCTTCGTCACCCTATCCTCCTCGATATGAAGTTTTCGATTCTCGTGACATTTGCCAAATCTTCCGTAGAATTCAATAACAGCCTTGTTAAACATGGGATTGTTCTCAAGAGCGTCGAGTTCTTGAAAATGATAGGCGACCCTTCTGCGTTTTCCGACGCCAATTCTGTCAGATTCATCTTTAATTCCCTTCTCAGGGGGCTGACTGCATGGATCCGGGCGGGTGATGGAACCACTTGGATGAAACGCGCCCTCCAGGCTGGTCTTATTCGAAGCACCCTATACTCAGCTCAGTTTTTTGGAGAGTATTTCCAAGATATAGCTCCTTCAGTCGAAATTTTAATCACGACCCCACTCCTTTACTGTTCACATCCCCATATCCAGCCATTGATCGATGAGGCCTATGGGAGTGCAAGGCATTGCTGCGACGATCTTCCTCCCCGATTTAATAAGGATCGTATTCTGGGTACTTTCATTTATGCCGAAGAAGTAGCTAAAATTCCAGCCACCCTTAACGACTGTACTTTAACTCAAGCAAAGTTGAGGTGCAATAATAACGATGTAGGTGTTTTCCCTTTAGGTTGGATGTAGTGTTCTGGCTCACAATTGTGTTTGGGTAGTGTCAATCTCCAGATGCCCAGTTACGCGTTTGCTCAAAATGTTTCCTTGCTCAATATTGCAGTCGTGTATGTCAAAAACGCGACTGGAAAGTTCACCGGTATTTCTGTCACAAATACGTCTCTGATAAGGGTGGGTCTCATTTTGTGTAGCTCATTTTATCCCATGTCTTAAATTTCATAGCTACGGAGACACCGGCCTTGCGTCTCATTCACAAAGATCGTTTGATTCAATGCAGCAAGACAATTGAGTTCATCCGAAGATCTGAAGAGACCCTCAAGATATTAGATGACTGGAAACTCGTCCCCGATGCGGACCCCGCAGTCATTGTTGCTATTTATAACGATATCCCAGCAACGCCTAGTCTTGAATTTGTGCCTTTTCGTGTGTCTGACCTCGCGAAAGCCTATGGATTTCATGGAAACCCCGCAGATTTCAACTGGCAATGCCCATCCGTTGTCTATGACCCCCAGATTTTCGATGATTTATCCACTCGTATAGTTCACGTAGATCTTTTATTCAGTCGAGATAGCGGAAAGCATGCCATGCGCACTCATATTGTTATCGGATTGGATAAACTAGTACAAGAGAACTAAGATACAGACTTCTTTACTGTAGAATGATGACAATCAGTTCCTTGAATTCCATCGCTTTACCCCTGACGAAGCTCTCTGAACGGCCTACATTCGAGAAGGATGAAGTTTTCAAGAGGACATATGCTGTCCCATTGTACCACTATCCCGTCATCATAGACCACACCTTGTGGTTCAGTGAATACTTGGACCAAGATAGGAAGGGTGAGCTTAACTTTCAATATGACCTCAGAAGACACGTAAAGAAAGTCATTATAACGAACAATTTAGCTCGGAGAAGCATGAATCATGGTCAGGGAGAATGCCAGAGGTACCATCATTGTCCCGGCGCATGAGGGTTGTTTCATGCCTTCTGCTGCCACCTGGCATTTCCTTTCTCTTGCGACTTTCGTGATTCTCGATTTGATTTATCTACTACCGCTTCCTTATATTGCCACTGCCCGACCTAATCTGACTGTAACCGACCGTACCCTTCCCCATTCAGGCATGTCCTTATACTATACTCCCTCAAATATGGACACTCGAGCACGCTGTCGCCATTCCTCTTGTCTCTTACAATGATCCCTTCTGAAGCCATATTCCTCAAAGTTTATGGAGAATGCGTGATTTCCAATTTTTATCTCCTAGTCGTACAGACTGTTGGGTCCAGTATGTCTACCCAAGATAACTTTGCAACGCTGACATCAGCCGTTACTATAGCACTTGGCTTGTTCCTATATATCGTATCAACAGTTATGCTTTCGTATGTCTTTGAGATGTCCCCGACAATTATGACTCCTGAACCAGATTGTTAGGCGACGGCCAGTCAAGGGTAAAGGAACGGTGTTCCTCCTTATTCTAACAACACTTAGCCTCTTTGTCTCATTGTTCGACTGGAGTGCCTTTGTTTTTGATAATTTGGCTGTATTTCACATTGGCCTTGTTGGGTTACCTGGATCAACGATCGAGACACAGTTCTTGGCGGTTCTCAAACACAATGAATGGATATTGAAATTTGGCGAGTGGCCTCTTCAAATTCATGTACGTGTTTTTTTTTTACCCCGGATGGAAATCTCACCTAAGATTTAGCTGCTCATATGCGACACGATTGTCGTATCCCGCGTCTGGGCAATGTTCCCGGAGAGGAGGAGGGAAAGGTGGTGCGGTGCGTTTTTGCTCGCCGGAGACTTCGGTACGCACTTGTCGCTTCTCAAGAGAGATCTCCTCTCCACCGCTAATGGAACCTTTCCGCCTAGCAACCAACGTAGGTATCACCTTAGCGGACATGGGTCTCCCTATCTCGGACTACACGCCGTCTGTCGAACCATCCGTTCTTACCACAAACTGGTATATTGCTGGGATGATATTGTCACTCGTGACAAACATCGTCGCGACTGGATTTATAGGTTGGAAAGCCTGGTAAGCCTATGACCTTCTTCATGTATTTTCTGTTTCATGAACCTGTTGATAGGCGTCATCGCCAGAGCCTCAAGCACGCCGGATTCAGTAATAAATTCAAACACTCACCCGTACAGCGCATTTTAGCGCTTTTCTTAGAATCTGGTGTCGCCTTCATGATTTTGCAAATCCTTGTCATCATCACCCAGTTTGTCCCCGTTGTTGAGCGCTCAACTCTGGCAATAGTATCGGGATGCATTGGAAAGGCATTCATCAACCTCGCAGCAATCTATCCCACTATTGTAATCATCATTGTGGAGAGGAGAAGAGGTATCTTAGACGAGACGCAGTATTTTGGCGAGGGAACTCTGGACCTGGAAAGTGATAGACCCGTGGACGTGAAAAAAGCGTGTGAGTTGAGTGAGATTCGATTCGGAGCCGATACAGTGCAACCTGAAAGAACCTATCAGTCAAGACGGAGTGCACTAGGGACACAACAATTTGTTATTTCTTTTGCGAGCGTCGGTTCAAAAAAGATATGACGTATTTTCCTACCTACACTTGTAATGTCTGTTTTCAAAACTTCCCGCTGTAGCATGATCACATTTTGTACCACTAGTTGTCATAGGTTCGATGATTTTGATTTCATTCCCGTCTGTCCGTTCCTCTCATTTAAACACCTGCGGTGCTTGTCCAGACTACGAGGAATAGATTCTTAAGCATGCCTTCCAGCAAGCTCTCCTGGCCTCCTGACATGTTCCTTTGAATTGCACTTCTTTGAAGCGAGCAGGGTTTCTGAACCTCCTACACCTGAAAAGCATGAAGTTTCTCCCTTTCAACGTTACAGGAAAGTTTTCCAATCATCCCCAAAGGTATCACTACGAGCATATAACGTGTTGGAAGAAGATTTAAAGGAATCACCAGCCCAGAGTTTCATTAACAAAGGAACTTGCTTCGATTGCCCAGTGGACGGGTCATAATTCTTATCCATTTGATCACAAGGGATAATTTTTAGGGAGAGAGGCGAAGTAAGTGCGAAATAGGGCCTAATTCACACGCAAATTAGACTCTGGATACTTGGAATCCAGCCCTGTGATGATATCATCAAATACGGAGACCTCTTTCCTGGCTCTCATCACACCAACCATGTCGTCAAGCCAAACTTCCAGAAATCTCCGGAATGTTCGATATTCATTGCGAAAATCATTTGTTTCTCATCTACAGCTATTATTCTAGATGATTCACGAAGCTCGTGCTCAACCTGGCCTGCAGGGTTTCATAAAACTGTCTAGGAATTTGCCAATTGTTCATTTGTTCCCCCTCTCGACCTGCAGTTCCATTGACTGACTTACTCTTTATGTAGTATGCAGAACAGTTCCTCGAAATGGGTATCCTTGGGTTCCTCTTCGAACTCCTCGATTCGGACGCCATTCCTTGGGATATCCATCCAGACCATGTACCAGTTTTAAACGCAAAAGATCACTCTGCAGATCCAATGGCCGCTCGTGCCCAGATGGGATTTCATTGTCTTAGCCGTCTATGTGGGAAATATTGCTCCGCGAACCGATTACCCATTCGGTTTTGTCGAACAATTATGCAGGGCTGGCCATCACTCCTGCACTGGTCAACATTCTTCATGAATCTCTCTCACATTTCCAAACCGAAATTTCTAATAATTTCAGATATTGTGACCGATACGTGGGCGATACTCATCGACTCCAACCGAGAGTATTTTATACCAAGAGTGATTGACATGGCTGGGGCTTTTGAGCTTTATTCTCGGATTTGGTTTTCTGCAATCAATACCCCGAATGAAGTTGGTCGGGCCAGTGAAGTTTACTACCAGCTATGCGCCGCTCGCGGGGGGCGTGGAGACGACCCTTCTCTGGATTTCTTTCGTGCTACCGCCACTACGCCTTCCATTGCCAGCTCTACGCTTCTCTCGAGACTTCTCATCCCACAGGACCTTCGTAATCCCATCCTCCTCGACGTGAAATTTGCCATTCTTATAGAATTCTCCGTACATTCCAGGGAATTCAATGACGCCGTTGTCAGACACGGAGTCGTTATGAAGTGCATAGAGGTCTTGGGGATGTTGAGTGATCCATCTGTGTCTTCCAACCACCATTCTTTTGCATCGATTATTATTTTGATTCTTCGCCGATTGAAGGACTGGATTCGTGCAGGCGATGGCACGACTTGGATGAAACGCGCTCTCCGAGCTGGCCTCATCCGAATGACTATGTTTTCAGTTCAATTTTATAGAGAAAGTTCTCATTCAAGATCTAGTAAATGAAGCTAGGAGCTTAATCAATTTTCCACTCATGTACTGCACGCATCCCCGCATCCAACCATTAATCGCACAAGCATATCGAGACGCATTGCCCTGCTGCGAAGATCTACCACCACAATTGCTTAAAGATGGTTTTGCGGACACATTTTACTGGGCAGAGGAAGTAGCTAAGGAAACTGCCCTTAGTGGACTCCCTTTGACTCAGTTGGTATCGACGTGCTGCAATGACGATGTACGTGCTTCTCTTTCATGGCTGGATGTAAGCAAATGGTTAAAAGATCCTTCGGGTAGTGTCAATTTCGAGAACTCAAGCTACGCATTTGTTCAAAATGTCTTCTTGTCCAATACTGCAGCCATGAATGTCAAAAGCGCCACTGGAAAATTCACCGACATTTCTGCGGTAAATACCTCCCTGAGACAGGTATGCCTGCATTCTGCCCAGTTAATTCGACCTTATCTCACACCTCAAAGCTACAGAAATACCCCCCACACGTCTCATTCGCGAAGATAGATTGAATCAATGCCGTCAGACAGTAGAGTTTCTCCGAAAGCCTGAACGTGTTCTCGAGTTCCAGCAACTTTTCTCCGGTGTGGAAAATCCAGTTATCGTTGCGACATGTGGCAGTTTACCGGCATTCGACGAAAGTTTCAGACTCGTTCCCTTTCGTTCATCTGATCTGGAGAAAGCATATGGATTTACTGGAGACGCCATAGATTTTAATTGGAAACGCTCCTCCGTTGTGTATGACCGCAATCTTTTATATGACTTGACCACCCGCGTGGTTCATATCGACCTTTCATTCAAGCGAGGCCTGGAAAACTATGCCACGCGCACTCATATTGTCATCGGACTGGATAGACTAGTACAGTAGACAAAAATATGACTTCTTCCTCATAGAGCGAGACCATCACATTCTCCCTACTTCCTGACACGTTCCCTTGAATTGCACTCCTTTGCAGCAAGTAAGGTATTCTGAGGCCCTTCCAATTGAAAAGCATGAATTCCTCCCTTTCAACACGAAAAGGAAGCTTTTCAATCATACCCAAGGGTGCTGCCGACACATAATGTGTTGGAAGAAGACTGGAAGAATCACTGGCTAGGCGTGGAATTCTTACTCAGGTGTGTTGAAGCCATGAAGGTGTTCAGCAATCCTTTTGTTGTCTGAGCCAGTTACTTCCTTTGGATGTTGTTTCGACTTCTCGATCGTTTGCCGCATTGGATTCACGTAAGAGATGACACTGTCTGAACGAAAAGCGCAATTATGGCTGCTTTCAAACACAAGCGGCACCTTTTACTCCGCTGACAACTACAGCATACGGGGCAGAATGCTAGAGACATCATGGGTCCGGCGCTTGATGGACGTGCGTCCTCCTTCCACCGCCATCTGGCATTGACCGCTCTTTGGACTTTCTTATGCTTCGCTACAATTTCAAAAAATTTCGCTTTGGTCTCAACCGCCGCCCACTCGATTCGATTGTAGCCTGCCAGGCCTGCGGCATCGAGACATAGTCCTTGTATTATTTTGGACCACTTAAATACCGAGGGCGGTAGAGGTGCTCCCGCCGTTCTTCTTGTTTCTTGCTATGACCCCTGCCGAGGCCATATTCTTAAAGGTGTATGGAGAGTGTGTGATAGGGAATTTGTTTGTAATGGCGATAAAAACTGTTGGATTCAGTATGTTAAACGCTTGTCTATCTTGGTCGGTGCTAACACTCAATAGCCATTAGCCTATTGCTATATGCTGTATCAACAATTTTGCTCTTGTACGTTCATGAAGTCCACAGAACCGTCGGCACATTTATCACCTATGCTACCAGGCGACGATCAGTCAAAGGCAATGGAACTATCTTCCTCCTCGTTCTCACAACGCTCAGCACATTCGTCATGCTGTTCGATTGGATTTCTTTTGTGGTAGACAATCTAGCTGTATTTAGAATTGGTCTTGTTGGGTTGCCTGGATCAACCCTCGAGTCACAATTTACGGCGGTTTACCAACACAACGAGTGGATCCTGAAGTTTTCCGAGTGGCCTCTTCAAATACATGTAGGTACCTGTTTAACGTTAATGTATGAATCTTACTTAGTTTCTAGCTGCTCATCTGTGATAGCATTGTCGTGTCTCGCGTCTGGGCTATGTTTCCGGAGAGAAGGAGGGAGAGATGGTGTGTAGCCTTTTTGCTGCTAACAGACATAGGTGCGTCATCGTTCAGTTAAGAAAGATCAACAATTCCTCAAACAAACCCATTATTATAGCCGTAAATATTGAGTTAACCGCGAGTGACATGGGTCGACCACTCTCAACCTATATAACGACCACCAACCCATCCGTTGTCACGATAAACTGGGGCTATGTTGGCTTGATGCTTTCACTTTTAACGAACATTGTCGCGACCGCATTTATAGGTTGGAAAGCTTGGTTAGCATATTTTCATTCTATTTCTGTATCTTTACTGAGAAAGCAACTCTGCAGGCGTCACCGCCAGAGCCTCAGATCAGCCGGCTTCAGTCCTAAATCCAAACATTCGCCAGTCCAACGCATTCTAGCGCTATTCCTCGAATCTGGGGTTGCATTTATCATTCTTCAAATTTTCGTCATTATCACACAGTTTGTGCCCGTTGTCGTCCGGTCAACTTCGGAGAATGTAATGTTATGCATTGGATCGGCATTCGACCATCTCGCGGCCGTTTACCCGAGCATTTTGATCATCGTAGTGGAGAGGAGGAGAGGAATCTTAGATGAGACCCAATGTTTTGGCGAGGGGTCAATTGGTTTAGGTGAGAGAGACGCGGGCGATATGAAGGTGACTGACTTGAGCGAGATTCGCTTCGAGTCTGACACAGTACTTCCGGAAAGAACCTATCATTCTCGGAGAGGTGTACAGAGCACACAAGAATTTATGATTTCGTTTGCTAGCACTTGCCCTGAACGGGCGTGACCATTATGGATACTCCAACCCTCACTGTAACGTAGTCAGATGTGTATTTCTACCCGATATATATTAACTTGTTTGTTTTACTCAATTATACCTGTACTTCTTATTGCCAAATACTTTCTCTACCACAGGGGTTGGATCAACTACTCGCACCAACGAGACCATGGCCCTAGGTCATGGCAAGGAGATTCTTCAACTTGTCACGCTTTCGCCCTCCTTTACGCTCACCTAAAGCACTGCCATCTTCTACCTTCGAACATTCCACCGTTTTTGAGCTCCCCTTTTTCAGAGTACGGGCGTCGCGGAGTACTAAGCTTCTTGCAGTTTCCACTTTCTGCAAACTGTTACGTGTATCTGGATGTTCCTCACCTAAGATTCGTTTTCTCGCCTCTAGAGTCTGCTCATGGAGGTCGAGAGCTTGACGGTGGCGGCCGAGAATTAAGTTGGTATTGGCGAGGTTGTGCATGCTTCCAAGGGTGTCAAGGTGCTCCTCTCCAAGAATCCGTTTCTGCAGCTTCAGAACTTCCTCGTTCAACTCAAGTGCATTAAGATGCCGCCCTAAGGCTGAATAGGTGACAGCAAGGTTGAGCATGCTTCGAAGGGTGTTGGGATGCTCCTCTCCAAAAACCTGCGTGTGCAGCTTCAAAATCCGGTTCTTCAGCTCAAGAGCATTGCCATGTTGGCCAAGGTCTGAATAAGTGAAAGCCAGGGTGTGGATGGTTCTAAGTGTGTGGGGATGCTCCTCGCCAAGAATCTGTGTCTGCAGCCTCAAAACGTGCTCGTTCAGCTCAATCGCATTACGATGCTCGCCAATGGCTGAATAGGTGAGAGCAAGGCTGTACATGCTTCCAATGGTGTCGGTATGTTCTTGGCCCAGAATCTGTTTCCGCAGCTTCAGAACCTGCCTGTTCAGCTGAAGCGCGTTGTCATGTTTGCCAAGGTCCGAAAAGGTGCGAGCGAGATTAGTCATGCTCTTAAGGGTGTCGGGATGCTCTTCTCCAAGAACATGTGTTCGAAGCTTCAGAATCCGTTTTTTCAGCTCAAGAGCATTTCGGTGTTGGCCAAGGTCTGAATATGTGAGAGCTAGGTTGCTCATGCTTGATAACGTGTTTGGATGCTCTTCTCCAAGAATTCGTTTGCGCAGCTGGAGAACTTGCTCGTTCAGCTCAAGCGCATTACGATGCTGCCCCAGGTTTGAGTAGGTGCGAGCAAGATTGTGCATGCTTCCAATGGTGTCGGGATGCTCGTCGCCAAGAATCTGCCGTCGCAGCTTCAAAACCTGCTCCTTCATCTCAAGAGCCCTGCGGTGCTGGCCAAGGTCTGAATAGATGATACCAAGGTTGTGCATGCTTCTAAGAGTTTCGGGATGTTCCCCGCCAAGAATCAGCTTTTGCAGCTTCAAGACTGGCCTATTTTGTTCAAGCGCATTGCGATGCTGGCCAAGTTATGAGTAAGTGCGAGTAAGGTTGTTCATACTTCTAAGGGTATCCGGATGCTCCTCTCCTAGAATCTGCTTCCGCAGCTTCAAGACTTGTTCGTTCAGCTCAAGCGCATTGCGGTGCTGGCCAAGGTCCGAATAGGCGAGGGCAAGGTTGTGCATACTATAGAGAGTTTCTGGATTGCTGGCACCGAAAATCAGCTGGCTTTCCTTCAAAGCTTCCTGGTACACGTCGAAACTAATATCCAAGGATCCACCGCGCCGAAAAACATGCCCCATACGCGATAAAAGAGTGTAATGGGACGTGATGCCCACCATCACTGACTCGCGAAGGTGGGGAAGTAGAGATTTCTTCCGTACGATATCGAGGACGCTGTCCCCAATCGGGCTAGCGAGAGAGAGGAGCGTTTGGGTTGCATGAGCGTTGTCTCGAAAATGCTGAGAATATCCTCGTGCCCATTGCTGTACCAGCGGATGAAGTGAGAACGTGTTCCGGACTTGATCAAATCCAAGGAGTGAGAATGATAGAAGCTCTCCAACAAGTGTACGAAAGTGAAGAGCATCCCATGTCGAATTAACTGCTGTGAAACTTGACAAAAATTTGATGAGAATGGGAGGTACTGCATCTTCATCTTGGTCCGCATAGACCTCCCATGCGTCCTGGAAGAGTCGAGAAGGGATATTATCATGATGCATGAAACTGAGGAATTTGAGAAGAAGAGCTGCGTTCAATGAAAGCTGTTTGAAACTAATTTCCCAGGTGGCGTGCTCGGAGGACGGGGAGTCGCCAGACCTCTGGATAAATTTGCACTCAATCAACTTCTTGCGATTCTGTACATATATAGGGAGGTAGCCGCTAAGGCTGCACAAGCCTTTGGCAAGAAACGTGCGCGTTTGAGAGACGGCTAATGCTGAACAGCTGAGCTCCTTGAAAACCTATGTCAATGCGGGGCAGCATCTTCAAACATTATATGTGTACCTGAACAATGCGGGCTGCAGTTTCCTGCTCCTTAGGATCATCTGTAACTGGCAGACCCCTCAGTAACAGTTCTTTCGCGTCCTCCAATTCCAAATGCTCCACTGATATACTGCATTTTGGAGCATGCACGCAAAGCTCCCAATGACGAGTCGTGATGAGAATATTACCATGCGACCAAGACAAATATGGTTGAAGGTTGAGCGAGAGATCATCTGCGTTATCAAAGAAGAGCAGCCACTCGTCTTGCCGATTCCGTAAGGTACGAAGAGCATCATCGACAGACGGCTGGCCGGGAGTCTCTGAGGCAATGGCAATCAAATCCGTCTCAAGAGAAAGTTGACTTGAAGCATCGATGAAATAGATGCTAGAGAATCTGGCAAGGAAATAGGTCTTAGTAGAAATACTTCTAAGGGAGGGCTCACCGAGACTGGTTCTGATGAACAAACTGGAGCCCCATCTCAGTCTTCCCAGTACCTCCCATGCCATAAAGAACGGCTACATGACATTTGTCGCTTCTCGAGTTAAAATATTCTTCTAGCTCTTTCAAAGACCCATATCTTCCCGTAAAATACTCCGAGGGCAGCGGACAGACCCTGGGACCCACGACCTTTGCTGTGCTCGAGCCTCTCCTCGAAATCATCTTCGCTAGAATACGGCGGGGTCGGAGCACGAGGGCAAGAGGGAGGGAACTTATCTCCCGTTGCGTACAAGCGTCTTGGAGACACGAGGACGTATGAGACACCAACGCGTCAATATTGAAGAGACCTATGGCAAGGTTCTGTAACCCATGTTGACCACTCAACCTCCAATATACATCAGGCGTATTTCCAAATCGCCGCTCTATATCTTCAGAGAGTCTCTCGCAGTCCAGAGCAATGATTGGAAACAGATCTGCGAGCCCTTCTGCCAGAGACAGGTGGCTTTGATGACCTGAGCCAATACTGACAATGGTCGCAACGTGATGGCTCTGGAACTCGCGAGCAGCTTCTTTGGTAAGCTCGTCGGTAGGGTTATTCCACTTCAGCTCTCCACCATCAAATCTCTCGCTGAGATGCTTGTCGCGAATGACGATTGGATTGAAGAGCCTGGATAGCGCGACAGTGGCACGAACTGCTTCCCGGATGGTACAATCGGGGCTGGGGTACGTAGGAGAACGATAATTTCGGAAGAGTCGAGGATGACTTGGATTTTGAGACGATGCCGCACAAACGAACCTACATTCGATGGTCAGCGGAGTACTTGGAGCGAAAAAAATGGAACTCACGTTTTACAAGTGTATCCCAGTGAGATCATTTTCCTCTCTTCTCCACCAGGAATGTAGGTGACTGCAAGTCTCTTGATCTCTTGGTCGAGCTTGATTGTTCGTTGTGCCGTTCCGAGGTCTTCCGAGAAGAGAACTTTGCACATGTTGATATACTCTTCAACCAGCTGGTCACTAGTCATGTGAAATACGCTACACATAACGGCTAAGAGTCTGAGGTTCATGAGAAAGAGGTTCTGGCTGCAGGTATTGATGACCAACCCTCCCAACCCTGACCCACAGATCATATCAAAATAATTAGAAACTTTGGGTGGCTGAAGCAGCTGATGTCCCTCTTCAACGCGATGCATCATCTCTCTAACCATAAGAGCCTGGGTAATAGAGTGTATGCCTCCACCATCTAGAGAGTAGAAGTGACGTGAGAGAAATAACGAGACCAAAAAACTCTAGGACCTACCAAAAGAGAGCAATCGCACTCCGTCACTTGGGGATGATGGAACGGAGACGGGCATAGGCGAAAGTTTAAAAAAAGGCGAGAGCAAAAAATCTTTGTGATAGTTTCTCAGTTAGACGCGACGCCTTAAAACGTGGTCAAAGGCAGGAGCAAGCGGTGCCGGCAAAATGTGGGTCGCTTGAGTGGTTCAAATCTGTGACCATGCTTTCATTGTATAATTCAAATCTTTACATAACAAGCCGAGAAAATCGTTGCCCATACTGCGTACTTTCCTTTGCTTCGTTCCCTCTAGCCTCCGAAACCTGAATACTATCCATCCCAACAGGCACTCTCAGAGGCGCTTCCTTGTCCTTGGCAACTTCAAATATAAGCTTGGCACCCGTTGAAGCAAGAGGAGTCTTCTCATCATACTTCAAGTTATTCCGGACGTATGCAGCAGCAGTCGCATTATATGCAGGAAGAGGAGTCGAAGCTGTCATCGACTCAAGTCCTCGAGTCTGGAAAGCTCCGAACTCGAGAATGGTGACCTTGATGTTCCAAGAAGGATCGAGCTCTTTGGAGAGAGATTCGTGAAAGCCTTCGATGGCGAACTTGCTGTAGAAAATAGGGTACACTTAGAAAAGAGAGAAATAGAAAATGAAGAGTGGTGACGTACGAGGCACTAAAGTATCCCAATGCAGGAATACCATTGACTCCAGCAATGCTGGAGGCCACTAACAACCTGCCTCCGGCGGGGCTGTTAACATCTCTAAAGACTCGGATAGCCTCCTTTGCCACATTGACAGGTCCCCAAAAGTTCACTTCGAACTGCTTTCGAGCAAGTTCGTCCTCAACGCTTTCAATTTCACCCAAAACTGTGATACCACTATTCGAATAGACAATGTCAATACGGCCAAAGCGCTTTACAACTTCGGCAAAAGCAGCCTTGATTTCGACTTTGTTGAGGACGTCGAGTTGAAGAGGAAGGAATTGAGTTGGGGGATAGCGAGAAGAAAGATCCTTCAGGCTATCAGGGTTGCGAGCTGTGGCTACGACGATGTCTTCTTGTGCGAGGGCATATTCTGTTGCTGCACGACCTAGGCCAGTGCTAGAACCGGTGACTATCAAATAAATGGGAGTTTAGAAAGAAACCAGGGCCTACAAAGGTAGGAAATGGTACTCACTAAACCAAACTTGAGGGGTAGACATATTGTGAGAACAATGTGAGAATTAGATTGGTTTTTGGTGAAGTGGAGAAGGAAACTCTTTATACTTCATAGGAAATACCAACTTACCGATACTAAGTTCGCTTGTAAGATAGATTCATGCCCGAGAGTGGCCGCTGAGGTTCATAACTGGCGTCTCTATGCTTTGTGTGCGAGAAGGTGCAAAGCGGTGAGCACCACTCAGCAACCAAAAATAATCGGGGCGTTGTAACTCATCGGTAAGCATATCAGGTGATCTTGAGTAATGTTTACTCACCTTCCGAAGGAGAGTGGGGATAAGAATAGGAAGGAAGTCGGAAAGGATCCGCACGTCCTACAGAGGCAAAAATCAATCAGTTAGACTGGGGAGCAACAGGATTGGTGCCTTGGTCTGCATAGTCAGATCATGTTTTAGGATGCAGCATTCTTCTGGCTTTAGTTACTGTCGGTCATGCATGGGCATAGAACCACGAAAGAAAATGCTGAACACGGAACACATCCGTGGTTGATATCAGTACGTTAAAATAGGGGAATGCGGAAGAAATGGCCTGCTTTATTAGCTTACTATAAGAGTACAAGTCCTATGAATGAAAGACCAGTAGTGGAAAGGAAAAACATGCATAGACTGGTGGCAAGAAATAAAGGGTGTTAGCGGACCGACCATAGGAAGGCAATGGTTTCGAGCGAGTCAGTGACGAGGAGGATGTAGTTAGGAAGCAGATGATGCCAGTGACATGATGAAAAGTGGTTATACCGACGGCGTGAATTAGAACGCTAAGACGAGAAAGTGTTGCGAACTGGACGACGAGTCCGTTAGTCTCGGGCAATCAAAAACAAGCAAGAAGATCTGTGCACGGACATGCTTGATTGTTCGCAACTCCACTCCAGGCCACGCGAGAAGACGACCATGGACAAGCTGACGAATTCAAGTCGCCAGTCCTATGAAATACGTCACACACGATGGACAATAATATGAGGATCCTGAGAAAGAGGTTCTAGCAGAAGGAACTGATGACGCCTTACCCTTCCAACCCTGACCCACATATCAAGTCGAAATACTCGGAGACTAATACTCGGAGACTTTTGGTGAATCAGGTAGTTGGTGATCCTCTTCAACGTGGTGCATCGTCTCTCGGACCATAAGAGCCTGAGTAACGGATCGTATGCTTCCGCCATCTAATTGGCGACAGCAATGTGAGAAAGGACCCAAACCAAAAGCGTTTGAGGACTCACCAAAAGCTATCAAATGAAATCCGGCACCGAGGACTGGATGGAGGCAGACATAGGTGAGAAGGTAAACAAGATTAAATTATAAAGTGCCTATGGGAATTGGCAGTGAAGAAGAAGGAAGAGCACAGAAGGTTGCTCCTGCGGGCAAGGTGGAAGGAAGAGGCAAGTGAGACGGAGGGATGTGGGTCAGTTCAACCTTGCCTTCTAGTTTGACCCCCAACCTCTCCTTGCAATTTCATCGTCCTCATAATTCTGCTCCTCTCTCATTTTCGCTCGGAAGCATGAGGTATTTCATTGAAAATCGTGATATCATCAGTCTTCCGAGTACCCAAACCTCGTCATAGAAGAACTGAACAGACCAGGTTCGGAATTTCCACCCCGTTGTCGTATGCATATTCGAAGGTTCTAGAGACAAGGCCACCTCTATGCAAATATGCGCGATTCCAACAAGCTCGACGTCAGCCAACTGGTACAGCAAAACGACATACCTTTCCACCACAATATTCACTTTCATTTTCCAGGTAAAACCAACCTGAAAATGTCTTACCATCCTTAACAAAGCTCCCACCAGCTGCCTGAAGAACAAGAAACCTCTGCAGTTCGAACCTACTACCTATGCCCCACAGTCGGACTCCGAAATGTTCCCCTCCAAATGTGCCGATATCGAGATCATACGAATCTTTCAGTAATTTTTTTTTCAAACACCTACGGTGGGAGGTGATCCTTCTCTGTGGCAAGTCTACCTTGGAGACTCGATCCGAGGAGCTCGATTGACGTTTAACCATTTCGTTTCCCATGTCGAGTTCAACCTACTTCCACATCCCTTCAGGCATATCATGGTCTCATAGGTGCAAGCTCTGGAGAAATGGATTAGCGTCCAACCGTCAAGTATTTCGATTGGTTCACATCTGGGGGACTTAAGGGAGACGTACGAACATGCTGATAGTTTTTCATGCCCTCTCCAGCAGGTCATCTCAGTTCAAAGACCATCTCTTACATAAAAGTTGGAAATTAAATTTTCTCTCAGTGGGAGCGTGCACTTACGATTCCACGAAGGGCTGGACAGGACTCAGCAACCGGCTGTCTTCTCATTCAAGCCCACTTGTGCACACGAGCACTCATCCCTTTTCCCATTCAAACAAGACCCTTTTCATCTTTTTTACTCCATTTCTTCTATCTTTCAACGTCGCCACCCTCCGCAATTCAGGTCTTTTCGTCGAATTTATCCTCGCACAATCCTATCAAGTCATACCGAGATTTTAGCCTACAAGAAACTACGTCTCAGTACACGGACACCGCGACGTTTATATGCTGCTCCTGTTGAGACCAATGCGATATCAAGAACTCTTTTCTGCCGTATGATAGCGTTTTGCTAAACTTGAATCTGCTGGGTGCAACCGGCATTGAATCTTCGAGTGAGTATGGTTTCAACGGAAGGGAGGAATTAAAATATCGTATCATAATATTGGCGGTATGCTTCGTGCCGCATGATTTTGCTCGCTGCTAACACATGTTTCTCAATAGCGCTTGCCATCCCGATTTTCGTACCGATGAGGTGGCCAAAGTCTCGAATCATTTTGTCTTACCAGTCTCTGCATCTCTAGCTTCCTTCCCATTGCATACTTCTCAATACTATTCGGCTCCTTATATATTCTTTGCATATCCTATCTTCTCTGAGATCCGCTTGGGCCTGTTACGGTCTTTTGGTGATTACAGTCTCACCACCCCGCCTGGGTATTTCCTTTACAGGAGAATGTTTACAAATGGTTGAACGAATAGTAATAGATAGTGCAAAATATATGGAGAGTACACATGAAGTCAGCTACCTGGAATTTTAGCCGTTGCTACTTGGCGTACCGTACAACATTTTGTATACTAATATTTGTTGGAGGAAATGAGCGGGACCAGTGAGAATAGACGACAACGCAGTGGAATTCACGATTGCATGTTCCAAAGGAACGTCGTAATCGTGTAAGGAAAGAGTGTAAGTGTAAGTACGCGGGTATTTAAGGATAAGTAATATCCTAACTCCGATGACGTAGTCTTTCCGAGAATTGATGGCTTCTAACAATATTCGGGCCACAGATTACCTATTCCATCGCCCATTCGCTTATTCAAAGTTATCCCATATATACTTCAGATGGCCAACGAACGTTTTCCCCTCTCCTTCTCTCAAGCGTTCCACCCGCTTCAAGGTACGACGTGTATCAGGGTGGTCCTTTCCCAGAATACGTCTTCTCTTTTCTAGAACCTGCTCGAAAATCTGAAGAGCATTGCAGTGCTGACTGCAAGCAGAATAATTGCAAGCTAGGTTGTCCATGCTTGCAATTGTGTACAGGTGCTCTTCTCCTCGACTCCGCGTGTACAGTCTCAGAGCCTGTTTATTCAGCTCGAGAGCATTGCGGTGCTGGCCAAGTTTGCTATAGATGCCCACAAGAGTATGCAAGCTTTTGAGACATTGCAGATGCTCCTCCCCCAAAACCTGTTTACACAGCTTCAAAACCTGCTCATCAGCTCAAGAGCATTGAGGTATTGGCCAAGTTCCGAATAGCTACAAGCGAGGTTCTCCATACTAAAGATAGTCTGCGGATGCTCTTCTCCATGAATCTCCAGGCTTAAGATTAGAACATGCTCGTTCAGCTCACGAGCATTGTGATGCTGACCAAGGTCTGAATGAACACGAGCAAGGCCTCGTGTACTGGTGAGAGTGTAAGGGTGCTGCTCTCCAAAAACCTGCTTGTACATGCTCAGAGTCCGTTCGCACAGCTCAAGGGCATTGCGGTGTCGACCGAGTTCTGAATAGACAGCTGCAAGGCTCTGCATACCTGTCAAGGTGGTGGGGTGCTCCTCCCCAAGGACCTTTTGGGAGAGGGTCAAACTCTCTTCGAGCAGCACCAGAGCATCGTGGAATCGACCAAGGCTCGAATACATATGAGCGAGAGCTTGCATATTGTGAAGAGTGTTGGGATGCTCTTCTCTGCGAATATCCTTGTCCAATTTCAGAACCTCTTCATCTAGCTGAAGGGCCTTGTGATGTTGACTGAGGTTTGAATAGCTGCGAGCAAGGGCTCCCATGCTGAAAAGAGTGAGCGAATGCTCCTCACCCTGAGTCCGCTTCATGAGCTTTAGAACCTCTTCATTTAGCTCAAGAGCAAGAAGGTGATGACCAAGGTCCGAATAGTTGCGAGCAAGGCTTTGCATGGTTATTACGGTGTATGGATGATCCTCGCCAAGAGTCTGTTGGCATAGGATTAGAACTTTCTCATTCAGTTCCCGGGAATTGTCATGCTGGCCAAGGTCTGAATAGATGAGAGCAAGGCTTTGCATCGTCTCAAGAGTGGGTGGGTGCTCATCTGCAAGAATCCGTTTGTTCAGCTCCAGGGCTTCCTTATTCACCTCCAAGGCTTTGCCCTCTTTCCCAAGCCGTAAATAGGTGGAAGCCAGCCACCGTAAGTTGTGAATTATTTGCGGATCGTCCTCTCCAAAAATTTGCTTGTGCAGTTCCAAAGCTCGCTCATTCAGCTCAAGGGCATCATTGTGCCGGCCAAGCTCTGAATAGGCATTAGCAAGGCCACGTATGCATCCAAGTGTGTGAAGGTGGTCGGTGCCGAAGAGCTCCTCGATTTCCGTTAGCGCTTGCTGATACAAATCACAGATCTTATGCGGCGAGCCACCGTCCAGGAACACATCTGCAATACCAGGTAAAAGCGTGCAATGTAGTCGGATACCTAGCGCCACGGACGCTTGAATGTGAGGAACGAGGGATTTCCATTGAATAAAATCTAAGGAACTCCTTCCTCTAGGAATTGCAAGAGTGAGGAGCGTTTGTGTGGCGTGTATCATCTCTTCGTCATGCTGGGAGTACCCTTGCGCCCATTGTTGTACGAGAGGATGGAGCGAGAAAGTGAGTTGAGCCGGATTAAACTCAAGAAGGGAGAAGGACTGAAGCTCCCCGACGAGTGTTCGAAAGCGAATGATGTCCCATGTCGAGTCAAATGCCGTGAAACTTGAGAGCAAATTGGCAAGAATAGGAGGAACCGCATTTTCATCCTGATCGACATAGACCTCCCAAGCACTTTCGAGTATGCGAGACGGAATGGCATCATGATGCATGAAACTAAAGAGTTTGAGGAGTAGTGTCGCATTCGAGGACAGTTTGTTGAAACTGATTGCCCATGTTGTATACACGGAATATCGATAGTCGCCCGTCGTCTGGGCAGATTCGTCTTGAAGCAGCTGGTTGCGATTTCTCCTGTATAGAGGCAGATATTCGCTAAGACTGCACAGACCCTTCGCAATAAATGCACGAGCTTGAATAATCGCCAAAGCTAGGCACCCGAGTTCCTGAAACATGACCATCAAGAATGAGAGAAGCACATTAAATACTATAAGTGCTAACCTGAACAATTTCGACCGCGATTTCTGGTCCATCGGGGACTTCTCTAGCCGCCACGCCTCTCAACAACAGCTCTGTCGCATCATTCAACTCCAGTCGATCGACCCAGATGCTGCATTTTGGCGCATGAATGCACACCTCCCGATTGCGGGTGGTGATAATAACATTTCCATGCGACCACGATATATATGGCCCAAGATTAAGGGAAGGGTCGTCTGCATTGTCGAAGAAAAGCAACCATTCCTCTCGTCGGGTCCTTAACATATGAAGAGCATCGTCAAGGGAAGGCTCATCAGATGACCCAGAGGCAATAGCAATCAAGTCGTTCTCCAAAGTAAACTTACTTGAAGCGTCGATGAAGTATACATCGGTGAATCTGAAACAAATGAGTCTATGGAAAATCCAAGGAGAAATGGTAGCCCACCGAGACCTGTTCTGCTGGATAAACTTGAGCCCAAGTTGCGACTTTCCACCTCCGCCAATTCCGTATAAAACAGCGATATGGCACTCTTCAGCACCCGAATTGAAATGCCCACTGAGCTCTCCTAATGCCGCCCGTCTGCCTGTAAAGTACTGGGTGGGTGGTGGACAAACTCTAGGACCCTGGCCTTTAGGTGCAGCAGAGACTTCCCCAGAAATTACTCGGACCAAAATACGACTAGGACGATGGACAAGGTCTTTGAGGAGGTCGTCGATATCTCTGTAGGTACGCGAACTTTGAAGATATGAATATGTATGAGAGACAAGTGCATCGAGGTTCGAAAGGTCGATAGCAAGGTTCTCAAGCCCTTGCTCAACGCTCAACCGACAGAAGACATTGGGTGTATTTCCAAATCGCCGTTCCATGTCATCAGCCAATCGTTCACAGTCAAGAGCAATGCGGGGGAAAAGGTTCACGAGGCCGTCTGAAAGCGACAGGTGACCGGGATGACCGGAGCCAATGCTGACAATGCAGGCAACGTGTCGGCCTGTGAATTCGCGAGCAGCTTCCCTGGTAAGCTCATCGGTGGGATTGTTCCACCGCAGCTCTCCGCCCACAAATGATTCGCTCAGCTGCCCGTCGCGAATGGCGATCGGATTGAAGAGGCCGGGTAGCGCAGTGGTAGCGCGAATTGCTTCGCAAACAGTACAATTGGGGCTGGGGTTTGTGCGAGAACGATAATTTCGAAACAGGCGAGGATGTCCTGCATTGTGAGACGAAGCAGCACACACAAATCTATGTCGTACCTCAGTGGGGGGCAGACGGTAGTGAAGAACATAACTCACGTCTTGCATGTCTCATCCTTTCCAATCATCTTCCTTTCCTCCCCGCCAGAGCAGTAGACCGCGATAAGACCCCCAATTTCTTGCTCAAGCCTGATTGTTCGCTCTGCCGCATCGAAGTCTTCCGAGAAAAGAACCTTGCATAGGCCAACAAACTCTTCAACCAGCTGGTCGCCGGTCATATGAAACACACCACACATCACCGCTAAGAGTCTGAAGCGAGTTAGCCCGAGATCCTGGCAGTTCAACATTGCGCCGTACCCTCCGAATCCTGACCCGCTTATCATGTCAAAATAATCAGAGACTTTTGGTGGATTGGGCAACTGGTGATCCTCTTCGACTCGGTGCATCATCTCCCTGACCATTAGAGCTTGGGTAATGGAACGTATACCTCCACCGTCTAAATAATAAGAAATATTAGCAACTATAATCTTTCGAAGGGCTTACCGAATGATAACAAGCGTAGTCCATCGCCCGAGGATGGGGCAGAGGCAGACATGGGACCAAGCTCAAAGACAGAGAGGAGAGGATTCAACGAACTCCCTGACAAACTAATAAGCAGTCAGGACCCCTGGAAATGAAACCGCTGTGGAAGGGAGAAGCAGGCAGTGACGCTTTTCAACACTGATTTCCGTGGCAGTTTAGCCGCGCTCCAATTTGAATCAAGCGCTCAAGCGCCGGGTTCTCATTCCGTCCGACTCTATTATATCCAAAATGAATGTCCCCAGCTTTCATCGTACTCTCGAAATTTGACTGCTACGCCAACACCCGATAGCCGGCCAACTGACCTGCATCCCACCCATCCTTTCGTCGTTAAGACACAGATAGTCAAAAGATAAAGCTTGAAACCTTATTCAAGTAATTCACAAGCCTGATTTCTTCTTGGGACCGAAGTTCGAGAAAATCAAAAGCGCTGAATGAAAATAATCAACTAGAAGGGGTATTTAAACGTATTTCAACTGTTGTGAAGCGAAAGTTATCAGTTTAAACTATAAATTCACGTAAAAAGCTAGAGATACCTTGATAGCACCTGACAAATTCCCGACGCGGCCGGATAAGCCAGGATGGGCTCTTATCCTTAGCCGACCAAACGAGTTGCCGCTAATTCATAGTAAGATCCAGCACATATTAGTGGGTATTTGGAAATAACTTGGCCAGCATCTATTTATTCAGATGTTAAATCAAGCCAACCGGAAAAATATATATACACGTCGAATGAAACCAACCAGAAATTGATCAGAACATGCATAGACTCACAATCCATTCTTAACGGGGCTCACAGAAGAAGTAAAAGTTCAAACAAAGACGAGAGACAAACGCTTACGAGAATTGTAGGGGGACGATAAAATCACAACTTGGGAAGCTGGCATGGTGGAAGGCAGGAGCAAAGGGGTGCCGGCAGAATGTGGGTCGCTTGAGTGGTTGGTCATGCGTTCAAAATCTGTGACCAGGCTTTCCAAATCTTTACATAACAAGACGAGAAAATCGTTGACCATACTGCGCACTTTCCTTTGCATCGTTCCCTCTAGCCTCCGAAACCTGAATACTATCCATCCCAACAGGCACTCTCAGCGGCACTTCCTTGTCCTTGGCAACTTCAAATATAAACTTGGCACCCGTTGAAGCAAGAGGAGTCTTCTCGTCATACTTCAAGTTATTCCGGACGTATGCAGCTGCGGTCGCACTATATGCTGGAAGAGGAGTTGAAGCTGTCAGAGACTCGAGTCCTCGAGTCTGGAAAGCTCCGAACTCGAGAATGGTGACTTTGATGTTCCATGAGGGATCGAGCTCTTTGGAGAGGGATTCGTGAAAGCCTTCGATGGCGAACTTCCTGTATAAAATCAGGAGAATTAGAGAAGAGAGAAATATAGAAAATGGGGGAGGGGTAACGTACGAGGCACTAAAGTATCCCAAGGCGGGTATACCATTGACTCCAGCAATGCTTGAGGCAACTAACAACCTGCCTCCAGCTGGGCTGTTAACATCTCTAAAGACTCGGATAGCCTCCTTCGCTACATTGACAGGACCCCAGAAGTTCACTTCGAACTGCTTTCGAGCAAGTTCGCCTTCAACACTCTCAATTTCACCCAACACGGTGATACCGCTATTCGAATAGACAATGTCGATACGGCCAAAGTGCTTTACAGCTTCAGCAAAAGCGGCCTTAATATCGTCTATGCTCAGGACGTCAAGTTGAAGAGGAAGGAATTGAGTTTCGGGATAGCGAGAAGAAAGATCCTTCAGGCTATCAGGATCGCGAGCCGTGGCAACGACGATGTCTCCTTGTGCGAGGGCATATTCTGTTGCTGCACGACCTAGGCCAGTACTAGAACCGGTAACTATAAAATAAATCAGAGTTTAGAAACAATCCTGGTGTTACAAAAGTAAGGGATGATACTCACTAAACCAAATTTGAGAAGTAGACATACTGTGAGAACAATGTGAGAATTAGTTTGGTTTTTGGCGAAGTGGAGAAGGAAACTCTTTATACTTCGTAGGATATACAAACTTACTGATATTAAGTTTGCTTGTAAGATAGATTCATGCCCGAGAGTGGCCGCTCAGGTTAATACTGGCTCCTCTATGGTCTGTGTGCGAGAAGGTGCAAAACGGTGCGGACCACTCAGCGACCAAAAATAATCTGGGCTTTGTAACTTATCGGTAAGCATATCAGGTGATCTTGAATAATGGTTACTCACCTTCCGAAGGAGAGTGGGGATAAGAATAGGAAGGTAGTCGGAAAGGATCCGCACAGACTGCAGAGGCAAAATTCTATCAGTTAGACTGAGGGGCAAGTGCCTTGGTCTTCATAATCAGATTATTTCTGAGGATGCAATATCTTTTTGCCGTTGACTACTGTCGGCCACGCGTGGGCATAGACAGCGAAAGAGAGAGCTATCGGCGGAACACATCCGCGGTTGATAGTACTACGTTGGGACTCGAGAATGCGGAAGAAAAGGGCCAGATTTATCAGCGTACCGTAAGAGTACAAGTCCTATGAATGAAAGACAAATAGTAGGGTAGAGAAACACACATAGCTGCTGTCGAGAAATAAATTGTCTTAGCGGAGTGACTGAAGAAAGGGCATGGTTTTCGAGCCGGTCAGCGATAAAGAGGACGTGGTTGGGAAGCGGATGATGCCAATTACATGATGAAAAGTGGTTAAACCGACGGCGTGAGTTAAGAACCCAAAGACGAAATCGGTATCATTCCAAGACGAGAAAGTATTTTGAACTGGGCGAAGAGCCGTCCGCCAGCTCGGGCAACCCAAAGCAAGCAAGAAGGTCTGCGCACGGACAAGCAAAACTCCGCTGTTAATGAAGGCTACCAACTAGGTGTTTAGAGAGGGATCCAGGACATGGTTAGAAGGAGGTCTTCTTTCGAGCGCTTGCCGAGTCTTGAGCCAAGCTCCAAGGTTGGCTCTTACCCTCACATGACGACTTTGACATCCTCCCTCTGCCCTCCGATCTCAACAGTTTGAGTCATTTATGCATCGCAGATACCGCCATTCATCTTCGAAATGCATGAATTCTTCACCATAGAATGACGAAACCAGCGACGACGACGTTTCGGTTCTTGTCACCTGTGTAATTCCAGAGTTCTGGACGACTTTCCACGCCTGTGCACCTGTGCATCGTGTTCAATCTTGTTATGACTTAAGCCAAAGAGAGACTAGACGTCGACAAGCAGGTACCGTCAAAACTCAAATGCCTTTGGAATCACTCAATGAATTCATGCTCTCTTCTCAGCGACAACTCATCTGAACCAATTCAAAGTCAGCCTCAAGGAATTTTTTCCCGGAATTCGTCGCAGGAAGGAAACTCAATCTTATGTTTCCTCACTACCTGCTAGTTCACTTTGCTCTCTTCCATGGTTATCCCAGGGAACGGCCACTTCGGCAAAATCACCTTTGCCAATACCCCACGCCCTCGAGATTTAATCCTTATGCTGTACACACCCTGCTTTTTACCCTCCAAAGCATTCAAAACGTCGCCCATGCCCGACTCCTCTCCTCTCACGTCGGCTTGAACCCATTTCAACATGGGTCTGGCGTATCGCTGGCTCGTTGGAGGAGACTCTCAATGTAATGGCGCCTCAAATGGCGGAAGAATCTGCTTCCCTGAGATAGTACAAGAGAACTGCCAAGAAAAGACCCTTTTCAGGAGTATCTCTATTCAGTACGTCTGCCTCGGTCTGACATTGTTGAATGGTCCATGCTCATGCAGTCCAATATAGATTTTATGCGCCCTTCCAAAGAGATTCCGTAGCAATCGAACAAATTTCAATTCTTTTCGCGCTGGACAGCGGCGGGCAGTGTAGTCGCCTTCGTCCTCCAAATCTAACATATGTGTGCGCCCCTTTATTCTGCATCCTCTCGTAACGAAAATTTGGACGTTTACACGAGTCTAAGATCTTTGTGATGGCTCCGCGTAATTGCCTGCTGGCTGGCTGGCAAAGTGTTTGAAGAGGATGAGCCGACCTTCTATTGGACTCTGCCTTCGTACAGAGGTACTTTATTTGTCAGTAGCAAAGCCGCGTTTTCGTCGAGATGAATTGTCTAACTTCTTTTTGTAATAGAGCGACTGCATCCAGCACAAATGCACCATCATGATCGTAAATGAAGCTAGACATATATTGGGAGAGACGTCGCAATGGGAAGAGGAGATGACAAGAAAGAAACAAGAGACCTCAACGCTCAGAAGTCGCAGAAGGATGACAAGAGAAACGGGACGGCAGAGCAACGGAGGCAGACAAGATACAACTGAGGTGGGTCCGAGAGCCACTGGTGAACGAGTGCTTATCCTTTGACAGCACCGTATCCACGAGTTGAATAAAAATTCATTTATTTGCTGAAACTCTTAACACACAGTGAAGATTCTAAGCAGCAGTAAACGACATTGGCGGTGGCCGCGACGGCTATGTCCTCGTCTGCTGCATCACACTCGCTAGGAGGTTTCTCGGCCTTGTAATATGAAACCTCCCGTAGAGAGGTGCGGAGTTTCAGGAGGTGGCCACATTACCTATTCAGAGGACCATCGCCAGAGTTAGTTCCTATTTATGGCTTATGTCTTGAGGGTCACCTGTTATTTTTGATCGTAGGCTATGCTCAAACCCTTGGTTCTAAATGTATTAAGGTATCCCCGCGGTGATTGCTGAGCCTTTCTTCCTTCAGAAGGAAGCACGCCGCTGGGATAGCGAACCTGTTCTCCACCGCAGTGAACCTCCAGTCTTGAAACACTGTTTGCCCGGAATTTTATGATTTGTTCTCACATTTTCCAAAGGCTATCTTGATGCCGAGCTCGTATAAAAGCTGGGTGTTCACTCCTACTTGGTCTCCACTACCAACAAACAGCCCTTTTCACCAAGCCTACTTTTACAGGTATAGCATCTTTATTTTCTCCTCTTCATATCCACAATACACATTTTCTGACGAGCAGTTTAAAATCCACAGTAACATTTTCAACATGTCCAAGACCGTCGCCTTCGCTACCGTCCTGCTCGCTGCTTCTGGTTTCGTCGATGCTTGCACCCAAGTGCGCGGTACTGGCGATAGCGGCCTTGGAGGGGGCATTCAGATGTGGCTCACCTCAAATGGTGTCGATGTCTGTTACGTCAAGAAAACTGGCGACAACATGTCGGGATCTATGACTTGCAACGCCGGATATTCTGCAAATTTCCAGTGGGGTGCTATCACCGGCGGTGTTAACATCCAATATGTTGGTCCTGGTGGACCATTGAACTTCAATGCTGTGACAGACTGTGATAATTGGAATTGCTGTGGTGGCGAGAGTAAGTGATATCCCTGATAATCTGACTGTGAACTTTCAGAATTCTGACTATCCCACTTTGTGCTATAGCTATCCCTTGTAATTGCTGGACCTGCTCGATTAGCGCTCAACTTGACGGCTGTTGAGCAAGGATGAACTTGGGGGATGGCCTTTACCTCGACACTGCCCCTTTCGGCCTTTTCTTTCCATATTCTTATTTTCTGTAGAGAAATGGTTAAAGAACTTCTCCCCCTATCTTTTCAAGTCGAGTAATCACTTTATAGAGAGTACATTTCTACTTAGGTCGTGTAGCTTTCGTACGATTCGCTCGGACAAATCATATTATTTTCCTCATTTCTTCTTTTTAAGTAAGGGTAACTCCTTCTGAATGTGTTAGTATGTCAAACAGTGGTATGATGAGTTCGAAAGAAAGCATGTTAAATCCTCATCTTATTCTCCCTTCAGTGCCCGGAAAACAACCTCAAAAAATGGCGAGCGAGTAAAATATAACCAAGAGGGGTTGCTCAAGTGAAAAGCAATTGGCAGCAACGGCGACGGCAATTCCCTTGTTGCGTAGATGGAATGTCAGCGATTGCTGTTGAAGGTTGCCTTCGTTCCGTCGAGTACATACCGCTGTCCTTACATAATAATTAAATCGTTGTCTTTCGTCTTCCATCCTCGCGTCGTAACTCGAGCCTTGTGCTTTCTTCTGCGTTCGTTTCCCCTTGCGGGCGTTCTCACGCTCCTCTCGATACCCTCGTTCAACAATTGCCTCATCGTAACCTGTCGTTCACTTGAGCTTAGAGAATTGCATCACCGGGTAACTCCAACACCTTATCAATCCTGGACAATATGTCGTAGTCGGAGATATACGAATATTTTCGCACAGAAACACACTCCGTGTGCGTTTGGACCAGGAATGTATGGGTAAGGACTTAAATTTGAGCTATTCTAATCGCTAGGAAACTTTACAATGCAGGAATTGATTCACCTGGAATCTTGGCCTCTCGGAGATTTCAGCTTTCCGGACTGAGACAGAAGTCAGCATGATGAAACAAGAGTACCGCTGCCACGGATTCATCAGTCTACTGCTTCCACCATGGCGAAAATTTATGTATTCATCCTGCCACCGTCTTCAACTTCTGCTAGGATGACAAGTTAGATGTTAGAAACTGGGCGTTCTTGTCTTTTAATGGATTCCGAACACCTTGGAGCCTGGCGTTCGTAACCTTCTATTTTTTACTATTTCTGTACCGTCGAAGACTTTGGACGAAGCAAGAGCCCTTTACCACCGTCACCGTTTTCGACTGGTCTGCGGACTTCTCACTATAAAAATGACCAGTGAGGGCATCTTACAGGCCACTAACCACCAAACCCATTGTCCAAACAATGGCGATGAAATTGACCTTCGTTACCTTTCTCATAGTTATACTAGCCCTTGTGAGCATGGCAAATGGGGCGCCTGTCAATAGCCTTTTAGTAAGTTGTACAACCAGGCATCGAATTTTCTACAACCCTCTCATCTCGAATCAGAATAGGCTTCTTTCTGTCAACCCTTTCTCGACGGTCTCTCAAATCTTCATGAATTCAATCGAAATCTTCGTCAAGAAAGGAGGTATGTTGGGTGCCTTATACTTCAATCGTTCATTGAACATCCTCTTTTTGCTTGAAGACGTTTTGGTACTCACGGATGCTCCTGGTACTTCTGAAATCAAAATCACCCTTGACGATATGATTGGTGGAGACGATGAAGGCACCATCGAGGTCTATGATATCAGAGCCTCTACACCCTCAGGGTTCGAGATCGGTGGGAATCATGAAGCGGTATTCAAATGGTTTGATCCAGGCCAACATCGGGATCCGAATACGCTGAAAACTGAAGCTGACAACGTCGACCGGGTCAAAGAGCTTTACGGAAGGCACTTGAATGGTTACTTAATGAAGAAAGTCCACGGGCAAGAGTGCAAGAATACGCCCGAGGGAAAAGCTGCCAACAGCCCTGAGGCGAAGGCTGCATTGGAAAGGAAGCTGGCTCCAATGGTCATAGACGAGGTGATTCGTTATGCTTGTGAAGTTTCAGGCGGGAGCCAAGGGTTGAGCCCAATTGTTCACCGGTGTGTATTTTTCCCTTGTCCATTTTGAACCCTAGGTCCGAGAGATTGTACTTACATACATTTTTAGGGATTTGAACCCGACTAACATCAGATACGTCGTCGAGAATAATGTCATTACAAGCGCTCGCCTTATCGACTGGTAAGTGTCATGCATCATAGACTCCCTCGAATCGGCCAACATTCTGAACCTTCTCAAAGGGGTGTCGTCGATCCACCTATCGCTTCGCAGGCGGATAACTTTTGCTTAAGCGCTGACAAAATTTCCGCTTGGGTACGTTTCCTCTAGACGTTTTTGCTTGCTAGTCACTCAACTTTAAATAGAGGGCATCAGAATTGGAACTTGCTCCGAAGCATGAAAGAGGAACTCGATGGCTCCAGTTTGGTTGTTTTTAATACATCCAAAGTGCTTTCCGAAGGCTTGGATTATTAGTGGCCGCATTTGGGTTCCCTTACTAGCGGACTCCACTACTGCTTTTATGGATACAACTCTTGCCTAATATATCAGTTACTGCCATGGAAGCCTGGCGATTCCTGACGCCCGTCAGCCTACGAATCAGAATCGTTGCATAGAATTCAATATCATTAATCTTTTGAGCGAATAGTATGCTACATTGTATTAAATGGGAGACTTAACGACAAATTCGTTACAAAGTGAACGTGCATAATAGCCCAGGATCGTCTTAATTTCTCTTGTTTCCTTACCGAAAGGACGGTAGATGATAGATCTACAGAGCATTTGTCTCAGGTAATAGGTCGTTCCACTGAAAATCAAGAGATTGAGAGATACCGGCCAAATAACTCACAAAGTGAGGATTTCCAGCTCCTTGATAGTTAGTAAGCCAGTAGTTACCTTCAACAGCGACAATCTCACTTGATTCCCTCTTGTGTGGAAGGCTGGTAGATAGCGGAGTAATAGCTGGATGAGAATTGCCACCACCAAGACCACGGTACCAACCAGTCCTCCATAAATGATGACCTGAGATATAACAAAGACCACTGAGTAGAATTCCGGAATGGCGTATAATATTGCTACGGTCACAGGTCCCGATTTCTGAATGCGTCGCTACACGTATGCACCTCAATAAATTTTAGGGCAAGGCTGTGAGTGAAGGGACAAACTTGAAGTTCAGTAAGTGGCAAACCCTCGTAGTACATCCGATTGATTATGCACCAGACCAGGATGATGAAAGGGTGAATGAGCCTCATCGATAGCTGTGAGGAAGGAGAAGCCGACCAAGTAAGCCTTGCATGACTCCAGTTAGTCTAAGAATTCATGTTAAATTTCCCAACAGGAAACCTACCCAATGGCTGCTAGGAGCTGCGTCAGTAAACTAATAAGTGCAGTGAAGATAAATTAGATGAGGTGGTCGCACACTGTTCATGATCATCTTAGACCGTTTCTCGAGACTTTCAGAGTGATATTCTAAGTCTTTGGGACGGAGGTGAGGCTTTGTCGCGAGCTCGTGGAGGAGGGGATAGAGCGTCGAATGTCGGAGGATGAACCTACTACCATTAAGTGATGACCTTCGAAAGTCTGCGAATAGATTAGACATTCTGTAGTGGAAACAGGGGGAGGACGAAGGAGCAATCTCCAGCTTCAGCTGACTTTTAAAGGATTCAACTTGCAACTGAAGCGTGGACGAGAGTAGACTTAACTGTGACATGTCTCCATTAGGGAATTTTTGCGTTGGGAGTGGAGCCTCGTGGCGTTTATGCAAATAGTTTGTCAATGCCTATCATCCGTTGCCTCTGCGCTATCATCTCTTTCAGGGCGACTCTCTCTTGCGTCTGGTTCTATGTTACAACCCCTTTCAAGTGCCATGCGCCTCATGTGTGCGAATAAATCTTTGGTTGGTTCTATTGTTGATAGTGCAATGCAATTTGGGCGTCGTCGTAAGATCTTGGGCAAATTGAGGTTTGACTCAAGGAGTTCCAGCCAATCGTGTCATGTGTTTTCACCTCCTCCCCCTCCTCCTGACTCCACTGTATATGCTCACTAAGGCGAAACCTCTGATAATGCGTGTCTCAGGAAAGTCGCGAAGAATGAGTTCTATGGCCCAGGATAGATACATCGAGAAATTTGTATCCCTTGCTGTGGTTCTACAGCTTCAAATGAGTTGGGCTGATCAACCATCTCAATTTTTCAGACATTCTATATAGTTAAATAGCCCATGTGGGCGATATTATGCAGAATCGTGGATAAAAACTGAACAACGGAACAAAAGCAGTCATTAGCGAAAGTGGCATAGCCTCCCGGTTACTCCGTCAGCGTATTCTCGCCAAAAAGAGAAAAAGTGGTAGGTCTATCACAGCAGCAGTAAAAGCTCTCTAATGATTCATAAGTCCCAAATCCAGAGGGTAACAGCATATTGGAATACCGCACTTGCACGAACATTCCACAACTGGGCCGCATGAAGAGAAAGAGTATGAGGGAGAAAAATAATGATCGACTGGAGGGGGAGGGAGTCTCACAAAACGAACGAACCTCCTTTTACTGGATATACTGAAAAACCTTTTTATTCTCTTGCATCATGGAGTTCATATTTTCGAAGACTTTGTGGGGCAGTCTATCCTGTCGTTGCTTTTCTGGGAGTGAAAGCGTACGAAGGCCAAACAGAATGACGAACTTAGTGGTGCTCTAATAAACAATGAGACAATGGAATTCGTCATAAACTCGAGGTACGCCAATATTTAATGAACTGAGGGGACGCAATGGTTGAGCAGGTAGCTTGAACTGCTTTTCCTGTACTTGATGTTTGCCCTGTACTTTCCTGAGATTGCCTTGAAGTGGAATCAGTATTGATACCTGCCAATACTCGGATTTCAGAGTAAACATCAGTGGCTCCGTCCCGGGGAAAAGACAAAAACCTTACAAGGTGCACTCGTTGAGTCTTCGTTCGACCAGTGGACATAACAGATAAGATAACATGGACTGGCGGTGGGAAATAACTGGTTCAAGGGGTCTGACTTAAGGCAGCATGTGCTCGTGCATGAGCAGGCGCGACAGGTACACCTACCAATGCGCCGCATTGTTCCTCTACAGGCTGCCAGTGAGGATCATGGAACAGAGTGTGTCGAGCTAATCATTTTTAAAAGGACAGTGGCTTGTCTGCGGTATGTTAAGCCTGAGGAAATAGCACAGCACCAGAACCACAGGCAATCCGCCTTGTTGAGTCATGTGAGTTCCCACCCAGACAAAAGTCCGAAAGTATCGTGGAGTCTGAGAATCGGAAATAAACGAAGATGTAATCCTCGCGCTATTCGCCGCTCACGGGAACCCCAGGTATTCAAGGCTGACTCTTCGTCAAATCTGCAGTGTTGTGAGTCGACAATTGTCGACAGGACTGAGACAGACAGAACAGGCCAAAAAGGTCTATAAGAGTTCGAGGATATCCAAGGTGAGTGGAAGTAGAGAGCAAGAAGCGTAAGTACGGAAGCAGTATGTTATCGAGGAGTAAGGACCATTCTTACAAGTGTCAACGTTGGTCAGCACTTGCTCATTATCAACTCCAAAATTCAGGGACCTATTGAGTAAGAGATATTGACGGCACCTGCCACGGCTTCTTCCTTGTTTTTTCATTGGGAAAGGTTCAATCATGATCAGAGCGCCGACAATCCATCATCACCTTGGGCCCGGAGGTTGCGGCCTGGAGTTGGTGTTTGCAACGCTTGATTTTTGAGTATTCCTTCACCGTCGGACATTTCACAAGGTATGAATTGTACTGGTGTGACCGTTTTCACCTGGCCTCTCACTATAAAAGGAACTGGCGAGGACGCCTTACAGGCCAGAGACAAAGCAGATTCAATACCTAAACAACCGTGATGAAACTAGATCTAGTTCCTTCGCTCATCGCTGCATTGGCCCTTGTGAGCGTAGTAAACGGAGTACCTGTTAACAATCTTTTGGTAAGCTGTATACCCAGGCCTCGGATTTACAAAACTCTCTCATCCCAAATCAGAATGAGCTTCTCTCTGTTAACCCTTTCTACACCGTATCTCAAATCTTCATGAATTCGATCGAACACTTCCTTGAGAAAGGAGGTAAGTTGATGCTCTCACACTTCGATCCTTCATAAACAGAGTTTTTTTTTTTTTGGTAGACGTTTTGCCACTCAGAGATCCTTCTGATACCTCAGATATCAGTATTACCTTGGGCAAACAGATTGGTGGAGACGACGAAGGCACCGTTGAGGTCTTTGATATCGGTGCTTCTACACCCGCAGGATTCCAGATCGGTGGAGACCACGAAGCAGTATACAAATATTTCAATCCTGGTCAACATAAGAATCCGGATACGTGGAAACCCGAAGTGGATAATGTCAATCGGATCAAAGAGCTTTACGGAAGGAACAACAATGGGTATCTAATGAAGAAGATCCAGGGACCAGAGTGTAAAGACACGCCTGAGGGAAAAGCTGCCAACACCCCCGAGCTGAAGTTAGCTCTGGAAAATAGACTGGCTCCAATGGTAATAGACGAGATAGTTCGTTATGCTTGTGAGGTTTCAGGTGGGAGCCAAGGGTCGAGCCCCATTGTTCACCGGTGTGTATTGTCCCCTGCCCATATTAATTTGTGGCTCCGAAAGATCATACTCATGTAAATTTTTAGGGATTTGAACCCAACCAACATCAGATACGTTGTCGAGAATAATGTCATTACCAGCGCTCGGCTCATTGACTGGTAGGTGTTACGCATTTTTGACCATCTCAAATTCTGAACGTTTTTGAAGGGGTGTCGTCGATAAACCTTACACCGAGGCAGATAACTTTTGCTTAAGCCCTGAAAAAATTGAGCTTTGGGTACGGTTTTTCTAGAAATTTTACTCCTCAGTCACTCAAATTGAAACAGAAAGCTTCGGAATTGGAAGCGGCTGCAAAGCGTGAAAGAGATACTCGATGGTCCCAGTTCCGCTGTAAATTTTAAAGTCCTCTCCGGAGGCCTGGATTATCAGGGGCCACATTTTTGTTTCTCTAGAATACAGGTTTTACTAAATATCCCAGTCACTAACGCAGAGGCATTCTTGCTTCTATACCGTTAGTATGTCAGTTATTTCCGACGGCGAAAACCTTACTTGATGCCGTTTTGTTTTAAAACTCGGCAAGCAGTGGAGCAAGAGCTGAACGAGAATCTCCATCGCTAGGACCGCAGTACCAACCAATCCTCCATAAATGATGACCTGGGATGTAACAATGACCACTGAGTAGAACTCCGGAATGGCATATAATATTGCTACCATCGCGTGTCCCGATCTCTGAATGCGTCGATACACGTATGTCCCTCAACAAACTTTAGGGCAAGGCTGTGGGTGAAGGGACAAACCTGAAGTTCAGTAAGTGGCAAACCCGACCTAAACCCAAGTTCGCTCTTACCTTCATGCAATGACCTTGGCGTCATACATCTGCTTTCCCATATCAGCAATCTGTGACGTTTAAGCATCGCAGATACCGCCAGTCGCCTTCGAAATTCCAGGATTTTTCATCATGGCACGACCAAACCAGCCACGACGGCAATTCGTGTTCTGTCACCCGTTTATGTCCAATATTCAGGGCAACCTTTACGCTTGGATATCTGCGCAGCACTTTCCACCATCGTGCTGCTTGGAGAAAACAAGAGGTTAGCCGTCAGTGAGAAGGTGTGGTTAAACGAAATGCATTTGGAATACTTTACCTTGTATTCACGCCCTGTTTTCAGGGACAGCCCGTCTGCATTGGTTCCTAATCAACTACGCCGATCCAACTCATGAAAAATGTTGAATGAAGAAACTTCTGCCCTCCTTTCGCCGTCGTCTTCGAGACTAACCAGATGATTCTCTTTCCCTTGCGTGGCGAACACGACAGCTCGGCCACTTCGACAAAGTCTCCTTCACCTATACGTTGCACCTCTGGGAGACAAACTAGAAATGAATTCTGGTCACTTCATCCAAGACCTTCGAAGGTCAGTCCCTCGTTCTCCACATCGAGCGTACTGGTGTCCCAATGGTGCGGACTCTAGACTGTGGCCGTTTTCCGACCGCCCACGAATTCCCGGTCTGGATACATGAAGTATCTACGAAAGACCTTCTGGATGAAGATTTTACCTCGTTATTATCCATGCCTCCTCCAGCAGCTCGCCGAGATTTCATCTTGCTCCACGACCTGATGTCATTCCACCCAATGTCGACGTTGACCCTCACTCCGGAGGTACTGTGGCATTCAAACAAGTCGCTGTTTCCTCTGGTTCGGCGGCAGGGGACGTCCTTTTCTCCTTCATCCCTAAGTCCCTCACCTGTACAGTCTCTGGTATTCCGCCACCTCTCCGAATGACTCCGCTGCTCCTTCTCCTCTTAACGTTACCTCGACCAATGCACTTCCTCCGTCCTCGAGCGACTCGGGTTTCGGACTGTTCGTCCAATCGTTCATGGCAGCAACTCTTTATTGGCCCGTTCGACTGGTTTTTAACATGTGAACATTCGTATCTGCCGATTGCGTACTGTCCGAGGATGAGAGCTATGCCATAAGATCACGGGAATTGACGAAGTCGCACGTGTGTAGGAGTCTAGTCGAGATGTGTGGGAACATTCGAAGAACGATGTTCGCGAGCGCGAAATGGTATGCTCATGTACTCCTGTGTTGACTGATTCTGATAATTACACTCAGATACGCAACGTGTGCAGTTTGTAGGTCGTTGACTCCAGCCACGGAATACATGTTCTGTATAATCCGTATTTGATTTGCTGTACTCGTAGAACCGAATAATCTCGTACCTTTGCAACAGTCAGGACACGAACAAGGACATTCGAAATTGGACTATATATTAACTGTTTACTCATACAAGTACAATTCCTTCAGAGTCAAAGTGTTCAACGTGTCATGCCCTCCTCGCTTTGGTCCTGGTACCCTAAATGCCTTCTCATCTTGCGTCCTCGATAATCCTCCCAGCCTTGAGCTCTCCCATGGTCTATGATATTCGTCACGTAAAACTTGCCTTCTCGCCCGTTCCACGGCCTGCAAGCTGTAACGTGTATCTGGATGATCCTCACCCAGGATGCGTCTACGTATTTCTAGAGTCCTCTCGTGAAGGTCAAGAGCGTTGCGGTGCTGGCCGAGGGCCAAATAGGTGTAAGCGAGGTTGTTCATGCTTGTAAGGGTGTCTGGATGCTCCTCTCCAAGGATCTGCTTCCGCGGCTTCAGAACATGCTCGTTCAGCTCAAGAGCGTTGCGGTGTTGGCCGAGGTCTGAATAGGTGTTTGCAAGGTGGCCCATGCATGTAAGGGTGTCTGGATGTTCCTCTCCAAGAATCTGCTTCCGCAGCTTCAGAACATGCTCGTTCAGCTCAAGAGCCTTGCGGTGCTGGCCAAGGTGCGAATAGGTGTTCGCAAGGTTGCCCATGCATGTAAGGGTGTGTGGATGCTCCTCTCCAAGGATCCGCCGATGCAGCTTCAGAACCTGCTCGTTCAGCTCATGAGCCTTGCGGTGCTGGCCGAGGTGCGAATAGGTCCAAGCAAGGGTGCTCATGCTTGTGAGGGTGTCTGGATGCTCCTCTCCAAGGATCCGCTTCTGCAGCTTCAGAACATGCTCGTTCAGCTCATGAGCCTTGCGGTGCAGGCCGAGGTGTGAATAGGTAAGCGCAAGGCCGCTCATGCTTGCAAGGGTGTCTGGATGCTCCTCTCCAAGGATCCGCTTCCGCAGCTTCTCAACCTGCTCGTTCAGCTCAAGAGCCTTGCAGTGCTGGCCGAGGTCCGAATAGGTCCAAGCAAGGGTGCTCATGCTTTGAAGGGTGCCTGGATGGCTGGCACCCAATCTTTGCTGTCTCTCCGTCAATTCTTTTTGGCCAACATCGTAACGCTGACGTAATAGGCCGCCGCACCGGAACACCTCTTGCATACGTGATAGAAGAGTATAGTGTGAAGTAATCCCTGGTACAATAGATTCACGAAGGTGAGGAACAAGAGATCTCATTCGCATGTTATCCAATATGCTGTCGCCGATTGGAGTAGCAAGAGAGAGAAGTGTTTGGGCTGCACGGGCGTTGTCTTGATACCGTTGAGAATGACCTCGTGCCCATTCTTGCACAAGCGGATGAAGTGAGAATGTGTGCTGGACTTGGTCAAACTCAAGAAGTGAGAAAGATACGAGCTCCCCAACGAGCCTCCGAAAGCGAAGGATGTCCCAGGTCAAATCAACTGCTGTGAAGCTTGACAGCAAATTGATGAGAACCGGGGGAACAGCATCTTCATCCGATTGAGAGTAAACCTCCCAGGCATCTTGAAACAGGCGTGATGGAATGGCGTCATGATGCATGCAACTAAGAAGTTCGAGAAGGAGTGCCGCATTCGGAGAAAGTTGGTTGAAACTGATCGTCCAAGTGGTGAACACTGAATATTGGTAGTCATCTGTCTTCTGAGCGCAGTCATGTTCTAGAAGACTTTTGCGATTCCGCAAATAAAGAGGTAGGTATTCGCTGATAGTACAGTGGCCCTTGGCAATAAATGCGCGTGCTTGAGTGATAGCCAAAGCCAAATAGCCAAGTTCCTGAGATAGAAAGGTTAACGCAGAATAGGTTATATAATGACGACAAATACTAGCATGAACAATGCGGATAGCAATAGCTTGCTCTTCAGAACCTCTTCCGGCCGACAACCCTCTAAGCAACAGCACTTTCGCATCCTCCAAATCCAAGCGATCCACCCATATGCTACAGTTCGGGGCATGAGAGCATAACTCCCGATTACGAGTCGTAATGAGAACATTGCCGTGCGACCATGAGAGATAAGGCCGCAGATTGAGGGAAGGGTCATCCGCGTTATCGAAGAAGAGCAGCCAATCATCTTGTCGAGACCTCAACATACGAAGAGCATCATTGACCGAGGGTTGTGGTCAGAAGACTCCATGGCGATGGCGGCCAAATCGTTCTCGAGGGTAAGCTTGCTTGAAGCGTCGATGAAATAAACGTCGGAGAATCTAAAATGGATATAAGCTCATACATGTTGTGTTGATGAAAGAGAGCTCACCGAGACTTGTTCTGACGAATAAATTCGAGCCCCATCTGTGTCTTCCCACTACCTCCCATGCCGTGAAGGACAGCAGTACGACACTCGTCACTGCTCGGATGAAAATGATACTCAAGCTGCGCCAACGGCCGTCGTCTTCCCGTAAAATATTGGGTCGGTGGCGGACAGGCTCGTGGACCCACGACTTCCGGCGCACTGGAGACTTCCCCAGAGATCATCTTCGCAACAATACGTCTAGGTCGACGAACCAGATCCGAAAGCATGGAATCAATGTCTCGGTGTGCGCGCGCTCCTTGGAGGTATGAGGATGTATGAGACACCATCGCTTCGAGATCTGAGAGACTCATCGCGAGGTTCTGCAGCCCTTGCTCAACGCTTAGTCTCCAAAGCACATCCGGCGCATTTCCGAATCGACGCTCCATATCATCAGCGAGCCGCTCGCAGTCTAGAGCAATGCGAGGAAACAGATCTTCAAGTCCTTTGGCGAGCGACAGGTGGCCGGGATGGCCGGAGCCAATGCTGATAATGCAAGCGACATGACGGCCTTGGAACTCGCGAGCAGCCTCTCTCGTGAGCTCATCGGTAGGATTGTTCCATCGCAGCTCTCCACCAACAAATGTCTCGCTAAGGTGCTTGTCCCAAATGACGATTGGAGTAAAGAGACCAGGCAGAGCAGTAGTGGCGCGAATTGCTTCACGGATTGTGCAGTCGGGACTAGGATTGCTGCGAGAGCGATAGGTCCGAAAGAGACGTGGATGCCCAGCATTATGAGACGATGCGGCACAGACAAATCTACATGTGATGGTCAGTGGAGTGCTGGAATTATAGACTGGGACTCACGTTTTACATGGGTTATCCTGGGAGATCATCTTCTTCTCTTCTCCACCAGAAGTGTAGGTTGCGACGAGTCTTTTGATCTCTCTCTCGAGCTTCCTTGTTCGTTGCCCGACGTCCAGGTCATGCGAGAAAAGAACCTTGCACAAGCCCACAAACTCTTGAACCAGTTGGTCGCCCGTCATATGAAGTACACCACACATAACGGCTAAAATTCTGGGGTTCGTGAGGACGACGTTCCAGCAGCTCAATTCAGTGACTTACCCTCCCAGCCCTGATCCGCATACCATATCGAAATACTCAGAGACCTTGGGTGGATTAGGAAGTTGATGGTCATCTTCTACGCGGTGCATCATTTCTCTGACCATAAGGGCCAGTGTAATGGAACGTATGCCTCCACCGTCTAAAGAAACAAGAAACATGAGAAAAGTACCCACAGCGCAGCCTCAGGGACTGACCGAACGATAGCAAACGAATCCCGTCACTTTGGTGAGAAATAGACGCTGCCATACAAGCACGTTTTGGTGGTGGGAGTGACAAATGTTGGTGATAAGTTCCCAGTGAGATGGGAGTGGTAGACGAAGGTCATGAAATAACGTGGTAGCGGGCAGGAGCAAGCAGTGCCGGCCAATGTGGGTCACTGGACCGGAGCTTCCTACATGACTTTCACCGTTCCCCATCGTTAAGCTTCTAGCTCTGATTTGGATCTACACAATAAAAGCGTTCTAGTGCCATTCGGATGAGTCCATGACGTCCCTGCAGTATGGTCAATTCCCGGCTAGACAGTTCTGTTCACAATCCACCTACTGGTGTTCGCCAAATAAAGAAAAAAATCTACAGAGAAATGTTGCATAGTTCCTACAGATCGACCAATACCTAAATGCTACAAAATTTAAAAATAGGGACCCATGAAGAAAGCTTTAAAAACCCAGCCAGGAATCACACTCAAAACACATCCTTCAAAAGAAACCAGTGATCCCAACCCTTTCGACCAAAGAACCGTCCCTTTCCACACCACCTACACAGGAACATACATGAATTTCGCTACCGTCTGTGCCATCGTCCTCAAGGGGTTCTTCACAACATCTACCGTCTCTCCCGTGGGAAACTGTCCATACCAGCTACCCGTCAACCATCTTTACCTCTCCACCAACTCTCCTGCACGATCCCAAAACTTGTAAGCCCCGTCTCGGTCAGGGAGCCTTGAAATGAGGCCAGATTCCGTTTTGATGTAAAGAACAACGTCCTCACAAGGTCCTCTGGGCGAAGTCTTTGCGCATCTTTTCGACTGAGAAAGTAACCAAAAAAAATCTAATCATCCAATTCCCCCTCAATCAACCCTCTCAACCTCCTTGATATCTCCGAGCCATTATACAAGCTCAGCTGCATCACACATGCTTTGAGTGTAGGCGGGAACAAAGGGATAAGGTCTTGCTTGACGGTATCGACGACCGTTCTCTCATTTATAATGGAAAGCATCTCATTCCGATCTGAATCCGAAGTATTGAAGGGACGTGAATTCAGGGAGTGTTACCCTCGGGATAGCCAATCATCAAATCCATTACCCCCAATGCTGGTTTACATGGTACACGGTCGAGAGGTTCTTTTGGGATGATGAGGTAGTAGTTTTGATGCGCTCAAAGTTGTTTGAGAGAGTGCTGGGCGATGGGAGGAAGGGAAGGGAGGTTGTAAAAGACCAATCCATGTTAAGGAGATCAGATTGGTAAGCTGGCCTAGGCTTGTTTTGAGAAGTTTGGATACCGCTTTCAAATATGGTTTTCGAAGAATCGAACAATGGATTCGAGACACTGGTGATTGGTTCTGCAATGAGGAACCGTTGCGCTCCCTCTGTGGTCTGCAAAGATGCTGTATAATACAGTCACCTCATCGACCTAGGGTGAAATAAATTCAGGTTGACTTTCCAAGGTAAAAGCATGAAGATACTTATACAAGGAGTACACCAACTTCGAAATCCTTCACGGTGACATTGCAGTCACTGGATCTACATCCGCCGTAACCTTAATAACGGCTATCTTGATATAGTTCCGAATGTCAAGAAAGGGACAATGCTCCATGCTCCTATCCTGTAGAGAGAGAGAGAGGCAAGAGAGGAGAGCTGCTGGGCCCCTCCTAAGCACGTAGCTGGGGTGCATGCAGATGGCTCATCATCCAACTCATTCATCTCCTGAAGCTTACACATACCAAGTAGAATTTCCTCAGAGTTCGGAGAAAGGAGACTACTCGCAGACGGTCATGTAGGAATACAAGCGATTAGGACAAAGTGTCGTGGAATTGAACCGCAGTGCAGTATTGAGAAAGGTGCTGCCTAGAAATAACATCAAGACTGTTAGGCCGACATCGAGTATACGTAGGAAAGAAGTTGTTCAGCGACGGACCAAGGGTGCGGTCTGAGGTCAACCATGTTCCCTTGAGCGCTTGCAGAGCCACCTGAAACCAAGTTGGCCCTTACCTCCATACAACCAGCTTGGCGCCATACCTCTGCTTTCCGATCTCAGTAACTTCTGAGATTTAAACGTCGCAGATACCACTAGTCGTCTTCGAAACACCTGGATTTTCCATAATGACATGACCAAACTAGCCAAGACGTCACCTCGTTTTTCCGTCCCAGTGTATTTGCAGAATTCGGGAGAACTTTCGCATCTGGCTACCTGCGCATCAAGTTCTGCCATAGTACTGCTTAGAGGAACAAGGGGTTAGATGTCGGTGAGGAGGTGCGGTCAAACGAAACGCATTTGGAATACTTTATTTTGTATTCACGCTCCTTTTTTTTTCAGGGATAGCCCGTCTGCGTCGGTTCATAATCAGCCCTGCCGGCATAATTCAAGAAACACCCTTCAACTCTTCGTTCGCCATCGCCTTTGAGGCCAGCCAGATTCTTCTGTCCCTTGCATGGCGACCACGGCAAAAGGACTGCATCGACAAAGTCTCTTTCACCTATACGTTGAACCCTCCAGGAGACAAACTAGACATGAATTCTGGCCACTTCATTCAAGACCTTCGAACTTCGGTCCCTCGTTTTCCACGTCGAGCGCGCTATTATCTCCAGAAGAACATGCGGATGAAGATTTCGGCTCGTTTTTATCCACGCCTCCTCTAGTAGCCCGCCCAAATTTCATCTTGCTCCACGCCCAGATGCCATTCTGCGTGATATGGACGTTTACGTTCTCTCCAGAGGGTCCTGTGACATTCAAACAAGTCGCTGTCTCCTCTGGCTTGGCGGTAGAAGACATGCTTCTCTCTGTCATTCCCTAAGTCCTTCAACTGTACAATCTCTGGCGTTCTGCCACCTCTCTGAATGACTCCGCTGCTCCTTCTCCTCTTAACGTTACCTCGACCAATGCACTTCCTCCGTTCTCGAGCGACTCGGGTTTCGGACTGTTCGTCCAATCTTTCATGACCGCAGGTCTTTATTTCACAGCTCAGTTCGACCGGCCTTTAACGTGGGAACATTCGTATCAGCCGATTCCGTGCCGTCCGACGATGAGACCGCTATGCCGTAGGATCACGGAAAGTGACAAAGTCGCACGTGTGTACGAGTCTAGTACAGATGTGGGAAGGTTCGAAGAACGATGTTCGCGTGCACCTAATGGTATGCATGTATTTCGCCCTGTTGATCACTGCTGATAATTGCGCCAAGATCTACGACGTGTGCATTTCGTGATTTGTTGATTACAGCTCCGGAATACTTGTTCTGTATAATCCGTATTTGATTTGCTGGGCTGGATGCAACGGGCTAATCTCTTAGCTTTACAACAGTCAAGATACCTACTAGTACTTTCGAGATTGGACTATATATTAACTGTTTACTCATACAATTACACTCATACTAAGTTAGAGTCTTCAACTTGTCACGTTTTCCCTGCTCTAGTTCCTGGTACACTAAATGTCTTCTCATGTTATACAAGTATCCTCGGTACCCCTCCCAGCATCATGAGCTCTCCCCTGGCAGATGATCTTTGCCATGTGAAAGTTGCCTTCTCGCTTTCTCCACTGCCCGCAAGGTGCTACGTGTACGTGGATGTTCCTCGCCCAGGATCCGTCTCCTCATGTCCAGAGCCCTTTCATGAAGGCCAAGAGCATCGTGGTGCCGACTGAGGGCTGAATAAAGGCGAGCAAGACTGCTCATGCTTGTAAGGGTGTCTGGATGCTCTTCTCCCAAGATGCGCATCCGCAGCTTCAGAACATGCTCGTTCAACTCAAGAGCCCTGCGGTGCTGGCCGAGGTCTGAATAGGCAGTAGCAAGGTTGTTCATGCTTCTAAGGGTAGATGGATGGTCCTCTCCAAGGATCCGCTTCCGCAGCTTCACAACCTGCTCGTTCAGCTCAAGAGCGTCGCGGTGCTGGCCGAGGGCCGAATAGTTGCTGGCAAGGTTGCCCATGCTTCTAAGGGTGGATGGATGCTCCTCTCCAAGGATCCGCCGATGCAGCTTCACAACCTGCTCCCTCAGCTCAAGAGCGTCGCGGTGCTGGCCGAGGTGCGAATAGGTACCAGCAAGGTTGTTCATGCTTGCAAGGGTGGATGGATGCTCCTCTCCAATGATCCGCTTCCGCAGCTTCAGAACATGCTCCCTCAGTTCAAGAGCGTTGTGGTGCTGGCCGAGGGCCGAATAGGTGCTGGCAAGGTGTTTCATGCTTTTAAGGGTGTCTGGATGGTTGGCACCCAATCTCTCCCGTGTCTCCGTCAATTCTTTTTGGCAAACATCCTGACGCTGACGAAATAGGCCGCCGCACCGGAACACCTTTTGCATACGCGAAAGAAGAGTATAGTGTGAAGTGATTCCTGGAACAATAGATTCACGAAGGTGAGGAACCAGAGATCTCATGCGCATGGTATCCAATATGCTGTCGCCGATTGGAGTAGCAAGAGAGAGAAGTGTTTGCGCCGCACAGGCGTTGTCTTGATACCGCTGAGAGTAGCCCCGTGCCCATTCTTGCACAAGTGGATGAAGGGAGAATGTGTGCTGGACTTGATCAAACTCGAGAAGAGAGAATGATAGCAGCTCTCCAACAAGTATCCGAAATCGAAGAACGTCCCAAGTTGAATCAACTGCCGTGAAGATTGACAAGAAATTGATAAGCATTGGGGGAACTGCGTCTTTATACTTTTTGGCGTAAACCTCCCAGGCATCGTGGAATATCCAAGAAGGGATAGTATCATGATGCATGCAACTGAGAAGTTCCAGAAGAAGAGCCGCATTGGACGAAAGTTGATTGAAACTGATTGCCCATGTGGTGTACACAGAATATCGGTAGTCGTCGCTGTTCTGGGTAGTGTCATGCTCCAGAAGCCTTCTGCGATTCTGTATGTACAGAGATAGATATTCGCTAATAGAGCAGAGGCCCTTTGCAAGAAACGCGCGAGCTTGAGTGATGGCCAAAGCTAAACAACCGAGCTCCTGAAGTATGAGGGTTAACATAAAAGCTGGCGCTGGTGACCACAAATACTCGCCTGAACAATGGCGACAGCAATGTCTTGCTGTTCGAGACCATCCCCAGCCGATAGCCCTTTGAGCAACAGCACCTTTGCATCCTCCAAATCTAAACGATCCACGCTGATGCTACATTTCGGCGCATGAACGCACAACTCCCGATTGCGGGTGGTGATAAGTATATTGCCATGCGTCCAGGATGTATATGGTCGAAGGTCAAAGGAAGGGTCATCTGCGTTATCGAAGAAGAGCAGCCACTCATCCTGCTGAGACCTCAACATACGGAGAGCATCGTCGACTGAAGGCTGGTCAGAAGGCCCTGCAGCGATGGAGGCTAAATCGTTCTCGAGAGTCAGCTTGCTCGACGCGTCGATGAAATAAATGTTGGAGAATCTGAAATAGATATAATCACATGGATGGCATACTGATGATGGAGAGCTCACCGATACTTGTTCCGACGGATAAACTCGAGCCCCATCTGTGTCTTCCCACTACCTCCCATGCCGTGAAGGACGGCAGTGCGACACTCGTCACTATTGGAATGAAAATGATCCTTCAACTGTTCTAACGGCCGTCGTCTTCCCGTAAAATATTGCGTCGGCGGTGGACAGGCTCTGGGACCCACAACTTTCCGTGTGCTCGAGACTTCTCCAGAGATCATCTTCGCAAAAATACGTCCAGGCCGACGAACCAAATCCGAAAGGAGCGAATCGAACTCTCGGTGGGCGCGCGCTCCTTGGAGGTAAGAGTATGTATGGGACACCAGCATTTCGAGATTCGAGAGATCTGCAGCGAGGTTCTGCAGTCCTTGCTCAACGCTCAGCCTCCAAAACACTTCTGTTACATTTCCAAACCGCCGTTCCATATCGTCAGCGAGTCTCTCGCAGTCCAGAGCAATACGAGGGAAGAGATTTGTGAGTCCTTCATCAAGCGAAATGTGGCCAGGATGTCCAGACCCAATACTAACGATGCAGGCAACATGCTGGCCTTTGAACTCTCGGGCAGCCTCTCGGGTGAGCTCGTCGGTAGGATTGTTCCATCTGAGGTCTCCGCCGACAAAGGTCTCGGTCAGGTCCTTGTCTTGAATGGTGACAGGATTGAAGAGACCTGGCAGAGCAGTGGTGGCACGAACCGCTTCGCATATCGTGCAGTTGGGGCTAGGATTACTGCGAGAACGATACGTTCGAAAGAGCCTTGGGTGTCCTGCATTTTGAGACGCTGCAGCACAGACGAATCTACATTTGGTAGTCAGCCGACTGCTCGATGCAACGGCCTCCACTCACGTTTTACAAACGTTATCCGGAGAGATCATCTTCGCCCCTTCTCCACTAGGAGTGTAAGTTACTACGAGTCTCCTAATTTCTCGCTCCAGTCTCCTTGTTCGTTGTCCGACGCGGAGATCGTGGGAGAAGATAACCTTGCACAAGCCGACAAACTCATTGACCAACTGGTCGCCAGTCATATGAAATACCCCACACATGATGGCCAAGAGTCTGAGGATCATTAGGACGAAGTTCGAGCATTAGGATTTATGTGACTTACCCTCCCAGCCCCGATCCACATATCATGTCGAAATACTCGGAAACTTTGGGTGGATTGGCCAACTGATGATCCTCTTCAACGCGGTGCATCATCTCTCTGACCATAAGAGCCTGTGTAATAGAACGTATTCCTCCACCATCTGAGGGACAGAATATGCATGAGAATGCACCTTTGCCGAAGCATCAAGGACTGACCGAACGACAGTAAACGCACCCCATCACCCGGGGACGAAATAGAGGCTGCCATGCATGCAACTTTGAATAGCAAGAGTGCTAAGTGTTCGTGATAAGTTCCAAGGGAGATGGGAGTGGTAGACGACGCTCGTGAAATAACGTGGTGGTGGGCAAGAGGAAGCAGCCCCGGCAAATGTGGATCACTCAACAGCAGCTTCCATCGTGACTTTCACTGTTTCTGATCATGAATTCTTCTTGAAGTTTGATCCCAAATGGGAGAACCAGAAGTCTCATTAGCAGGTTGTAGATCAAATCACATTACTCAATGTGCCACAATAGTGTCAAACACGAAAATCCAGGTCATAGCAGAAATGTGCGTTGTAAAAACACCGAAAAGTAAAGTGTTTATACGGACTATCAAGAACCTGAATGCCATAACAAAAACTCGAGTGCATAAAACCATGAAATCTAGCTGGAAAATTCCGCCGAGACGCTTTCCGTCTTTCAGGGACCAGTCTAGCGTCGAAATCACCTGAACCTTTCATGGATGAAACCACCTGTCCCAAACCCTTTCAACTAAAGAACCGGTCCCTACCACAGAACACACACATGCTTATACATCACCCTTAGCGATTTTCCCCCTTGTCTTCCTCACAGTTTATTTACAACATATACCACATCTTCACTGGGCAAGCGCTCCCCGCCAATTAATCCTTAACTACCTTCTGCTCTCAACCGACTCTTCAACTCAGTCCAAAACGTGAAGTCCACGTCTTGAACAAGTAAACCTGAGCTGAGGATGGGCTCTGTCTTAGAATAAAGGACAAAGTCCCCACACGGTCCTATCGGTGAAGTCTCCACACGTTTCGTCGACGTACAAAGTAGAATCCTATCACTCAAGCCCCCCTGATCAACGCTCAATATCTATCCTATATCGTCGAGCCATAAGACAGGCTCAACTACACCACGCACTTTGAGTGTAAGTGGGAAGAAAGGGATAACTTCTTGTTCGATAATATCGACGAACTTCCTTTTCATAATAAGTGAAAGCGCCCGCATTCCGAGCTGAATCCAAGGTATTGAAGGGAGGCGAATTCAGGCAGATCCAATCCACGGAAAAAGAGGGTGCAGACTTCAGGATAACCAATCGTCAAATCCAATATCTCCAATTCCGTTTTACATGGTACACGGTCGAGGGGTTCTTCTGGGACGGTGAGGTGGTAGTCCTCTATGCACTCGAAGTTGTGTGAGAGTCGCTGGAAGGTGGGAGGTTGGACATGACCGAATGATGTGAGAGAGATCAGGTTGTCGAGGAGACCTAGAATTTCCTTGGGGACGTTTGTATGCCAGTTTCAAATTCGATATTCGAGGAATCGAACGAGAGACCGTTGGCTTGGTCGAAGGGTCGTTGCACAGAGGAACCGCTGGGCTCTTTCTGTTGTATGCAAAGAGGCTGTATTATAAAATCTTTCATATAAATTGAGCTAGCTAAATTTCAGATTGATTTCACAGGTGGGGTTATGAAGATGCACGTACCAAGATCACACCAGCTTGGAAACCCTACACAGTGCCATCGGGGTCAGTCGATCCGCATTCGCCATAATCTCAGTCACAGTCCTCGGGATATCGTTTGGGGGATCAAGAACACGGTAAGCCTCCATACCCATGTCCTAGAGGTGGACAATTATGAGGAGGGAAAGAGGGAAGAGAAGATAGCGAGTGAACTCCTGCTAGGAACGTAGCTGGAGTGCAAGTGGATGGCTAAATATCCAAACTATTCATTTCCCAATTCGTAAAAATCCCAAGTAAAATCTTCTCAGAGACGAGGAAGGACATTATTTGCAGGTATTCAGACATGAATGATTCCAAAGCCATTGCATTTAAATAAGACGAGGAGTCATAGAATTATGCCGCAGTGAGGCATCGAGAGAAAATACAGCATAGAAAGAACATCGATAGTGACAACCGAACGTTGAATGGGGGCAGGAAAGAAGGTGGCCAATGATGAACCAGGAATGCGGTCAAGGTCAACCATTTCTCTTTGGGCGCTTGCATTGTCCTTAACCAAGCTTGGCTTTTACCCCGACCTAACGAGCTTGATTTGTTTTCCAATCTTGGCAGCCTGACACATTTAAATGTTACATATACTATCAGCCGTCTTCTAATTACCTCGATATTTCGCCATGGAGTGACCAAACCGGTCACCACGACTTTTTCGTCTTCCTGAAGAATTCTGGAGAACTTTGCACATCTGGATAGCTGCTCACCATCTTTAGCCTTCCAACGGCTTGGAGGGGAAAGTAGCTGAGACGTCGGCGATGATGTGCAGTCGAACGAAATGCATTTGGAATTCCCTGTATTCACGCTCATGTTTTCATAGACAGCACGGTTCCTGACCGACAGAATTCATGAAATACTTTGAAAGAAAGTGCCTTAACCCTCTGTTTACTATCGCCTTCACGTCGAACCAGAGGATTCTCTATCACTTTCCCGGCTAGCACGACGGAACGATCACTTTGGCAAAGTCTCCTTCACCAATATCTTCCATCTACCCGAGGCTATAGAGTGCGGATGAATTCGGGCACTCCCTCCACTCATCTCACGGTGTTCAAACATCACCATTTTTTCCATGTCGAGCGTACCGATCTCCCATCGGTACAGACGAGGACTGCTGAATTGACAGTGTTTCCCACGATGGACGAATTCGTAGCCTTGACACCTGGAAGATTCCACCTCATCGTTTTTCACGCCTTCTAGATCAAGTCACCCCAACTTCCTGTCTTTCCACGGTCCTATGTCTTACCGCCTCATATGGCCTTTTACACTCAGAGGATTCAGTGATCGAAGCTGTCATAAACCTTTTGGGATCGGCGGCACGGGACCGCTCCTCTCGCACCCGCATAGGAGGTAACCCAGAGATGCATGTTGCCCACTCTATTTAGGATGTTCGAATGCCACTCTTTTCCACGTCAAGGGCACTAATGTGCCATCAGTGCAAAGTCAATATGTGACAGTGTTTTCGGCCGTTGACGAATTCCAGACACTAAAGTAACTTCTGGATGAAGGTTTCTTCATCATCATCCACGCATCCAAGAGCACGTCTCCCCAAATTTCTTGTCGCTCGACGAATTCAGGCTATTTGGCCGCATACGAACCATTGGAGTTGACATTCACCCATTCTATAGCATTTGAACGGGACATGATCTTGTTGGGTTCGGATCCAGGGGACCGCCTGTTCTCCTTTATTCCCCAAGTCTGCCACCTATACGGACCTTTGTATTCTGCAACATCTCCGAGTGACTTCAGTCCCCATTCTTCTCATAACACTACCTCGACCAATGCGCCTCCTCCGTCGTCCCGCCATTCCGGCTTCATCTTATTCACCCAATCCTTCCTGGTTGCACCCTTTTCTCTTAGACGATTGTGAGGGTTCACTTCAACGGGCCCCAAATACGCTGACATTCCTGGCTGCCGACCGCTTATCGTCCGCGAAATGTAACTGCTTGTCGCAGGATCACTGAAAATGACGACCTTGTAAGTGTGTAAAAGAGTATTGTCGATGTTTATCGGAAGATTCGAAGCGCAATATTCGCGAGTACTAACTGGTGTGCTTGTTTGCTATTGTGGAGACCGCTACTGATAATTACTCTCAGATATATGGAACGTGTGCAGTTTGTGGTTCATTGACTCCTACCAGAGAAGACGTCTTCCGTAGAATCCGTCGATGCGCTGTAGTCAGCAGAATTTGCTAACGTCTTAGCTTGCCATCAGTCAAGATACCCACAAGTACTTGAAAACTGGACTGTGTATTGTTGAAGGTTGCCTTCGTTCCGTCGAGTACATACCGCTGTCCTTACATAATAATCAATCGTTGTCTTTCGTCTTCCATCCGTGCGTCGTGACTCGAGCCTTGTGCTTTTCTCTGCGTTCGTTTCCCCTTGCGGGCGTTCTCATGCTCCTCTCGATACCCACGTTCAACATGTATCTCTGTTGACTGATACAAGTACACTTAATACTAAGTCATATTTAGCCAACTCTTCAACTTTTCAAGCTTCCGTCGCTTCTGTTTTGGGACAACTATCGTCTTCTAATCTTCTGCCCTCAATGTTTCTCCCTGCCCTGAGTTTTCCTGTGGGATCTGATATTCATCACGTAAAACTCGCCTTCTTGCTGATTCCACAGCCCGCAAGCTGCTAAGTGTCTTTGGATGGTCCTCGCCCAAGATCCGTCTTCTCATTTCGAGAGCCCTCTCATGAAGGTCAAGAGCGTTGCGGTGCTGGCCGAGCGCCGAATAGGCCCTAGCAAGGTTTTTCATGCTTATAAGGGTGTCTGGATGCTCCTCTCCAAGGATCCGCTTCTGCAGCTTCAGAACCTGCTCGTTCAGCTCAAGAGCGTCGCGGTGCTTGGCGAGGCGTGAATAGGTACTGGCAAGGTTGTTCACGCTTCTAAGGGTGTCTGGGTGCTCCTCTCCAAGGATCCGCTTCTGCAGCTTCAGAACCTGCTCCCTCAGCTCAAGAGCGTTCCGGTGCTGGCCGAGGTGCGAATAGGTGCTGGCAAGGTTGTTCATGCTTGTAAGGGTGTGCGGATGCTCCTCTCCAAGGATCCGCTTCTGCAGCTTCAGAACCTGCTCGTTCAGCTCAAGAGCGTCGCGGTGCTGGCCGAGGTGTGAATAGGTACTGGCAAGGTTGTTCATGCTTGTAAGGGTGTGTGGATGCTCCTCTCCAAGGATCCGCTGACGCAGCTTCAGAACCTGCTCCCTCAGCTCAAGAGCGTCGCGGTGCTGGCCGAGGTGTGAATAGGTACTGGCAAGGTTGTTCATGCATGTAAGGGTGTCTGGATGCTCCTCTCCAAGGATCAGCTTCCGCAGCTTCAGAACCTGCTCCCTCAGCTCAAGAGCGTCGCGGTGCTGGCCGAGGTGCGAATAGGTACTGGCAAGGTTGCTCATGCTCGCAAGGGTGTCTGGATGGCTGGCACCCAATCTCTGCTGTCTCTCCGTCAATTCTTTTTGGCAAACATCGTGACGCTGACGCAATAGGCCGCCGCGCCGGAACACCCTTTGCATAGGGGATAGAAGAGTATAGTGTGAAGTGATTCCCGGTACAATAGATTCACGAAAGTGAGGAGCCAGAGATCTCATCCGCGTGTTATCCAATTTGCTGTCGCCGATTGGAGTAGCAAGAGAGAGAAGTGTTTGGGCTGCACGGACGTTGTCCTGATACCGCTGAGAGTGGCCGCGTGCCCATTCTTGCACAAGTGGATGAAGTGAGAATGTGTAGTGAACTTGATCAAACTCGAGAAGTGAGAATGATAACAACTCTCCAACGAGTGTCCGAAATTGAAGGATATCCCACGTCAACTCAGCTGTTGTGAAGCTCGACAATAAATTGGTGAGCACCGGAGGAACTGCGTCTTCATCCTGTTTGGCGTAAACCTCCCAGGCATCGTGAAATATCCAAGAAGGGATAGCGTCATGATGCATGCAGCTGAGAAGTTCGAGAAGAAGAGCCGCGGTGGATGAAAGTTTATTGAAGCTGATTGTCCATGTGGTGTACACAGAGTATTGGTAGTCGTCAATCTTTTGCATAGAGTCATGTTCCAGAAGCCTTCTGCGATTCTGTGTGTACAGAGGTAGATATTCGCTAATAGAGCAGAGACCCTTGGCAAGAAACGCGCGAGCTTGAGTGATAGCCAAGGCCAAACAGCCGAGCTCCTGAGTTATGAAGGTTAACATAATAGTCACACTGACGGTGGGAAATACTCACCTGAACGAGAGCAACAGCAATGTCTTGCTCCTCAAAACTATCCCCAACTGACAGCCCTCTGAGCAACAGCACCTTCGCATCCTCCAAATCCAAGCGATCGACCCAGATGCTACATTCCGGTGCATGAATACGCAGCTCCCGATTGCGGGTGGTGATAAGAATGTTGCCATGCGACCATGATATATAGGGTCGAAGATCGAAAGACGGGTCATCCGCGTTATCAAAGAAGAGCAGCCACTCATCCTGTCGAGACCTCAAGATACGGAAGGCATCATTAACTGAAGGTTGGTCAGAAGACCCAACAGCGATGGCGGCCAAATCGTTTTCGAGAGTCAGCTTGCTCGAAGCATCGATGAAATATATGTTGGGGAATCTAAAATATATGTGAGTAGCTGGAGAGTGGGTTCATAAAAGAAAGCTCACCGAGATTTATTCCTACGAATAAACTCCAGCCCCATCTGCGTCTTTCCACTACCACCCATACCGTAGAGGACAGCAATATGACACTCGTCACTACTCGAATTGAAATGTCCTTCTAGCTGTTCCAACGGCCGTCGTCGTCCCGTAAAGTACTGCGTCGGCGGTGGACAGACCCTTGGACCCACGACCTGTGATGTACTCGTGACTTCTCCAGAGATCATCTTCGCAAGAATACGTCTGGGTCGACGAACCAAATCAGAAAGGAGGGAGTCAATGTCTTGATGAGCCCGCGCTCCTTGGAGATATGAGTATGTATGAGACACCATCGCTTCGAGATTTGAGAGGTCCACAGCGAGGTTCTGCATGCCTTGCTCAACACTCAGCCTCCAAAACACATCCGGCGCATTTCCGAACCGCCGTTCCATATCGTCATTGAGTCTCTCGCAGTCTAGGGCAATGCGAGGAAATAGCTCCGCGAGTCCTTTGGCGAGCGACAGGTGGCCAGGATGGCCAGAGCCAATACTGATAATGCAAGCGACATGACGACCTTGGAACTCGCGAGCAGCCTCTCTGGTGAGCTCATCGGTGGGATTGTTCCACCTCAGCTCTCCACCGACAAATGTTTCGCTGAGGTGCTTGTCTCGAATGACAATTGGAGTAAAGAGACCGGGCAGTGCCGTAGTTGCGCGAATTGCTTCGCAGATTGTGCAGTCGGGACTAGGATTGCTGCGAGAGCGATAGGTTCGAAAGAGACGTGGATGTCCTGCATTATGAGATGACGCTGCACATACGAATCTACATTGGATGGTCAGCTAAGTGCTGGAAGCAAATACCGGGACTCACGTTTTACATGCGTTATCCTGGGAGATCATCTTCGTCTCTTCTCCACCAGACATGTAAGTCACAACAAGTCTCTCGATTTCTCGCTCGAGTTTGACTGTTCGTTGCTCAACGTCGAGGTCATGCGAGAAAACAATCTTGCACAAGCCGACAAATTCTTCAACCAATTGGTCGCCGGTCATATGAAGTACACCACACATGATGGCCAAAATTCTGAGGCTCGTGAGGACGAAGTTCCAGCAGCTAGAATGAAAGGCTTACCCTCCTAGCCCTGATCCACAGATCATGTCGAAATACTCAGAGACTTTGGGTGGGTGAGGCAACTGATGGTCATGTTCAATACGGTGCATCATCTCTCTGACCATGAGAGCCTGTGTAATAGAGCGTATACCTCCACCGTCTGAGGACCAGAAGAAACATGAGAAAGGTGCGCCCACTAAGAATGCTGGGACTGACCGAAAGACAGCAAACGAACTCCATCACCTGAGGAAGGGATGGAGGATGACATACAACTAAGTATGGGTAGTAGGAATGCCAAATGTTCGTGGGAAGTTTCCAGGGGGATGGGAGTGGGAGAAGAAGCTCATGAAATAACGTGGTTGACGGCAGGAGGAAGCAGTGCCGGCAAATGTGGGTCACCAGCGGAGCTTTCCGCAAGTCCTTCACCGCCCCTCATCCATAAGCTCCCAGCTCACGCTTCCGAGTGTCATATAGATGAAGTCGTGACGTCCTTGTTCTATGGTTAGTCTCAGACTCGAAAGCTCTCTTCAGTCGGAGTATTGCTGTTGATAAAAAACATAAGGCTACAACGAAAGGTATTGTACATAGCTCATACATATCGTATATCAAAATTGTACAACAAAAAAAAATGTTTCATAGACAACATGTACGTACCCTTCCACATAAAATACCAGGAACATACATAACTTCCGCAATTTTCTTTAGCCATCTTCATTATCGGCTCCTGCCCAGTCGACCACATCTGCTCTAGGAAAACCGTCGACGCCAAATAACCCTCAACCGTCTCCTGCTTTCCACTAACCCCTGCGCACAATGGTAAAATGTGTAATCCCCACCTCGAACAGGTGAGGATAGATTCCTTCTAAGCAGAAAGGGCAAAGTATTCACACGGTCCTCTCGGCCAAGTCTTCACACGTCCCGTCGACGTACAAAGTAATATCCTATCATCCAAATTTCCCAAAATCAACCCTTTCAACCCCAGATATTCTTGAGCCATAATACGGCCTAAGTTATTGCACTACATACACTTTGAGTGTAGGCGGGAAAAAAAGGGACAACGTCCTGCTCGATAGTATCGATGAACGTCCTTTTATGGGAAGTTGTAATCATGTCATTCCGATATAAATCACAGATATCGAAGGGATGTGAATTCGGGACGATCCAAGATGCGAAAAAGGGACTGTTATCTTCGGGATAGCCAATCGTCAAATGCATTATCTCGAATGCGGTTTTAAATGGTACGCGGTCGAGAGATTCCTCTGGAATGATGAGGTGGTAGTCCCTATACCCTCGAAATTGTTTGAAAGAGGCCGGGAGGTGAGAGGTGGGAAGGGAAAAAATCCATATAAAGATTAAGGAGACCAAGTTGGTAAGTTGACCCAGGATTTCTTCCGGACGTTCAGATACCAGTTTCGAAGATGGTATTCGAAGAATCGAAAGAGTGATCCTAGGCTCTGTTGATTGGTTGTTGCACAGAGAAACAGTGGGGATCCTTCTGTTATATGCAAAGACACTGTAATGCACAGTCTTCCCACTACCCCAGTGAGACATGGGTTAGACTGATTTCAACATATGAAGATACGCGTACATCAACTTCGATGCCCTACAAAGCAGCATGGTAGTGGCGCATTCCACGTTCGCCGTAATATTGTTAGGGAGGTCAAGAAGGGAGCAAGCTTCCATGCTCATATCTTGCAGAGAGATAGTCTGGAGGGAGGAAGGCAAGAAAGGAGAGCGATTGAAGCCTATTTCCTGAAGTTTACCCATTCTAAGTAAAATGTTCTCAAATGTCGGGAAAGGGCACTGTTCGCGGACGATCAGGCATGAATGCAAGGCCAATGCATTCGCTGAAGACGAGTTGTCACAGAATGGAGCCGCAGTGCGGTATCGAGAGAACGATAATGCATAAAAAAAAGATCAAGCGTATTAGGCTGACGTCGAGTAGATGCATGAAAGAAGGTAGTCAACGACAGACCAAGGATGCGGTTTGTGATCAACCAGGTTCCTCCAAGCGCTTGCTGACCTAAACCAAGGTTGGCTCGTACCTTCACGCAATGACCTTGGTGTCATACCTCCGCTTACCGATCTCAGCAACTTATGACGTGTAATCGTTGCGGATATAACCAGTTGTCTTCGAAACACCTGGATTTTCGTCATGACATGACCCAACTAGCCGTAATAACAATTCGCGTTCTGTCACCCGTGCATTTGCAGAATTCGTGACAACATTTCCCACCTGAATAACTGCATATCAAGTGTAGCCGTAATACTGCTTAGATAATCTGGGGAATTAGACGACGATGATGAGGTGCGGTTAAACGAAATGCGTTTGGAATACACTCTACTTACGCTATGTTTTCAAAGACAGCCAGTTTGTCTGCATCGGTTCCTGACTCACCGAATTCATGAAACACGTCGAAGCATGGATCCTCGTCTCCATTCGCCATCGTCTGCACGTCCAACCAGATGATTCTCTCTCCCTTCCCTAACCATCTCGATAGACCGACCAGTTGGGCAAGTCTCCTTCGCCAATATCTTGCGCCTATCCGAGAGTTTACACCGCGGATGCTTTGGCCACTCAATTCAAGGTGTTCAAACATCACCCCTTTTCCATGTCTAGCATACTAATATCCATTGGTGCAGACTGGGGTTCCTGATGTGACAGTGTTTGCCACTATTCACGAACTCGCGGCCTTGACGCATGGAACATCTCCAGGAGACTTTCCGGATAAAGATTCTACTTCAACTTCTTTCGTCGTCTCCTACAGCCAGTCACTCCAATTTCATGTCTTTCCACGACCTCATGACATTCCGCCTAATATGGACTTTTGCGCTCTCCCAAGAGGATTCCGTCATTGAAACAGGCCACAGTTCCATTGGGCTCGGCGGCAGGGGACCGGCTTTTCTCCTGCATTCCCCAAGTCTACCACTTGTACAGAACCCTTGTATTCCGCCGCCCACCTCACTCCCCTTTTTCTCTTAACGATACTTCCACCAATGGGCCTTCTCTGTTCTCTTACCATCCTGGCTTCGACGTATTCGCTCAATATTTTGTGGTTGCAACCCCTTTCCTTATACGATTTTGAGGGCTCAGTTCGACTGGTCCTCAACGCGTAGACATTCAAGTCTGCCGACTGCTTACCATCTGAAGATGCGACCGTCGTACCATAGGATCACTGGAAGTGACGAAGGCTAGGTGTGCAGGCAGATTCGAAGAACAATGTTTGCGAGCTTGAACGTTGTTCCTCGGGTAGACGCTCGAACCTAATAGATGAAAGGTCGAAGCGCGAGGATGTGAGTCCGAGTGTGTACCAAGGGAGGCTCTCACCGAGCGGACCCTATAGAATAGTCGTAAGAATAGAAAGAATAGACCGTTTTTGCACCGAATCGCGCTCTTTAGGTCTGAATCATCGCATCACAGCATTGGGGGGAACGGTTAGTTATTGTAATAGTGTAAACTACGCGACTTTTTATACAAAATCGCGCCCATACAGCTCGCTCGAGTCCTACTGACTCTATTCTTCGTGACTCTACTATACACCTTATTTCATATGAAATGTATTGTCTCAGAAATCGCGTGCAGCTGTGGAAAACGACTGCAGCGCTACCTAAGAGCTGTCACATGACTCCTTCGCCTTTTCCGGTAAGATTGGCTTCGTCTCGTTCGTTTCAGCGTCTGATCCCCGGCACGGGTGATCAAGCTCTAAATTGGTATGTATGTGTGTTATCGTGACGGTCACTACTGACCACTGCACTCAGATATGTAAGGTGTGCAGTTTGTGGTTCGTTGACTCCAGCCACAGAATACTTGTTCTGTATAATCCGTACCCGATGCGCTGTAGTCGGCCGAACTTGTTGTTCGCGTACATTTGCATGTATCAAAATACTTCGAGCTACCCACAGATACTTGGGAATCGGATTAGGTATCAACTGCTTGCTCGTATAAGTACACTTAAGGCTAAGTCATCTGGAGCAAAGACTTCAACTTATCACGCTTTCGTCGCTTTGGTCGTGGTACAATAAATGTCTTCTCATCTTCTGTCCCCAATATTCCTCCTCGCCTTGGGCTCTCTCGCCGCAGCTGATCATCTTCACATAACACTTGCCTTCTCGCCGATTCCACCGCGCGCGAGCTGTCAAGTGTGTCTGGATGTTCCTTGCCCAAGATCCGTCTTCTCATTTCTAGAACTTTCTCATGAAGGTCAAGAGCATTGCGATGCTGGCCGATGGCCGAATAGGTGTAGGCAAGCTGGATCATTCCTGTAAGGGTGTGTGGATGCTCCTCTCCAAGGATCCGCTTCTGCAACTTCAGAACCTGCTCCTTCAGCTCCAGAGCGTTGCCGTGCTGTCCGAGGTCCGAATAGGTAGCGGCAAGATTGTTCATGCTTGTCAGGGTGTCTGGATGCTCCTCTCCAAGGATCCGCTTCTCAAGCTTCAGAACCTGGTTCTTCAGCTCAAGAGCCATGCGGTGCTGGCCGAGGTCCGAATAGGTAGCAGCAAGGTTGCTCATGCTTGTAAGGGTGGATGGATGCTCCTCTCCAAGGGTCCGCTTCCGCAGCTTCAGAACCTGCTCCTCTAGCTCAAGAGCGTTGCTGTACTGGCCGAGGTCCGAATAGGTGCTGGCAAGATTGCTCATGCCTTTAAGAGTGTCTGGATGCTCCTCTCCAAGGATCCGCTTCCACAGATTCAGAACCTGCTCGTTCAGCTCAAGAGCATTGTGGTGCTGGCCGAGGTCCGAATAGGTAACAGCCAGGGTGTTCATGCTTTGAACAGTGTCTGGATGCTCATCTCCAAGGATCTGTTTCCGCAATTCCAGAACTCGCTCACTCAATTCAAGCGCATCGCGGTATCGGCCGAGGCGCGAATAGGTGATGGTAAGGTGGTTCATGCTTGCAAGAGTGTCTCGGTGCTCCTCTCCAAAGGTCTGCCTGCGAAGTTTCAGAACTAGTTCATCCATCTCAAGAGCATTGTGGTATTGGCCAAGGTCCGAATATGTTGTGGCCAAAGCGCTCATCGTTGCAAGAGTGGCTTGATTCTCTTCTCCTAGAATCCGACTCTGCATCTCCACAGCCTGCTCATTCAGCTCCAGAGCATCGCGGTGCCTGCCAAGGCTCGTGTAGGTACGAGCCAGTTTGTACATGCTTAAAAGAGTGTCTGGATGGCTGGCACCCAATCTCCTCTGATTTTCTGTCAACTCTTGACGGAACACATCAAGGCTCATGTGCAGTAAACCGCCACGCCAGAATGCGTCTCCCATACGCGGTAAAAGAGTGTAGTCCTGTGTGATGCCTACTACCACAGACTCGCGAAGATGAGGAACCAGAAGTTTGATCCGTATGTTATCCAACACGCTGTCCCCGTTTGGAATAGCAAGAGAGAGGAGTGTTTGGGTCGCACAGGCAATGTCTCGATATCGCTGAGAGTGGCCTCGTACCCATTCCTGCACAAGCGGATGAAGTGAGAACGTATGCTGGACTTGATCAAACTCGAGGAGAGAGAATGATAAAAGCTCCCCAACAAGTGCCCGAAATCGAAGGGTATCCCACGTCAACTCATCTGTTGTGAAGCTCGACAAGAAATTGGTGAGCACCAGAGGAACTGCGTCTTTATGCTGTTCGGCGTAAACTCCCCAGGCTTCGTGGAAGATCCAAGAAGGGATAGCATCATGATGCATGCAACTGAGAAGTTCGAGAAGAAAACCCGCATTGGATGAAAGTTTATTGAAACTGATGGTCCATGTCGTGTACACAGAATATCGGTAGTCGTCACTCTTCTGGGCAGAGTCATGTTCCAGAAGTCTCCTGCGATTCTGCATGTACAGAGGTAAATATTCGCTAATAGAGCAGAGACCCTTGGTAAGAAACGCGTGAACTTGAGTGATGGCCAACGCTAAACAACCGAGCTCCTGAAGAACGAGGGTTAACATAACAATCTACATGAATTACGACAAATACTCGCCTGTACGATGGTGACAGCAATGTCTTGTTGTTCAAAACCATCCCCAACCGACAACCCTTTAAGCAACAGTTCCTTTGCATCATCTAAATCCAAACGGTCCACCCAGATGCTACATTTCAACGCATGGATGCGTAACTCCCGATTGCGGGTAGTGATAAGAACGTTGCCATGCGACCATGATATATATGGTCTAAGATCGAGGGAAGGGTCATCCGCGTTATCAAGGAAGAGCAACCACTGATCCTGTCGAGACCTCAACATGCGGAGGGCATCGTCAATAGAAGGTTGGTCAGAAGACCCCACAGCGATGGCGGTTAAATCGTTCTCGAGAGTCAGTTGGCTCGAAGCGTCAATGAAATAAATGTTGGAGAATCTGAAATGAATATAAACTCATGGAGGGTATGCAGATGAAAGGGAGCTCACCGAGACTCATTCCGACGAACAAACTCGAGCCCTAGCTGCGTCTTCCCGCTACCTCCCATACCGTAAAGGACAGCGACATGGCACTCGTTAATACCCGAACTGAAATAATCATCCAACTGTTTCAACTGATTCTGTTGTCCCGTGAAGTATTGCGTCGGCGGTGGACAGGCTCTCGGACCAGGAAGTTTCGGTGCGCTAGAGACTTCTCCAGATATCATCTTCGCAAGTGTGCGCCCGGGGCGACGGACGAGATCCACGAGGAGACAATCAATGTCTCTTTGCGTCTGAGAGCCTTGAAGATACGAGTATGTATGTGATACCAGTACATCGAGGTTCGACAGGTCTGAGGCGAGATTCTGCAGCCCTTGCTCAACACTCAGCCTCCAAAACACACCAGGCACATTTCCAAACCGCCGTTCCATATCATCATTGAGTCTCTCACAGTCGAGGGCAATGCGAGGAAACAGATCTGCTAGTCCTTCTGCGAGTGATAAGTGACCAGGATGGCCTGAGCCGATACTGACAATGCACGCAACGTGTTGGCCTTTGAATTCGCTAGCAGCCTCTTTGGCGAGCTCGTCGGTGGGATTGTTCCACCTCAGCTCTCCTCCCACAAATGTCTCGGTGAGGTGCTTGTTGTGAACGACGATTGGGTTGAAGAGATTAGGCAGTGCAGTTGTAGCGCGAATGGCTTCGCAGACGGTACAATCTGGACTAGGGTTAGAACGAGAAGAATAATTTCGAAAGAGACGTGGATGCCCTGCATTGTGAGACGATGTTGCACATACGAACCTACCTTGGATGTCAACAGAGTGCTAGGAGCAATGACTAGAGCTCACGTTTTGCATGTCTCATTCTGAGTGATCATCTTCCTTTCTTCTCCGCCAGAGCAATAGGCCGCGATAAGACCCCCAATCTCTTGCTCGAACATCATTGTTCGCTCGGCTACGTCAAGGTCACGAGAGAACAGAACCCTGCATACGCCTACAAACTCTTCGACCAGTTGCTCGCCAGTCATGTGAAATACACCACACATGATGGCCAGGAGTCTGAAGCTCATTGGAAAGAAGTTGAACTGTAGGATTTAATGACTTACCCTCCCAAACCTGACCCACATATCATGTCAAAGTAATCGGAAACTTTGGGAGGACGAGGCAGCTGGTGGTCCTGTTCAATGCGATGCATCATCTCTCTGACCATAAGTGCTTGTGAAACAGAGCGTATCCCTCCGCCATCTAAGTGGCCGGATTATTGTGAGAAAGGACCTACAGTAAACGAAAACATTTCAAGGACGTGCCGAAAGATAACAACCGTAGTCCGTCACCTGAGGACGGGATGGGGGCTAACATCGTCGCCTCAAACAAGATGAGAGCAAAAGGCCTATAATATTTGCTGGGGATGATCTAGTAATTGTGGGGAAACTTGCTCCCCTTGCCGTGGTGGAAGGCAGGAACAAGGTATGCCGGTAAATGTGGGTCACTCAACAGCTTTTCATCCTAATGGTCTATTTCCTCAACACCCTTCCAACCGTGATTCTTTCCCAGAGCAATGGTTCCCTTTGCACTATTTAGAAGAAGATTCGTCGCTCCCACGTTCTACAACCATAACCTCAGACGTACAAGGTTTGTTCACAGTTGAATGTATCTGTTCGTAATATCATAGGGCTACATAGAGGTAGTACATAGTTCATACAAATCATCATGTACTTAACTACTACAACAAAAGGCTTGGGCTCCTAAATAGCGTGAAAATCTAGCTAGGAATCACAGCTAAACGCCGCCCTTCAAAGCATTGGTCCTACCCACCTAACATGCACAGGAACGTATATCCCTTTCGCAATTTTCTTTACCTGCTTCCTAAACCGCTTCTTCACAAAACACCACATCTTCCATGGGAAATCGTCCACTCCAACTAACCCTCAACCGTCTCCTCCTCTCAACTAACTCTTCAGCTCGATCCCAAAGGTGACGTCAACGTCTCGAAAACCGTAACCTTGAGCTGAGGATGAACTTCGTCTCTGCGTAAAGAACAAAAGCCCTCACACAGTTCTCTCGGCCATAGTCTTCCCACGTCTCGCCGACGTACAAAATAAATAAAAAATCCTATCATCCAAATCCCCCAGAAAATCAACCCTCTCAACCTACCTGAAATCGTCGAACGATAATACGGCCTCAACTGCACTACACACACACTTTGAGTGTAGATGGGAAGAAAGGGATAAGGTCTTGTTCGATAGTATCCACAAAAGTTCTTTCATGATAAGTGAAGGCTTCCGTATTCCGATATGAATCCGAGGTATTGAAGGGATGTGAACTCAGGAGGATTCAATACGAGGAAAAAAGGGAGTGTTATCTTCGGGATAGCCAGTCGTTCAAATCCAATACCTCCAATGAGGTTATATATGTTACACAATCGAGACATTCCTCTAGAATGACGAGTGGTAGTCTATATAGAGTCGAAGTTGCTGGAGAGAGGCTGGGAGGTGAGAGGATGAGAAGGGAGGTTGAAAGAGACCAATCCATGTTAAGGAGATCGGGTTGGTAAGTTGACCTAAGATTTCTTTGGGGACGTTCAGACACCAGTTTCGTAGACAGTATTTGAGGAATCAAACGAGGAACCCTAAACTCGGTCGATGAGTCGTTGCACAGAGGAACTGTTGGGTTCCTTCTGTAGCATGCAAAGACACTGTATGGTACAGTCTCCTCACAGCCCTTAGGTGAAATAAGAGTCAGGATGTTTTACATTGCCGAAAGTGTGAAGGTACGCGTACCAGGAGTACACCAACTTGGAAACCCTACAGAGTGCATCGCAGTGGTTCGTCCCATATCTGCCGAAATATTAACAACAGCCCTCGTAATATCGTTCGGAAGGTCAGGAATGTGGTAACGTTCCGTGCTCGTATCCTGTAGAGATATAACCTGGATGGAGAGACAAGAGGCAAGAAAGGAAAGCTGTGTGAAGCCAGCCTAAGAATGTAGCTGGAGTATGAGCGGGCGACTGACGATCCAACTCTTTCATTTCCTGAAGCCTACCTATCCCAAGTAAAAATTTCCTTAAAGGTCGGGAACGGGCACCACTCGCAGACAGTCATGCATGAATGAATACAAGGCAATTGCAGTTTATATAAGACGAGTCGTCATGGACTTGAGCCGTGGTGTGATATTGAGGGAGATATCTTGCATAGAAGGAACATCAATCGTGTTATGCTGACGTAGAGTAGACGCAGGAAAGTAGGTGTTCAGAGACGGACCAAGGATGCCGTTTGAGGTCAACCTGGCTTCTCTGAGCGCTTGCAGTGTTTTTGCCTGAACCAAGGGTTAGCTCTTACCTCCACACAACGACCTTGGCGTCATACCTATTCCTTCCAATCTCAATCCTCTGACACATTTAGTATCGCGTATACTACCTGTCGTCCTCGAAATCCCAGAATTCATGGCACAACCAAACTAGCCAAGACAACATTTTCGTCTTTCTGACACCTGCATGCTTGCAGAATCCTGGAGAGCTTTCTGCACTTGAATACCTGCGCATCAACTTTAGTCTTACTACTGGTTGGAGAAGGAAGGGAATTTGACGTTGGTGATGAGGTGCAGTCAAACGAAATGCATTTGGAATACATTCTATTCACGTTCGTGTTTTTAGAGACAGCCCGTCTGTGTCGGCTCCTGGCCTACGAAATTCATGAAATATATTGAAGCAAGGTACCTCGCACTCCATTCGCCATCGCCTGCACGTCCAGCCAGACAATTTGCTGTCCCTTCTTCTGGCCATTCCGACGAATCGACCACTTCGACAAAGTCTCCTTCAACAATATCTTCCACCCACCGACGGTATAAACTGCAGACGCATTTGGCCTCTCAGTTCAAGGTCTTCAAACATCAACCTTTATCCATGTCTAGCGTACTGATGTCCCATTGGTGTAATCTGAGACTTCTGATCCGACAGTGTTTCTTACCATTGGCAAATTCGTAGCCTTTAAACACAGGATATTTTCAGGAGATCTTCTAAACGAAGATTCCCTCCCATCATTTTCCGCGCCTCCCACAGCCAGTCACTCCAACTTTATGTCCTTCCACGACCTCTTGACTTTCCGCCTAATATGGACTTTTACGCTCTCCCCAGAGGATTCCGTGATCGAAACAGACTACAGTTCTGTTGGGCCCGACGACATGGATCCTTCTTTTCTCCTTCATTCCCCAAGTCTACCACTTGTACAGAACCCTTGTATTCTTGCCACGCCTCTGAAAGGCCTCACTCCCACTTTTCTCTTAACGCTACTTCCACCGATGTGCCTTCTCTGGTCTCTTACAAATCCCAGCTTCCACTTATTCGTTCAATCTTTCCTGGCTGCACCCCTTTTCTTACACGATTTTGAGGGCTCAGTTCGACTGGACCTCAACGCGTAGACATTCGTGTCTGCCGACTGCTTACCATCCGAAGATGAGACCGCCGTGCCATAGGATCAATGGAAGTGACGAAGTCTAGGTGTGAAGGAAAATTCGAAGAACAATGTTCGCGAGCACTAAAATGGTATGTATGTGTGTTATCGTGTTGGTCAGTACTGATAACTGCGCTCAGATATGTAAGGTGTGCAGTTTTTGGTTGGTTGACTCCAGTCACAGAATAGTTGTACTGTATAATCCGATGCGCTGTAGTCTGAAAAACGTGCTATTCGCGCACATTTGCATCTATCGAGATACCTCGAGATACCTTCAGATACTTGGGAATCGGACTACGTATCAACTGCTTACTCGTATAAGTGCATTCATATGGAGCAAAGCCTTCAACTAATTAAGCTTTCGTCGCTTTTGCCTCGGTGCAATTGATGTATTCTCATCTTCTGCCCTCAAGTGTTTCCCCTGCCTTGAGCTCTCCCGCTGCAGTTGATCTTCGTCACGTAAAACTTGTCTTCTTGCCGATCCCACTGCACGCGAGCTGTCAAGTGTGTCTGGATGTTCCTCGCCCAGGATCAGTCTTCTCATTTCTAGAGCTGTCTCATGAAGTTCAAGAGCATTCCGATGCTGGCCGAGGTGCGAATAGGTGTAGGCAAGGTTGTTCATGCTTGTGAGGGTGTGTGGATGCTCCTCTCCAAGGATCCGCTTCCGCAGCTTCACAACCTGCTCCTTCAGCTCGAGAGCCTTGCAGTATTGGCCGAGGTGCGAATAGGTGTAGGCAAGGTTGTTCATGCTTGTAAGGGTGTGTGGATGCTCCTCTCCAAGAATCCGCTTCCACAGCTTCACAACCTGCTCCTTCAGCCCAAGAGCGTTGTGGTGCTGGCCGAGGTCCGAATAGGTGCTGGCGAGGTTGTTCATGCTTGTAATGGTGGATGGATGCTCCTCTCCAAGGATCCGCTTCTGCAGCTTCAGAACCTGCTCCTCCAGCTCAAGAGCGTTGCGGTGCTGGCCGAGGTCCGAATAGGTGCTGGCGAGGTTGTTCATGCTTGTAAGGGTGTCTGGATGCTCCTCTCCAAGAATCCGCTTCCACAGCTTCACAACCTGCTCCTTCAGCTCAAGAGCGCTGCGGTGCTGGCCGAGGTGCGAATAGGTCCTGGCAAGCTGGCCCATGCCTGTAAGGGTGTGTGGATGCTCCTCTCCAAGAATCCGCTTCCACAGCTTCACAACCTGCTCCTTCAGCTCAAGAGCGTTGTGGTGCTGGCCGAGGTCCGAATAGGTGCTGGCAAGATTGCTCATGCTTGTAAGTGTGTCTGGATGCTCCTCTCCAAGGATACGCTTCCGCAGCTTCACAACCTGCTCCTTCAGCTCAAGAGCGTTGCGGTGCTGGCCGAGGTCCGAATAGGTGATGGCGAGGTTGTTCATGCTTGTAAGGGTGTGTGGATGCTCCTTCAGCTCAAGAGCGTTGCGGTGCTGGCCGAGGGCCGAATAGGTAATGGCAAGGTTGCTCATGCCTATAAGAGTGTGTGGATGCTCCTCTCCAAGGATTCGCTTCTGCAGCTTCAGAACCTGCTCCTTCAGCTCAAGAGCCTTGCGGTGCTGGCCGAGGCCTGAATGGGCGGTGGCGACGTCGTGCATGCTTCTAAGGGTGTCTGGATGGTGAATACCTAATATCTGCTGCATGTCCGTAAACTCCTTCTGGTACACATCGAAACTTTCCTGTACGAGACCACCACGCCAGAACAGATGTCCCATACGCCCTAGAAGAGTGTAATGTAGTGTGATGCCCATCGCTATAGACTCACGAAGATGAGGAAGAAGGGACTTCCGCCTCATGTTATCAAGCAAGCTGTCCCCTCTCGGTGCAGCAAGACAGAGGAGCGCTTGGGTCGCATGAGCCTTGTCTCGAGAACGCTGAGAGCGGCCTCGTGCCCATTGCTGCACAAGCGGATGAAGAGAACATGTGTGCTGGACTGGATCAAACTCAAGGAGCGAGAACGATAATAGTTCTCCAACGAGTGTACGAAAGCGAAGGGTATCCCATGACGAATCGAAAGCGCCGAAGCTTGACAGGAAATTGATGAGGGTGGAAGGAACTGCGTCTTCATCCTGTTTGGCGTAGATCTCCCAGGCGTCTTGAAATATCCAACAAGGGATAGCGTCATGATGCATGCAACTGAGTAGTTCGAGAAGAAGAGCCGCATTGGATGAAAGTCGATCGAAACTGATGGTCCATGTCGTGTACACAGAATATTGGTATTCGTCACTCTTCTGAGCAGAGTCATGCTCCAGAAGCCTCTTGCGACTCTGCATGTACAGAGATAAATATTCGCTAATAGAGCAGAGACCCTTTACAAGGAACGCACGAGCCTGGGTGATAGCCAATGCCAAACACCCGAGCTCCTGTGATGTGAGGGTTTAGCATAGTCGGACACATTGACGGCAACAAATACTCGCCTCAACAATGGTGGCAACAATGTGTTGCTGTTGAAAATCATCCTCAACCGACAATCCCTTGAGTAGAAGTTCCTTCGCATCCTCCAAATCCAGACGATCCACCCAGATGCTACATTTCGGTGCATGTACGCGAAGTTCCCGATTGCGAGTGGTGATAAGAATGTTGCCATTCGACCAAGCCAAGTAAGGTCGAAGATCGAACGACGGGTCATCTGCGTTGTCAAAGAAGAGCATCCAATCATCCTGCCGAGACCTAAAAATACGGAGGACATCATCGACTGAAGGTTGGTCGGACGACCCTACAGCAATGGCGGCCAAATCGTTCTCCAGAGTCAGCTTGCTCGAAGCATCAACGAAATAAACGTTGGATAATCTACAAACATATGTGGGACTATGGGGGTGTGCTGATGAAAGAGATCTTACCGAGACTTATTCCGACGAATAAACTCGAGTCCTATCTGTGTCTTCCCGCTACCTCCCATACCGTAAAGGACGGCGACATGACACTCGTCAATACCCGAATTGAAATGTCCATCTAACTGTTCCAACTGATTCTGTCGGCCCGTGAAGTATTGCGTTGGCGGTGGACAGGCTTTGGGACCGACGAGTTTCGGTGCGCTAGAGACTTCTCCGGATATCATCTTCGCAAGTGTATGCCCGGGGCGACGGACGAGATCCACCAAGAGAGAATCGATGTCTCTTTGTATCTGAGAGCCTTGGAGATATGAGTATGTATGTGACACCAGTGCGTCGAGATTCGACAGATCTGAGGTAAGATTCTGCAGTCCTTGCTCAACGTTCAGCCTCCAAAACACACCAGGCGCGTTTCCAAACCGCCGTTCCATATCATCATTGAGTCTCTCACAGTCGCGAGCAATGCGAGGAAATAGTTCTGCCAATCCTTCTGCGAGTGATAGGTGGCCAGGATGACCAGAGCCGATACTGACGATGCACGCTACGTGTCGGCTGTGGAACTCTCGAGCTGCCTCTCGGGTGAGCTCATCGGTAGGATTGTTCCACCTCAGCTCTCCGCCCACAAACGTTTCACTAAGGTGCCTGTCACGAATGGTGATCGGATTGAAGAGACCTGGCAGAGCAGTAGTGGCGCGAATGGCTTCGCATATAGTGCAGTCGGGACTAGGGTTGCTGCGAGAACGATAGCTTCGAAAGAGACGTGGATGCCCTGCATTATCAGGCGACGCTGCACATACGAACCTAAATTTGATGATCAGCGGGCTCAGTGTGCAAAGATGGGGCTCACGTTTTACACGCGTTATTCTGAGATATTATCTTTCTCTCTTCTCCGCCAGAAATGTAGGTGCTGATGAGTCTTCTAGTCTCTTGCTCGAGTTTGGTTGTTCGTTGTTCGATGTCGAGATCTTGAGAAAAGAGGACCTTGCACAGGCCAACAAACTCTTCAACCAGTTGGTTGCCGGTCATATTAAATACACCACACATGATGGCCAAGAGTCTAAGGATCGTGAGGACAGGGTTCGAGCAGCAGGATTTAGTGACTTACCCTCCCAGTCCGGACCCACAGATCATATCAAAGTAATCCGAGACTTTGGGTGGCTGAGGTAGTCGATGGTCCTCTTCAAGGCGGTGCATCATCTCTCTGATCATGAGAGCTTGTGTAATAGAACGTATGCCTCCACCATCTAAAGCGCGGAAGAGCCATGAGAAAGTACCTATACCGAGACCGCAAGGACTAACCGAAAGACAGCAGACGCACTCCGTCACTTTGGGACGAAGCAGGGGATGCCATACAAGTAAGTCCGAATAGTAGTAGTGTCAAGTGCTCGTGAAAAGTTCCCAAGGAGATGAGAGTGGTAGACGAAGCTCATGGAAAGCGTGGTTGTGGGCAGGAGCAAGCAGTGTCGGCAAATGTGGGTCACTCGGCTAGGGCTTCCGATGTGACTTTCACCGTTCCCCTTTGTTAAGCTCCAAACTCTGATCCTAGTTTACCCAATCAAACGCTTTTGAGTGTCATGCAGATGCAAGCCTTATGTCCCTGCTGAAGGGATAATATTAGGCTAGGAAGGTTTGTTCTGAGTCAAACTGGTGCTATTTGTAAAACAAAATAAAGCTACAAAGAAAAGGTGCCTAGTTCATACAAATTATGAGGTACCTAAATGCTGCAACAAAAACTTAGGCTCGTAAACAGCATGAAAATGGAGCTAGGACACAGTGCCAAAATGCCTTCCCCTTTCCCTAGCAACATCTTCCCCTTTCAAAGGACTACCTCAGCGTCGAAACCACCTATCCCAAATCCTCTCAACCAAAAGAACCGGACTCTTCCGCATAATGTAAACAGAAACGTACATCACTCTCGCAACTTTCTTCCCAGTTTTCCTCAGCGGTTTCTTCACCACACACACTGTTTCCTCCTTAGGGAACCGTTCTCCCCAACTAACCCTCAACCGCCTCCTCTTCCCCACCAAATATTCCACACGATCCCAAAATATGCAATTCCGATCTCAAACAGGCAACATTGACCTGGGATGGGTTCCGTCTTTGCGTAGAGCACAAAATACTCACACGGTCCTCTCAGCGGAGTCTTCGCACATCTCGTCGACGCACAAAGTAAGATCCTACCATCCAAATCTCCCAAAATCAACCCTCTCAAACTCCCCGAAATCGTAGAGCCATAATGCAACCTCAACTGCACCACACACACTCTGAGTGTAGGTAGGAAGAATGGGACAAAGTCCTGCTCGATAGTATCCAAGAATCTCTTCTCATGATAAGCGAAAGTACTCCATTTTGATCTGAGTCAGAGGTGTTGAAGGGACGTGCATTCGGGAAGATCCAATACGCGGAAAAGGGGAGTGTTATCTTCGGGATAACTAATCGTCAAATCCAATCTCTCCAATGCCGTTTTACATGGTACAAGGTCGAGAGGTTCTTCTGGGATGGTAAGGCGGTAGTCTCTGTGCATTGAAGTTGTTTGAGAAACGCTGGAAGGTACGTGGTCGGAAGAGGCCGATCCATGTTAAGCAGATCAGGTTGTTAAGTTGACTTAGGATTTCCTTGGGGACGTTTGAATACCAATTTCGAAGACGTTATTTGAGGGAGCGAACGAGGGATCCTAAGCTCGGTCGATCGGTCGTGGCACAGTGGAACTGTTGGGCTGCCTCTGTGGAATGCAAAGACGCGGAATGATACAGTTAACTGTTCAACCTAGGGTAAGATAACGTAAGATTGGTTTTCACAGGTGAAAATATGAACATACGTGGACCAGGAGCACAACAACTTAGAAATCTTACGCAACGCTATCGCACTGGCTGGTTCCACATTCGCCGTAATATCGATAACGGCCCTCGTAATATCGTTCTGAAGATCACGAAAGTGGCAAAGCTTCATGCTCATATCCTGTATAGAGTTAGCCTGGAAGGAGAGAGGCAAGGGACGAGAACTGAAGGCGTTCAAAGGAGGTAGCTGGAGTGAAAGTGGATGGCTGAGGATCCAACCCCTTCATTTCCTGAACCTTACCACCCCAAGTAACATTTCCTCAAAAGTTGGGAAAGGGCACAACCCGCAGACGGTCAGGCATGAAATCAAGGTCACTACAGTTTACATAAGACGAGTTGTCATGAAACTGAGCGGCAGAGTGGCACTGAATAAAAGTGTACTGCATAGAAAGAACACAAAGCGTGCTAGCCTGACGTCAAATAGACCCAGGAAAGAAGGGAGTCAATGACAGACCATGGATGTGGTTTGAGGTTAACTTTGTTACTGTGAGCGCTTGCCGAGTGTACCTGAACCAAGGTTGGCTCCCACTTCCACACGACGACCTTGGCGTCATACCTGTGCTTTTTGAACTTAGTACCCTGATGCATTTATGCATCGCAGATACAACTCGTCGTCTTCGCAATTCTCGGACTTTCCATCATGACATAACCAAACTATCCACGACATCGTTTTCGTTTTTCCGTCACCTCTGTGCCCGCAGAATTCTGGAGAACTTTCGTACCTAAATCCCTGCGCATCAATTTTTAGCCTTGCTACTGGTTGGAGAAGGTAGGGGGTTAGACATGGGTGATGAGGTGAAGTCAAACCAAATGCATTTGGAATACAATATACTCACGGTCATGTCTTTAGAGAGAATTCCTCCACATTGGTTCGTGACGCATCGAATTCATGAAACATGTCGAAGCAACGAAGCTTGGTCTCCGTTCGTCATTACCTGCACGTCCAACTAGACGATTTTCTATCCCTTCTCTGGTTATCCGAACGGATCGTCCACTTGGACAGTCTCCTTCACCAATATCTTCCACCCGCCGAGGGTATAAACTGCGGATGCATTTAGCCACTCAGTTCAAGGTGCTCAATCATTACCCTTTTTCCATGTCGACCGTACTGATTCCCATTGGTGCAGACTGAGACTCTTGATGTGATATGCTTCTTACCATTGACCAAATTCGCGGCCTCGACACATGGGATATCTCCATGAGAACGCCTAAATCAAGATTCTATCTCATCTGCCTCCTGCAGCAAGTTACCCCACCTTCCTGTCCTTCCACGGCCTCATATCATTCCGCCTACGATGAACTTTTATGCTCTCCCCTGGAAATTCTGTGGCATTCAAATGAATCGTCGTCTCTTCGGGCTTAGCTGCTGGGGAGCGCTCAAGGCTACCACCTGTATAGTCTCCTGTCTTCCCCCCACCTCTCCAATTGAGTTCACTCCCCATTCTCCGCTTACGCTACATCAAACAATGCGCCTCCCCCCGTCTTCTCACCATCCCGGATTCAACTTATTCGTCCAATCTTTTCTGTTTGCACCCCTTTTCTTACGCGATTTTGAGAGCTCAGTCCGACCGGTCCTCAACACGCTGACATTCATGTTTGTTGAATACTCGCCGTCCGAGGATGGGACCGCTATGTAGCAAGGGTCGAGGGTGCGAGAGGATTCGACGAACATTGTTCGCAAACACTAAATGATATGCATGTGCGTTATTGTGTTGAGTACAACTAATAATTGCACTCAGATATGTAACATGTACAGCGCGTTGTTTTTTCTAGCTCCAGCCACGGAATACGTGTCCTGTGGAATCCGTATTTGATGCGCTGTACTTTGCAGATACTAGTAATCTCGTAGTTCCACATCGGTCCAGATACTTACAGGCCATATATATCAACTGCTTAGCCATAAGTACAATTAATACTAAGTCATATCTATCAAAATCTTCAACTAATTAAGCTCTCGTCGCTTTTGTCTTGGTGCAACCAATGTATTCTCATCTTCTGCGATGAAGTGTTGTCCCTGCCTTAAGCCCTCCTGTGGCATATGAGACTCGCCATGTAAAACTTGCCTTCTCGCAAATTCCACGGCCCGCAAGCTGTTAAGTGTATCTGGATGGTCCTGGCCTAGGATTCGTCTCCTCATTTTTAGGGTCCTCTCATGAAAGTCAAGAGCGTCGCGGTGCTGGCCGAGGTGCCAGTAGGTGTTTGCAAGGTTGTTCATGCTTCCAAGGGTGTCTGGATGCTCTTCTCCAAGTACCTGCTTCTGCAGCTTCAGAACCTGGTCGTTCAGTTCAAGAGCGTCGCGGTGCTGGTCGAGGTGCGAATAGGTAACAGCAATACTGTTCGTGCTTCTAAGGGTGTCTGGATGCTCCTCTCCAAGGATCCGCTTCCGCAGCTTCAGAACCTGTTCCTTCAGCTCAAGAGCGTCGCGGTGCTGGCCGAGGTTCGAATAGGTAACAGCAAGGTTGTTCATGCTTCCAAGTGTAGATGGATGCTCCTCTCCAAGGATCCGCTTCCGCAGCTTCAGAACCTGTTCCTTCAGCTCAAGAGCGTCGCGGTGCTGGCCGAGGTCCGAATAGGTAACAGCAAGGTTATTCATGCTTCCAAGTGTGTCTGGATGCTCCTCTCCAAGGATCCGCTTCCGCAGCTTCAGAACCTGTTCCTTCAGCTCAAGAGCGTCGCGGTGCTGGCCGAGGTCCGAATAGGTGTTTGCGAGGTTGTTCATGCTTGCAAGGGTGGATGGATGCTCCTCTCCAAGGATCCGCTTCCGCAGCTTCACAACCTGCTCATTCAGCTCAAGAGCGTCGCGGTGCTGGCCGAGGTCCGAATAGGTGTTTGCAAGGTTGTTCATGCTTCTAAGGGTGTCTGGATGCTCCTCTCCAAGGATCCGCTTACGCAGCTTCACAACCTGCTCGTTCAGCTCAAGAGCGTTGCGGTGCTGGCCGAGGCGCGAATAGGTAATAGCAAGGTTGTTCATGCTTCCAAGAGTGTCCGGATGGCAGGCTCCCAATCTCTGCCGTCTTTCCGTCAATTCTATTTGGCAAACATCGTGACACTGACGCAATAGACCGCCATGCCGAAACACCTTTTCCATACATGATAGAAGAGTATAGTGTTCAGTGATCCCCAGTACAATAGATTCACGAAGGTGAGGGGCCAGGGATCTCATCCGCATGTTGTCCAATATGCTGTCGCCGATTGGAGTAGCAAGAGAGAGAAGTGTCTGGGCTGTACGGGCGTTGTCCTGATACCGCTGAGAGTGGCTCCGTGCCCATTCTTGCACAAGTGGATGAAGTGAAAATATGTGCTGGACTTGATCAAAGTCGAGAAGAGAGAATGATAAAAGCTCCCCAATAAGTGTCCTAAAGCGAAGGACATCCCAAGTCGAATCAACTGTTGAGAAGATTGACAAGAAATTGATGAGGTTTTGGGGAACTGCGTCTTTATGCTGTTCGGTGTAAACCTCCCAGGCATCTTGAAATATCCAAGAAGGTATGGCATCATGGTGCATACAGCTGAGAAGTTCGAGAAGAAGAGCCGCGTTGGATGAAAGTTTCTTGAAACTAATGGTCCATGTGGTGTACACTGAATATCGGTAGTCGTCAATCTTCTGGGCAGAGTCATGCTCCAGAAGCCTCCTGCGATTCTGGATGTACAGAGGTAGATATTCGCTAATAGAGCAGAGACCCTTTGCAAGGAACGCGCGAGCTTGAGTGATAGCCAAGGCCAAACAACCAAACTCCTGAGTTATGAAGGTTAACACGAGAGGTCACATTGACGGTGGCAATTACTCGCCTGAACGAGGGCAACAGCAATGTCTTGCTCCTCAGAGTCATCTCCACCTGGCAACCCTCTGAGCAACAACTTCTTCGCGTCCTCCAAATCCAAACGGTCCACCCAGATGCTACACTTCGGCGCATGAACGCGCAGTTCTCGATTGCGAGTGGTGATAAGAACGTTGCCATACGACCATGAGATGTATGGTCGAAGATTGAACGAAGGGTCATCCGCGTTATCAAGGAAGAGCAGCCACTCATCCCGTTGAGATCTCAAGATACGGAACGCATCGTCGACTGAAGGCTGGTCAGAGGATCCTACAGCGATGGCGGCCAAATCGTTCTCCAGAGTCAGCTTGCTCGAAGTGTCGATAAAATAAATGTTGGAGAATCTGAAATAAATGTAAAAGGAAGGTACGCTGATGACGGATGGCTCACCGAGACTTATTCCGACGAATGAACTCGAGTCCTATCTGTGTCTTCCCGCTACCTCCCATACCGTAAAGCACGGCGACATGACACTCGTCAATACCCGAATTGAAATGACCATCTAACTGTTCCAACTGACTCTGTCGTCCCGTGAAGTATTGCGTTGGCGGTGGACAGGCTTTGGGACCGACAAGTTTCGGTGCGCTAGAGACTTCTCCAGATATCATCTTTGCAAGTGTACGCCCGGGGCGACGGACGAGATCAACCAGGAGATTATCGATGCCTCTATGTATCTGAGAGCCTTGGAGATACGAGTATGTATGGGATACTAGTGCATCGAGATTCGACAGATCGGAGGCGAGATTCTGTAGTCCTTGCTCAACGTTTAGCCTCCAAAAAACACCAGGCACATTTCCAAACCGACGTTCCATATCATCATTGAGTCTCTCACAGTCGAGGGCAATCCGATGAAATAGTTCTGCTAGTCCTTCTGCGAGAGACAGGTGGCCAGGGTGGCCTGACCCAATACTGATGATACAGGCAACATGTCGACCGTTGAACTCACGAGCGGCTTCTTTGGTGAGCTCATCGGTAGGATTGTTGCACCTCAGCTCTCCTCCCACAAACGTTTCACTAAGGTGGTTGTCGCCAATGGTGATTGGATTGAAGAGACCCGGAAGCGCAGTAGTGGCACGAATGACTTCGCATATAGTGCAGTCGGGGCTAGGGTTGCTGCGAGAACGATAGGTTCGAAAGAGACGTGGATGCCCGGCATTATGAAGCGATGCTGCACATACGAATCTATATTTGATGATCAGCGGGATAAGAGGTGCAAAGATAGGGCTCACGTTTTACACGCGTTATCCTGAGATATTATCTTTCTCTCTTCTCCGCCAGAAATGTAGGTGTTGATGAGTCTTCTAGTCTCTTGCTCGAGTTTGGTTGTTCGTTGTTCGACATCGAGATCATGCGAGAAGAGAAGCTTGCACAGGCCAACAAACTCTTCAACCAGTTGGTTGCCAGTCATATGAAATACACCACACATGATGGCCAAGAGTCTGAGGTTCATGAGAACGAAGTTCGAGCAGCAAGATTTGATGACTTACCCGCCCAAACCTGACCCACAGATCATATCAAAGTAGTCAGAAACTTTGGGTGGGCTGGGCAACCGATGGTCCTCTTCAACGCGGTGCATTATCTCTCTGATCATGAGAGCTTGGGTAATAGACCGTATACCTCCACCATCTAATGGGCGAAAGAGCCATGAGAAAGTATCAATGCCGGGACCGCAAGGACTAACCGAAAGACAGCAGACGCACTCCGTCACTTGGGGACGATGTAGAGGTTGCCATGCTATTAAGTCCGAATAGTAGTAGTGTCAAATGTTCGTGATAAGTTCCCAAGGAGATGGGAGTGGTAGAAGAAACTCATGGAAAGCGTGGTGGAAGGCAGGAACAAGCAGCGACGGCAAATGTGGATACCTCAACAGCTTACTGTGCGTTTCATACACACCGCTCCAACCCCGATTGCTTCTCAAAGCAATAGACCTCTTTGTGCCCATTAGAGGAAGTCATGTCGTTGCCACATTCTACTATCATAATCTCAGGCTGGAAAGGTCTGTTCAGTCGAAACGTGCTGGCCTGTAAAATCATCCAGCAATAGTAGTACATAGAGACAGTACATTTTTCATTCAGTTCATCATGTACCTAAATGCTACAACAAAAATATATGGGTCCGTAAACAGCATGAAAATTGAGCCAGGACTCACAGACCAAAAACCTTTCCCCCCCTCAAACAACACCTTTTAGCTTTGACACCACCATCCCAATTCCTCTTAAATAAAAGCACCGGACTCTTCCACATAACATAAACAGGAACGCACGCCATTTTTGCAACTTTCTTTGCCGTCTTCCTTAATGGTTTCTTCCCACCATACTCCACATTTTCCCTCGGGAACCTTCCGCCCCAACTAACTCTCAACCTCCTTCTCTTCCCCATCAAATCTTCACCACGATCCCAAAACATGTAATCCCGATCTCGCACTGGCAATATTGAGCTGAGGATGGATTCCGTCTTTGTATAAAGCACAAAGTACTCACACGGTCCTGTCAGCGGAGTCTTTACACGTCTCGTCGACGCACCAAGTAAAGTCCTATCATCCAGATCCCCCACAATCAACCCTTTCAACCTCCCCGAAATCGTCGAGCCATAATACAGCCTCAACTGCACCACACACTCACTGAGTGTAGGTGGCAAGAATGGGACAAGGTCCTGCTCGATAGTATCCACGAATGTCTTCTCATGGTAAGCGAAAGCACCCCATCTCGATATGAGTAAGGGGTATTGAAGGAACGTGCATTCGGGAAGATCCAATACACGCAAAACGGGACTATTATCTTCGGGATAACCAACAGCCAAATCCAATATCTCCAATGTCATTTTACACGGTACACGGTCGAGAGGTTCTTCTGGGATGGTAAGGCGGTAGTCTCTGTCCATTGAAATCGTTTGAGAAACGCTGGAAGGTGGGAGGTCGGAAGAGAGCGAACCATGTTAAGGATATCAGGTTGTCGGGGAGACCTAGGATTACTTTGAGGATGTTTGGATACCAATTTTGAAGACGGTATTTAAGGAAGCGAACGCGGGATCCTAGGCTTGGTCGACGGGTCGTAGCACAGAGGAACCGATGCGCTGCCTCTGTGCTATGCAAAGACGCTGTATGATACGAGCACCTTATCGACCAAGTGTATGATAAAGTCAAGTCGATTTTCCAAGGTAAAAATGGGAAGATACGCATCCCAAGAGCCCACCAACTTGGAAACCTTACACAGTGGCATCACAGTGGCTTGTTCCACATCTGCTATACTATCGATAACAGCCCTCATAATATCATTCTGATGATCAAGAAAATGGAAACGCTCCATAACCATATTCTGTATAGAGTTAGCCTGGACGGAAAGAGGCAAGAGAAGAGAGCTACTCAAGTTGCTCTAAGGACGAAGCTGGAGTGAGAGGGGATGGCTGACGATCCAACCCCTTCATTTTCTGAAGCTTACCACCCCTGGTAAAATCTCCTCAGAAGTTGGGGAAGGGCACAACTCGCAGATGGTCAGGCATGAATTCAAGGCCAAGGCAGTTACTCAAGACAAGTTGTCATGGAATTGAGCCGCCGTGTGGCACTGAGAGAAAGGTACTGCATGGAAAGAACATCAAGCGTGTTAGGCTGACGCCGAATAGACGCAGGAAATACGATAGTCAGCGACGGACCATGAATGTGGTTGAGGTCAACCCAGGTCCTCTGAGCGCTTGCAGAGTGTACCTGAACCAAAGTTGGCTCTTACTTCCACACGACAACCTTAGCGTCATGCCTATGTTTTCCGATCTCAGTATCCTGATGCATTCAAGCACCGCATAGGACACTAGTCGTCTTCGACATTCCAGGATTCACCAACATGGCGTGAGCAAACTAGCCACGATGTCATTTCGTTTTCTGTCACCTGTGTGCTTGCAGGTTCCTGGAGACCTTTCCCACATGAATACCTGCGCATCAATTTTACCCTTGCTACTTCTTGGAGAAAATAAAGTGCTAGACATTGGGTGGTGAGAAGGTGCAGTCAAACGAAATGCATATGGAATTCCTTGTATTCACGCTCATGTTTTCGAAGAGAATTCGTTCGCATCGGTTCCTGCCCAATCCAATCCATAAAAAACGTTAAAAAAAGAATGCTCGGCTTCCATTCGCCATCGCCTGCACGTCCAACCAGACCATTTTCTATCCCTTCTCTGGGCCATCCCGACGGACCGACCACTTTGACAAGGTCTCCTTCACCAATATCTTCCACATACCCGAGGGTATAAACTGCGGTGTTTATTAACATCGCGCTTTTTCCGTGTCGAGCATACTGATGCCCATTGGTGCAGACACAAATTCGCGGCCTTATCACATGGAGTATGTCCAGGAGACGTTTTTAAATGAAGATACTACGAACCTCATCGCTTTTCGCGCCTCCCACAGTCAGTCACCGCAACTTCATGTTCCTCCATGGCCTCATGCCATTCCCCCTAATTGGGACTTTACGCTCTGCCCAGATAATTCTGCGGCATTCAAACGAGTCACAGTGTCTTTGGGCTCAACGGCAGCGAATGAACTTATCTCCTTCCCCACCCAAGTCTAGTATCTACCCCCTGTGTTATGATCAGTGCTACCTCTCTAACTGCCCTCACTCACCATTCTCCTCGCACTAACTATCTCGACGAATGCTCCTCCTCCGTCCTCTCGCGATTCTCGCTTCGATATATTCGTCCCATCCTTCCTTATTACACGATTTTGATGGCTCTGTTTGATTGGTTCTCATTACGTGGACATTCGTGCTAGCAGACTGCCTCCTGTCCGAGGATGAGACCGCTATGTTGCAGGATTGCTGGAGGTGACTAAGTTCTAGGTGTGTAAGAGAGCCTGGTCGAGGGTGCGGGAGGATTCAAAGAACTTTGTTCGCGAAAACTATATGGTATGCATGTGTGTTACCGTGTTGACCACTATTGATAATTGCTTTAAGATATGTAACATGTGGAGTCTGCTGTTTGTTGACTCCAACCACAGAATATTTTCTCGTATAATCCGTATTTGGTGGGCTGCAATTGGCCGAACTTGCCAATCTCGTACACTTGCATCAGTCGAGATACCTACTAGTACTTGTAAATTGGACTACATATCAACTACTTACTAACCCATGTATAAATACACTTAATACTGAGTCAGACGCAGGAGGGTCTTCAACCTGTCATGCTTTCGTCGCTTTAGACTTCGTACAACCTGAATGGTTTCTCATTGCCTGCCCTCCATATCCATCCAAGCCTTGAGCTCTCCCTTGGTAGATGCTTTTCGTCGTGTAAAACTTGTCTTATCGCAGATTCCACGCACTGCAAGCCACTACACGTATTCGGATGTTCCTCCCCAAGGATCCGTCTCCTCATTTCCAGGGTCCTCTCGTGAAGGTCGAGAGCATCTTGGTGCTTGCTGAGGTTCCTATAGGTAAGAGCAAGGTTGCTCATGCTTATAAGAGTATCTGAATGCTCCTGTCCAAAAATCAGCTCCTGCAGCTTCACAAACTGCTCGTTCAGCTCAAGAGCATTGCAGTTCTGGCCGAGGTCCGAACAGGAAACAGCCCAGGCTGTTCGTGATTTTAATAGTGTCTGGATGCTCCTCTCCAATGATCTGTTCCTGCAGTTCCAGAACTCGTTCTCTTAAGTCAAGCACATCGCGGTATCGGCCGAGGTGCGAACAGGTAGAAGGCATGGAGAAGGCATTTTCGGCCTTTAGATCCAATTTTGAGGCTTAGTACCAAAATCTGCGGCCGCTCGAGCTCAAAAAAATCACTTATAAACAATTAATTTGGCGATTTAATACGTTTCCGAGCTTCTCGTTTCCCGTTCCTGTTTCCCAGCTCTCGTAGCCCGTGGCTTCCATTTCAGACTTACCCTCGGCCATTGAGGAGAAAGTTTATCGTCGAAGCGGACAGGTAGGCAAATGGTTGGTGCTACCATGTATTTCATCATGTGTAATCGTGGCACCGCACCTCCAGCAGCTAGAATTATATAATTTTTTAAGCGCTACCCGGAGGGATTCAATCGGAACTTACAACCCATGTCCACAACGACCTACATCACGGGAGTTGAAATGAGAGACACGTAGGGGAAGAAATGGAGATACACTAACACGTCATATAATCACAGCCTGCACTTCTTTCAATCTGCCAATGCTGTCGTGAAATGAAAGGTCGTAATGCAGAGATTTGACCGACCTTTTGCTTGCATTTGGTACATGTTTGCGTGGTCGAATCAATCAGTCTCTTGGCTTCCTCTTGGTCAGCGGCATCCGTCCGAACAGCATCAAACTGAGCGCATGTCAGGCCCTCGTGCCATGGAAGCTGGTGTGTGAAGCAAGACTTCTTGAAACACCATGAGCATTGGACGATGGGAGAAGTATCTATAGAATATGTTAATCGGTAAACTCGCACTCAATTCAAAGGAAATCAGAGACGAGCGAGAGGGTGGGTTTGTCCATGATCACATTTGACATTTAGGCACCACACGAAGTTTGGATCTTCCGCTAAGCGTTGACGGATGGCAACACTATTGTATCTGAAACGATTCTTGAGAAAGTGGATACATGGGCGGATTGAAGAGGCGTTGACCTGTTAAAGCATTCTGGTGTGGCCCATTGCTTTATCTCATCGTAGCCAAGCTTCTCTGAACAGGGATGATTTAGACAGTTGACCTCGAGAACGACAGCCTGAGAAAATAGCTGGGCTTCCAAGTGTTGTGCAAGGCAGTCCCTGCATGCCAGAGGTTTGTGCTGACACCTGCTCGTTGGTGGAAAACGGGGAAAGTCGTATTCAGGAATATCATCTGAGCAGCAAATGGGACACGACCGTAATGCCACGGACGTTTTCTGTTCAATCGCAGTTCGGATGGATGGATGCAAAGTGCCTAGAAGGATCTCGGAAAGCCGTTGTGGTGTCAGAGCTTGGGTATATGGAATAGTGTCCACCATTTTCTGTTCCAGGTGCCAGGTGAGCACTGAAGGAGGAGTGAAGGTATGTTCTTACACGAATGGGGCAATTCATTAGTGAGGTGAGGGCTTCCCGGGCACCATCTTCGTCACCTATCTGCACAAACTGGATTCCCACAGCGTTGAGGTGATGCTTCCCCATTTCAAGCCGTTCTATAGCCTCTGCTATCACCGCAGCGGGGTCATCAGCTATCCGAGAAATTCCAAGTCAATCTCGTGGGTCAAGAGAGGTATTAACAACATACTCGGTGCGCCATCGGTCAGGACGACTATATCAACTGGTTTAATATCTGCATATCCCGGCGTCCCTACTGCATCGTCAAGTCTCTTGAGAGCACGGTCTAATATGACTTTCAGTTTCGCGCCTGTGTAGGTCCATCCTGTTACTCTAACGTCAGTGCTTCCTAATGGGCAGAGAGCTAACTAATGTCACCTCGAGGCTGCACCATGTCAAATATGGCAAGCATCTCCGCTGGGTCCTTAAGCGTGTTAGAACAGCTGAAAAGTGTGGAAGGAAAGAGAAGCTTACAGCAATCGACTCCTTGTGCATTTTTGAATTTAGAAATACAACGTCCATACCATCTGCATCGTATTGCATCGCCTCCTTGGACAACTGAAGGAGAGCACGACGCACTTCAGCCCATCGTGCCCCGCGCATCTGCATGATATATGACTGAGTGAGTGAGGGAAAGATTTGGTTGTGTGTACCGAACTCGAATCATCAATGATGAAAATGATATCGTAATTGCTGCCATAGATTCAAACTACTGTATATTCGCGGCAAGAAATCAAATGGTCTGACCTAAGATATGCGTCGATAGAATCGGGACGCGGCATATCAAGAACATCGTTGAAGCCGGGGTTTGTTGTCCCTGGGGCTGGATTTCCTGGATCAACGTAATCAATGCCATCATCATCCTTCATGGATTGGACGATGAGCAAAGCATTGTTTCCGGGAGAAGAATTAGATGAGGTGGGCGGGATGCCTCCGTCAAAGACCTGATTGAATGGTTGAGACGATTTTGCCGACCATCAACGGCGACAATTTACCCAGAATGTTTGATGATCAGGGATGTCCTTAACACCATTCGAGCGTTCTGCCTAGCGAAACAGCCAAATTATTGGGTTCAAAATTGACTATTGGTAGACTTACTGTTGTGATTCGCAGGTTGAGACTGTGGTCGCCTCGTTCGGCTAACGAGAGAGGATCACGTGTACGTTTATTTTTCGAGTGGAAAAATTCAAATACGAAAACGGAAGGTTCGGCATGTGCTGGAGCTGCGTAAGCGTTCATACCATTCTCATGAATAACCATTGGCTGTTCAGTGGTATCCCAACCACTGATGAAGGATTGCTTCTCCATGACCCGATTTACAACACGATTGATACGTATAAGATTCAAGCATTCACCGAACGATATCTATGAGTGAAGAAATGCATTGGTACCAGACTTGGATGTGAGGGAGAAATTTACCGCCGATATGGAGATACGCCACCCAGCAGGGATGACTAATGTCACTTTGTTTTCAACGATTGCTGAGTGAATTGGACGCTCGACAGAGAGGATCTCCTGTTGTAGATCCTGGATATGCGTATTATCAGCTTTGATTTTAGATGCTGGCTGAACTAGCTACGTACCGATTCATCTTCGATTTTTCTAAAACTCCACCAGCTCGACATCTCATTCCCGCCTCGCGAAAGCGTAACCTAACATCATACAGGGCTTGAATCAGCTTGGATGTGGATATATATACAACAATTTAAACGACATACTTGGGAACCATCGCTAACACCTGGTATACTCCAGAATAAATCTGGCTGCTTTGGTGAGTAAATTCTAAGACAGAGAAATATCAGAAAGTAAGAAAAGAAAATATGAAAGTATTTGACATATAAGAGTTGGAAGAATTTTTCCGTCGCTTGATAACCCACAGGTGGGGTTGACGTTGATATGGCTGAAGAAGAAGATCATCCCCTTCCTCTGGATCAGGAGGAAGGGCGGGAGAAACGTTTTCGGCGGAACTCTGGATGATCCATTTTTTTTCAGAGAGCAATGTAATAGACCACTGTGTATTTCTTGCCTAAGTCGCGGTGCCCCGAGTGTAACGAGCTCACTTGCCTTGGAACCAGCTCCACTTGCAGTCAATCTTCCATAATCATGCCCTTGATTATCACTACAAGTGACGGATTGCTGGTTTGCCTCGTTTATAAGGTCGTAAGTCCCAGATGGCAGAAACAGGTCCGTTGCGAAAGACATAAAGGCAGAAAACCTGTGAGAAGGACTGGCGAGGTGGCCTGGCTTTTAATGATCAATGATCTCTCATCGATTGCAGCTGGTGACTATTTGCATCCCGAGAATTGTCTCAGGTCAGCACGTTATCGAACGTAGCATCGGATTGCGACTACCCAAACCAATATAAACAGCTGCTGGCTGGAGAGATTTCAACTTCTCTTCATCAGTGCGAGAAACAAAAGCCTCGATCAAGGACGATGACCTTGATATAGCCATAGAAGTGAAGATTAAGGCCGTTTGGCTGGGCGTATCGATCTACCAAAGTCAACAGGCAAATTCTGAATCCATCATTTTGGATCGATAAGCCTAGCCAAACGGCCTTATTCAGACTATTTTGTCCGTTCCGAATCTTCACGGAAGGACGAGCTCAGGGTATACTCTTCCTCATTAACTCATGCCGTAGCTATTAACTGTTGTCTTCCGAAGCCCACTGAGAGAGTTGGGCCGTCTGCACCTTGTTCCACAACCCCCCGGCAGCATGTAAGGGTAACTCAGAGACAGATTCATCCAAGCCGATTAGATGGACATCTGTATAGGTAATCCCCATCGATAAGCAGGGTTCATAAAGCGTTACTTGGCTCGCGGGTCCCTCGAGTCTGCGATGTCTTTCATTAACGAGAAATTTGTTCCTTCTGGCACCTACTTCATCGTCAATGCGAAATATGACCGTTCCATTATATCTCACAGAGATGCAGATGACGACAGTCGCTTGATGTCAAGTTCGGTCCATGATTTCAAGGTGAGCAAACGTACAGCGCAGTCATTATATCAAATATCCTCACTAAAAAATTCAGTGGGAAGTCGTCCAGCTTTCAAGCAGGAAATGGACGATCCAGAATCCATCTAATGGTGTATCCATCGACCTTGCCCCTGAGTCAGAGGAAGGAGACGAATTGCTGGCACAGCACGGTCAGAACCGACTTCATCAGTGGGCAATAAAGCATTGCAGCTCTGGTAATGGGCTGTACATGTCAGTGGCTCCTTTACACGACACCTGTTCCTGTTTCTAATGGCTTGGAACAGAATCTATTCTCCCGGAGAGACTGGCCTATTTTGGGCCCTTCAAAATGGCAACGATGGGACTGCAGTGCGTCTCTTACCTTTATTCTATAATATTTTGATGATGCAGATATCGCACAGCTAGAACTCTCATCTGACCAAAGCGATGGTTCGAGTCGGTGGAAATTTAGCAAGACGACGGAGGACACGAATACCGTAAGGGTGTTTATCTTGATTTTGCCAGCACCCTGAATGCGCCTATAACATCCAGCATGAGGTGCACCCTACCCCTCTTGCTGTCGATCGCCCCACACCACATGACCCGAATGCGAACAGAGTCGCGATTACAATACCACCAAAATGGCTGACAACAATTTCTGCGGCAGGCTTCTCTAATTTTCTCTATTTTCACTTTCTGACATATGCCATTCGCAAGGTCTCCATTGGACAATGTATAAGCCTCGTACGCATTAAGCTCATGACTCAAGGGGCTCTGGACATGCAAAGCTTCGTTGGCTCATGGGATTCTATTGAACAAGCGATGGTCCTGGATGGACTTGGTACAAACTCGCATGCCATTCAAGCCAAGGACGAGTCTGTCGTGGTTGTGCTCGAGTTTTTCCACTCGACGAATACTCGCCGGCGTGACCCCCTTGCTCTACCTGGTAAGGGAGACGTTTCTAAAAGTCTTCGCGTTGTTTCGGTGGGTCTCTTGTATCCGCTCGTGACATCTGAATGATTGAGCCATACTCTTCTGTTGTTTTTAGGTGGCGAGACCGACTGACATGAGGAGTTTCCCTGACTATCAAACTATATACGTGAGTTCGCTACCTTATTATAATTTTCTCAATTATCACAGTGGTGAATTCGGTTACAGGTCTTCGATGAACGTACAATAGAGGATCATCCCAACTCACCAGTGAAGAATGTTATCGTTACAATTCAGTCGAACCAGAAAGTTCTAGTTGACTTGATCAACCCTAGCAAGCCGGTCTCAGGAACAGTCAACAATGGTTATGACGAGAACTTGGACCGGCCTCGTCCTGGTTCTCTAGACCAATATTTAGAGTACGTGTTTTTTCTTTTGAAGCAGGATTCGGCCTCAATGGTAACAGAAACTATGATATTATTTTCGTCGTGGACGACTCTGGCTCCGTAAATACGAGATCTCGATTCTCGCCTTTTATACTATTTACTGATTCCCGCATTTAGATGAGTGGGGGGCGATGGAAACAAGTCCGTGAGGCCCTCGCTCTGATTGGGAATGAAGCTATGCAATATGACACGGATGGGGTCGATATGTGCTTCCTGAATTCTGTGGTACATAAAGAGTCTATTAAGGTATGACCTTTCTTCAATTGGACTGATACAGATTAATTGATACTTGAGTAAAGACGCAAAGAGACATTCTAGATATTTTTGAACAAGTCCAACCCGGTGGTGTGTTCTCTATCTACAATTGATATTGACCAGCGTAGTTCAGCATTTCTTAGGATTCACGCCAACCGGAGCCAAGTTACAGGAAATATTGAAAAAGCTCATTGACAACCTGGACAATGCTATCGATACACCCGCATATAGAACGATCAAACCTGTTGAGATTGTGGTTATCACCGATGGTGTTCCAACAGACGATCCTTCAGCAGTGATCCAAGCTTCTGCGTCTCAACTGGATGAGGGGATGCATCACCCTAATGCTATTGGGATTCAGTTTGTCCAGATTGGCAATGATGAAGGGGCAGAAGAGGCGTTGCAGCAGTTATGTAAGGGCTCTGTTCGGGTGAGCAGTTTGCTGGATCTATGTTCTGAGGCTTATGTCGGTTTGGTCTAGGGGATGGTTGATACCGTGCCATATGTGCCCAAATTCACTCCTGAAAGACTGAAAAGGGTTCTGCTTGGTGGTCTTCATCCTTCCATACGTTCTCAGCTGCACAATTAACCTGTGATGTAATTTTCCTATGATAAATGGAGGGTTGCGAAACCCATTTATGCAGGCTATTCCAGCCATAGTATTGCCCTTGTCGCTCTCCTAGTATACGAGTACGTGCGTTGAATCGAGCTCGCCCAATTTCAGATGGCTTTGTAGTCCCAGAATCTCGCGCGGAAGTAAGTATTCTCCACTGCTGATGCTCTTGTGAATCACGGCCGACGAGGTGCTTCAATAGTGTCAGTATTGGGGACCATGCGAGCTCAAAACGGAACGTTTGAGACCGGAACTATTCGCCAAAGGCAGCCTCTTCGATGCCCAAGGAACGCTTTCATTTAGATCGTAGCCGTCATCTTGAATGTAGACCCAAATGTCACCAGTATTGTCTCTGAAGGTCGAGCATCCGCTAGGACATTGTTATAGTTCTCGGTGGCTACGAGTGCGCAAGTTTATCCGAACTATTTGGTCTCATGAAACATTAGTTTACGCAGTCGAACGATTGCTGTTCGCAAAAGACACACGAGGCTACAGAGAAAAGTACATAATTCATACATATCATTTAGAACATAAATGCTACAGCAGAAACTGGGTCCATAAGCAGCGTGAAAGTACAGCCAGAAATCACCGTCGAAACACCTTCCCCATTCAGCTATTGGCATTCGCGTCGAAACCACTTATCCCAAACCCTCTCAACCAACATCACTTTCGTAACCTTCTTCACCGTCTTCCTCAACAGCTCCTTAACAACATACAACACATATTCCCTCGGAAACCGTCCACCTCAACTAACTCTCAACAGTCTCCTCTCCACCAATTCTTCTGCACGATCCTCAAACGTGTAGTCCCCATCCCGGACAGGTAGGTCCGAACTGAGAATGAATTCCGTTTTGTCGTAAAGAACGAAGTCTTCACCCGTCTCGTCGACGTACGAAGTAAAATTCTACCTCCCAAATCTCCCAAAACCAACCTCCTCGATATCGTCGCGCCATAATACAGCCTCAACTGTACCACACACAATTTGAGCACAGGCGGGAAGAAAGGAGATAAGGTCTTGTTCAATCGTATCGACGAACGTCCTCTCATGGTAAGTGAAAGCGCGCCATTCCGATCTGAATCCGAGGTATCGAAGGGACTTGAATTCAGGAAGATATCTTCCGGACAACCAATCGTGAAATCCAGGGGTTCAAATGCCGTTTTACATGGTACTCGATCGAGAGATTCCTCGGAAATGGTGAGGTGGCAGTCTCTCTACACTTGCAGCTGTTTGAGAGACGTTTGGGAGGTAGAAGAAGGGAAGGGAGGCTGGAAGAGACCAGCCATGTTAAGGAGATTAAGTTAGTATGTTGACCTATGATTTCTTTGGGGGCGTTCGGACACTAGTTTTGAAGGCGTTGTTCGAGGAATCGAGAAGGGATCCTTGACTTGGTTGATTGGTCGTTGCACAGAGGAACTTGGGCTGCCTCTGGCATCCAAAGAGGCTGTACAATACATTCATATTATTGACCTGGGTCTAGATAAAGTCAGATTCACTTACTGTGGTGAAAATGTGAAGATACACGTACCAGGAGTGCACCAACTTGGAAACCTTACACAGCGACATCGCAATGGCTCAACCCACATGGGCCATGATATCAGGAACTGACCTTGTAATATCGTTCTGAAAGTCAGGAGAGTGGCAACGTCCCATGCTTATACCATGTTGAGAGATAGTCTGCAAGGAGAGAGGCAAGAGAAGAGAGTCGCTGAAGCCTCTCTCCGGACGTATCTGGAGTGCAAGTGGATGTGCGGTGATCCAATTCTTTCATTTCCTGAAGTTGACCCATCCAAAGTAAAATTTACTCCAAAGTCGAGAAAGGACTCAAGTCGCCGAAGGTTAGGCATAAATACAGGGTCATTGCAGCGACATAAGACGAGCCATCGTGGAACTGAGCCGCAGTGCGATATTGAGAGAAAGGTATTTTCATAGAAAAGCATCAAGCGCGTGTTAGGCTGATTTCGAGTAAACACAGAAAAGAAGGCAGCTAGTGACGGACGAAGGATGTAGTCTGAAGTGAACGTGGTGCCTCTGAGCGCTTGTGGTGTTTCTACACTGAAACCAGGGTTGGCTCTTACCGCCACATGACGACCTTGGAAGTTGGCGCTATTCCTCTTGTTTCCGATCTTAGTACTCTGACGCATTTAGTGTCGCGAATTCTACCTGTCGTCCTCGAAATTCCAGAATTCATGGCACAACCAAACTAGCACGACGACTTTTTCTTCTTTCTGTCACCTGTGTGCTTGCAGAATCCTCGAGAGCTTTCCCCGCTTGGATACCTGTGCATCAACTTTAGTCTTGCTACTGTTTGAAGAAGTTAAATAAGGCTTAGACATCGATGATGAGGTGCAGTCAAACCAAATGCATTTGGAATTCATGGGATTCATGCTCATGTTTTTAGACACAAGCCATCTGCATCGGTTCTTGAACGATCCAATGCATGAAATATTGAAGCAAGAAACCCCGCCCTCTAGTCGCCGTCGCCTGTACGTCCAGCCAGACGATATGCTCTCCCTACTCTGGCCATTCCGACGAATCGACTACTTCGACAAAGTTTTCCTTGACCAATATCTTGCATCTACCCGAGGGTATAAACCGCAGATTTATTTAGCCACTCAGTTCAAGGTATTCAAACGCCAACCTCTATCTATGTCTAGCGTACTCATGTCCCATTGGTGTAGTCTGAGACCTTTGACCCAACAATGTTTCCCACTATTGACAAGTTCGCGACCTTGTAAGATGGAATCTTTCCACAAAGGCCTCCAAATGAAGATTTTACTTCATCTTTTTCTGTGCTCCTACAGCCAGTCACTCCAACTTCATGTCCTTCCACGACCTCATGACATTCCGCCTAGTATGGACTTTTACGCTCCTCCCAGAGGATTCCGTGATTGAAACAGGACACAGTTCCGTTGGGCTCGGCGGCACAGGACCTCTTTTTCACCTTCATTCCCTGAGTCTACCATTTGTACAGACTCCTGTGTTTTACCACTTCTACGAATGACCTCCCTTCCCATTCTTCTCTGAACAATGCCTCGACCAATGTGTCTTCCCTGATCTCTTACCATCACGGCTTCAACTGATTCGTTCAATCTTTTCTACTTATACCCCTTTTCATATATGATTTTGAGGGCTCAGTTCGGCTGGTCCTCAACGCGTAGACATTCGTGTCTACAGACTGCTTACCATCCGAAGATGAGACCGCCAGGCCATAGGATCACTGGAAGTGACGAAGTCTAGTTGTGCAGGAAGATTCAAAGAACAAGGTTCGCGAGCACTAAAATGGTATGTATGTGTGCTATAGTTGGTCACCTACTGATAACTGCGCTCAGATATGTAAGGTGTGCAGTTTGTGGTTCGTTGACTCCAGCTACAAAATACTTGTCTCGAATAATCCGTATCCGATGGGCCGTAGTCGGCAGAACTTGTTGTTTGTGTACATGTGCATCTATCGAGATACCTCGAGATACATATAGATACGTGGGAATCGGATTATGTATCAACCTCTTACTCCTATAAGTACATTTACTTAAGGCTATGTCATATGGAGCAAAGTCTTCAACTTGTCACGCTTTCGTCGCTTTGGTCTTGGTACAATTACTGTCTTCTTATCTCCTGCTTTCGATATTCCTCCTAGCCTTGAGCTCACCCGTTGCAGCTGACCTTCGTCATATAACACTTGCCTTCTCGCCGATTCCACTGCGCGCGAGCTATGAAGTGTGTCTGGATGTTCATCGCCCAGGATCCTTCTTCTCATTTCTAGAGCTTTCTCATGAAGGTCGAGCGCATTGTCGTTCTGACCGATGGCCGAATAGGCGTAGGCAAGGTTGTTCATGCTTGTAAGGGTGGATGGATGCTCCTCTCCAAGGACCCGCTTCTGCAGCTTCACAACCTGTTCGTTCAGCTCAAAAGCGTCGCGGTGCTGACCAAGGTGCCAATAGGTATTGGCAAGGTTGTTTATGCTTGTAAGGGTGTATGGATGCTCTTCTCCAAGGATCCGCTTCTGCAGATTCAGAACCTGCTCCTTCATCTCAAGAGCGTTGCGGTGCCGGCCGAGGTGCGAATAGGTGCTAGCAAGGTTGTTCATGCTTACAAGGGTGTCTGGATGCTCCTCTCCAAGGATCCGCTTCCGCAGCTTCACAACCTGCTGGTTCAGCTCAAGAGCGTTGCGGTGCCGGCCGAGGTCCGAATAGGTGCTAGCAAGGTTGTTCATGATTGTAAGGGTGTGTGGATGCTCCTCTCCAAGGATCTGATTCTGCAGCTTCAGAACCTGCTGGTTCAGCTCAAGAGATTTGCGGTGCTGGCCGAGGTCTGAATAGACGCTGGCAACGTTGTGCATGCTTGCAAGCGTATTTTGATTATGAACACCAAATATCCGCTGCATTTCCGTAACCTCCTTCTGGTACACATCGAAACATTCCTGCAGGAGACCACCACGCCAGAACACATGTCCCATACGTGATAAAAGAGTGTAGTGTAGTGTAATACCCATCCCTATAGACTCACGAAGATGAGGAAGAAAAGACTTCCGCCTCATGTTATCAAGCAAGCTGTCCCCTGTCGGAGCAGCAAGAGAGAGGAGCACTTGTGTCGCATGAGCGTTGTCTCGATAACGCTGAGACTGTGCTCGTGCCCATTGCTGCACAAGCGGATGAAGTGAAAATGTGTGCTGGACTTGATCAAACTCGAGGAGCGAGAACGATAGTAGCTCTCCAACGAGTGTACGAAAGCGAAGGGTATCCCATGATGAATCAATACCACCGAAGCTTGAAAGTAAATTGATGAGGGTTGAAGGAACTACGTCTTCATCCTGCTCGGCGTAAATCTCCCAGGCATCTTGCAATATACAAGAAGGGATATCGTCATGATGCATGCAACTGAGCAGTTCGAGAAGAAGAGCCGCGTTGGATGAAAGTTGATTGAAACTGATGGTCCATGTGGTGTACACTGAATATCGATAGTCGTCAATTTTTTGGGTAGAGTCATGTTCCAGAAGCCTCCTGCGATTCTGCATGTATAGAGGTAGATATTCGCTAATAGAGCAGAGGCCCTTCGCGAGGAACGCGCGAGCTTGAGTAATAGCCAAGGCCAAACAACCGAGCTCCTGAGTTATGAAGGTTAGCATGATAGGTCACATTGACCGTGGCAAATACTCGCCTGAACGAGGGCAACAGCAATGTGTTGCTGTTGAGAATCACCCTCAATCAACAATCCCTTGAGTAGAAGTTCCTTCGCGTCCTCTAAATCCAGACGATCCACCCAGATGCTACATTTCGGTGCATGGACGCGCAACTCCCGATTACGGGTAGTGATAAGAATGTTGCCATTCGACCATGCTAAGTAAGGTCGAAGATCGAAAGATGGGTCATCCGCATTATCGAAGAAGAGTAGCCACTCATCCTGTCGGGACCTCAATATGCGGAGGGCGCCGCCGACTGAAGGTTGGTCAGAAGACCCTACAGCGATGGAGGCCAAATCGTTCTCGAGAGTCAGTTTATTCGAAGCATCGATGAAATAAATGTTGGAGAATCTGAAATAGATGTGAGTATCTGGAGAGTGGGTTCATAAAAGAAAGCTCACCGAGACTTGTTTCGACGAATAAACTCGAGCCCCACTTGTGTCTTCCCGCTACCTCCCATACCAAAAAGGACGGCGATATGACACTCTTCACTGCCGGATTTGAAATGACCTTCTAACTGTTCCAACTGATTTTGTCGTCCCGTGAAGTATTGCGTCGGCGGTGGACAGGCTCTAGGACCGAGAAGTTTCGGTGCGCTAGAGACTTCTCCAGATATCATCTTCGCAAGTGTACGCCCGGGGCGATGGACGAGGTCCACGAGGAGAGTATCTATGTATCTATTCGTCCGAGAGCCTTGGAGATATGAGTATGTATGAGATACCAGTGCGTCAAGATTCGACAAATCTGAGGCGAGATTCTGCAGTCCTTGCTCAACGCTCAACCTCCAATATACAGCAGGCGCATTTCCAAACCGCCGTTCCATATCATCATTGAGTCTCTCACAGTCGAGGGAAATGCGAGGAAATAGTTCTGCCAGTCCTTCTGTGAGAGATAGGTGACCAGGATGGCCGGAGCCGATACTGAGGATGCACGCGACGTGTCGGCCGTAGAACTCTCGAGCAGCCTCTCTGGTGAGCTCATCAGTGGGATTATTCCACCTCAGCTCTCCGCCCACAAACGTTTCGCTGATGTGCTTGTCGCGAATGGTGATTGGATTGAAGAGACCCGGAAGCGCAGTAGTGGCGCGAATGGCTTCGCATATAGTGCAGTCGGGGCTAGGGTTGCTGCGAGAACGATAGGTTCGAAAGAGGCGAGGATGCCCGGCATTATGGGGCGACGCTGCACATACGAATCTAAATTTGATGGTCAGCGGGGTATGAGGTGTATTGAAGATAGGGCTCACGTTTTACACGCGTTATCCTGAGATATTATCTTCCTCTTTTCACCACCAGAAATGTAGGTGCTGATGAGTCTTCTAGTCTCTTGCTCGAGTTTGGTTGTTCGTTGTTCGATGTCGAGATCATGCGAGAAGAGAACCTTACACAGGCCCACAAACTCTTCAACCAACTGCTTGCCGGTCATATGAAATACACCACACATGATGGCCAAGAGTCTGAGGTTCATGAGGACAAAGTTCGAGCCGCAAAAATTTAATGACTTACCCTCCCAAACCTGACCCACAGATCATATCAAAGTAATCGGAGACTTTGGGTGGGCTGGGTAACTGATGGTCCTCTTCTACGCGGTGCATCATCTCTCTGATCATGAGAGCTTGGGTAATAGAGCGTATACCTCCACCATCTAGGGGGCGGAAGAGCCATGAGAAAGTTCCTATGCCGGGACCGCAAGGACTAACCGAAAGACAGCAGGCGCACTCCGTCACTTGGGGACAAAGCAGAGGTTGCCATACAAGTGAGTCCAAATAGTAGTAGTGTCAAATGTTCGTGATAAAGTTCCCAAGGAGATGGGAGTGGTAGAAGAAACTCATGGAAAGCGAGGTGGAAGGCAGGAACAAGCGGTGCCGGCAAATGTGGGTCGCTCAACAGCTTTACTATGTTTCACGCACACCACTCCAACCCTGATTGCTTCTCAGAGTAATAGACCCCTTTATACACGTTAGAGGAAGTCATATCGTCTCCACATCCTACTATCATAATCTCAGGCAGGAAAGGTCTGTTCAGTCGAAACGTGCTGGCTCGTAAAATCATCCAGGAATAGTTGTACATAGAGACAGTACATTTTTCATTCAGCTCATCATGTACCTAAGTGCTACAAAACAAAGACATGGGTCCGTAAACAACATGAAAATCGAGCCAAGACTCACAGCCCAAAAACCTTTCCCCCCTCATAGGAACAGCTTTAGCTTTGACACCACCTATCCCAATTCCTCTCAACTAAAAGCACCAGACTCTTCCGCATAACATAAGCAGGAATGCACACCATTTTCGCAACTTTCTTTGCGGTCTTCCATACCGGTTCTTCACAACATACACCACATCTTCCCTCGGGAACCGTCCACCCCAACTAACCCTCAACAGCCTCCCCTTCCCCACCAACTCCTCCGCACGATCCCAAAACGTGTAAACCCCTTCTCAAGTAGGTAAACCTAAACGGTGGATGGATTCCGTCTTTGTGTAACGCACAAAGTCCTCACACGACCTTCTCAGCGGAGTCTTCGCATTTCTCGTCGGCGCACAAAGTAAAATCCTATCATCCAATTCTCCCAAAATCAGCCCTCTCAACCTCCTCGATATCTTCGAGCCATAATACAGTCAACAATGTCATAACGCATAAAGTCGGTGGACCGAAAAACTTATGCATTATGAGCTCTTATGCATAACCGCATGTGTGACATATGTGACTATGAGTGACAAATTTTGACGTGTGAACTTTATGTTAAGCCACGACAACTACAGTTTGAAAAATTTATCCAATGTTTCCTGCCTCATTGCTGTCACCTCTTCACGTCGCACATGGCCTCTGAACTTGCACAACGCATCAGACAGTGCCAGGCTTTGTTCAGGGTCCCCTCGAGATAAGCATGCCTTCTCTAACCTCTCGCACATTCTCGCAATCTCCTTCGACGATAACTCTGGGTCCGTAATCTCAAAACCCTCATCTTCCTCTTCTTCTTCTGGTTGTGCAGCTCTCTCTTTCAAGACATGATCAACAAAGTCTTGATCTGACTTCAAATCATCCACCTCATCCCACTGGCCAACATTATGCTCTTCGACTGGTTCGAGAAAATCGTGGATTGAGAGAGTATTGCTGCGCTTCAGTTTGTTCAGGTTCTGCAGCTGAGTAATTTGATTAAGTAAGTTTTCTTCCAGCTCGACAAGCTGGGAAGAGCGGCAACTTGGAGCATGTGGCAGAGCGTTGGGATGGTTGAATTGAGAAGACGCAGCAGAGCGATGGTTGGTAAGGACCATTTCGATGTCCTCATCTGGTTCACATTCGATAAGTGCATCCATTGTTTTCCGCCAATAAGGTTCTTGTCGAAATCGAGCACCTAGAATCTCCTCCAAGTGGTGCTCCATAACACCAACGTTAATTTCATCACCAGCATACATTGAAAATACTTTCCAAGCCTGTTCGTCTGAATTCAAGGCTTTAAATTCATTGTTTGGATCTCTGTAATATGACTGGTGAGTCGTCGCAAATGCAATAGGATGGGAACTTACTTTGCCAAAGTTTTTGTATGGGCCCAGCAATTCACAATTGACTCCTGCTTGACGGCATTCCATGCACGCTTCGACATCAGCATTGCCTCAAGGATGGAAATGTCGAATAAATTACTCTCGCCTGCTTCCTCACGATCAAGAGCACGCTGACAAAATTCAGTGCGATATTTCGCCTTGAATGTCCGAATTATCCCAGCATCCAGAGGCTGGACAAACGGAGTCATGTTGGCTTCATAAGGTTCGACCTGTACGTTGGCTGGCGTGTAATCGACAAAGTGCGCACTAAAATTATCCATCCAGAACAACACATGACGACTTTCTTTACGCATGCGTTCATCCAGTCGTATAAGATATCTATTGTGAGTCAGCCATGCTAAAAATTTACGAATTGAACACATAACTCACGGCTGGAAGATAGCTCGCGTCATCCATGCCTTTTTATTGGCCTCATACAATAGCCCATAGTCTGCACCAGACTTTCTTTTGAAGCATCGAGGTTGCTTCGCATTCCCAATGAATAACATTTGCTCCTTGGTCCCATCTGCCCACACTGCAAACAGAATGGTGATACGGTTCTTGCTTGCTTTCTTTCCGCTCATCTCCTCCATTGCCAATCCCTTGTCTGGGGGACATTTCCAGTAAAGCGAGCTCTCGTCAGTGTTCAGCTCATCACAAGGCGCGTATTCAGCTGATATTGCCTGGCAACGAAGGCGTTCAGCTTCAACAGCCTCCTTATTGCATGACGCAGCTTCTCCATGGCGAGTAATCTTGCGGATATTGTAACTAAAAAAGTCTAGCTTCGTGAATCTCTCAAATGGAACAAAAACGCACGTCTTTTTGAAACCCAGCAACCAACCACTTCCCCCACCCAAACGTTCCTCTTGCGGCACATCAAGCAATGACTCAAATCGTCGTCGTTTCTCAATCAACATCGCATCAGAGACGGTCTCATTCTGTGAGTTCATCTTTTGAGTCCAGAGATAGAGAGTCTGCTCGACATCAGGTCGAGTAACAATCCGATCGCGTTTACTGGACATTCCATTTGGGGTTGCGGCCGCTCGTGCCTCAATCTTCTTCCGGCCTTTGATGTTTCGAGAGAGAGACGACTGGTCAAAGACAAGACGATATCCTGGTTGAAGGTTCGCAAAGTGGTTTACTACTTTTGTTTGACTAGCTTTTGGATTTGCGTCAACATAGGCGAGGACCTGAAGCCAATCATAAGTCGTAAGGTTCTGCTTTTGCAAGGCTAAGGCAGGAATAGCTGAGGTTTTTGGCTTTTCAGGTTTTCGGCCACGCTTGGCACCTTGGTAGGGATGTGGTTTGTCTGCCTTCACCCGCGGTTTTCGAGTCGGCCCAAGCGATGATGCCGTAGGAGCGGCACCAAGGATATTAACAGTAGAGGGTGTTCCAGGTTCCATAGTGAACCATGCAAAATGTCCCAGAGTATAAAACACACCATTTTATTCACTTATTTAACCAAAACAAGTCGTCAACGAGTCAGTTCCGTGTGCGGCAACAATCTGACTCCTGACTGTCTTGCCTCCACAGGTTACAACGGTGCATAAAATCTTTCAAATTCCTATGCATTATTAACCAAGAGCATAATGCATAAAATCCCCGTCTACCAAGCCCGTTCCCTCAAAAAATTATGCATTATGAGCTATTATGCATAAAGACCTTATGCATTATGACGTTGTTGACTGTACAACCTTAACTGCACCACACACTCTCTGAGCGTATGTGGGAAGAATGGGACAAGGTCCTGCTCGATAGGATCTACGAATGTCTTCTCATGATAAGCGAAAGCACCCCATTTCGATCTGAGTCAGAGCTATTGAAGGAACGCGCATTCGGGAAGATGCAATACGCGGAAAAAGGGAGTATTATCTTCGGGATAACCAATAATCAAATCCAAGTCTCCAATGTCGTTTTACATGGTACATGGTCGAGAGATTTCTCTTGGATAGTGAAGTGGTAGTCTCTGTGTGTTGAAGTCGTTTGAGAAACGCTGGAAGGTCGGAGGTCGGAAGAGACCGAGTCATGTCAAGGAGATTAGGTTGTCGGGGAGACCTAGGATATCATTGGGGACGTTTAGATGCCAATTTCGAAGACGGTATTCGAGGAAGCGAACGAGGGATCCTAGGCTCGGTCGATGGGTCGTCGCACAGAGGAACCATTGGGCTACGTCTGTGGTATGCAATGAGGCTGTATGATACAGTCACCTCATCGAGCTAGTCTGTGACAAGGTCAAGCTGATTTTCCAAGGGGAAAATGTGAAGATGCGCGCACCAACAGTACACCAACTTGGAAACCCTACCTAGCGGCGGCATCACAGTGGTTTGTTCCACATCCGCAGTAATGTCGATAACAACCTTTGTAACATCGTTCTGAAGGTCACGAAATTAGCCACGTTCCGTGCCCATATCCTGTATAGAGTGAGCCTGGAGTGAAAGAGGCAAGAGAGGAGAACTGTACCGTTCTAAGGAAGTAGCTGGAGTGAAAGTGGATGGCTGACGATCCAAATCCTTCATTTCCTGAAGCTTACCACCGCAAGTAAAGTTTCCTCCAAAGTTGGGAAAGGGCACAACTCTCAAACGGCTAGGCATGAATTCTCGGCAATTGCAGTTTTGCACAAGACAAGCCGCCATGAAATTGAGCCGCAGTGCGGTATTGAGAGAAAGGTAAGGCACGGAAGCAACATCAAGCGTATTAGACTGACTCAAATAGACGCAGGAAAGGAGGTAGTTAGCGACAGACCATGAAAGTGGTTGAGGTCAACTGTGTTCTTGCGAGCGCTTGCAGAGTGCACCTGAACCAAAGTTGGCTCTTACTTCCACACGCCGACCTTGGTGGCATACTTGTGCCTTTCGAACTCAGTACTCTGATGCATTGATGCATCACAGATGCCACCAGTCGTCGTCGCAATTCTAGGATTTTCCATCATGGCATAACCAAACTAGCCACGACGTCATTTCGTTTTTTTATCACCCGTGTGCTTGTGCAATTCAGGAGAACCTTCGTATCTAAATACCTGCGCATCAATTCTAGCCGTGCTGCTAGTTGGAGAAGGTAGTGGGGTTAGATGTTGGTGGTGAGGTGAAGTCAAACGGAATGCATTCGGAATACAATGTACTGACAGTCATGTCTTCAGAGAGAATTCGTCCATATTGGTTCCTGACACGCCGAATTCATGAAACATGTCGAAACAAAGAAGCTTGGCCTCCATTCCCCATTACCTGCACGTCCAGCCAGATGATTTTCTATCCCTTCTCTGGTCATCCGGACGGATCGACCACTTCGACAAAGTCTCCTTCACCAACGTCCTGCACATCTGCACCTATCCGAGGGAATAAACTGCGGATACCTTGAGCCACTCAGTCTAAGGACCTCAATCATTACCCTTTTTCCATGTCGAGCGTACCGATGTCCCATTGGTGCAGATTAAGACTCCTGAGGTGATAATGCTTCCTGACATTGACAAATTTGCGGCATTTACACATGGAATATCTCCAGGAGAACTCCTAAAATGAAGATTCTACCTCATCGTTTTTGCGCCTCCTCCAGCAAGTCACCCCAACTTCCTGTCCTTCCACGGCCTCATATCATTCCGCCTACGATGGACTTTTACGCTCTCCTGGAAATTCTGTGGCATTCAAATGAATTGCCGTCTCTTATAGCTTGGCTGCTGGGAATTTCCCAAGGCTACCGCCAGTACAGTCTCCTGTATTCCGCCACCTCTTCAAATGAGTTCACTCCTCATTCTCCTCTCAACGCTACATCGACCAATACGCCTCTCCCGTCCTCTCACCATCCCGGATTCAGCTTATTCGTCCAATCTTTCCAGGTTGCACCACTTTCTTACACGATTTTGACGGCTCAGTTCGACTGGCCCTCAACGCGCTGACATTCATGTTTGTTGAACCCTAACCGTCGGAGGATGAGACCGCTATGTCGCAAGGTCACCGGAATCTGCGAAGTCGCAGGTGTGCATGAGAGCCTGGTCGAGGGTACGGGAGGATTGGAAGAATAGTGATCGCGAACACTAAACGGTATGCATATGCGTTATTGTGTTGAGCACTACTAATCATTGCGCTCAGATATATAACATGTGCAGTGTGTTGATTTTATTACTCCAGCCACGGAATACTTGTTCCATAGGATCTGTATTCGATGCGCTGTACTTTGCAGATATTGCTAATCTCGTAGTTTCGCATCAGCCCAGATATTTACAGGCCTTTAGACAGCGGACTACCTATCAACTTCTTCCCCATAAGTACGATTGATACTAAGTCATATCTAACAAAGTCTTTAACTAATTAAGCTTTCGTCGCTTTTGTCTCGGTGCATTCTCATCTTCTCCCCTCAAGTGTTTTCCCCGCCTTGACCTCTCTTGTGATATATGATATTCGCCGCGTAACACCTTACTTCTTGCTGATTCCACGGCTCGCAAGCTGTCAAGTGTATCTGGATGCTTCTCTCCAAGGATCTGCGTCTGCAGCTTCAGAACCTGTTCTTGAAGTTCAAGAGCCTCGCGGTGCTGGCCGAGGTCTGAATGGGTGTTCACAAGGGTGCCCATGCTTATAAGGGTGTCTGGATGCTCCTCTCCAAGGATCCGCTTCTGCAGCTTCACAACCTGCTCGCTCAGCTCAAGGGCGTTGCGGTGCTGGCCGAGGTGCGAATAGGTAAGAGCAAGGTTGTTCATGCTTGTCAAGGTGTGCGGATGCTCGTCTCCAAGGATTCGCTGATGCAGGTTCATAACTTGCTCCTTCAGCTCAAGAGCGTTGTGGTGCTGGCCGAGGTCCGAATAGGTGCAAGCAAGGTTGTTCGTGCTTATAAGGGTGTCTGGATGCTCCTCTCCAAGGATCCGCTTCCCGCGCTTCAAAACCTGCTCCTGAAGCTCAAGAGCGTCGCGGTGCTGGCCGAGGTCCGAATAGGTGCTGGCAAGGTTGTTCATGCTTCCAAGGGTGTCTGGATGCTCCTCTCCAAGGATCCGCTTCTGCAGCTTCAAAACCTGCTCCTGAAGCTCAAGAGCGTCGCGGTGCTGGCCGAGGTCCGAATAGGTGCTGGCAAGGTTGTTCATGCTTCCAAGGGTGTCTGGATGCTCCTCTCCAAGGATCCGCTTCCGCAGCTTCAAAACCTGCTCCTGAAGCTCAAGAGCGTCGCGGTGCTGGCCGAGGTCCGAATAGGTGCTGGCAAGGTTGTTCATGCTTCCAAGGGTGTCTGGATGCTCCTCTCCAAGGATCCGATTCCGCAGTTTCAGAACCTGCTCCTTCAGCTCAAGAGCGTCGCGGTGCTGGCCGAGGTCCGAATAGGTGCTGGCAAGGTTGTTCATGCTTCCAAGGGTGTCTGGATGCTCCTCTCCAAGGATCCGCTTCCGCAGCTTCAAAACCTGCTCCTTCAGCTCAAGCGCGTCGCGGTGCTGCCCGAGGTCCGAATATGTGTTGGCAAGGTTGTTCATGCATGTGAGGGTGTGTGGATGGTCCTCTCCAAGCATCCGCTTCTGCAACTTCACAACCTGCTCCTTCAGCTCAAGAGCGTCGCGGTACTGGCCGAGGTCCGAATAGGTCCAAGCAAGGTTGTTCATGCTGGAAAGGGTGTACGGATGGATGGCACCCAATCTTTGTTGACTCTCCGTCAAGTCTTTTTGGCAAACGTCGTGGCACTGACGCAATAGGCCACCCTGCCGAAACACCTTTTGCATCCATGATAGAAGAGTATAGTGTTGAGTGATCCCCGGTACAATAGATTCACGAAGGTGAGGAACCAGAGATTTCATCTGCCTATTATCCGATACGCTGTCCCCGATTGGAATAGCAAGAGAGAGGAGCGTTTGGGTCGCATGAGCGTTGTCTCGATAGCGCTGGGAGTAGCTTCGTGCCCATTCTTGCACAAGCGGATGAAGTGAGAATGTGTGCTGGACTTCATCAAGCTCCAGAAGAGAGAATGACAAAAGCTCCCCAACAAGTGTCCGAAAGCGAAGGATATCCCACGTCAAGTCAGCTGCTGTGAAGCTCGACAATAAAGTGGTGAGCACCGGAGGAACTGCGTCCTTATGCTGTTTGGCGTAAACCTTCCAGGCTTCTTGGAATATCCAAGAAGGGATAGCATCGTGATGCATGCAACTGAGAAGTTCGAGGAGAAGAGCCGCATTAGATGAAAGTTGATTGAAACTGATTGTCCATGTCGTGTACACAGAATATCGGTAGTCGTCAGTCTTCTGGGCAGATTCATGTTCCAGAAGTCTCCTGCGATTCTGCATGTACAGAGGTAGATATTCGCTAATAGAGCAGAGACCCTTGGTAAGAAACGCGTGAGCTTGAGTTATTGCCAAAGCTAAATAGCCCAGCTCCTAAAGTATAAAAGTTAATGCATAGTAAGCTACGTGAATTATCACAACTACTCGCCTGGACGATGGCGACAGCAATGTCACTCTGTTCAGAACCATCCCCAACTGGCAACCCTCTGAGCAATAACTCCTTCGCATCTTTCAATTCCAAACGATCAACCCGGATGCTGCATTTCGGCGCATGGATGCGCAACTCCCGATTGCGGGTAGTAATGAGAACATTGCCATATGGCCATGATATATACGGTCGAAGATTGAAGGAAGGGTCGTCCGCATTATCAAGGAGGAGCAGCCACTCGTCGTGTCGGGACCTCAATATACGGAAGGCATCGTCGACTGAAGGTTGGTCAGAAACCCCTACAGCGATGGCGGCCAAATCGCTTTCGAGAGTCAGTTTGCTCGAAGCATCGATGAAATAAATGTCAGAAAAACTAAAAGGGATGTAAGCTCACACGGCGCAGGTTGATGACAGAGAACTCACCGAGACTTATTCCGACGAATAAACTCGAGCCCCATTTGTGTCTTACCGCTACCTCCCATACCGTACAGGACGGCGAGGCGGCACTCGCCACCTCCTGAATTGAAATGGTCTTCTAACTGTTCTAACGGCTCATGTCGTCCTGTGAAGTACTGCGTCGGCGGTGGACAGGCTCTTGGACCGAGAAGTTTCGGGGCGGTGGAGACTTCTCCAGAGATCATTTTCGCAAGAATACGTTCCGGTCGACGCGCGAGATCCACGAGAAGAGCTTCAATGTCTTTATGGGTACGAGCACCATGGAGATACGAGTACGTATGAGACACCAGCATGTCGAGGTTCGAGAGGTCCACGGCAAGGTTCTGCAGCCCTTGCTCAACACTCAGCCTCCAAAACACACCAGGCGCGTTGAAAAACCGCCGTTCCATATCGTCAGTGAGCCTCTCACAGTCCATAGCAATTCGAAGAAATAGATCTGCGAGTCCCTCGGCGAGTGATAGGTGACCAGGATGGCCAGAACCAATACTAACGATGCACGCAACGTGTCGACCTTTAAATTCGTGAGCGGCCTCTTTGGTAAGCTCATCAGCAGGATTGTTCCACCTCAGCTCTCCACCAACAAATGTCTCGCTGAGGTGCTTGTTGCGAATGACGACTGGATCGAAGAGATTGGGCAGTGCAGTCGTAGCGCGAATGGTTTCGCAGACGGTGCAATCGGGACTAGGATTAGAACGAGAAGAATAATTCCGAAAGAGACGTGGATGTCCCGCATTGTGAGACGATGCTGCACAAACGAACCTACCTTGGGTTGTCAACAGAGTGCTAGGAGTAACAATAAGGACTTACGTTTTACATGTCTCATTCTTGCTGATCATCTTCCTATCTTCTCCACCAGGGCAGTAGACTGCTATAAGGCTCCTGATCTCTTGCTCAAACAAAATTGTTCGCTGCGCCGCGTCAAGGTCACGAGAGAACACAACCTTGCATAAGCCTACAAACTCTTCAACCAGCTGGTCGCCGGTCATGTGAAATACGCCACACATGATGGCCAAGAGTCTGAGGCTCATGAGAAAGAAGCTTGAACTGCAGGATTTAATGACTTACCCTCCCAACCCTGACCCACAGATCATGTCAAAGTAATCCGAGACTTTAGGAGGACTAGGCAGCTGGTGGTCCTCTTCAATGCGATGCATCATCTCTCTGACCATGAGAGCCTGTGAAACAGAGCGGATACCTCCGCCATCTAAGTGGTAGGAGCATTGTGAGAAAGGGCATACAGTTAAACAACAAACATTTCAAGGACGTACCAAACGATAACAAACGTAGTCCGTCACTTGATGACGCGATGGGGGCTGACATAGCAACTTTGAATAAGATGAGGGTAAGAGGTCTATGATTTTTTGCTGGGGAGGATCTCGGAACTGTTGGGGGAATTTGCTCCCCCTTGCCCGTGGTGGACGGCAAGAACAAGGTATGCGGCAAATGTGGGTCGCTCAACAGCTTCCATCCTAATTGGCTGTTTCCTAAACACCATTCCAACCCCAATTCTTTGTCAGAGCGATGGGACTCTCTGCACAATCTAGAGGAATTTATATCGTTTCTACGCCTTGCCATCATAATCTCAGGCGCAAAAATTCTGTTCAGTCGAAATGCGTCTGTTTGTACTTGTATCGGGCTACGTAGCAAAAATACATAGTTCATACGAATTATCAAGTGCCTAAACTCTATGACAAAAAAAGCTTGGGCTCATAAAAAAATGTGGGAATCTAGCCAGGAATCTCAGCCAAAATACCTTCTTTCGGGAAGATCCAATACACGGAAAAGGGGAGTCGTATCTTCGGGATAACCAATCGTCAAATCTAATACCTCCAATGCCGTTTTACACGGTACGCGGTCAAGAGATTCCTCTAAGATAGCAAGGTGATAGTTTCTATGCACTTGAAGTTGTTTGAGGGAGGCTGGGACGTGAGAGGAAGGGAAGAGAGTTTGGAAGAGATCAATCCATTTTAAGGACACCAGGTTGTTAACTTCACCTAGGATTTCTTTGGGTACGTTTGGATACCAATTTCGAAGACGGCGTTGGAGGAATTGAACGAGGGATCCTGGGCTCAGTCGATTGGTTATTGCATAGAGGAACTTTTGGGCTCCCTCTGTAGCATGCAAAGGCGCTGTAAGGTACAGTTATTTCATCTAACTACAGTGAGATAAAGTCAAGTTGAGTTTCCAAGGTGAAAACGTGAAGATACACGTACCAAGACTACACCAGCTTAGAAACTGTACACAGCGGCATCACAGTGGCTTGTTCCACATCCGCCGAAATGTCATTCTGTGGATCAAGAGAGTGACAACGCTCCATGCCCATATCCTGTATAGAGTTAGCCTGGAGGGAAAGAAGGAAGAGAGGAGAGCTGCTGAGGTCGTTCTAAGGATGCAGCTGGAGTGCAAGTGGATGGCTGACGATACAACTCCTTCGTTTCATGAAGCTTATCACCCCAAGTAAAATTTCCTCAAAGTTGGGAAAAGGCACAACCCGCAGACGGTCACGAACGAATCCAAGGCCATTGCAGTTCACATAAGACGAGCCGCCACAGAATTGAGCCGCAGTGTGGCACTGAGAGAAAGGAATGGAATAGAAAGAACATCAAGCGTGTTAGGCTGACGTCGAAGAGACGCAGGGAAGAAGATAGTCAGCGACAAATCATGAATGTAGTTTGCGGTCAACCTTGTTCCTGTGAGCGCTTGCAGAGCATACCTGAACCAAGGGTTGGCTCTTACTTCCACACGACGACCTTGCCGTCGTGCCTGTGCTTTCGAACTCAGTCCTCTGATGCATTGATGCATCGCAGATATAACTAGCCGTCTTCTCCATTCTAGGGTCTTGCGTCATGGCATGACCAAGCTATCCACGACGACAATTCGCGTCTCCTCACCTGTGTGTTTGACGAATTTGGGAGAACACTTCCCGCATGAATACCTGCGCATCAACTTTGGTATCATTACTGTTGAAGAAGGTGGGAAGGATTAGACATGGGTGATGAGGTGCCGTCAAACCAAAATGCATTTGGAGCTTCTTGTACTCATGCTCATGTTTTCAGAGAGAATTCGTCCGCATCGATTCCTGGCCGATACAATTCATGAAACATGCTGAAGCATGTTAGCTCAGCCTCCGTTCCCACTGCCTGCGCGTCCAACCAGACGATTTTCTATGCCTTCCCTGCCTAGACGGATCGACCTTTTCGACAAAGTCTCCTTCCCAGTATCTTGCACCTACCCGAGGGTATAAACTACACATACATTGGGCCACTCAGTTCCAAGTGCGAAATATCACCCTTTTCTCATGCCGAGCGTACTGATGTCCCATTGGTGCAGACTCTTGCTCCGACAGTGTTTCCCGCTGTGGATGAATTCGCGGCTTTGACACATTGAATATCTCCAGGAGAACTCCTAAATGAAGATTCTACCTCATCATTTTTTCACGCCTTCTACAGCAAGTCACCCTAACTTCCTGTCCTTCCACGGCCTCATATCATTCCGCCTGCGATGAACTTTTACACTCTCCCCTGGAAGTTCTGTGGCATTCAAGCGAGTCACCGTCTCTTCGGGACTTGGCTGCTGGGAACCTCCCAAGGCTACCACCTGTACAGTCTCCTATACTCCGCCACCCTTCCAAATGAGTTCACTACCCATTCTCCACGTAACGCTACATCGGCCAATACACCTGTACGTCTTCTCACCATCCCGGATTCAAATTATTTGTCTAATCTTTCATGGTTACACCCCTTCTCTTACACGATTTTGAGGGTTCAGTTTGACTGGTCTCCAACGCGTCGACATTCGTGTCTGCCGACTGCCTGCCATCCGAAGATAAGACCACCGTACCATAGGATCACTGGAAGTGACGAAGTCGGGCTGTGCGAGAATATTCGAAGAACAATGTTCGCGAGCACTAAAATGGTATGCATGCGCGTTATCGTGTTGGTCACTACTGATAACTGCGCTCAGATATGTAAGTTATGCAGTTTTGTGGTTCGTTGACTCCAGCCGCAGAATACCTGTTCTGTATAATCCGTATCCGATACATTGTAGTCGGCAGAACTTGTTATTCGCGTACATTTTCATCTATCTAGATACATCGAGATACGTACAGATACTTGGAAATCGGATTACCTATCAACTGCTTGCTCGTGTAAGTACATTTACTTAGGGTTAAATCATATGCAGCAAAGCCTTCAACTTATCACGCTTTCGTCGCTTTGGTTTTGGTACAATTAATGTCTTCGCATCTTCTGTCCCCGATATTCCTGCTAGCCTTGGGCTCTCGTGCTGCAGTTGATCTTCGTCACGTAAAACTCGCCTTCTTGCCGATTCCACTGCGCGCGAGCTCTTATGTGTCGCTGGATGTTCCTCGCCCAGGATCTTTCTTCTCATTTCTAGCGTGCTCTCATGAAGGTCAAGCGCATTTTGGTGCTGGCCGATGGCCGAATAGGTCCTGGCAAGGTTGCTCATGCTGGAAAGGGTGTGTGGATGCTCCTCTCCAAGGATCCGCTTCTGCAGCTTCAAAACCTGCTCCTTCAGCTCAAGAGCGTCGCGGTGCTGGCCGAGGTGTGAATAGGTGAGAGCAAGGCTGTTCATGCTGGAAAGGGTGTCTGGATGCTCCTCTCCAAGGATCCGCTTCCGCAGCTTCAAAACCTGCTCCTGAAGCTCAAGAGCGTCGCGGTGCTGGCCGAGGTGCGAATAGGTGTTGGCAAGGCTGTTCATGCTGGAAAGGGTGTACGGATGGATGGCACCCAATCTTTGTCGACTCTCCGTCAAGTCTTTTTGGCAAACGTCGTGGCACTGACGCAATAGGCCACCATGCCAAAACACCTTTTGCATACATGATAGAAGAGTATAGTGTTGAGTGATCCCCGGTACAATAGATTCACGAAGGTGAGAAACCAGAGATTTCATCTGCCTATTATCCGATACGCTGTCCCCGATTGGAATAGCAAGAGAGAGGAGCGTTTGGGTCGCATGAGCATTGTCTCGGTAGCGCTGAGAGGTGCTTCGTGCCCATTGCTGCACAAGCGGATGAAGTGAGAATGTGTGCTGGACTTCATCTAGCTCCAGAAGAGAGAATGATAAAAGCTCTCCAACAAGTGTCCGAAAGCGAAGGATATCCCACGTCAAATCTGCTGCTGTCAAGCTCGACAATAAAGTGGTGAGCACCGGAGGAACTGCGTCCTTATGCTGTTTGGCGTAAACCTTCCAGGCATCGTGGAATATCCAAGAAGGGATAGCATCATGATGCATGCAACTGAGAAGTTCGAGGAGAAGAGCCGCATTAGATGAAAGTTTGTTGAAACTGATTGTCCATGTCGTGTACATAGAATATCGGTAGTCGTCGGTCTTCTGGGCAGAGTCATGTTCCAGAAGTCTCCTGCGATTCTGCGTGTACAGAGGTAAATATTCGCTGATAGAGCAGAGACCCTTGGTAAGAAACGCGTGAGCTTGAGTGATGGCCAAAGCTAAACAACCGAGCTCCTGAAGAATGAGGGTTAACATAATAAGGTACATGAATTACGACAAGTACTCGCCTGTACGATGGTGACAGCAATGTCTTGCTGCTCAGAACCATCCCCAACTGGCAGCCCTCTGAGCAATAACTCTCTCGCATCTTTCAATTCCAAACGATCTACCCAGATGCTACATTTCGGCGCATGAATGCGTAACTCCCGATTGCGGGTAGTGATCAGAACGTTGCCATGCGACAATGATATATACGGTCGAAGATTGAAGGCAGGGTCGTCCGCATTATCAAGGAAGAGCATCCACTCATCCTGTCGAGACCTCAAGATACGGAGCGCATCGTCGACTGAGGGCTGGACGGAAGACCCTACAGCAATGGCGGTCAAATCGTTCTCGAGAGTCAGTTTGCTCGAAGAGTCGATGAAATAAACGTCAGAAAATCTGAAACGGATGTAAGCTCATCGGGGTTATGCTGATGAAAGAAATCTTACCGAGACCTATTCCGACGAATAAACTCGAGTCCTATCTGCGTCTTCCCGCTACCTCCCATACCGTAAAGAACAGCTACATGACACTCGTCACCACCCGAATTGAAATGACCATCTAACTGTTCCAACTGATTGTGTCTTCCCGTGAAGTACTGCGTCGGCGGAGGACAGGCTCTGGGACCGAGAAGTTTCGGTGCGCTAGAGACTTCTCCAGATATCATCTTCGCAAGTGTACGCCCGGGGCGACGGACGAGATCCAGGAGGAGAGAATCGATGTCTCTTTGCGTCCGAGAGCCTTGGAGGTATGAGTATGTATGGGATACGAGTGCGTCGAGATTCGACAGATCGGAGGCGAGATTCTGCAGTCCTTGCTCAACGTTCAGCCTCCAAAAAACATCAGGCACATTTCCAAACCGCCGTTCCAGATCATCGTTGAGTCTCTCGCAGTCGAGAGCAATGCGAGGAAATAGTTCTGCCAATCCTTCTGCGAGTGATAGGTGGCCAGGATGGCCTGACCCAATACTGATGATACAGGCAACATGTCGGCCGTTGAACTCACGAGCAGCCTCCCTGGTGAGTTCATCGGTAGGATTGTTCCACCTCAACTCCCCGCCGACAAATGTTTCGCTAAGGTACTTTTCGTGAATGGTGATTGGATTGAAGAGACCTGGGAGCGCAGTGGTGGCACGAATCGCTTCACATATAGAGCAGTCGGCACTAGGGTTGCTGCGAGGACGATAGGTTCGAAAGAGACGCGGATGGCCGGCATTATGAGACGACGCTGCACATACGAATCTAAATTTGATGGTCAGCGGGGTAACAGGTGCAAAGATGAGGCTCACGTTTTACACGCGTTATCCTGAGATATTAGCTTTCTCTCTTCTCCGCCAGAAATGTAGGTGCTGATGAGTCTTCCAGTCTCTTGCTCGAGTTTGGTTGTTCGTTGTTCGACATCGAGATCATGCGAGAACACAACCTTGCATAAGCCTACAAACTCTTCAACCAGCTGGTCGCCAGTCATGTGAAATACGCCACACATGATGGCCAGGAGTCTGAGGCTCATCAGAAAAAAGCTTGAACTGTACAGGATTTAATGACTTACCCTCCCAACCCTGACCCGCAGATCATGTCAAAGTAATCCGAGACTTTAGGAGGACTAGGCAGCTGGTGGTCCTCTTCAATGCGATGCATCATCTCTCTGACCATGAGAGCCTGTGAAACAGAGCGGATACCTCCGCCATCTAAGAAGTAGGAGCATTGTGAGAAACGGCATACAGTAAACAACAACATTTCAAGGACGTACCAAACGATAACAAACGTATTCCGTCACTTGAGGACGCGATGGGGGCTGACATAGCAACTCTGAATAAGATGAGGGTAAGAGATCTATGATTTTTTGCTGGGGAGGATCTCGGAACTGTTGGGGGAACTTGCTGCCCTTGCCGTGGTGGAAGGCAAAGAACAAGGTGTGCGGCAAATGTGGGTCGCTCAGCAGCTTCCATCCTAATTGGCTGTTTCCTAAACACCATTCCAACCCCACATTCTTTGTCGGAGCAATGAAACCCTGTGCCCATTCTAGAGAAATCTATGCTATTTCTACGCATTGCCATCGTAATCTCAGACGGGAAAATTCTGTTCAGTCGAATTGGGTCTGTTTGTAGAGTATAGGGCTACATAGTAAAAATCCATAGTTCATACGAGTTATCAAGTGTCTAAACTCTACGACAATAAAGCTCGGGCTCATAAAAAAATGTGAGAATCTAGCCAGGAATCTCAGCCAAAATACCTTGTTTCGGGAAGATCCAATACACGTAAAAAGGGAGTGATATCTTCGGGATAACCAATTGTTAAATCCAATATCTCCAATGCCATTTTACACGGTACGCAGTCAAAAGATTCCTCTAGGATATCAAGGTGATAGTCTCTATGCCCTTGAAGTTGTTTGAGGGAGGCTGGGACGTGAGAGGAAGGGAGGAGAGGCTGGAAGAGATCAATTTATGTTAAGGAGACCAGGTTGTTAAGTTAACCTAGGATTTCTGTTGGTAGATTTGGATACCAATTTCGAAGACGGCGTTGGAGGAATTGAACGAGAGATCGTAGGCTCGGTCGATTGGTTATTACACAGAGGAACCTTTGGGCTCCTTCTGTAGCATAAAATGGCGCTTTACGGTACATTTACTTCGTCTACCTACAGTGAGATAAAGTCAGTTGATTTTCCAAGGTGAAAATATGAAGATACACGTACCAAGAGTACACCAGCTTAGAAAAACAGTGGCCTCAGTGGCTTGTTCCACGTCCACCGTAGTATCGTTCTAAAGATCGAGGGAGTGGCAATGCTCCAGGCCCCTATATTATATAGTTGGCCTGGAGGGAGCGAGGCAAGGGAGGAGAGCTGCTGAAGTCGTTCTAAGGCCGTAGCTGGAGTGAAAGGGATGACTGACGATACAGCCTCTTCATTTCCTGAATCTTACCACCCCAAATAAAACTTCCTCAAAATTTGGGAAAGGGCACAACTCGCAGACGGTCAGGCATGAATTCAAGGCAATTGCAGTTACATAAGAGGAGTCATGAAATTGAGCTGCAGTGTGGCACTGAGAGAAAGTGTACTGCATAGAAAGAACATCAAGCGCGTTAGGCTGACGTCGAATAGATGCAGGAAAGAAGATAGTCAGCGACGGACCAAGGATATGATTTGGGGACAACCGGGGTCTTCTGCGCGCTTGTAGAGTTTACGTGAACCACAGTTGGCTCTTACTTCCACACGATGACCTAGGTATCATACCTGTGCTTTTCAAACTCAGTACTCTGATGCATTGATACTTCGCAGATATCACCAGTCGTCTTCGCAATTCTAGGATTTTCCGTTATGGCATGACCAAGCTATCCACGACGACGATTCGCGTCTCCTCACCTATGTATATGCCGAATTCGGGAGAACATTTCCCACCTGAATACCTGCACGTCAACTTTAGTCTCACTACTGCTGAAGAAAGTGGGAAGGATTAGACATGGGTGATGAGGTGCCGTCAAACTAAACGCGTTTGGAATCCCCTGCACTCACGCTCATGGTTTCAGAGAGAATTCGTCCGCACCGATTCCTGACCGATACAATTCATGAAACATGTTGGACCAAAGAACCTCAGCCTCCGTTCGCCATCGTTTGTATGTTTAACCAGATCATTCTCTATGCCTCCCCTGCCTAACATGTCGGACCGACCACTTCGACAAAAGTCTCCTTCACCAATATCTTGCATCTACCCGAGGTATAATCTACGGATAAATTGGGCCACTCCGTTCAAGGTGCGAATATATCACACTTTTTCCATGTCGAGCGTACTGATGTCCCATTGGTCCAGATGGAGACTCTTGCTCTGACAGTGTTTCCCACCGTTGACGAATTCGCGGCTTTGACGCATCGAATATTTTCAGGAGAACCCCCAAATGACTATTCTACCTCATCATTTTTTCATGCTTCCTACAGCAAGTAACCCCAACTTCCTGTCCTTCCACAGGCTCATATCATTTCACCTACGATGAACTTTTACGATCTCCCTTGAGAATGCTGTGGCATTCAAATGGATAGCCGTCTCTTCGAGCTTGGCTGCTGCGAACCTCCCAAGGCTACCACCTGTACAGTCTCAGATTCCACCACCTCTCCGAATGACTTCACTCTCCATTCTCCTCTTAACGCTACCTTGACCAATGCGCCTCCCCCGTCATCCCACCATCCTGGAATTAACTTATTTGTCCAATTATTCCTGGTTGTGCCCCTTTTCTTACACGATTTTGAGGGCTCAGTTCGACTGGTCCTCAACACACTGACATTCATGTCTGCTGAATGCTCACCGTCCAAGGATGAGACCGCTATGTCGCAAGATCACTGGAAGTGGTAAAGTCGTAGGTATGTAAGATAGCCTGGTCGAGGGTGCGAGAGAATTCAAAAATCATCGCTCGCAAACACTAAATGGTATGTATGTGCGTTATTGAATTGAGCTCAGATATGTAACGTGTGCAGTGTGCTGTTTTTTTTTGACTCGAGCCACGGAATACTTGTTCCATAGAATCCGTATTTGTTGCGCTGTACTTTGCAGATCTTGCTCGTCTCGTAGTTTCGCATCGGCCTGGATATATACAGACCCATGGACAGTGGACTATGTATCAACTGCTTACTCATAAGTACAATTAAAACTAAGTCATATCTAACGAATTTTTCCACTAATTGAGCTTTCGTCGCTTTTGTCTTGACGCAACTAATGTGTTCTCATCTTCTGCCCTCAAGTTTTTTCTCTGCATTGAGCTCTCCTGTAGCATATGAGATTCGTCACGTAAAACTTGTTTTCTTGCTGATTCCACGGCTCGCAAGCTGACGCGTGTATGTGGATGTTCCTCGCCCAAGATCCGTCTCCTCATTTCTAGAGCTCTCTCATGAAGGTCAAGAGCGTTCTCGTGCTGGCCGAGGTGCGAATAGGTGAGAGCAAGGTTGTTCATACTTCCAAGGGTGTCTGGATACTCTTCTCCAAGGACCTGCTTCTGCAGCTTCAGAACCTGCTCGTTCAGCTCAAGAGCGTCGCGGTGCTGGCCGAGGTGCAAATAGGTAACAGCAAGACTGCTCGTGCTTCTAAGAGTGTCTGGATGCTCCTCTCCAAGGATCCGCTTACGCAGCTGTAGAACCTGCTCCCGAAGCTCAAGAGCGTCGCGGTGCTGGCCGAGATGCGAATAGGTGTTTGCAAGGTTGTTCATGCTCATAAGGGTGGATGGATGCTCCTCTCCAAGGATCCGCTTCCGCAGCTTCACAACCTGCTCGTTTAGTTCAAGAGCGTCGCGGTGCTGGCAGAGGTCCGAATAGGTAACAGCAAGGTTGTTCATGCTTGTGAGGGTGTGTGGATGCTCCTCTCCAAGGATCCGCCGACGCAGCTTCAAAACCTGCTCCCGAAGCTCAAGTGCATTGTTGTGCCGGCCGAGGTCCGAATAGATGTTTGCAAGGTTGTTCATGCTTGTAAGGGTGTCTGAATGCTCCTCTCCAAGGATCCGATTCCGCGGCTTTAGAGCCTGCTCCTGAAGCTCAAGAGCGTCGCGGTGCTGGCCGAGGTGCGAATAGGTAAGAGCAAGGTTGTGCATGCTTCTAAGGGTGTCTGGATGCTCCTCTCCCAGGATCCGCTTCTGCAGCTTCAGAACCTGTTCCTGAAGCTCAAGAGCGTTGCGGTGCTGGCCGAGGTGCGAATAGGTAGCAGCGAGGTTGTTCATGCTTCCAACAGCGTCCGGATGGCTGGCACCCAATCTTTGCTGCGTCTCCGTCAATTGTTTTTGGCAAACATCATGATGCTGGCGCAATAGGCCACTATCCCGAAACACCTGTTCCATATATGATAGAAGAGTATAGTGTTGAGTGATCCCCGGTACAATAGATTCACGAAGATGGGGAAGAAGCGCCTTCCGCCGCGTGTGGTCAAGCACGCTGTCCCCTGTTGGAGCAGCAAGAGAGAGAAGTGTTTGGGCTGCGCTGGCGTTGTCTCGACAATGCCGAGAATGACCGCGTGCCCATTCTTGCACAAGTGGATGAAGTGAGAATATGTGCTGGACTTGATCAAACTCGAGAAGAGAGAATGATAAAAGCTCCCCAATAAGTGTCCGAAATCGAAGGATATCCCACGTCGACTCAGCTGTTGTGAAGCTCGACAAGAAATTGGTGAGCACCGGGGGAACTGCGTCTTTATGCTGTGTAGCGTAAACCTCCCAGGCTTCTTGGAATATCCAACAAGGGATGGCATCATGATGCATGCAGCTGAGAAGTTCGAGAAGAAGAGCCGCATTGGATGAAAGTTTATTGAAACTGATGGTCCATGTGGTGTACACAGAATATTGGTAGTCGTCAGTCTTTTGGGCAGTGCCATGTTCCAGAAGCCTGCTGCGATTCTGCATATACAGAGGTAGATAATCGTTAATAGAGCACAGGCCCTTTGCAAGAAATGCGTGAGCTTGAGTGATAGCCAAGGCTAAACAGCCGAGCTCCTGAAGTATGAGGGTCAACATAATAGATCGCACTGACGGCAACAAAGACTCGCCTGAACAATGGCGACAGCATCGTGTTGCTGTTCAGAACCGTCCACAACTTGCAACCCTCTGAGTAATAGCTCTTTCGCATCCTCCAAATCCAGACGATCCACCCGGATGCTACATTTCGGCGCATGCACGCGCAACTCCCGATTGCGGGTAGTGATAAGAACGTTGCCGTGCGGCCAGGATATGTATGGTCGAAGATTGAACGAAGGGTCGTCCGCGTTATCAAGGAAGAGCAGCCATTCATCCTGTCGAGACCTCAAGATACGAAGAGCATTGTTGACGGAATGATGGTCAGAAGACTCTACAGCGATTGCGGCTAAATCGTTCTCGAGAGTCAGTTTGCTCGAAGAGTCGATAAAATAAACATCAGAAAATCTGAAATGGATGTAAGTCCATCGGGGATATGCTGGGGAATGAGATCTTACCGAGACCTATTCCGACGGATAAATTCGAGTCCAATCTGGGTCTTCCCGCTACCTCCCATACCGTAAAGGACGGCGATATGACACTCGTCAATACCCGAACTGAAATGATCATCCAACTGTTCCAGCTGATCCTGTCGTCCCGTGAAGTATTGCGTCGGCGGTGGACAGGCTCTAGGACCGAGAAGTTTCGGTGCGCTCGAGACTTCCCCAGATATCATCTTCGCAAGGGTACGCCCGGGGCGAGAGACGAGATCCACGAGGAGAGAATCAATGTCTCTATGCGTCCGAGAACTTTGGAGATATGAGTATGTATGTGATACCAGTGCTTTGAGGTTCGACAGATCTGAAGCGAGATTCTGCAGCCCCTGCCCAACACTCAGCCTCCAAAACACACCAGGCGCATTTCCAAACCGCCGTTCCATATCGTCATTGAGTCTCTCACAGTCGAGGGCAATGCGAGGAAATATTTCTGATGGTCCTTGGCCGAGTGAGAGGTGCCCTGGATGCCCGGACCCAATGCTGACAATGCACGCTATGTGCCGGCCATTGAACTCTCGAGCAGCCTCCCTGGTGAGCTCGTCAGTAGGATTGTTCCACCTCAGCTCTCCGCCCACAAACGTTTCGCTGAGGTGGTTGTCGCGAATGGTGATTGGATTGAAGAGACCCGGAAGTGCAGTAGTGGCACGAATGGCTTCGCATATCGTGCAGTCGGGACTAGGGTTGCTGCGAGAACGATAGGTTCGAAAGAGACGTGGATGCCCAACATTATGAGACGATGCCGCGCAGACGAATCTAAATTTGATGGTCAGCGCGGTATGAGGTGCAAAGATGGGGCTCACGTTTTACACGCATTATCCTGAGATATCATCTTCTTCTCTTCTCCTCCAGAAGTGTAAGTCACCGCCAGTCTCTTGATTTCTCGCTCCAGTTCGATGGTTCGTTGTTCGATGTCAAGGCCACGGGAGAAGAGAACCTTGCACAGGCCAACAAACTCTTCAACCAGTTGGTTGCCGGTCATATGAAATACACCACACATGATGGCCAAGAGTCTGAGGTTCATTAGGACAAAGTTCGAGTATCAAGATTTAATGACTTACCCTCCCAAACCTGACCCACAGATCATATCGAAGTAATCGGAGACTTTGGGTGGCTGGGTTAGTCGATGGTCCACTTCAACGCGGTGCATCATCTCTCTGATCATGAGCGCTTGGGTAATAGAGCGTATACCTCCACCATCTAAAGGGGCGGAAGAGCCATGAGAAAGTACCTATGCCGGGACCGCAAGGACTAACCCAAAGACAGCAGACGCACTCCGTCACTTGAGGACGAAGCAGAGGTTGCCATACAAGCGAGTCCGAATAGTAAGAGTGGCAAATGTTCGTGGTAAGTTCCCAAGGAGATGGGAGTGGTAGACGAAACTCATAGAAAGTGTGGTGGAAGGCAGGAACAAGCGGTGCCGGCAAATGTGGGTCGCTCAACAGCTTCCTTCCTAAACACCATTCCAACCCCAAATTCTTTGTCAGAGCAATGGAACCCTTCTGCACATTTTAGAGGAAGTGATGTCGTTTCTATGCCTTGCCATCATAATCTCAGGCGCGAAAATTCTGTTCAGTCGAAATGGGTCTATTTGTACGAGTATTGGGCTACATAGCAAAAATACGTAGTTCATACGAATTATCAACTGCCTAAACTCTATGACAACAAAGCTTGAGCTCATAAAAAAATGTGGGAATCGAGCCAGGAATTTCAGCCAAAATACCTTCTTTCGGGAAGATCCAATACACATAAAAAGGGAGTGTTATCTTCGGGATAACCAATCGTCAAATCCAATATCTCCAATGCCTTTTTGCACGGTACGCGGTCAAGAGATTCCTCTACGATAGCAAGGTGATAGTCTCTATGCACTTGAAGTTGTTTGAGGGAGGCTGGGACGTGAGAGGAAGAAAAGAGACGTCGGAAGAGATCAATCCATGTTAAGAAGACCAGGTTGTTAAGTTAACCTAGGATTCTTTAGGTACATTTGGATACCAATTTCGAAGACGGCGAACGAGGGATCGGAGGCTGGGCCGATTGGTTATTGCACAGAGGAACCTTTGGGCTTCCTCTGTGGCATACAAAGGCGCTGTAAGGTATATTTACTTCATCTACCTACAGCGAGATAAAGTCAAGTTGATTTTCCAAGGTGAAAATATGAAGATACACGTACCAAGAGTACACCAGCTTAGAAACTGTACACAGCGGCATCACAGTGGCTTGTTCTACATCCACCGTAATATCGTTCTGAAGATCACGAACGTGGAAACGCTCCATGCCCATATCCTGTATAGTGTTAGCCTGGAGGGAGCGAGGCAAGGGAGGAGAGCTGCTGATGTTGTTCTAAGGACGTAGCTGGAGTGAAAGGGATGACTGACGATACAAACCCTCCATTTCCTGAATCTTCCCACCCCAAGTAAAATTTCTTCAAAGTTGGGAAAAGGCACTACTCGCAGACGGTCAGGAATGAATTCAAGGCCATTGCAGTTACATAAGACGAGTCGTCATGAAATTGAGCCGCAGTGTGGCACTGAGAGAAAGTGTACTGCATAGAAAGAACATCAAGAGCATTTGGCTGACGTCGAATAGACGCAGGGAAGAAGACAGTCAACGATAAATCATGAATGCGGTTTGAGATCAACCTTGTTCCTGTGAGCGCCTGCAGAGTGTACCTGAACCAAAGTTGGCTCTTACTTCCACACGACGTCCTTGGTGTCATATCTGTGCTTGTCGACCTCAGCACTCTGATGCATTGATGCATCATAGATACAGCTAGTCGTCTTCGGAATTCTAGGATTTTCTATCATGGCATGACCAAGTTATCCACGACGACGATTCGCGTCTCGTCACCTGTGTATATGCCGAATTCGGGAGAACATTTCCCGCCCGAATACCCGCGCATCATCTTTAGTCTTACTACCGCTGAAGAAGGTGGGAAGGATTAGACATGGGTGATGAGGTGCAGTCAAACGAAATGCGTTTGGAATTTCTTGTACTCACGCTCATGTTTTAGAGGCAGACAGTCTGCATCGGTTCCTGGCCCATAGAATTCATGAAACATGCTGAAGCATTTTAGCTCGACCTCTATTCGCTACTGCCTGCACGTGCAACTAGATGATGTTCTATCCCTTCTCTGGCTATCTCGATGGATCGACCACTTCGACAAAGTCTCCTTCACCGATATCTTGCACCTACCCGAGGGTATAAACTACCTATATATTAGGTCACTCAGTCCAAACATCACCTTTTTTTCCGCATCGAGCATGCTGATTTCCCATTGGCGCAGACTGAGACTCCTCATGTGACAGTGTTTCCCACCGCTGACGAATTCGTGGCTTTGACATATCGAATATTTCCAGGAGAACTCCTAAATGAAGACTCTACCTCATCATTTTTTCACACCTCCTACAGCAAGTCACCCGCCAACTTCATGTCCTTCCATGGCCTCGTATCATTCCGCCTACGATGAACTTTTGCGCTCTCCACTGGAAGTTCTGTGGCATTCAAGCGAGTCACCGTCTCTTCGGGCTTGGCTGCTGGGAACCTCCCGAGTCTACCGCCTGTACAGTCTCCTGTCTTCTGCCACGTCTCCAAATGAGTTCACTCCCCATTCTCCTCTTAACACTACCTCGACCGATGCGCCTCTCCCGCCCTCTCACCACCCCAGATTCAACTTATTCGTCCAGACTTTCCTGGTTGCACCCCTTTTCTTACACGATTTTGAGGTCTCAGTTCGACTGGTCCTCGACGCGCTGACATTCATATCTGCTGAATGCTCACCGTCCGAGGATGAGATCGCTATATCGTACGGTCACTGGAAGTGGCGAAGCAGTAGGTGTGTAAGAGAGCCTAGTCGAGGGTGTGGGAGGATTCGAAGAACATCGTTCGCAGACGCTCAATGGTATGCATGTGCGTTATTGGGTTTGAGCACTACTAATAATTGCGCTCAGATATGTAACGTGTGTGGTTTGTGGTTTTTTGACTCTAGCCACGGAATACTTGTTCTGTAAAATCCATATTTGAGGTGCTGTACTTGACAGAGATCGCTAATCTCGCACATTTGCGTCAGCCCAGATATTTACAGGCCCATGGACAGTGGACTATATATGAACTGCTTACGCAAAAGTATAATTAATACTAAGTCATATCTAACAAAGTCTTCAACTAATTAAGCTTTCGTCGCCGTTGTCTTGGTGCACCTAATGTGTTCTCATCTTCTGCCCTCAAGTTTTTTCTCTGCCTTGAGCTCTCCTGTAGCAGATGAGATTCGTCACGTAAAACTTGTTTTCTCGCTGATTCCACGGCTCGCAAGCTGCTACGTGTATGTGGATGTTCCTCACCCAAGATCCGTCTCCTCATTTCTAGAGCTCTCTCATGAAGGTCAAGAGCGTTGCAGTGCTGGCCGAGGTGCGAATAGGTGAGAGCAAGGTTGGCCATGCTTGTAAGGGTGTGTGGATGCTCCTCTCCAAGGATCCGCTTCTGAAGCTTCAGAACCTGCTCCTGAAGCTCAAGAGCGTCGCAGTGCTGGCCGAGGTCCGAATAGGTAACAGCAAGGTTGCTCATGCTTGTAAAGGTGTGTGGATGCTCCTCTCCAAGGATCCGCATCTGCAGCGTCACAACCTGCTCTTGAAGCTCGAGGGCGTAGCCGTGCTGGCCGAGGTTCGAATAGGTTCGGCCAAGGTTGTTCATGCTTTCGAGGGTGTGTGGATGCTCCTCTCCAAGGATCCGCTTCCGCAACGTCACAACCTGCTCGTTCAGCTCAAGAGCGTTGCGGTGCTGGCCGAGGTTCGAATAGGTAACAGCAAGGTTGTTCATGCTTGTAAGGGTGTCCGGATGCTCCTCTCCAAGGATCCGCTTCCGCAGCGTCACAACCTGCTCCTGAAGCCCAAGAGCGTTGCGGTGCTGGCCGAGGTCCGAATAGGTTTGGCCAAGGTTGTTCATGCTGTTTAGGGTGTGTGGATGCTCCTCGCCAAGGATCCCCTTCCGCAGCGTCACAACCTGCTCTTGAAGCTCAAGAGCGTTGCCGTGCTGGCAGAGGTCCGAATAGGTAACAGCTAGGTGGTTCATGCTTTCGAGGGTGTCTGGATGCTCCTCTCCAAGGATCCTCTTCCGCAGCGTCACTACCTGCTCCTTCAGCTTAAGAGCGTTGCGGTGCTGGCGGAGGCCAGAGTAGGTAACAGCAAGGTTGTTCATGCTTTTAAGGGTGGATGGATGCTCCTCTCCAAGGATCCGCGTCTGCAGCTTCAGAACCTGCTCCTGAAGCTCAAGGGCATTGAGGTGCTGGCCGAGGTCCGAATAGATGAGGGCAAGGTTGTTCATGCTTATAAGGGTGTTTGGATGCTCCTCTCCATAGATCTGCTTCTGCAGCTCCAGAACTTGCTCATTCAGCTCAAGAGCGCTGCGGTGCTGACCGAGGTCCAACAAGGCAAGAGCAAGGTTATTCATGCTTCTAAGAGTGTGTGGATGACTGACACCCATTCTCAGCTGTCTCTCCGTCAATTCTTTTCGGCAGACATCGTGACACTCACGCAATAGGCGAGCGTACCGGAACACCTTTTGCATAAGTGATAGAAGAGTATAGTGCTGAGTGATCCCCTGTACAATCGATTCACGAAGGTGAGGAACCAGAGATTTCATCCGCATGCAATCCAATATGCTGTTATTGATTGGAGTAGCAAGAGAGAGAAGTGTTTGGGCTGCACAGGCGTTGTCTTGATACCGCTGAGAGTGGCCCCGTGCCCATTCTTGCACGAGTGGATGAAGTGAGAATGTCTGCTGGACTCGATCAAACTCCAGGAGAGAGAATGATAAAAGCTCCTCAACAAGTGTCCGAAATCGAAGAATATCCCATGTCGAATCAATTCCTGTGAAGGATGACAGAAAATTGATGAGAATTGGGGGAACTGCGTTTTCATGCTGTTTGTCGAAAACCTCCCAGGCATCTTGGAATATCCCACAAGGGATAGTATTATGATGCATGCAGCTGAGGAGTTCAAGAAGAAGAGCTGCATTAGGTGAAAGTTTATTGAAACTGATTGTCCATGTCGTGTACACAGAATATTGGTAGTCGTCAATCGTCTGAGCAGCGTCATGCTCCAGCAGCCTCTTGCGATTGTGCATATACAGAGGCAGATATTCGCTAAGAATGCAGAGGCCTTTTGCAAGAAACGCTCGAGCTTGAGTGATGGCCAAAGCCAAACACCCGAGTTCCTAAAGTATACATGTTAATGCAGAGTAAGCCACACGAATTACGACAAATACTCGCCTGAACAATGGCGACAGCATTCCCGCGCTGTTCTGAAGCTTCCCCAATCGACAATCCTTTGAGCAACAGTTCCTTGGCATCTTCCAAATCCAAACGATCCACCCAAATGCTACATTTTGGCGCATGGATGCGCAACTCCCGATTTCGGGTCGTGATAAGAACGTTGCCATTCGACCATGATATATATGGTCGAAGATTGAAGGAAGGGTCATCCGCGTTATCGAAGAAGAGCAGCCACTCATCCTGTCGAGACCTCAAGAGGCGGAGGGCATCGTTGACTGAAGGCTGGTCAGAAGACCCTACGGCGATAGCCTCTAAATCGTTTTCGAGAGTTAGCTTGCTAGAAGCGTCGATGAAATAAATGTCGGAGAATCTGAAATCGATGTAAGCCTAAAGGGGGGATGTTGATGAAAGATATCTCACCGAGACTTATTCCGACGGATAAACTCGAGTCCTATCTGCGTCTTCCCGCTACCTCCCATACCGTAAAGCACAGCGACATGACACTCGTCAATACCCGAACTGAAATGAGAATCTAACCTTTCCAACTGATTTTCTCGTCCCGTGAAGTATTGCGTTGAAGGTGGACAGGCTCTGGGACCGAAAAGTTTCGGCGTGCTGGAGACTTCCCCGGATATCATCTTCGCAAGGATACGCCCGGGGCGACGGACGAGATCCGCGAGGAGAGAATCGATGTCTCTATACGTCCGAGAACCTTGGAGATACGAATATGTGTGAGACACTAGTGCTTCGAGATTCGACAGATCTGAGGCGAGATTCTGCAGTCCTTGCTCAACGTTCAGCCTCCAAAAAACACCAGGCGAACTTCCAAACCGCCGTTCCATATAATCATTGAGTCTCTCGCAGTCGAGGGTAATGCGAGGAAATAGTTCTGCTAGTCCTTCTGCGAGAGATAGGTGGCCAGGATGGCCGGAGCCAATACTGACGATGCACGCGACGTATTGGCCTTTGAACTCTCGAGCGGCCTCACTGGTGAGCTCATCGGTGGGATTGTTCCATCTCAGCTCTCCGCCCACAAATGTTTCGCTAAGGTGCTTGTCGCGAATGGTGATTGGATTGAAGAGACCCGGAAGGGCAGTGGTGGCACGAATCGCTTCGCATATCGTGCAGTCGGGGCTAGGGTTGCTGCGAGGACGATAAGATCGAAATAGACGCGGGTGTCCTGCATTATGAGACGATACCGTGCAGACGAATCTACCACTGATCGTCAGCGGAATGCTAGCAGCACATACCTAGACTCACGTTCTACACGCATTATCCTGGGAGATCATCTTCTTCTCTTCTCCACCCGAAGTGTAGGTCACCGCAAGTCTCTTGATTTCTCGCTCAAGTATGATGGTTCGTTGTTCGATGTCGAGGCCATGGGAGAAGAGAACCTTGCACAGGCCAACAAACTCTTCAACCAGTTGGTTGCCGGTCATATGAAATACACCACACATGATGGCCAAGAGTCTAAGGACCATGAGAACAAAGTTAGGGCAGCAGGATTCAATGACTTACCCTCCCAGCCCGGACCCACATATCATGTCGAAATACTCAGAGACCTTGGGGGGATTGTGCAGCGAATGGTCCTCTTCAATGCGGTGCATCATCTCCCGGACCACGAGAGCCTGCGTAATAGAACGTATACCCCCACCATCTATGAGACAGAAGAAGAGTGAGAGAGTGAGTACCTTTGCTGCGGCCTCAGGGACTCACCGAAAGACAATAAACGCACCCCGTCACCTGAGGACGAAATAGACGTCGCCATACATGTAACTTTGAATAGTATGAGTAACAAATGTTCGTGATCAGTTTCCAGCGAGACTGGGGCGGTAGACGAAGCTCGTGAAATAACGTGGTAGGGGATAGGAGCAAGCAGTGCAGGCAAATGTGGGTCGCGAGATGAGAGCTTCCGACATGATTATCATCGTCCCCCATCGTTAAGCTTCTAGCTCTGATCCAAGTCTACCCAATAAATCGCTTTTTACTGTTATGTAGATGAAGTCATGGCATCTCTGTTGCATGGATAATCTCGGACTAGACAGTTCTGTTTGCAGTTAACTATTACTGTTCAGAAATAAAACATAAGGCTACAAAGAAAAGTGCATAGTTCATACAAATCACCGAATACCTAAATGCTACAAGGAAAAAATGGGTTCATAAAAATGTGAAAATCTGGCCTGGAATCACAGTCGAAACCCCTTCAAAGATCTGCCCTAGCGCCGAAACCACCTATCCCAAACCCTCTCAACTAAAAGCACTGGTCCCTTCCACATAACATACACAGGAACATACATCACTTTCGCAACCTTCTTCGCAGTCTTCCTCAAAGGCTTCTTAACAACATACACCATCTCTCCTCTCGGGAACCGACCACCCCAACCGATCCTCAACCGTCTTCTCCTTTCCACCAACTCTTCCGCTCGATCCCAAAACGTGCAATCCCCATCTCGAACAGGTAGCCCCGAACTGAGGATAGACTCCGTCTTCGCATACAGCACAAAATCCTCACACGGTCCTCTTGGTGAAGTCTTCACACGTCTCGTAGACGTACAAAGTAAAATCCTATCATCCAAATCCCCCAAAATCAACCCTCTCAACCTCCCCGATATCCTCGACCCATAATACAACCTCAACTGCACCACACATACTTTGAGTGTAGGTGGGAAGTAAGGGATAAGATCCTGTTCAATGGTATCCACAAAAGTTCTTTCATGATAAGTAAAAGCACCCCATTCCGATCTGAATCCGAGGTATTGAAGGGAGGTAAATTCAGGTAGATCCAATACGCGGAAAAAGGGAGTGTTATCTTCGGGATAACCAATCGTCAAATCCAATATCTCCAATGTCGTTTTACATGGTACACGGTCGAGAGATTCCTCTGGGATAGTGAGGTGGTAGTCTCTATGCACTCGAAGTTGCCTGAGAGACGCTGGGAGGTGAGAGGAAGGGAATGGGGGTTGAAAGAGACCAATCCATGTTAATGAGATCAGGTTGGTAAGTTGACTTAGGATTTCTTTGGGGACGTTTGGATACCAATTTCGAAGACGGTATTCGAGGAATCGAACGAGGGATCCTAAGGCAGGTCGATGGGTCGTCGCACAGAGGAACCGTTGGGCTCCTTCTGTGGTATGCAAAGACACTGTATGATACAGTCTCCTCACAGCCCTTGAGTGAGATAAGAGTCAGGCTGATTCAAAATGCTGAAAGTATGAAGATACGCGTACCAAGAGTACACCAACTTCGAAACCCTACATAGCGCCATCGCGGTAGCTCGATCCACATCCGCCGTTATCTCAATAACAGTCCTCGCAATATCGCTTGGAAGATCAGGAAAGCGGCAACGCTCCAAGCTCATATCTTGTAGAGAGACAGCCATGTGGAGGGAAAGAGGCAAGAGAAGACAGCCAGTGAAGCCTTTCTATGGCGTTAGCAGGAGTATAATTGGATTCCCGGTTATCTCACCTTGGATTCCCCAAGTGTGACCATCGCAAGCCAAAAATCTTCTCACAATCCGGAAAGAACGCTATCTCGTGCAATGGGATTTCGTAACAGCAAGACGAAATGGAGGAACGGGGTGCTGTAGTTTAGAAGGGTACCCCAAGAGTGGGATCGTTTCCAGAGATAGACGTAGCACGGGACGACCAATATTCCCATTCTTAGCGGAGTAGAGATCTCCCTCCTCAAGTTCGGAAGAAAGTAACATGAATGCAGGAAACAAGAGGACAACAGTGGAGCGCTGGCAGCCGCCTTGGAAAGTATGACAAATGTGCTCGGCTGTTGCCCCGACCCTGACACGGACATGGACACCGGGGTCCCAGAAATCCCAGAGAAAACATAGCGTAATAAGACTACAGAAGAACAAAGTGTATGGTATGAATGAAAACAAAGATATGTAGTCACCGCTCGCTTATCGTCTCCCATAATAAGACTCCTCATCCTCATCATCATCCCCAACATCAAACAACCTCTCCTCATTCCCAACAGCATGTCCATTCCCATTAGCATGACCATTACCCTCATCACTACCATCATCCATCGCTCTCTCTTTCCCCTTCCTACTAGGCATCCGTCTAGGTAATCCTTCCTCCTCATCTCTAGCAGTAGTCAAAGGCACAGATTCCTCAGGATCATCCCCCGGTGAACCTCGATTATTAACAGGCAATCTAACACCTTTCGATGATGACGACCTCCTTCTTCTCCACCAAAAGAAAATCCCAATAGCAGCAGCGATGACAATCAACACAAGCGCAGATGAACCAGCGTTATAATAAGCTTCCCATTTCGCTTTGCTTTGTTCGGGTGAGTCTCCGCCGCTGCCGCCGTTTGAGGATGCACCAGAGCCGGTTTTGGATGATGCATCTGAGACAGAGTCGCCTAGTGAGACGACGGGTTTGATGTCGTGACCAACGGAGGATGAGATTCTGGTGGTGCCGTTGGCTGCGAGGTTCCAGTCCACGCCCATGAAGCGAAGAATCATGTCGTGGGCGACGTGTGGGTAGTCGAAAGGTGCCATATGTGATGCGTTGAACATCTATTCAAAAATAAAAACAAAAAAAGGTCAGTTATGACATGAAAAAAAAAAGTTTGGTGGGACACAAACCTTAGCATAAGTCAAATTCCTCGCTTCAACCCAAGTCCCAGCAGGCTGATCATCCACAATCCAATTCTTCGTCTCCACCTTTCCTAACCCCTTCTCTCCAGCCCATTCCATATTGGCAATCATAGACTCCAAGCCTATGTAGTTGCAGATATAGTCTTGGTCACCAGCGAAGATGAGAACAGGAATTCTTTCAGCTACGCTTGGAAGGATTTTGATGGACGAGTCGAAGAGGGTGTCTCTGAAATTGGTATGAACACCTCCTTTACACTCAACCCAACTGCCTGGGTGAGCTTGAGCGTGGAGGGCGACGACGACGTCTTGACGCTACGAGAAAGCAAGATCAGGATTTTTTCTCTCCTCTCAAAGTAAAATCCAAAACTCACATCAAGGTATTTCGTAATGTTGTTAATTGGAGGTGGCCAGTTCATTCCACAGTCAGGATAGGTATCGTCAAGCCGGACGTCGTAGATGTTCATGCACATGCCGTTCTTTTTCCTAATTGCAGCAATGTCGGTGAGAATGCCATCACAGCCGTCGAGGCTAATTGGTTCGATGTGGTTAGGCTCAGCCTCGTGCTTGTCATAAATGGCCAAGCAGTCGTCGGTTTGTTTCTTGGCTACTTTGTACTCTTCGCTGCCTTCGGGGAGAATGCCCATCTTGACTAGGAATGGAACATATGAGGCGTAATGAGCTCGCGCGTCGATCCATCCGTTGCCAATAGCTATTCCCTTTAGAGGGATGTTGAGTGAACCATCGTTGAGGAAAGCATCCGCGAAGTAGGGGATATATTGGCCCGCGTAGGATTCGCCGCCAATGTAGGTGTCCATGGTTTGGTATTCGGGGAAGACTTTGTAAAAGTTGCCGAGGAAGACCATTAGCTGCCTGATTGCTTCGTCCATCATATGCACATATTTGTTGGTGCTTGTATAAGAGTAGCCTGTTCCTGCTGGTTGGTCGACTAGAAGAACGCGCGTTAATGGAAATATGTCGGAACATGGTAGGGAGGTCAGAAGACGCACTGTAGACCATCGTCGTGTACTCGTCCCAGCCACCTTGTATGATATCGAGAGTACCACGGTCATTCATCCGCCAAGGACCAACTTCCATCATAAGTCCGTCAAAGGAAGAACAGCCAGGTCCACCCTAAACAAAAGAACCAGAGTCAAAATGTGAAACCAGCAAAAACCAGATGCCCCCCCCCCAAAAAAAACTCACGTTGAACCAGAACATAACCCTCTCCTTGTCCGCTACTTTGCGGTTTTTAATCAACACGAAATATAAATGTGCTGTAACGTCTTCAGGCCGTGCTGAATCCGCGTTTGGGTCTGCCTCCAAGTGACCAGCATAGATGTGTAGCGGGTGGTCGGGATCTTGGTGTAGTTCTGGTATTGAAGGGACATAGAAGCTTGCAGCAGAAGGTACTAGTAAAAAACAAAGGTTGTTAGCATCGTGTACTATAGCACGAAGAAAGGATTGTGAGTGACGAACTTGATTCTGTCGCATGCGCTGCGTGGAAGAAGGACGTCAGGCTAAAGCCTGCCAAGAGGATGCGCTGGCGCCAATAGCAAGGCATAATTCGTGGAGCGCGAAAAAGAGATGACCGTTAGGCGTAACCAGTGAATTGCCAAGGGAATTGAGATGAGAGGGCCAGCAAAGCTACAAAACTCCCATCAGTGATGGAAGCAGAGAAACGAAATTCGGGGTTATCCCTGCACACATCCCACTTGTTTTCCCTCCTTGACGGCTGGCGCTTGTTCTGTCCTCTTGTTGAACTCCGTATCATCTCTGAATCTCGTCTTATGAATTCTTGTGCTCCATGTGTGCGGATACACCACCTCTAGGAGAATTCATCCGCCCCACTCGACGTCTTCGATGCACTTGGCATTGCAGATTCTCACTTCCTTGTCGCTCATGCCCGAATCATCTAAAGCCTGCGATGCACAGATGCTGTAGCAATAAGATGAATTCTCCTTTCTCTCTGCGGGCCAAGCTCTGCAAGTCAGATGCCCCGTGCTGTACGCTTCTCGGTGGGTGCCATCCTGCCTGCCTTTGCCATAGTATGCGTGATCTAGGGCATTTATGGGTAACCAAAAATTGCTCGAATATGTTAAACGTTCGTCGTTCATTATCTTGTCGGCCCAATGTCCAACTAAAATTAACCAGCTTCCGAGGCTTCCTTGTACTCGACCCCAAAAGACACTTTCTGCGCCTCCCGATCACGAAAGAATCTTGGCCAAGTACACATTTATACCCTGTCAGCCACTATAAGAACCGTCGCGCTAATCCTTCACTTTTTATGCCAATCCGTGCCTCCCCTCGTTTTGGTTTCAAACCATGCCAGCCATCCGAACTACTACTTCTACCAACAAGCAGCACTTCCCGGCCGTCGCTGCCCCTGGATATACGCCTTATGTTTTCAACGATGAACTTCCACCTGTGGATGTCTCCAAGCCTCCACGAAGCCGACCTTTCACAACTGTTACCAACAAAATGACCAAGGCAAGGAGAAAGGCTCTAACCAACCTTGCCAATGGTACGCCGCTTTGCCTTTCATCTTTATCTCAGTGTTTCATTCCAATTAAAATTTTTCTTCATAAGTGTTCTCCAAACGCAAGGACGAGAATGCGATTAATTTCCAGCACCAAACGCCAAGAACCAAATGTACGCTAAAAGCCATCTACTTCTTTTTGCTCCTCACGGGAATACTAATTGACATTTTCTCGGCTTTAGATGTCGAAAATGAATCTGCTACTCTGAGCGATCTTGATCTTGGCTTGGAAACTCGGCCGAGAGTCTTCTCTCGCGTTGGGACACCTGTACCTCCTGTAGGAGACTACACACCAGTCAACACATCCATAATTCAAGCCGGTAAGTTCTGTTCTGTCGATTATACTGTGTAAACCGTGTTTCATAATTTTTCCGTCTTCTAGATTGGAAAACTATCGTCGCCTCCGATGAATTCCTGGACCCCAACTTCTCATACCAAGCCGAACTTCCTCACCTCCCTCTATCTGAACTTGGTCTTCCACTTGAATGTAGGTATCTAAGAATTGATTAAAATTTCGCTGCCGCTAGTTATATGTTGTATGTTATATTACAAAAGCCACTTAGTCTATCATTGGGCTGCAGTTAGTTTAGAAGGTAGGGTTTTTACATAGTAGAATTTTATAAGTAGGTATTGTACCCCCATCCACATCCATATTGTTATGTTGTTTGTTTGTTTTGTTTTACATACGCAAAAAATCCTTCGAGGAATCACATGTGTACTTGGTGAATGAGTAGTAACCACACTTGGTCGTGGTTTCTCATCCTGAATGCTAATCATATCATGGGACAATCTACTATTGTTTTTTTAGGATGGAGCCAGCCGTCTGCTTCTTCCATGAGCGAACTGCATTTCAGCTTGATGATCGGATATTTCAAATGCACCATTCGTGACAAGGAACTGCATCACTTCGAGACGGGTAGTCTCGCTCGCCAGAATGAGACCGGCTCTCCCTTTTGCTGCGGCCAATGCTGACTCGTATCTTCCTTCGGTCAAGAACAGGTTCACATCTGCACCATTCTCCACAAGAAGTTTCACCACTTCAATCTTACTTTGATGTGCCGCTGCGACCAATGCTGACCCACAATCTCCCACACTCAACTGCAGATTTGGATCCGCACCATTCTCCACAAGATATTGTACCACCGCAACCTCTCCTAGTGACGATGCTGCAGCCAAAGCAGTTCTGTGTATTCCTTCATTTAAGAGCAAATTTAACTTACGTCCGCACCACTCTCCACAGACAATTGCACTACCCCAAGATTGCGCCGCACAGCAGCTGCAACCGGAGCTGTCCCAAACTGTCCCACAATCAACTGCAAGTTTGGATCGGCGCCCATGGTCACAAGGTATATCACCACTTCGAGATCCCCTCCTATTGTTGCTGCTGCCAGTGCTGACCCGTAGTATCCTTTGTTCAAGAGCAAGTTCACCCTCGCCCCCTTTTCCACACGCAACTTCACAGCCTCAAGCTTGCCCTGCCTCGCAGCAGCTGCGAGCGCTGACCCGTAGCGTCCTTTAGTTATGAGGAGATCTGCATCTGCACCTCTCTCCAGCAAGAGTCTCATGGTGTTAATGTGCCTCCGTTTTGATGCTTTTACAAGTGCTCGACCTGGAACGACCTCCAAATCGCCGGAAACACCAATCAAAATGGTGTTGAGCATTGCGGGACAATTGTTTCGCGCAGCGGAGTTGATGTACTTCTCAGTCATTGAAGTCCACGACAAAGGATCGAAATGATATGGTTTACCACAGGGCCATGAAGAGATCGCATCGGGAGTTTCTTGCCATTATCTCTACCATCAGCTGTAGACGGGAACGTGAATTCGGTGGTACTCGGACCAAACAAGCTCGCCTGAGACCTAGTACACAAAACATGGGTTGTGTCGTCTGCATCAAAAGCGAGTTGGCATACAAGCTGAGCCGTTGGCATGTCAAAAAGATGCTCGATCAAATCAGGATGCCTTATATTCAGTTTTTATAGCATAAAGCCACGATCCTGTATAGCGGCAGCAGTCCAAGCTACAATTCGTCGGATTGTAATATTGGATGAGAGATCACGCAACCGGAGGAGGCAGTCAGGAGTCAAAATGTCTCCAGAGACAGCCTCAATTTCGCCTTCATGAACGGAATCCGGTTGAGTTGGCCAAGGATTGTTCTGCAGTTTCAGCTGGCGAAAGGGGTGAGGAGCAACTGCCTGAGCGATGGACAATCCCACTTGGCGAAAAATTGGAAGGATGCACTGCGCTGTGCACCCGATATATTTTGAAGGTCGATAAAGCGTGACCCGATAGGGACATTGAAGATCAATAGCGGGGAGAATGATTGAGCATAGATAACACAAATAGGCTAAGCCGCCAGTAATAAAAACGACGTAAGCAATCCCTTCATAAAGGGTTCGAACGAAGATGAAAAGCCCAGCGAAAAGGAGGGCTAACGAGGCATGCAGGATAAGAGGTAGAGCCCCAATAATCTCATGCATTTTCCATTTTTGCAATCCTCGAAAACGGAGGTGTCGAATAAGGCCAATCTCCTTAGCGGATCTAGAGATGACGGTTGTGTATGCCTGGCGGGGTTGGGCAAGGGACGACAAAGATATATAGGATGACTTACTTGGAGCCACTGCTTTGCTAGAACTGACAGTAGCGCAGTTGCGAGAGAAAGGGACAAGCTGGGAAAGAACAAGCCGTTAATCCAAATATCGGTGGTCTTGAATGTGGAAGCATCGGGCCCAAAGCTGGTCAGAGGGAGGGCGGCCAAGGCCGTAGCATTGCCGTTGGTACGGATGAGTGCGGCAATGTCGACGAGCAGATGATTTGTGACGGCAGCTTGGTCAGTTGGCAGAGCTTGAGCGGTTTGAACGACGAATGTGGTAATAACGGCCGAGAAAAGAGCAGCCTGGATAATTAGTATCAACTGAAGCTGAGGTGAAGAAGACTCACGAATATCAGTAACGAATCCAGCGTATCCCGAAGTTCTCGAATCATATCTTGATCATATTCTTCTGCCACTTCATCACAGACCTTGAAAACGCGAGCATCTGGGCACAACTCCTGTCCTGGGACATCTTCAGGATACTTCTTTTCGTAGTTGTAACTCTTCCCGCCTGCAGATCACGCTTAAGGGTGAGACTGGTCATATAGAGGAATGTCAGCGCACTATTGCTTCTCATGGATTCAAATTGAGAGAGAAGGCTGAATAACCGCCCCGCGTCAACTTCTCCAATGTTGTCTGATACGGGAATATACAGGATTTTCTTGGTTTCGTGGCCAGCGTTATGTGTTTCATAATTGGGCAAGCTATGGAATGACTGAGAATCCGACGCGGGAACGATAGCCATTTTGCACATACCTTTCCTTCTTCCGGTTGCCGTTAGAATTGTCCCCCTCTTCTGCACATGCAGTCGCCCGATAATTATCTTGACCGAGTTTCTCGCGTACGCTGGCCCTAAATTCATATGATAACTGTGCTGCATGACAAACAGGAATGGGGTACTTACGAAGACTGTCCGTGAGCTGCAGAATTTTCGATTGCGCAGGAGCTGGCTACGTGTATAGGGGCTGAGTGCGTTGGGGCGCTGGAAATGGGGATCAGTTGAGTGTAACGTATTGAGATATATGCACACCTGAGTGCATGTTCGTCCGCGGTGTGTTTCCCGTCTCTAATCAAATCTTGGCTAGCGTCCACACTAGCTGTCAAAGACGGCATCGATCCAACGGCAAGCCTACGTCCCATATTACGAGGTTTAGGGCGTACTGTTTGGCTGTATACAGCAGAGTGTACTTGAAAGCCCTCCATGCTTGATGAGCTTGTGGATCGAGGTGGGAGTCAAGTGCAAGCCAAGAATAGTGCTGTAGTGGCTTCAGATCACATTGAAGCATGAACCTTCTCTTTTGCTCTTCGCATCCATCTCACGAAAAGACACTTGACCTCAAGACTCTTATCAATGTCTTGATGATGCTGGCACTTCTCTACTAGGTTTCAGTGCCGGCCGTCCGCAAGCACATCCACAAACAGGGCAACAGAAGAAATCGCAGAATATGGTAGAACACGATAACCAGACCACCATTTCACGTAAAAATAGGTCGCTTTTTAGGGGAATAAATAATGGAGATATGGGATTCGTTTGACCAATGAACGGTAAACCACGATGGCTGCAAGCCACCAGACCTGGCTTGACGCTTTCTTCTCTGATAGGAGTGACGCTTTGGAGCTGTTACATGTCGTACGTGAACTCCATATTCTCCTAAATGACTATTATGCTGATCGTTTCGGCAGGCACTGATCGTCGTGGCAGTCAGATTTGCTACTGTGTCGTGCACCATGAGTATGGATACACCACACATTGGACTATATGCTTGGCATTTGCGAGTTTTCATGACCTGTTGCTTATTCCCGATATGTAGAAATACCATGAATACCCCCTTCATCTCGCGGCGCAAGCTGTTCAAGTCTGATGTCCCCCTCCTGACGTTTTTCGGCTGGGTACCATCCTGCTTGGCTGTTTGCCATTTATTCTGCACTCTGGGGTTGAAACCTTTGCTTTCGATAGAAATTCTCATCCGTTGACCACAGATCCAGCCTTCTATTTTATTACGAGCAGACTGAGGAGAGCTCTCTTATATCTTTTGTAAAGATCCTACTGACACGTACACAGTGTGCCAAGAATTACTCCAGCGCTGACCAGTGATTTTCTAGTGGAGAATCGAGGGACTTACTCATCTAGCAGAAATAATATTGACTAAACAGCGAAGGAAGAGCTGCCGCCACCACACCATGCTGTGATCCTGCTGGACCATATTCTCCCAGATATAGGCAAGGCGGTTGCTTCATTTTATTCTCTTAGTTACACCTTATTGAACATTCCGCTGCTGTACATTTGATCCTCCCATCCTTTCCAGGAAATCATGTCTTGTCCCATGATCCACATTTTGATAGAGTGGGCTGCGGTGGACAGCAGTCTCTCACTTGTGCTGAACTCTCATCACCATGGCTGATCCTACACTCGAGAGGAAAAACGACGAAGGGAAACTTCTTTTGTCGTTAGGTGCTTTGGCTTTCGAGATCCATTTACTTGCCCCGCTGACGCACCCGAAGACTCTGGTTGGATTGAGAGTCCTAGCATCTTCTCTCAGGTTCTCGTAGTCGACGAGCTTATGCACCATTATGAATTTGAGATGGGATTACCTGGAAATTCGGCTAAGCCGCATGAGGTATTTGACATGATCATCGGGACTGGCTCTGGAGGGTACGCTCTACAGCGCACATCCCCTGTTTTGGTCTCAGATCTAGGAAAGGATATTGGCTGCAATGCTTGGACCCTTGAAGATGACGACCCGGGAAGCTCTCCCCGCACTCTTTAACCTTCACCAGTCTACCTTTAATCCACCCGTGTCCTGGAAGGCGAAGTTGTTTGATTTCGTCAATTGGCTCGTGTACTATATCACCGTCTGTCTCACGTACATTTTCGTCAACTGGCTGACGCATGAACGTTCCACACTCAAGTCGCACTCCACACACCCCACTCCACAAATACTTGGAGACAGGCTCGCGAAGGCGATCCAGAACCTCGTCGAGCAGCGGTTGGGAAAGGATAGCCTGGAAATGAAGATGCAGAATATTGAGCAGCTTATCCCATCGTGCAAATTGTGGGCTGCTCTTACAAATCGATACCTTACGCTCACTGCTTTGTAGCGCAGTTACTGCGATGACCTCCGCTCATGTAGCACGACCGACTGTCTTCCGTGGCTACCGATCAAGAACCACATCTCCCGACTGTACATTAGTCGATGCGATCCGTGCTACAATGGCCAACGCTCGCCTCTTCCCAGCAATCACGCTTGGTGATCCAGTTTCTGAGACGTACATCGGTTCGGATGCTGGCCACCCCAATCCCATCGAAACTGTCCTGCAGGAAGCAGAAATGATCTTTCGCGAAAGGTCTATTGCTGCAATCATTAGTATTGGGTCCGGGAAACATGAAACAATTCTAGTCAACGGACCGGCAGATTTCCCAGAGGCTATGGTCAAGCTCGTGTCTTCAGCGCAAGCAGCGTCCGAACGAGCGAGCTCTCAGTTTACACACCATCCAGAGTCGTATTATCGACTTGACGTTGACCAGCTACAACACGCCTCACCATCTTTAGCAAATGTTAAAGCCAGTTCTCGAGCGTATCTAGCTCGCGAAGAAGTTAACCAGCGACTCGAAGCACTCCTCGTCCTTATGTGTTCACGATCCTCTACGATGAACGTGAAGGATCTTGGTTGCGCTCAAGTATGTTTCCCGCAGCATATCCTCTCCTCGTTGCTTACATGAAATTGTAGGCTGGTGGACTTATCCGAGCTGTTCAAGATATTCCGTACGTTTCCGCGCATGCAACTCGATTTTTTTTTTCTCCTAAAATCGTTTTTAGGGCTAAAATCTCGGTCTACGACAACCTGAAGATCCTCTCCTACGCTGAACGTGCATCTTTCAATCCAGATCTTGTCTGTCTAAAGGGCACTCGGACACAGATCCTTACGGCCGTCTTTGACTGGATGGTGGAATCGAAACCCAAACCAGTAGTAATGTGGTTAGAGGGTGTATTTGGATCAGGGAAGAGCTTTGTCGCCCATACTGTTGCGGTACAGGCTCGCCGGCTTGGAATCTTAGGCGCCTCGTTTTTCATGACTCCTGGTACCACTGTTCGAGAGGTCCAGGATCATATGCCAGCTACCAACGAACCTCCTTCGTTGAAGAACCTGGTCAGTTCTTTGATCATAGACCTTGGAGGACTATCCGAAGCTTTCCGATGGTCAGTCGGTGAGATACTGAGCAAACAACCTCGCCTCGCGTCAGCAACACCATCTGTTCAGATGACAGAACTGTTACTCCCTTCTCTTTCTTCTCTCTCCAAATACCGTACCTTCGTCTGGGTCATTGATAGCTTTGATGAACTCATGCGATACCCCGACCGGGATGCAGCAGATAGCTTCTTCAACACTTTTCGCTCATTGCTTCCTAGCTTTCCAGCCAATTTTATTATCTTTATCACTTCACGTCCTCTTCCCAACCATCCTCTCCCACTGCCCCCAACAATCCACCACCTTATGTTGGATTTATTATCACCAGAGAATACCAAGGACGTTGATCTTATTTCGTACGCTGAACTTGAAAAGCTGGCGGCTTCCAACCTAGACTTTTCTGTACCCCCACGGGATCAGCATCTCGCTGTCGCTTTTCGAAGAAAAGCGGGGGGGCATCCTCTTTGGTTGAGAGTTGTGCGAGAGCACTTGGTCACCTCTCTCACACCAAACGAAGATTTAGAAGAACTCGTTAATTTGGACAGCGGTGGATCTTCAGCTTATAACCAGCTGATGAACTTGACTTATACTCGAGTCATCACTCGTTCTGTTGACTTGAATAACCCGAAGAATCGGAAAGCCCTCAAGCATGTGGTTTTTGTCCTGCTTACTCTTCAACGGTCCCTTCCACTTTCTACCCTCCTTACAATCCTCGACGACTCCCCTGACCTTCCATCCTCAACATTCAAATCGGTTACATCACGCCTTCGTGCGCTCCTCTTAGGGTTTGACAGCTCAAACCCTCTCGAATTCATTCATCTCTCCCTTCGTGATTTCTTCACATCGAGCCCATCATTTAGCGACCTGATTCAGGATGTTCCCTCGCCTCGAGACCTTTCACCCGGCCACTTCATTCTGCTCAGGAGTGCATTTCGAGTCATGCAGACTCATTTTGGTCCAGAGATACTCACAGAGCAGCACCATCTTGAAAATCCAGCATTCACTTATGTTGCAGGCGCGTGGCCGTTCCACCTCACCCATCTCAACCCGGTCATTCACAAGCCACAACTTGAAGGTCCTCTATCTTCCTTCTTAGACCATTCATTCATTGTATGGCTAGAATATCATTCTGCTCTTGGACTTCCATTTTTGTTTACCCGAGAGTTCCTTGAGCAGGCCAAGGTACGAGGAGAATGAATTTAATGTTAATGGAATCGCTGATCACTTTTTGTTGCTTCTTTCTTCAGTGCTGTTGCTTCTTTCTTCAGTGCTGTTGCTTCTTTCTTCAGTGCTGTTGCTTCTTTCTTCAGTGCTGTTGCTTCTTTCTTCAGTGCTGTTGCTTCTTTCTTCAGTGCTGTTGCTTCTTTCTTCAGTGCTGTTGCTTCTTTCTTCAGTGCTTTGGTGACCAAACCTGGAACGAAAATGCTCTGTCCCGGAGACAGATCGCGGAAAAGTTAGACGAATTGCGGGATAGATTCGAGGATCAACAACGTTTTGACGATTCGCGGTTATGCTCTGCTGTTCAACTTTGGCGTATACACGCTGGGTTTGAAATTGAAGGTATCTGCCTCATATTTGTGGGGTGAAAGCTGAGACCTGATCACTGTCTCAGGTTTATGCGCCCTCTATATTTCCCTCGTGCACTGGTCTAGGGGACTCGAGGAACTCGGTTTAAACGGGCTAACGGCTTGCCATGAAGCTGTTGGCATTTGCCGTTCCCTTGACTCTGACGAATGCCGGAATTTCAAGTCAAAAGCCCTTGCATGGATTCTAGGTCAACTCACGACTTGTCTGGTAGCTGCAGGTCGCCATTCTGAGGCTCTCCACGCCATTGAAGAAGCTGTCTTGCTTCAACGGCAGTGTGTACAGGACGACCCACAGGCGTCCGAGGCTGGTCTGGTCTATTCATTGATCAACTTCTCCAATTGCCTCTCAGATGCTGGTCGACAGACTGAAGCTCTCGCCGCCATTGAGGAGGCCGCCTTGCTTCAACAGCACCTTGTACGGGACCGCCCCAAGGAGTCCGAGAACGACCTTGCACTTTTCATTGAACAACCTCTCAAACCGTCTCTCAAATGTCGGTCGGCATGCTGAAGCGCTCGCCTCCATGGAGGAGGCTGTAGTACTTCGGTGGCAACTTGCACAGGACCGCCCCAAGGTGTTCAAGACCGACTTTGCTATGTCATTGAATAACCTCTCAATTCGTCTCTCAGATGCCGGACGGTATTTTGAAGTTATCGTAGCCATTGAAGAGGCTGTCTCACTCTATCGGCGGCTTGTGCAGGACCGCCCCAAGATCTTTGACTCTGAACTTGCTTATTCGTTGACCAACTTCCCTAATTGTCTCTCAAGAGTCAGCCGGTCCGCCGAAGCTCTTGCCGCCATCGAGGAGGCCACATCACTCTACCAGCAGCTTATACAGGACCGCCCAAAGGTGTTCAAGGCAGACCTTGCAAGGTCATTGAATAACTTTTCTGTACATCTTTCAAATGCCGACCGGCATGCTGAAGCCCTAGCTTCCGTTGAAGAGTCTGTCTTGCTTCGGCGACAACTTGTACAAGACCACCCGAAGGAGTTTGAGGCTGACCTCGTTCGTCTCTCAGATGCTGGCCGGCATACTGAAGCTCTCGCTGTTATTGAAGAGGCTATCTCAATCTATCGGCAGGTTGTTCAGAATCGCCCTAAGGTTTTTGAGGCTAATCTTACTAGGTCATTGGCTAACTTCTCCCTTAATCTTTCAAATGCCAATTGTCGTGCTAATGATAGTCTTGCTGCTATTGAAGAGGCAGTCTCCCTCTACTACCAACTTGTATAGGACCGCCCGAAGGCATTTGAGGCCAAGCTTGCCAAGGCATTGTTTACAGTCTCTAATCGTCTCTCAACTATAGGTAGGCCTGGCGAAGTTCTTGCCGCTCTCGAAGAAGCCGTGTTGCTTCAACGGCAGCTTGTGCAGGACCACCCGAAGGTCTTTGAGGCTGACCTGGCTAGTTCCTTGAATAACTTTGATCACTCGTGCCGGGGATCAGAAGCGGAAAGAGACGAAAGGAACTTACCGAACAGCTAGAATGGAGAGAAAGTGGGATGAGACAAAGAGCGAACGGAAGGCCGCCGTACCTCTTTTACCGGATATGGGCGTCGGAGCTCAAGTGGGTCACGCGAAGAACCTACCACACCATCGACGAGTTGCTTAGCGTAGAGTAAGCTAAGGAAGAAACATACAAAACAAACCAATGGATTGCAAGTGCGAAACCCCAAGAAAGACGAAACCGGAATGGCTCAGGCAAGGGAGTGGCACGGTCACATGACCTGCCTGACGCGCGAGAGTTCTGACGTCGTTGCGCGTCTGCTCGCGTGTTTCAGCCTTCGGGAACATCCGAGACATTAGAATGTGACTCGTTTGTACTCACACTCATGAGCTGACTCGAATTGACTCGAGTTTAGACTACCATTTAGTATAAATACGCGTGTACGCTACTTTAATAAACAAGTTTCCCCCGGATCAGACGCATGATTTGCGAAGCGACAGGCTCAATTTTGATAAGTACACCCTTTCATTGTCTTCTACTAACGTTTATTTTATAGGGTCCGCTCGGTGAGAGCCTCCCTCGATACACACACGAACTCACATCCCATCCTCGACGTACCGGATCTTACTGGTTGGATTTAGAGCGTTTTCCGGAGGAAGGAAGATCAACTTCTCCCTTTGTCTCTCAGATGATGACCGGCATCTTGAAGCTGTCGCTGCCAATGAAGAAGACGTTTTGCTTCAACGGCAGCTTTTACAGGATCACCCGACGGTTTTCGACGCAGAACTTGCCAATATATTGGATAGCTCCTGTACTTGTTTCTCGAATGCTGGTCGGCATGTTGAAGCGCTCACCGCTATTCGAGAGGCTGTCTCGCTTTACCAGCAACTTGTGCATGAACGGCCTACAATTTTGAGGAATGTTTAGAAGATGCAATTAGGAGAGAGTCGGAACTGAGATTGAATTGTTGAGATATGGTAAATACGACAGCTGGAACACCTGCGAATATGTATAATGAATCCAAATATTTTTATTTGCCTCTCATTCTTCTCTCCTCACTTTCCTTAAAAACGGCATCGGCGCCTGAGCTCATCCCAATGTGTTCCGACTTATCGTATAGGCAGTGGATGAAGAAGCTTAGCGTTAGCTTTCCATGGAGGACGTCTCTCTGATTCCGCTCCAAGGTGGTGAGAATGCATCTGGTGCACTCAACTAAACTTCTTGGATATGCTTGGGTGTGGAAAGTGAGGACGACGAGAACACCGTCGTGACGCTACAAAAGAGTAAAAGTCAGGGTTTGCTTTCCTTTGCCGTAAAGTCACACTCACCTCGAGGTGTCGTGTAAGATCGTTAATTGGGATTGACCAAATCATGCCAAAGTCGCGAGAGGGATTATCAAGCCTGACGTCGTCGGCTTCATGTCGTGCTTTCGTTTGGACTTCACATCGTCAATGACACTCAGCCTCGTCATCAATAGCCAAGCAGTCGTTAGTAAGTTTCTCTGCTACTCCTGCGTTCGCCGTTTCCTTGGAGGAGAATGACCATCTTGACGAGGAATGGAATGTGATAGGTGTGGTGAGCTCGCACACCGATTGAGCCGCTGTCAAAGCTATGCCTCAGAACGGGATGTTAAGGGACCCGTCGTGGGAGAAGGCACCAGACAAGTGGGGGCGTGCCGGTGAGCGTAGAATTCTCCGCCAACGTGTGTACGAGGAAGAAATTGCCGAGGGATTGCACGAGGCTGTCCTGATTGGTTGGTTCATCATAGGCACGTCTACGCTGGTGGCTGTATACGAGTAGCGAAGTAACGTGTTCCCAGTAGTTATTCAACTATAATGAAGGAGTTGTATTAATGAAAAATTTTCAGGAAACGGTAGGCCAGAAGGCGAACTGTAGACCATGGTGTTGAACTGTCCCAGCCACCTTGCATGATGTCGAGAGCACTGCGCTCGTTCATGCCCCAAGGACCGACTTCTGTCATGAGTCCGTAAAATCAAGAGAAGCTTCAGTCCACCCTACGCAACCAAAAGATGAGACGCAGAACAAGTTGTAGACCTGGAGGCCAACTCACATTAAATCAGAGCCTAACCCTCGTCTTGTCTGCTACTTTAGGGCTGTTAATTAGCATGAAATATAGATGTGTTGTAATTCTTCAGGCCGCGCTGCATTCGCATCTAGGACTGTCTCCCCATGACCAGCATATACAAGTGATGAAGATCCTGGCTCAGGTATGGACAAGACAAAAAGCTCACAGCAAAAGATACGAGAAAAAAAAATAATATCAGCACCGTGTGCTATAGCGTGAAGACGTTTGTGTGACGAACTTGATTCTTTTGCATGCACAGCGTCGAGGAAAGAAGCTCAGCCGAAGCTTGCCAAGAGAATGTGTTGGTGCTAGTAGCAAGGTATAATAATGGTGGAGCACGAAAAAGAGATAACCGATGTAGGCAGTGGATTGCCAAGGGAATTCAGATGAGAGGGTCAAGAAAGCTCGAGAACTCCCATCAGTGATGGAAGCAGAGAGTGTATCCCTGCATGCCACTTGCTTCTCTCCTTAGTGACGGCGACTGTTCAAGACATCCTCCGAACTCTTATTGAGTTCTGTATCATCTTTGACTTTTGACTTATGGAGTTCTCGTGCATGATGTGTGCGGAGACGCCACCTTTAGGAGAATTCATCCGCCCCACTCGACGTCTGCGATGCGCTTGGCATTGCAGATTCTCAAATCCTTGTTGTTCGTCCCCGACTCACCTCACGCTTGCCCAGCCCAGGTGGAGTAGAATTAAGATGAAGTTTCTTATCATCCTGCCGCGCAAGCTGTCCAAGGCTCATGTTCCATGCTATACGTTTCTCGGCTTTTCCCATCCTGCCTGGGCCTTTGCCATGTATTTCATCATCCATGAGTAATAAACAGTGCTTAGAAAAAATCCTAAAGCACACCGTCCATTATCTTGTCGGCAACATGTCTCTCCAAAATTAACCGCTTCCGAGGCTTCGTTGTACTCAACCCCAAAACACACATTCTGAACTCTCCGATCACAAAAAAAAACTCTTGGCTGCGTACTCATCTGAGCCACTACGACTATAAGAACAGGTGGATCCTCCTTCGCTTCTGCAATATCCCTCGTCCTTCCTTTGTCCTTTAACCATGCCCGCCATTCGAGCCACCACTTCCGTCTGCAACAAGACGTACTTCCCTACCGTCGCTGCCCCAGGCTATACGCCTTACGTTTTTGACGACGAACTTCCACTTCCACCTACCGATGAGCCTAAGCCCCGTCGCAGGCGACCTTTCACCGCCATTACCAACAAGGTCTCTAAGGCAAAGAGAAAAGCAGTCTCCAACATTACAAATCGTATGTAGCATTCCTCTAGGCTCTGTGCTAGTGTTTCATTCTAATGAAACTCTGCTTGATAGTATTCTTCAAACGCAAGGACGAGAATGCGATTAAAGTCCAGCTCCAAATGCCAAGAACCAAATGTACGCTAACGCTTCTTTTTGGCTCCTCGGGGAACGACTAATTGACATTCGTTCGGCTTTAGATGGAGAGAATGAATCCGCTACTCTTAGTGATCTTGATCTTGGCTTGAACACTCCTCCGCAAGCCTTCTCCCACCTCGGGACTCCTGTGTGGTCTCCTGTAGAAGACCTGTCACATTCACCAATCAACACATGCTTGATTCATGCTGGTGAGTATTTTCTCGATCTTTCATTGAAATTTTTCAGCGTGTCTAATGCCTTTCCTTCTTTTTTTCTCTAGACTGGAGAACTATCGTCGCTTCAGACGAATTCCTAGACCCTAACTTCTCATACCAAGCCGAACTTCCTCATCTCCCTCTTTCCGAACTCGGGCTGCCACTTGGTTGTCGGTATTTAAGAATAAACTGAGCTGGCTCCATTCCTATATTATATTTTATTCATACCGTAACTAGTCTATCATTTTGGGGTTAGAAGGAGAAGTTTAGTCGCATTTATAAAGTATCTGTACCCGTCACATCATTCCTTGTTGTTTGTTTGTTTTTTCTATACACACATCCCTTCGAATAATTCAGAAAAATCAATAGCATGTGTCTCTTACCAAACCAACCTTTCATCTAAAACAATCAAAATTAGAACTCAGGAATCTTGCCGAGAAAAAAGTTACATCCTTTTTGTCTTCCACTTCGCTTCTCAGCCTCTTTGACAACGACACTCATAGGGGGACAATCATCCTTCACCGAGGGCGAAGGCAGCTGTTCCTATTTGGAATATAAATGAACTACAGAAGAGCATAGTTGCCACCTTTCATGAGGGTCCTACAAATTCCTTGACGAGTCCGGAGTATACCAAAAAGAAATTTCATTGATAACTAGCGTAGGTGCCCACGCTCGAAAAAACTTGATGAGTATGCTCGTCTGTCCGAAGCGATTTGACCAAACAGCGTATCCCCTTCAAAAGCTAACAGCGGCACCACGACAGTATGTATCATTGCTCACAACAATCACAACTATTTACCTGGTAATATGGAAGCCCATTACGGAGAAAGAGATACTTGATATATTACATTACGGAAAAAGGTGGCTAGATGGTGAAAGAATAGAACGTGGATGAGAAAGAGTCAGTTCGATTAATGATGAGGAAAGCGATCCGCGGATAGTTGTTTTTGAAAGTTTGTCTCTTCTATTTCTGTACGTGTTAATTATCATTATGTACCGCTGTTGGTTCTCTGTAGCATAGTCCAATATTAGGAGTGAGAGCATCTAGCATATAAATATCGACTTACACCGCAAAGTCCATATCCAATTTGATTTCACTTTTGGCTACCAACCCAACTTCCTTCAAAGCTTCCTCAAGTTCTTGTTTCCAAGGGAGGTAGGCTGAAAGCTCAATTGTGGCTTTCTCACTCTCGTCACTGGCTGCCAACACCGCCCAATTAAAATCCCATAGGCGAATGATGAAGCTCACTTTTTCAAGTGTATGTATCACCGTAAGCGCCTCCATGATGGGAAGCCAAAAAGAGGGACCACGTGGAGGAAAAGACTCGACATCTATGTCTATTGAAACGAACTGTAGGCCGGTACTAGCAAGGGTTGGTTGACCACTTGCAAGAACTAGAGCGAGGCGCCGGATGAACTGTTCTTGCACTGGGAAATCCGGGTAATTATCAAGAGTGAATTCCATGCTCAAGTTTGTGAGGGATGAATATTGGTCAAGCTTGAATATTCCATGGAACCAGCCGTTATACACAACATCACCTGTCAGAAGGAGCTATGAGCAGTCCAGCCACAAATGTGAGGCCATAGCTCACTTGTTTGACGAAGAAACTTGTCAATAGAATAGAAAGAAAGTCTCCGAAGGGATGTTTTGCACAGGGAAATAAGCCTTATGAGATCGTTCAGCGACGTTTCCGGAGTGTGTATCATGCTGAGATCGAGTTTGTGGAGGCGACACTGATATCGAATCAGATAATCAAGTAGATGGACTATGCTGGTATGATTTGAGGTGCTGGAAGAGGCGGTATAATGAAGATCGAGGTGGGCGAGAGGCCGCGGGTTTGTTTCTGCTCCTACTATTGGGGTGTCTTTGTCCAGTGGAAGAATGCTATCTGAACACCCGAGCATTTTCAGGGAAGGAAGAGACTCAAATATGATTACGGGTATTTCCTTTAGCCCCTCCAAATTCAAATCGGTAAGACGGGGGAAGATATCATTGCGGAGGAGTCTCTGGGTTTGTATTTCCAGCTCGGCCCATAGGATGTACCGTCTTTTAAACTGTGAAGCAATAGTTAGTTGGGTGAGATTTCGAACCTTTGAAAATGCTGGCAGAAGAATATCATAGTCCATCGGTATTCCATTCACTGTGAGAGCTCGAACGTGCTGGCCAAGATCACTAGAAGTATCGAGCGCGGTACAGAATAGCCTCCAGCGTTTCAAACCAGTGGCAAGGTCTGGCAACACACTGAAATATGGGGTAGAAAATAGGACTCGTTGACTTGAGGGACGAAGAATGCGACCAGCAAGAGCGCAAGATTGTAGTGTCGCTCCGTCCCAGGAGGGCACTGCCTCCACGCACTTGTCCAGAATATCGAGAGGTAGTTCCGCACGTTCCATGTACAGCTTAAAATATGAACAAACTCATGGAATGATCCAAAAGAAAATAAAGCGACTAACAGCGAATTCGAGAGGGGGTTAATGGTGGTGGAACAAGATAGGAAATCTACCCAGGGTAATACCAATTAGCTGTGCGAAAGGCATAACCTTTCCCCACTGTGAACGATCTCATGCAGCATCATTCAACCGTGACCAAAACAGCTCTAGTGCCAGTATACGATCTCAAACGCGGTTGTTTGAAGAGATCCCTTATTTGGAGGTATCAGTTCCTTGTAGTTTAATATAATAGTGAGACTACCTTCTCAATGGCCAATTGAATGTACCACTCTTATATGCATTTTCTATTGACGATGGAAGGCTGCTTTATGACGGAAATATTGCAGGTGAGGGAATTCCATCGGAGTGCCTTGACTCCGTATATTTGGGTCTACTAAACGCACGTAATTTTTGCTTTGCATTTACTTAGGAGGACCTGTTCATGTGTAATGCACAAAAAAACTTTCGCATTCTTCTCTTTGCATATTGGCAGCCTTGTAAATGCGGTCGTAGACCATTGGCTCCTATGGAATAAACCAATTCTCATAAAAAATCCCGCTTATCTGTGGGTACATGCTTTCACAATTTCTCTCCAACATACGCTGTATACTGTTGGCAAAGCCGAAAAGCGTAGAAGTCTGCAAAATGCATAAGAGCACTGGCTATGCCAAACCTTTTACAGGTTTGTTTAATCTGCAGCCACACATCATCAAGTCGCCTAAACCTTTCTGGAGCGAGAGAGATCCCCAATGAAAAATGTGCTTGACGATATCCGCCACGATAAATTACCTCAGAGCCAGCATATTGGGTCTTCAGGCTCTGCTAAAAGTTCTTGAATGCGCAAAAAATTGTCTTCAAAATCCAATTATGCGCAGAATATGACAGACATGAAGTTGAGACAGGAAACTAGTGTTACCACTCGGCGGTTAATACTTTGGAAACATGGGAAAGAGGAGATGGCTCCAATGAGGGAGACCTCTGGAAAGCTAGCCGTTCTGTTGGGTATTGACGAGTGGAACGAGGGTCCCAAAGTCCCAGCCTCCGAGGATGTTGGATAACTCCCAAAGAGAGAGGTTTTCAGACAACAACTCTCGCAGAATCCTATCGGCGTCCTCATAGCTGTAGAAGATAAAGTTCTCCAGAGGAAGTTGGAGCACTTCCTGTATTTGGGGTACGCCCAAGTTATGATGTACCCAAAGTGCGAAGTGCGTGAGACTGCCGAAATGGCCAACAGGGAATCTAGTCCTCACACCATAGGACTTAACCGCTGAACAAGGGCAAGTGTTTCTGGTTTAGCGATTGATTTCAATGTATTGGTGTCAACAACATTGGGGGAGAATTAGAGGAATTCATGTTCTCCGTTTGGATCGTACGCCAAAGCTTTGTCAAGCTTCACTCTAGCTGTCTCCATAATTGCTGTGGAGACAAGCTTAAGACCGTAACATGCATATTTTTGTCGGCTCACTGAGAGCAGAGGTATGTAGGACAACACTTAATGAATTAGATAGCTCGACAGTTTTGAAAAAAAAATTCTTCAAGTAGCTTGGTGCGCGATGAGGCGTTAGGGGTGGCCATGGAGGTGTCAACCAAGTTTGAAGTGACAGACTAGGCGGCAATTTGGCTTGCCGCAACATGCTCAAGTGAGGTTTTTGCGCTTGAACGGGGCAGCATCGAATGGGATATGGCAGGCGTCGACACCGCTATCGAACAATTGCACATTGAATGACTTGAAGATGTGACGGCGTCTGTTGAAATCCTTGGCTCTTACGATCATGCTCGTCCTGTTCCACGCGTTTGCATCCTACAGTTTGCGTCAATCGCATTCGGATAGTTCTATATTTCTGAGGAAAATGTCTTCCCTTCTGACTAACTGACTATCCACCTTGTTGACCGCTGTCGCCGATCTCGTCGACGGCTCCTGATGTTTGTCTGCCCCGCATCTATACATACTGTAGACATTCCGCCTGCCACTCCGACATGTGGTTAGCTCCGGTCCGCGTGAGCTCATAAAACCCCACACGAAGATCGACATGCTCTTGAGCCTTTTGACCCCAGCTGCAAATCATGGTCTACTTTGTTCCTGAGGAACTTGTCGACCTTATCCTCCAGTTTGTTTCCGAGCAGGACTCCTTATCGGTTCCACCCCCTTTACCAAAATTTTCCTCTTATCTTCCATTTGCTACGGGGACAGCGTTTGTATGCAGTTTGGTTTGCAGGTCATGGCTCCGCATGAGCCGAGCTCGTGTATTCAAGAACGTCAACTTGGATAATACAACAATGCTTGATGCTTTCCTTCGTCTACTAGATGGGGGCACTTTCCGTTACGACGTTCACATCCTTCGGATTCAACGAGATAGGGAATCGAAATCTATTTCCAGATTATTCTCGCAATTGCACCAGCTTCTCCCCATGGTTCATTCTCTACACCTGGCGAATATAGACCTCGTGGACCATTTACCTGCGATATTTTGCCATAATTTGAAGCAAGTTGCATTGCAGGGTTGTTATATCCGCTCCACAGCTCAGCTTCGAGACTCATTAGAAGGATCCTCATTGGAGAAGCTCACTTTGGAAAATACCTGGGCTTTGGAAGATATTGGACCATTCCAACGAAAATCTTCCATCACCCCTCATAAAATACGAGAACTTACTGTCACAACAGACCCGATAGATCACTGTGAAGAGGATCTCTTAGATTGGTTTTGTGAAGCTGGTGGATTGACCGAGATTCGGGGACTTTCTTTGAAAGTTTCCCGAGGTCAGATTGGATTTGCCACCCACCGGTTTATTGGAAAGTTTGGTTCTTATTTGACATCGCTGACAATGTGTGGCTATCTTGTCACGAAAGACCTTGGTACGTTATACAGCATCTTTAGATCAATCTTTTGATTTGATTCTATTTATTCGTTATAGCTCTACTGGCTGAAACGTGTCAATCTCTCTCTGCTCTTCACTCTTTTCATTTAGTCAGCGGAAATGGACCCGTTTGGCCACTTGCGAAGTGTGTACTTACTCATATCACGACCACCCAACTCCGCACTTTTACCCTCGAACTGGCCGAACTCTGGGAGTTTGAAATGCTACGCATCGATTCAGTCTTCAAGATATTTATGGAGGAGTCAGCTAAGTTTAGGAATATGAAATGTTTGGTGTTGATCCTGAGTAATGCCAGAGCTGGTTCTTTGGAACTTTTGGAGACTTGGGTTAAAGATAGTCTTCGGCCAGATATTGGAGCTCTTGACATGGTATGCAGCATTAGTTGAATGTCATCCTTTAACCTGATGCAAATAGCTCTTAAAATACTGATCCGTCAACAAGTCACTTGATTTAGCGAAGCTTGACTCCCACAGCCACTGGTAAACATCGCCAAACGACTTGTCTGTTTTGCTCGATGTCTTATTTTGTCGCGCTTGATAAAAAAATATATGGTTGTACTTACATTAGCTCTGAGAACTCAGATACTGCATGTTGATGCTCTCTTCGGTGTCTCGTATGAGAGGCTTGCCTGTCAACATATATAGCAGACATTGAGCTGTTATATTGAAGTCCCTAGGTGTTAAGGTTGTGCCATTTGCAAATATTTATGCAGCAGGTCTGGCTTGGATGCTTTACGAGACTGTCGTCTTGCGTTCCCACTCTTTAACATCCTCGCGGATCTCCTGATATCCCACTTTCTATCTCCATTTGACCATTCTATGGCACTACCATCTCAATATCACTTATCTAGGGTTTTGTTTTCTCCGGTAGCTGACGATGAGGTCGAGAGGGGAACGATAGCCACTTCTACGTATATTGCTTCAGACACTTCGACGATTACATACGACCATGAACAGGGTGTTGGTCGTACCATCTACGGTTTGTTGAGATCTGCTGGTGGCCGACTTGAAGTTCTTGTGGATAGAATGAGACGACCACAACGTATGTCTGACTCGTTCCATGGCCATATGGATCCTTCACTTATTACTTTCGGTTCCAAGCAACTGCAGATCCTAGATTAAAAGGTGAATGGCAGCCTCAAGCCCATGTCCCCCATGACGCACTGGTTCACACGGCAGAATACCTCAATACACAACTCGAACCCAAAGCTTCGACTCCCCTCCGTTATCAGATCCGGGAAGGCGAACCCAACCCTCGCTCAACCACCACAGATGGCTCGAGAATCCTTTTTAATGGTTTGTCAATTTTTTTCCTCCTCACACGGTGGGTATCCCTAATCTTTTAAAGTTCGAGCCACCTGCGATTATGACCCTCTCCACCCGGAGTCTCTGCTTTATAAAGAGGGCGATATGATCTCTCTTACCAACATTTATAAGAATGGATGGTGCTGGGGTGAACTGGTTGATGAGTCCAGACGAACACAAGGGCGGTACGCTTTCCACCGAAATCATGTGGAGTTCCCCAAGGGTTTAACGAATTTGCAAACAACCGACGGCGATGACCCTGAGCCATGGACGCCCCAATGGATGGGGCATTGGATGAGAGCTAATAGGTTCACGTCGGACGGATATCTGATTGTTTTCTATGGTCCATTTCCTTTTAAATGCTTTTCTATTCTCGCTCATCTGACCACCTCCTTAGCAATTGCGCGCTGTAATTTCGCGGGTACGATACCTGAAGAAATGGACCTAGAGGAAGGTAGCATTGTTGGTGTCACGGAGGTGCTCCGCGATTCAAGCTTTTGGACCGGAGAGTTGGTCGACGATGCAAAGAGAGGTGAAGGAACATTGCGATTTCCCGGCGAGATCGTAGAAATTTGCCCTCCGCCTTCGTTGCCTGATGATTTGGAGTACGAGAAGCATCCACTACCCAGTTCTTTTGTGGTGGAAGACCCTCCTCAACCTAGCTTAGAAGAGTATCTCCAGCTCATATCTGCTAGTCTACTAGAATCTTCGCCACGGACTTCATCTGGGTTTGAGATGGCTCCTCTCCCAAGCGACTCTGAGGACGAGGAATGAGAGGATGATGGAGAGGACGCTGGAGACTTCAGCACGGCTTGCTTCGGGATGTCGACGGCCAGGAGTCGGAGTAAGGGTAGTAGTGATTTTTTTGTTTTGCCGACAGGAGGCAGAAAACAAGGATGCACTGGTAGTAAAAATTACCAAAACAACATAAACGTGTTACATAGACGAAAAGCGCTATATTTCGCCTGAGGCCTCGAGGTGCTCTCTTTCAATAGCTTTGAACAGCTCAGTGAGCGTGTGTCTCCCTAATCGAACCTGAAAACCAGCCCACTCGCCCTAGCAGTAGCTTGTGGAGCTAGCATTGGGTGAGAACGAGGCTGGAGGACGACGGGTTTATGAGATCGGCCACAAATGCTCGAGAAACGACAGTTTCTGAGGCGGAATTGGACAGGTAAGAAGTTTAGTTGAAATGTGTGCTTTGGGTAGTATGTTACGTAGTTTTCTTAGGTATCGGTTTCTTAGTTAGTATGTACAAAATGAGACCGCTTTTATACAAAAACGGCTCTCGGTTCCTATAGGTGACTCTTTCTCTCCTCTTTCCTAGCTGCTCCGCATCTCCTACTCATTCCTAGTCAATACATACCAATCTAACTCGACTCGTATACTCAATTGAGGCGTGAGAGGGCGGTAACGACCGCAGAAGAGCGCGGAACCGACTGCATTTGCTGCCAGTGATGGTCCTGTGAGACCTAACCACTTGACCTGCACCTTATTTTCCTACCGCGGAATCATCCGAATCATCTCGTTCTAGCGCTAAACGCTGGGCGTTGGCACATCAGTACTAATGCCATCTCCAGGCAGGGGTTACTCAAATGCGGCCATTGTAAGCTAGTTCTCCATTCCAAAAGTCACCCTCATCCGAATGTTATTTCACGTTTCTTGTGTTTTATGCCATGAATAGCATGGTGGCTTTCTTCCGCACGCCCGTAAATAGATGGATATCAAAGACCTCCCTAATCGCACTAGCGTCAAATGCAACATTCTACTTCCTGAGAGCCATCATTTTTGGAGTATTAGCGCCTGTTCAAGACTCTCCTCCTGCCGATAAGTTGCAAAATATCGAATAAGTTAAGACGCCAAAACTGAAAGCTGGCTGAACAGTTGTCATACAAGAGGATGATGAAACCACAAACAAGTGGTCTGCGTAGGCGCTTGACGGCGGACTTCTCACTTCCTCCGTCGATAATCCCGTAATTCCTTACAACTTACCCCTTGTCGCCATCGGTTATTGAGCTTCTGTCTCGGTCTTTTCAACGTCGCTTCAACTTCTTATCCTTTGGGGTTGGTAGCTTTCACCCAAACATCCTGTCCGCAGTTTCGTTTCCGCAGACAATGTCCCACAGCGAATTTGAGATCGAAACCATCACCTCTTCAGTGTACATTACTTCAGACACTTCCACGATCACATATGATCATGAGCAAGGTGTTGGGCGTACACTTTATGGGTTTATGAGGTCTGCTGGCGATCTTGTTGAGGCATTTATTGACAGACTGCGAAGACCACAATGTGAGTCTGATTCTTATTTTAAGCGTCGTTATTTAGCTCTTCACCTTCACAATTCAGTTTTCCTGCAGCCAAAAGTACGGGGTGTCAGGGATGCCCAGGGTTTTCAGCGCATAGACGAGGACCCTCCTTCAAGTTGGTTAACTCAAACTCGCTTCGGTGAATTACATCCTCAGCCTACGACGGAAGATGGAAAAAGGATCCTATTCAATGGTTCGTTATTTCAACTTTCTTGGCTTAGTTATGATTTTGAAGCATCGCCCATAGTCAAAGCATTGTACGACATTACTCCCCGTAGCCCAAATGACCTCCAATGTGAGAAGGGTGACATTATCTCAGTGACTCACGTCTTCATGAATGGGAGGTGCCGTGGCGAACTGGTTGACCGATCCAAAAGACGCCCAGGCAGCCATTTTTTCAGAAGATGTGCAGTGTTATTTCCACCTGAACTTACAAGGCCACCGACACCTGACGATAAGGAATGTCAATCATTGACTTCACAACCGAGGGCACATGATGGCAGCATTCGGCTTACCTCTGGCGGGAATCCAATTTTATTCTATGGTTTGTTTCTCCTCCTCCAGTTCCTTAAATTTCGGCAATAAACGATTCCTTCAGTTGTTGCCGTTAGCAAATATCCTACTACTGCAGAATTTTTCCTTGATATTATTATTGAGGTTGGTGATATTATCGCTGTCACAGAAACCTGGGCAGACAATTGGTGGACTGGAGAATTGGTTGGCAAGCCTTACGGAGGTGAAGGGAAGTTTATCTTTTCTAGCAAACACGTACAACTTTGCCCTCCTCCTCCTGCTTGGCCATGTCCATCCTTGTGGCGTGATAATATTCGTGCCGGGAGTGAGCAATTCAAGGCTCTTTCATCGAATTCGGTTTGGAGACGAAAGCAACGTCATGGCTTGTCTTTGACTCTAGAGAAGGAAGCGGGGAGCAAGTTGATTTGTTTTCATGGTGAGTGATACTCATTCTGTCCCCAGAACTGTTCACTGACTCCGCGTATAGTGACCGCACTTGGTGATTACGAAGCTAAAAAGGAAGAGGAACTTGGTCTGAAGGAAGGAGATGCTGTCATCGTGACAACAACATTTGAAAATGGCTGGTGGCATGGAGAATTGGTAAGCTCAGATCCAAATAGACGGTTGAAGGGTATATTCCCCTCCAATATCGTCAGGATGAAGTGAGTCGTTGATCCCATCGTTGCATTTTATTCAAACCTCTTTGACTTAGTTGCGCTGAAGGCAAGTCTGAGCGTATACACTGTGAAATCCCCAGTATAACCCCGGATGTTCCCTTACCACCCCCATCCGGTCTTGGTTTAGGAACAGAACAACAGCATAATGCATCGTTGTGACCTGATTATAGTCCCATACCAGCATTAAATACACACGAACTGGCAGGAGAAAAAGATTACGGCAGTCTTGAAATCGTATGCTGCGGCTAGTCAAACAAATGGCAGTTACGATCCATCATGGGGGGATTCAGTGCGGTCCACCTGTCATATGAAGTGCTTAATTCCAGCCTAGGCCTTCCAGATGGTCGGAAAGAACGGAATTGCTCACCATGAAGTTTTCCTTTCCTCTGCTATACTGCCATTAATCGCTCTACCGCTTGCTGCCATTACTATTAGAACTACTCTAATTGAACCATTATGAGCTATGTCCTACGTTAATAAAGTGCTTGGAAGTCCTGCATCCCTTGCTTGTCTTGCACGTTTATGGAGAAGAAAAAGAACCAAGCATGGTAGAACCGGTCAAGTCACTTGAAATCCTTCCATGCGGCCTCCTTGTTCCTATTTCTCCTTTTAGTCCAAACAAGCTGTCGGACCCTCGATAGGTTTTTTATCGTATCGCATCCTTATTCAACTCTACAGCTTTTTAGTGATGTTCCCATCACGAGAAGTAGTTTTCGTTATACTGCATACAGAAAAGAGCGAAACACATTATCGACGACCAAATACCAAATACTCTCTCAGAGCGAGGTATCTTCAAGGCTTACCGCCAAGAAATAATATGTAGAGCGAGGCCGAGTGACGAAGCCCAGTCCATTGTGTTATTTTGATGACCTGATGTCCGAAAGTGGAGGCAGTGCAAGAAGTAAGGAAAGTGGGGAAAAAGCACCACTCTCGCTCCCTTCTCTCATGTTATCCTCAACAGCTTTCGCTTGAGGTACACAGGACTATATAAACCAGGCCGGTCCAGTGGCCACAAAATTCTTTTTGGATCTTCCGGGAACTTCCCTCTTACTGTCATCACGATGGTTTACATTCCATTTCTCTCCACACGTTCTTCCTCCTCAAACAAAAGTAAACGATCTTCATTAGGTCGTCGTAAAGGAGGAGGTGGTGGAAAAGGTGGTGGCGGCGGAGGTGGAAAGTCAGGGGGAGGAGGATCATCTGGTGGTGGTGGCTCTGGCTCGAAAGGGTCAGTTGCTACAGGGGGTGGCGGCACAAAAAGTTCATCTGCTTATGGAAACGGTGGTGGTTCCGTCTCTACTATTTCTTCTGGCCAGTTTGCTGGGAGAAACCAGGGAGGGGCCACCAGGAATGACGTGACTGGTACCAGGTAAATAGTTTTTCAATTGTAGAGAAATCGTGACTAAATACTGTTTTCCTTTTTTTTTATCTAGTTATTATGGCAGTGGATATCCAGTTGCCTATGGGTATCCGTTTTATGGTGGCTATGGCGTTGCTGGGAGGCACTTCCCATTGTGAGTTTAGAACCCGGTTGTGGGAAGAGGCTGGCCATGTTCTGATTCCCAATTTCCTATAGTTACTTTTGGCCTGTGGTATGGGGAAGTGCTGCTACTGCTGGCCTTGCTTCGTATTTCTTTGTAACCGAGGTAGGTTCCTTTCGGTCTCGGCAAGGTTCCTAGAACTTGACTGAATCCCGATGACAGTATGGCGATGGCTTCAACAAGGACAGGCCAGGAGGATCGGAAGCTACAGCTTTCTTCAAGTCTATCTCTGATAACACAACTTACCGCCTTATGTCAGACTGGACAACAGGTATTTGCTCGATTGCATACACTGCTACTCTACCCTAACCCATATCCTTTTGCCTTGATAGTAACGGAACTCATTTACGATATTCGAACGAACTGTTCCTCACTCCTCGACTCTATAACATCCTCCGCACCATCCCAATTCGATTCCTCAAACAACCAAACGCTTCCTCGTCCAGAGCAAGCTATTCAATATTACCGTGCATCTTCTGTCGTTCTCTCTCTAGACGGATATAATAATTCTGCCGTTTGGGGAGACGGCAATGGGAGTATGACTGCTTTGCCAAGCTGGTCAAACCAAGGACTGTTGAGTTGCGTAAATGGAACTGTTGTTGCAGGTGTACCCTTGGTAGACGCTGCTGGGGGGTCATTGATAGGGTTAGCTCCAACGAATTTGGCTTTAATGGCCGTTGTTTGGACTGGTTGGGTCATGGGAAGGTTGGTGTGATTGATCTGTGTTCCCCTCCTTACTTATGATACCCTCCTTTACCCACCATTATGACATATTTAATACCTTTGATGTGAGCTCCTCTACTTACTAACTTTTTTTTACCTGTACCATATGTAAAAACATCATAGATACATGAGATGTACCGCAGTGCAGCTTGCAGGCATAATGCCAAGCTAAGCTGTTCCTGGCCAATGTTTCAACGTACTTGCTTGGTTACACACTCGGCATAACTTATACCCAATCCAGAGAGATTATGCATATTAACTTGTATTAAATTGATACAGGGAGAGAACCTGTCGGACAACCTCGTCCTTTTTAAAGAGGAAGAAAGGAAAAATAACTGGCGTTCAAACGAGAATGTCGACTGACAAGAAAATCAACAATACGAGTACAACTAAGGCGTCTAGACATGATCACTGGTAGGGTTTGAGTCCATGCATATTGGAAGGTTGTAACCTTTTCATTTGTGGACGTAAGCTCAAGCCGCGGTGTCAGGTTGCACAGCTGATCTCTGAGTTATTACAATCTAATCAACATGTATGAGGCTAAAAAGTATTTGAACAGTACAGCATCCATTGTAACAATTGGCACCATATACAAAAAGCAAACAACAAAACATTTTTGAGTAATTTCAAAGTCCAAAAGAGTCCATTTCATCCCTGCTTGCAAAACTCAAATAATGCTTTCATCTTCATCACCCCAATCCCCCTCATCTTCATTCTCCAAACTTCCTCCAATCCAAAACACTCTATAATCCTCCGCCCCTTTCCTAACCCAACAATACATCCCTTCCTCCTTCTTCATTTTGGCTCCAAAATCTACAGAATCCATACTAGCCACGCTATTCGCTCTCGAAAGCATAGACGAGAAATGGTATGAAAGTTGAGGATTGTCCCAATGTCCACCGAAGCAGAGGAAACCCGCGCTTCCGCCCACGTCTTCGATTCCGGATACGGAGGTGAAAGTTTCGGTTGCAGAGGATGGACTGGTAGGTGAAGTGGCTTTCCCTTTTCCTTTGGGATCAGGTGTGAAACCACTACCACTTGCAGATGAAGGTGAAGTAGGACCACCGGTCCGAGTTCCAGTCAAAAGGAATGAAAGTCCATGTTCTTGAACTTCAACACCAAGTTCTCCCAAAGCCACAACCTGCATAAATGGGGGACTCCCGTCGTAGTCTGTCGGATCTACCACTCTCGCGATTACAGAAGTAGGAGCGGCTCTCCATCTCAGAATCTTGTACGGCGGATAGTTCTGAGAGTTTGACGGGAGGGGGCAAGGTACGATATGCGTTGTTAAGCCCTTCGTTAGAAGATAGACCTTCTTGACCGTTGAAGGACCTGCACTCGGGAGACCACCAGGTCTTTTCATCATCATCCTTGAAGAAGAGGAAGAAGGTACGGGCAACTCGATTTTAAACGGTGGAGCCCACTTCGTCGCGTCCAGCATCGCAATCCCGGAGGTAGTATATCCTCCTCCAGAAGACACTCGAGACCGAGGTCTCCCGCCGCCACCTGGACCCACGGAATGAATAGAGACAGCATCATCATTAGGCGTGAAGAGTTCGACTTCACCCACCGCTGAATCCGCGAGTCGAATCCAGCCAGCTTTCTTATCGAAAGTAGCAAGAATGCCGAGCTGAGGTGTATAAGTTGACACCGGGGCGGTGGTAAGGTCTGTAGGCATCGAAGCACCACCGCCTGTGGAGGAACGTTTTCGGTGATGGGATCCTGAGTGAGAGTGAGAATGAGAGTGTAAAGAGCCTCGACCGGGGTAAGGTGCAGAAGGATCTAAAGGGCGAGGTGTCTCTTGTACGGATTGTTGGAAGAATCGAATCGTCTTAGGTTGTAGAGGCGTATAAAACTCCTATAAATCCACACGAGTAAGTATGATGGTGGTCCTGATGCCCAAACTATAAAAGTAGGAGACGAACCTTGACAAATCTAAATGCCCTCTCTCCCTTCGGCGTCTCGTACAGTAATATATTAGTTTTCGTCGCGACAGCTAGTAACTGCCCTCCTGTTCCCCTCTTCCGACCCTCATTCCATAGAGTGTAGGATAGCACGCTAGCATGTGCTAACCTCGAATTTCCTGAAGCCAATGGTACAAAGTCTGTCGCCCACCTCAGTGGAAGCTCATCCACCATGTCCCATGAATCACTGGAATCTGCTCTGGAGGGTTTATGCAATGAGGAGGATGAAGGACTGGGAGAACGACTTCGCGAGGATGGGCGACCACCGGCGCCACTGCCTCCGCGTCCGAACCCACGGTCGGTTATTGAGCCTGCGGGAGACAGGAGCTGCTGATAATTGGCAGAAGAGGTAGATGGTGAGGGGGCGTGACGTTTGGTATCGCTGTCGCTGGCGATGAGAGACCGAAGACTTCTTGCAAAGCTACCTTGAGCTCGATGCCGTTTTGAAGAGTTGGTCGGCGTTTGCTGGACATTCCACGTCGGGGGACGGGACATATCAAGAGGCTTCGCTCCCTGTGTTAAGAAGGAATTAGGTCGCGTTAAAAACAAAGAGCCGGTGGTCGGACGAACTTTGGATGCTACAGCCCACTTGGCCAGACTTGTTAAACTAGCGAGGTTGTACATGCGCAGAGTCCGTATCGATTCTGGACCTGGGGTGGTTGCATCCGGACCCACGAGTGCGAGGACAACACCAGTTGGACTTGTTCCAGTCGCGTCATCGCCTTGCTCAAGAATCGAGAGCTGATAAACACTATCAAGTACCAAATAATTAACGTCAAGGATCACATGTTATAACGGAATAAACTTACACCTCTCCGGTCCAAATAACCCTCGCCTGTGCTTCGTCCGGTCCCTTGACGGCAATGTGACCACCATCGGTCCAATCCTGCGGATACATATCCAACACGCTCAGACCATCGTCTGACCCGATGAGGATCAACCTATTTGCAAGTAGTGGAAGGATACACCTGATTTGCGACGTGCAATGAGGCAGAAATCTCGAGCCAAAATGGTTGATTTTGAGATGCGTGGGTCGAATGGTTTTGCTGATGATAGGCACAGGAGGCAAAGGTGTTTCTTCCGGTTCAGGGAGAGTCTCGTAGCTGAATACGGAGGAGTCGAGAGTTAGATTGCTCGTCTTGACATGCAGTTGATGCATCCCTGAATGAGAATCATGTATTGTGGGCGTCGGTGGTGCGTTGATAATCTCAGGTCCTTGTAGTTGCTAGTCAATTGAATAAACATACAATAAAACGATCATGAGAAATAGACTCAACAGGTTCATCGTTCCCCCAACCCCGTTCTCTTCTCTGTTGCCTAATCTGAGGGGTGATGTCCGCATAGCGTTCAGCAGCCCTAACAGGACTGCCTCAGCATCCCTATAGACAAGATACAAGAAAGAAAGAAATACCTCTTTTCAATCCACCCTCTCCACCTTCCAAAACTATCCAAAAAAGACCTCAATTTCTCCTAATTCAAAATGCCAAGACCAGGACTCACCGTGAATTTGGTCCTCCTTGTTCGGCTAAGTCGTCATAGGTGGGCAATTCATCTCCCGGTCTGGAAACATTGTAATCCTGTTCCACTTGCCCAGCAGCAGCGGGGGGAGCGTATTGATTGAAATCGGACATGGAAGTGTGGAACCAAGAGAGAGAAGATTAGAACGCAGTGTCGACGGAACGCAATGGACGATCAGGCTGTGTTACCTGGTCCTAACTTCTTCCCTAACCGAACATCACCGACGACGTTTTAAAGTTAGAAATATACTTTTCCAGTGTGAACATGTCCTCATTGCCGTTTCTCTGAGCTCACAAATAAATACCGGGTGTTTGAGATGAGTTCAACATTCAGGTACATTTTTCGACAACAAATGCTGTGCTGAAGGATCGACACGGGCGCAGCATTGCCATCAGACCGCTCTCTATTCCAGCTTTCCAGACATCGCATCATGTTATTCACATGAGTTAGCAAAATAGTCGAATGTAGAAGTGGCTGCGTATCCGGCACATATATGCTAATTATCTCGTTCTAGCTCAAATTGACTATGTTTCCTCCTCACCAATGGAGGGTAGGTATTACTGTGCAGGTTCTCTCCCGACTCTCGTGACTTTCAAGTGACACCTAAATTCGTTATCCCAATAAATCCCTGTGGATCTCCCACGAAAAGCACTTCTAAGGGAAAATTACACACACTCCGGCTCAACCAGGTGATTGGCAGGTATTGGCAGAACACCATATGACCTTAGGGACAAAAATTTAGTCTTCCGGATGGGTTACACGACAGGATTATCCTAGCACTACTGAAAGCATCATGGAGACACTGGCTCGTTAGCGCTGAGTTGTTAAACTACCAACTCTGATCTCGTATCTATCGACTTGTTCCGTGCTCGCTTCCTTTCATGTCGCCATGTTTCAGGGATTCTTGAAGGCCCCTCATCCGACATGTCATTCCTGACATGCGGATGGTACCGCTTGTCTCTTACAGTCGTTGTCCAATTTCCAAGCCGCCTTAGAGGAACTTGCTGTTTCTTGAATCACTCTGTTCTGTGACTACCGCCACTATGTCTTCCGTTTCACCACACTTGAAGGTCTTCGTCACCGACAATGAGAATGCTCGGAGAGCTAGCCGCCCCAAAGAGCGTCCCGCGCACTGGGACAACGATTCTCCCGTTTGGTTCAATAACCCCTGGCCAAGTTGGGCTGGTTTCCCCCTCCTCTCCTGGGAATCTCTCAGTGTGAGCATACTAGATCGCCATGCTTGGAAACTGAACCCTGACCACCTTGAAATGTTCCTTCTTCTCATCCCAGTTTTTCACCAAATCTTACTGGCGCATGTTCTGGCTCAAGACAAATCATGCCGATACATCTATCCCATTCATAAAACCAACCTGGGGCGTTTCTGAAGACGAAACTGCGTCGAGCAAGATCCGGGCAACATGGCTTGGCCACGCATGCTTTCATGTCCAAATGCCTGGATCTTCACAGTCAAGGGGAGCCAATATTCTCTTCGATCCAGTGTTTAGCAGTCGATGTTCTCCAACTCAGTACCTTGGTCCAAAACGCTATACACGTATGTTATCTTTGATCCACCCATTTTGTCTTTGCGACAGTCCCTGAAGTTCCTTGGCATAGCACCGCCTTGCAACCTCGAGGAGATCCCGGTTGTAGACGCTGTTATAATCTCAGTACCTCCCATCATCATTTCGCCGTATTGAACTTGCTAATCTTTGCCTTCTGCTCCAGCATAACCATTATGACCATTTGGATACAGACACAATCACAATCCTTGCAAAACGTTCCCAGATTCCTCATTTCTTTGCACCCCTTGGTAATGAGGACTGGTTCATGTCCCTTGGTATCCCTAAATCTCACGTACACATTCTCGACTGGTGGGAGTCCCTCCGTCTCGAATCTACAGAAGACAAGTTTGCCGTCGACATCACATGTACACCCTCTCAACATCAATCAGGTAGGTCTACTAGAGATCAAAGGAAAACACTCTGGTCAAGTTGGGTAGTCGAGGGTGCTCCAACGGCTGACGCTAAGGGCGGCGGAGGGAAAGTTTACTTTGCCGGGGATACGGGATACCGTGCTGTGAAGGATGCCAACAAGCTTGACGACGAGAGTCTACCTTATTGTCCTGCATTTAATGAGATTGGAGAAAAGTGGCAAGGCTTTGATTTTGCTATGATTCCAATTGGGTTAGTTCCTTTCATATCTTGAACGAAGAGAAATCAATAATTTATTTTGGCCATCATTAGAGCGTACCAACCGAGGGTATTTACATCCTCACAGCATGCTAGTCCACCACAAAGCGTGCATATCTTCAAGGATGTTCGAGCACGGAATGCGCTAGCCATGCATTGGGGGTATATTTGTTAACTCATTCCATTGTGTTTGAATTGAAATATATGCTTAGGACTTGGGTATTAACTTCTGAAGAGATTCTGGAACCTCCCCAGCTTCTGAGGGAATCATTGGCAAAGCACGGTATCGCAGAGGAGAGGTTTACAACGTGTGGGATAGGGGAGACTAGAGCCTTCAATGTTGAGCAAGTTTGAGGAGATCGAAAAGACTTTGCTTTGCTTTTACAAGTGGGCTATTCCCTTGGGCGCTTGACGGCGCTTATTTGCTTGTCACTTGCTGGCTGCATTCATGTCTGTCAGACTCTGTTTTTTGTCCCCGCTTGTTGCCGCACGTCTGATGACTTGTATACGCTCAATCTCCTTTTAATTGAAACAAAATTTCCAGATGCTATCGCACTTAAGCTATCTAGACTAAGCGCCAAGTTCCCGCACTCACATATATAGCACTGAACGTCTTGAGCCCAACTTTCACCTGCACTCCATGGCTGTCAACCGCCATGAAACCTGGACCACTGCTTCCTCAAGCTACTTCGCTTCGGATACGTCAACGATCAGCAACGATTATGAGCAAGGTGTTGGACGAACACTTTTCGGGTTGATGAGGTCAGCGGGAGATCAACTGGAGGAATTCGTGGATAAGGTCTCAGAGTGGAGAAGACCGCAGCGTAAGCTTAAAATCCTCTTCACTTGCATTAATTTGTCTTATTCTATGCTCAGCAATACCCAGACCACACATAAATCCGATCAGAACGTCTCAAAGACTGCCTCATCTTCCCTCTCCGACTGTGATAAACCCAGAACCTCAAGACTTCGAGTTCTCCCCCAAATTAACGAGCGACGGAAGATTAGTTCTTTTTGAAGGTTTGTTATTCATTGCTCATTTTGGTGGCTCTACTCCTCAAAGCCACTAGTTCGAGTATTGTGGGACTATGCATCACAACTTCCCGACGAACTTGATCTAACTGCGGGTGATGTTGTTTCTGTTACTGATGCATCTAGTGATGGCTGGTGGAGTGGAGAAAATACTGATGAAACTAAGCGCGTGGACGGAAGGCACTTATTCCCCGGCAATTTGGTTGAACTTCCTCAAGGGCTGTCTTTGCCTGCGGAAGCAGAGGGATCAGAGATCTCCGAAGAAACTAGGTCTATATTTGCAGAAAATGGGGAGCGTATTTTGTTCTACGGTTTGTGCCTTTTTTCTGTCGAAGCAGGTCTTGTCGCCCTCGCTCATGTGTCTATCCTCTTCCCTCTAGTTACAGCCCTTTACGATTTCCCTGCTAGTGCAGAAGACGAAATGGACTTAGCTGAAGGGGATATCGTTGCTGTGACGAGTACGCCCCCCAATGGTTGGTGGAGTGGAGAACATCTTGTCCCCACCAAGAGGGTCGTCGGTCGGTCAATTTTTCCCAGCAATTTTGTTCAATTACGAGAAAATACTCAAACCCAAATCAACGAGGAGCTAATATTGTTCTACGGTTGGCTTTCTGCATATTTAGATCTTTATGGTCAACCTACTAACCGCACTTGTTAGTCACTGCTTTGTCTGACTATGAGGCTACAGACGAAGCTACCTTTAGCTTCAAAGAAGGCGATAAAATCGGAGTCCTTCAAACATCCCGTGATGGGTGGTGGACAGGGCGGCTCATTGACGGAGACAGGATACTTCAGCGCAGAAATCTGTTTCCCATTACTCTAGTGGACCTCGCGGCCCCCACCCACTCGACTTACCGTCCGTCATCACCACCACCACCTTCCATTCGACAGAGTCTCGTTTCTGAGTTTGGAACTATGACCACTGTTAGCTTTGACCTTCCTCCTCTTCCTGAACTCTGCGGAACTTTCGTTCCTCTCGCCGTCAAACCGCTCGATCAAACAAATTTAAAGCTTGCTCAATTTGGATCCCGATTCCTCCCTCATTCGACTTCGCAGATTCGATGCATACTTCCAATACCTGGGACACCTTTGATCCTAATTGGTTCGGACGATGGACTATCGGTCCTAGATATGTACCCGCAAGAATGGAAAGACGGAGAGATAATTGATGTTCATGGTCCAAATGAAGCTCGAGCAAAACCAATTTGGATTGGCCAAGGGTACAATTTCTTCCCCATGCGCTAAGCAGCATTATATAAACTCGTCGCTAATTTATTTTTGCTCCCAGCGTTTTTCAAATCGACATGCTGGAGCAGCCTAATGACAAGAACTCTGGCATTGTGCTAGCTCTTGTTGGGGCGAACAGCACAACTTCGAGTCCAGCCATGCGCACAGTGCGCATGTATAACCTTGGCAGTTTAACCAGTCTGGCGAAATGGACTGTTGGCCCCTACGTTCGGTCTTTCCCATATTGTTTACCCTGCAATTGAAGCCTTTTTTTAGGGATCCCAACCTCTTGACCTATCTAGAGGTCCTGCCAACCCTCGGCGATCCGAAAGTTTGACAGTGAATCTTCGCTCAAGACTTGCAGGCGCACTTAAATTGGGAAAAGTCGAGTCTATCTCCCCAAGTTCCCTGAAACCATTCTCCATTGTAGGTTTAGTAGAATTGAGACACATCCAGGAATTCTAACGCTCTCACACAGGAGGAGAAATCCACATGGGATATCGTGGATAGTCTTCCACTTCAATGGGCTTCGGACTTCGTCTCATTAGCTGCTCATAATTCGAGACTAGACCGTGTAGATATCCGTTGCTACAAACTTTGGAGCATCGATCGGATACAGAAACTGGCTATAGGAACGAAAAGCGCCATTTGGTTATACGAGTCACCATATGGGGAGAGGGCTTTCCGATTTATCAAGGTACACCTTTCATGTTCTTCCACTACCCCCCATTAATGTGCTGTTTCAGGATTATTATATTCCATTCAAGCCTAAGATGATTGACTTCTTTCTGCAGTCGGTGCCATCCTCTTCTAACCAATTATGTCTCCTTGTCATCTTTGAGAACGGAGCTGGTTGGATTCGACTTGCAGATTCCGCAGTTGGAAAATTCAACTTGAGGTACAACAGCCCGATAACCTCCTTTTCAAAGATCAATCTTCCCATAATGCCTTCGAATCCTTTCCATGACGACAGTCAAAATATTCACGATCTGTCTCCCAACGTTCAAGAAACATACATAGTCACCCAAGGGGAAGTAACACACATTCTTCCATCCCCCATTCCTTCTACATCCTCTCTCCCAACACAGTACAAGACAATTCGATGGCTTCAAAGTCCAACCTCCGCTATGGCTAGAGTTGTACGTTCAACCGACGTCCAATCGACCACACACATGTTACAAGTCGTTGGTCTTGGTCCCTCTGGAGTTGAGGTTCAGGTGCATGAAGTTGCTTCTCTCCAGTGGCAGGAGAGCAACAGCTTGGACTCGTATCTGCCAAATCCCGTTTCTTCTCCAAAAACATCATCTTCCATTTCTCTACAGGAAATTGGTGGAACCTCAGGGTTCCTTTCATTTGGCGGGCATTGGGACAGTTTGCGACTATCGTATAGGCTCTCCCGATCGGATCCAATTCTGTACGAGAAATTGGATAGTAAGGTGAGGAGCAAAGAAGGAATGTATTGTTGGGTTCAGAAGGGTGCTGAGGATTTCCGAGTGTTTTGGCTAGGAGGACGGCGAGAGCGAAGTGCATCAAATGATAGTAACTTCGACGTTCAGATTTAGTATATATTTCTCCTCAATATGACCGTTCCCGATATTGATAGTATAAACATGAATCATTGTGACAGAGGCCCACCACTAGCACTCGCCTCATCGTCCTACAAAACAAATCGGTTGAAAAGAGATATCCTTGATGCCAAGTTTGTCCTCGGAATATTGTCTACCTACTTTAGATTCGGCATGGAGAGTTTTTGTTAGGGAGTTCTGAGCTTCCTGGGAGGGCACCCTCCTTCATGAGCATATTAGAAAGACAGGTCCGTAATATTCTGATTCAAATGATATAATTATCAAAATAAACAGTGCTATTCTGGAAAACAGAGTTCAGAGCGACAGGAAAAAGGTCATACGTGGACTATGACACAGTTTGCTTCCGTCCATCACCGTCTTGTTTTTGCCTGGATCCTAACCTGGAACATCTGACTTCATCACGGGAACTACCTATTGATTAGCGATATTCTGTGATCTCGCTACACATTAGAAGAGTACCTCGGTCTCAGCGCCGTACGACTTGCAGTGGTGCGACGATAAAATCTCGCTCATTGTTTTACCACATTCATGCGACAATGCTGGTACAGGTTGCTCAAGAAGGCAATGCATACATACAGCCCGTCTGAGGCATCTGAGGAACCATCAAGTGAGCTACTACACGTAGTTCCTTAAACTGGTTGTCGGTCAAAGGATGTGCGTTCCTTGATTTTAGTTGTCTAAAAACCATCGCTGGGTACCGTGATATCTTTTCTATCATAGATTTTATCTATACTACCCGGCCATTTCTACCTTACTAAGAAATTGTTAAGATTTCTTCTGAGGTATTGTAGGAACATCGTCGTTTATGGAGCCCTTCCAGTTCCGCAATTTCGTCAACGATGGCTGACAGAAGGATGAGGTTACCAACTCTCGTTTTATGGTGCCCTCAAGCTTCAAGGCCAAGGCGAGCAAGTCCTTTAATCCGCAATATCCATAACTCCAGCGGATGAGGTCTCGAAGGCTCCTCAACCATCACTTCATTGCCTAACAGTCGCTTCCTCTTCTTCCGGTATTCAAAGTATAATTTCTAGCACAGGAATGGAGGGCCTTCGGAGTGATCCTTGGGGATGCTTGTATGTGTTGTTTCTGGGAAGACGCGGTATCCAAGGAAGAATAGGGGAGTGGAAGCAGTATGTCCCTTTGCATGCTGAATGAACGGGCTTCTCAATATGACTTCCGGACAGAAGAGGTCCTCAAGGTATGGGGAATGAAGTTTGTACTTCCATTGCTCTCGTTGGCTTGGCATTTCTTGTGACAATCATTCTTCTTCCGGCCAGAATCTTTGGGCATACAAAACTGTAGAGGTACTCCCGGTTACCTCGCATTTTCTTTCTGCTTCATCATTCTAACTGCGTCTTGTATAGCAACTCTCTTATGGGCAGTCTGGGCAGATGTCTAGGCTTGGGGAACACTCTGAAGACACCGGAGATTGATATTGGTACTTTTGCTCACCTTAGGAACCCATATCGTAAGTCCAAGACATTAAGGGCCTTTCTCCATGAGCACCAGCAGGTCCCTCCGGTATGCCGATAACTCCAAGCGCAACAGTATATCAGGAGAGGCGGCGAAGTGAGGAAAGATACTCCGAACTCCGGCGGTCAGAGGAAGAAAGTTTCGTCTCCCGGGTAACTTTATTTACATAAACCAGAGTCAATTCAAAAGTGAAACTCCTCATGCACTCAAGTGAGCCAACGGGTCAAACATAAGGATTATGTCAGCAGATGCACTTTTAGTCCAGGCCACCATCTCGCCTCTTTACCGTAACAGCGGTAGTTCCCCCCGCTCTCTCTTTTTCTGTGCTAGTGAACTGGTTCTATATTGTTGTTTTTGCCCACTTTTGGCTGGACTCTTTGACTTGAGGCACTGGACAAAAAACGCGTCGCACTGCCGCAAACCTCGCGCCACTCGTATGTTTCTGCCAGTTTGACTCATCATAGTCGAGTTTCCCGCTGATTCAGGCTGTGTCGCAGTGCTCTCTCTCCTTTTTGTATTTGAACCCACCGCCAAGTTTGTCTGCCCCTCTTTTCAATCCCCAACTTAGCCCTAACTGCGCTCACACAAATTTACAAAGTCAGGTACAATAGGAAGCAGTTCCCGAAACTACGGCCGCAAACACAGCACGCATCAACAACGTTGTCACCTGAAAGGGAAAAAGACAACAAGCCATCAAACTATTGTACTTCGGGGGCATTCCCGGAACCTGCCCCATTAGGCAATTCGCGTAATTGTCTGGACAACCACCAAATTCGGACAATAGAACCGATCCCTTTCTCTGTCTTTTCCTTCCCCCCACCACGACCCTCTCGTGTCTCCTCGATGCCGGATACATCAAAACAGTCTGTGCCACGATGGAGCCAGACGACGCCATGCGATATTTGTGGTCTGCTTATCGGTGTTGCCGGTATGAAGAAACATGTCAAGAATCATGAGCTTGACAACCTTGACCCAGCAGAGTGCGTATTCTCTCTTCATTTCAATTGAAAAGACACTTATTCGTCTTTCTAGCCTGATTCGGTGCCCATATAAAGGCTGTCCATACCGCATGAAAGCAAAACAAATCAACCACTTGTATCCACATATACGCTCTGAACAGTGCGTGCCCCATTCAGTATACCCTCAATAGGCTCCTTATTGACTCTTGTTTCTATTTGAAGCACAAAAGCACCGCTCATTTGTCCCATCTGCAAAGACTTCCAAACCTTCCATGATTCGGCCTATTCCCGGCACTTCAAAACACAACATCCTCAGGACAAAAAACCTGTTTGTTGGGCTCCTCCTATGCCTAAATCCCTAATTTGTCCTGTTTGCGACAATTTTCGGACTCATACTGAGAACGCGTTTGTTGGACATTGGAAGAGTCGCCACGCGAAACTCGAGTTCCCTCATCAAATCCTGGAACGACGAAGGAGACTCGACGCGACACAAACTGAGGACGTCGAAGAAGACGATGATGACGATATGGAGGAGGTACAAGACGGCGTTGGCGTTGGCACTCGAGGTGTAGGCAAATTTGAACCTCGAGAGGAGGAGTACGGCAGCGACATGGACATGGACTACGATGAAGGATATGGTCCCGCTCCCCGACTTGTCTCTCTCCTACCCAATCACCCTATGCCCATCCCCCGAAATCCTTCGCCATTCGAAGGTTGGGCGCCTTCTTTCGGATTTAGTCGACTTCAGCCACAACCATCTCATAACCAGCCGCAACGACGCGCGTCTGATTATGAATCATCATCGTCTTCTTCATCTCGCCCGCCTTCTCCTCAACATTCTTCCGAAGGACGGAGGCGGCGATACCATCCCGCTCCTTTACCCCCAGCAACCCCTCCTCCTCCCATACCCGGCCCAACATTAGCCCCGCTGATGAACCACTACGTCGCAGCCAACCAAAACAGCAGTACGCGTCGGCATTCTCTACCACTGCCCAGCTTTGCTTCCATGTTCCCTTACGACACAGGCACTGGGGCAGGCGGCTTGGCATCAGGACATCATCGCCCAGGCTTTGCACCGCCGAGGAAAGTGAGCATGCCAGTACCTACGCTACTGCGGAGAGAGAGTGATGTTCTTATCAAAATGGAAGAAGAAGATATGTATTAAGCTCGTCGTTTTGGCTTGAGCTTTCCGCTTCATGTAGGTGAGTATTAAAAATTTTCGCTTCTTCTCTATCTCTTTCCACCCATCTCCTTTCGAACATTTCACTTTTCATGTATTTTCGCATGTTTCAACTGCTTTCGCATTTATCTTTTCGCATCCTTTTACTTATTCGTTATATACCTTCATACTGGTACTTGTGTTTTTATAATCTTCGTATTTCGTTATATGGTTCTTATTCCATTGTATTTGAGGGCCAAGGGTTGTGTTTGTTATGTAGCAGTTCTTTGTTTTCACCCATACCAATACCAATGCAAATGCAAAATTATTACAATTCAGAAACAGAGGAGCAGAGAAAAATGTAAAGATGTACAAACATACATAAGGATAAACAAAGTCATTGTCCAAAGAATGTCCGTACATCATGGTCAAGGTCTCCAGACCAGAAAAGAGTGGAAACAACAAAAGGTGTATCTATCAATAGAGAAAGAGAACACTAGAAATCGGAAGAATACAGTCGTAAGTAAAGGTATATAACATTTCGGAGAAAAAGTTTTCCTCGTCAAGCGAGGTTAGAAGCATCGACACCAGAATTCGTACTCATCCTCCAACTTCTACTAGCACTTGGACCAAGACTCTTCTCGGACGACGGTGTGGACCTGTTCATTTCAGCCATCACAATGCTCCTTGAATCCGCCTCGTCATATTCGGGAGGTGGGATGTCAGGGACGTCTTCGTTACTCGTTGCGGTGAGCCAAGTTGCATCGCTCGTTGATGACATTGTTGTGGCAGGTCTGTGAATAGAGGGCGAAGGTGTGAGCGGGACGGACGGAAGAGGTCGTGGGTACTGCGACGAAGTAGACATCCGGGACGAAGACGAAATGTTTCGTCGTGGTCTGTTGTCGTCGGAGTTCCGCGAGGATAGTTCTGGAGTAACAGAAATAGATCCGCGAGGAGAAGAACGAGTTGTAGACATCGTCGGACTCCTTCCTAAACCCAAACCCACACCATCTCCAAGTGACGAGCGAATGGTATAGCCACTCGGGCGTCTGTTCAAATTAGTGGTGACAGGACTGGCATCATCCCGGGTGGTCATCACAGTCGTTGAAACTTCGATTTGCGTAGCCATCCCAATTCCACTGCCCTGACTGGCAAGAGGTGCAAAGGCTCTCCTTGCTTTTCCTTTAAACGGCCGTTTCCCGGTGAAAGGAACGGGATCGACATCCGGAGCGTTTAGCTTTTTGAGCAGACGGCGTCGGCTCCACCAGATTGCGAACCAGCCCAAGAAGGTCAAGAAAACAAGGCCACCGATGATGGCACCGACAATGGCACCTGTGAGATTTTTGCCTTTGCTACTAGATGCACTGGTATCCGTAAGTCCAGGAAGGACAGCGGTCACAGTAGATGTTTCTCCAACATTTATCTGTCCCACAACAGCAGGGGTAGGTGTGGTGGCAGTAGTGGAGAGGGAAGCAGAGGATATCGTCGTGCCTGATACGGATTGCGATGTCGTGGATGACGAGGCTGACGGACCAGAGGTGGAAGGAGAGGCTACATTATTCGAGGACTTTACGGCATTCGCCTCATCATTAGAATCAGAGGATTTCGAAGACGTATTGCTGTTGTTGCCAGTACCGTTGCTCTGCTGTTTCGAGGAGGATGAAGACGACGAAGACGAGCTACTACTAGACGATGCTGAACTGTTTCGTGATGGTCAACGGAGTGTAAGTTAGCGGAGAGGGTACACTCACGACATCTTGGTTGGGGTAGGAGTTCCATCGCTGGTTGACCAGAAAATAATGAATTCATCAGACTGGCCAAGGGATTGACCATTTGAAGGGTTCAGAGCGCGAGTCCGGTAGCGTAAGTCATTTCGACTATCAAGATGGTATGAGATTTTTTCCAATAGCAATGAGCTTGAAATCCATACAAATAATCATCCACAGCGCCGCCCGCGGGGATATCTCCCTGCGCCGGGAGTCAAGACCGACCGCTCGCACAATAGAAATGGGCAGCTTACTATATACTGGTTGGGAACCTGAACGGTGTATGAACCGGAGTTGCCAACGTTGCTTGCAATAGAGATGTCCCGTTCTTCGCCAGTTTGTTGGTTGCGTACGGTCAAGACAACATTCACAGGAGAACTGTTCTCAGGTGAGCAAGAAACAAAAACTATAAAAGCGGAGAACACCACGTACACATCTCCACTGGAACCTTTCAGAATCGCTGTAACATGATCGAGAGTATGGGTAGGGTGCTTGTCTGCGGTCCAGTCTACGCTAAGTGCATGGAGGGTGGGGAGGTAAAGAGCGACGAGATAAAAGAGCGTTGGGGAGCAGCTGTTGTTTGTACTCAAGTTAAAACAATGATTCTCTAGAACATATATGGTAGAGACGCACAGAGAAAGTTTCATGACGCGCATGGACAGATTCTCTCCCTGCCTTTAGAAAGTAGCACACAGAGTCATGCTCAGAAGCAAGGAACGTTGATCGAGTGAAACCAGCGGTCTTCCTATTTGAGTGAGTTTTTCCGGGTTGCCTGACAGTCTCTGCGGATCTTCGCCTGCAGGTTCATCCATTTTCCAACGAGCTTCGCAGACCCTCTTCTGGATACGGCCGCGGGGCTGAATAGCAAACGCATTGGTTGCTTCATACTATGGCAACATGAACCAGACGCCAGCTGGGATAAACGGGAGAAATTCCATCTGAAGGGTTAACGGCGAAGATCGGCGAGTAGGCTTTGTGTCCTGTTCGAGACCGCGGTAATGTTACGCCACCTTGAGATCGGTGCAAAAAGAGCGGGTTGCACTGAGGATTGGTCGCTGGGTGAAAACGTGGTGGTGTTAAGGAGAAAAGTGCCTTCTTAAAATAGCGCCACCACCTCCGTTCTGAACTTCCAGCACCCACGATTTTCTGAACACCCGCTGGAATGTCCTCTTGGCATAAAAGATCGAACCTCATAATAAAATCTTGTCTTTGCATCTCTACACCTGTATACTTCTTTCAGCTCGGAAATATATATTCTGCGACAAGTTGACGAGTTTGAAAGCCTCTTCCCGTGCGTCATGCAAGAGCACATGCCCACCATCACCATAGAATACAACAAAAGCTCCTTGTTCTATCCATCTCTCGTCGTTGAAGTCAACTAATACCTGAATTCCGTTTAGCCACTTCCCCAACTATCAGCCAAACGTTCAGATTCTCGGCTTGTGAATGGCCGCACCATGGAACGCCTCCCCCTCGTTATTGATTCCAGCGTGCTGGATGATTTCTCGTGATAAATCCAGTAGGCTATTTTCATGCACGTTCTCGCCGGTATCTCTCCGCAGGCTTTCTATCCATGGTTACTCTTACACTCGGAATCCTTCAGAAATTCCAAACCATGCTAATCAAACAACTCTTTTGTCGTATTCCCGACCGTGCTGCAAACCTGTCGAAGAAGCTTCCTCAGGAGGCTCCAGTCATCCGGACTCCCGGCAACCAGCGATAGGCTTTGCCCTTCTCAACTTCTTCCATTCCTCACGCTGTCAATCATGCGATAGGCGATGGTATAGTCTTTTCGTTCTTCTGATTTTTCGCTTGTGGAAAAAGGGGTTTCGCCCCCAAAAATATACTATCATAATGGAAGTTGCATACCTAAACGCAAAATCTCAAAATCTCGAAGTTTCGGGAGTTCCCAAGCCTGAGACGAAGGCGCATCTGCCCTTAGTAGAAATTCGCTGAAGGCAAAGCCGATCTTTTGTCCTCCGTATCCCTTCAAGGACACTACAATGGTTGCCACTGAGACAGTGGGTCCATTGATCTTACGCTGGGTTATTGCCGACTAGCTGGGAATATATATCAGCATATATTGCTCTATGATAATGCAATATACGGAGGCTTTTTCATCGAAATGTCTAGAACCCTATGTACAATGTTCATGGCCCGGAACTGTATGAGAATAAGTTGTCAAGTTCCTTTGCAATGCTGGGCGGTCAACTAGCACTTAGCAGGTACAACATGAATCCTCCAAGCTAAAGGCACCCTATGCTTATTATTATTATTCTGGTTCTGAGGATTTCCTTTTCAACTCAGACCAATGAGCTGAAGACTCTCAGCGCGGCTTCTCAAAATACTCGGCCGGTGTTGCCGGCCAACATTTGATGATCATCCCGACGAGGAGTGCACGCCCAGGCTTCGTTGCACTCGTTCACGACTTACTTTTTACCATGACTTCGCTGGACGGAGAGGTCTGCATTCCTCCAGATCCAGATATCTCTGGCATCGGAGTCCGCACGGCCATTTACGTTCAAACCTTCCTCAGCTTAGCTCCTTCCATCTGGGCGGTTCTCGACAAGAGGGTCACTGAATTTGAACTGGATTCCGTCGAAAACCAGTCCACCACAATTCTCATTACCGCCTTCGCAGTACTTCTCTCCACCATCGTCCAAGCGCAAAAGCAGGGCATCTCTAATTTTCATGGTCTGGTCATCTTGAACCTGACTTGGATGAATAATACCAACACATTTGTTTACTTTTTGCTCTATATTCATCACAGAGCGCGGGATGGTGAACGATGGCAGGACTGGAAGTTCTGGGCGAAAAAATTCCGTGGAGGATCCTTACCCAAGTCCAGACAACTTCTAGGCTTTATGGTTGAGAAGGTTTTCTCCAAGTCTGTCTTTGTCCTTGGATCAATCCATCTTTCGTTGATGTCTGGGGTTGGTGTTTGGCTCTGGAGTCGTCCCCAATCCTTCAGTGCATCCAAACCATGTTCAATGGATGCTCTCTTCTTTATTCTGGGAAAAGGCATTCCGCTTAGGTCTCCTGGTCTAAGGATCTTTTCCCTTGTCATATATGGAGCGTTCCTCGTGCCCGGAATCAACCTTCTGGTCCCCGGAATTGTAATCCTCGCGGTTTACATCCTTTACAATCGAGGACGCGAGCTGCCCAGCATCACTCCAATTGCCTTCTTCCTCGCACTTTTCGGTCTAATGAACGTAACATTTATTATCAACATTGAACTTATGCTGGCAACATTGTCGCACGATGTGAATCTTCGTGGCCCGCAGGATGAGGAACTTGACTGGACTTTCGGCCAGACCTTGGCGCTGCTGATGATTTTGGTCCCCCTTCGTGACACTGTTGACATGTTTTTTGAGCAACGGAATGGGCGTCATAGACGAGACTTGACTGATGCGCTCTTGGAAAATATCGAGAAAAGAGACCTTCCGCCTTGCCTCGAACTCATCGAGAAGGGAGCGGATCCCAATGCTCAGATTGATCTTTCATGTTCGTGGTTCCAGTGGTCTTTGTCTAAACCCGTTGTTTATCGTGTTCAGGTAACCGCCCTTTCACAACTACCCTCCAGATGGCTGTCCAATATGCGGACCTCGCTACAGTTTGGAAGTTGGTTTTGGTAAACGGTGCGGACGTGAATATAGATGGTGAGTGTTTTAAGTGTTAATGATGTTCTTTTCCTTCTTACTGGTTCTTTCAGGTGGGTCTTGCGGAACGCCTCTCATGCTTGCGTGCAAAAAACAAAATGTTAAAATGGTGGAGTTCCTCATCGAGCAAGGTGCTTTAGTAAATCCACCATGTAAGTCTCTGACTCTCATCGGAATAACAGAATTGATTTTATATGCAAACAGCTACTGGTCTTTTTGGGAGTCCCTTGCAAACCATTGCGGGCACAAAGGGTCCAGTTGCTTTAGAGATTGCGACTTACCTTATCAACAAAGGCGCAGACGTCAATGCTTGCAGTAAGACTCTTCATATGACCCTTCTTCAATTTGCTAACCCAAAGCAGAAGGTGATGACGGCGGGGCACTGCATGCAGCATGCTTCAATGGAAATTTCCAAATGGCTGTCCTTCTATGTGACCATGGTGCCGACGTTAATTTAATATGCGATACGAACATTTTTATTTCGACTACACCATTTTTCAATGCTTGTGTTTCACGGCCGGGTTATCTGGATGTGATGGAGCTTCTTGTTGAGAGGGATGCTGATATTAATCTCGGTTAGTGCATTCAACTATCCTTACCATAGTCTTACGCGAGGACTAAGGTGGTGCTATTCGTTGCCTCTTTGGAATCTCCCAAGCTGCTATACTGGAATTTCTTGCGGACCATGGTGCTGTCCTACCTGACCTTTCGTCTACAACTGAGGAGAATATTCAGTTGGCGATTCGGGCGTTTGGTGTTGCAGCAGATGAAGGAAGCGTCAAAGGGGTTGAATATTTATGCAATGCTAGACTGAATGTTCATGCCAGAACCAGTAATTCTCCACTGTTCTGTTTCAAGATGTCACTACTCATTATGCTCTGTGAAAGATGTCCATCAGTGGTCTACCCCTTTTAGCGGGTCTCATGCTCTTCAGATTGCAAGCTACCGAGGACACCTGGATGTCATCAACGTTCTACTTGCTCGTGGTTCTGATGTGAATTTTCAATACCCTGATGGTGAGTATTTTGCTGCGTTCCTAGTAACGATATCATCATGACTTTGAACGACAGAGGTTTATGGTAATGCCTTGAATGCGGCTCTTCGAGGAAAACAATGGAATCTGGTGAAGCCTCTTGTCGATGCCGGGGCATTCGTGGATCGTCCCTGTACGTTTCCACTTGAACTCTCATTTTCCCTCTTGAAATCTCACGTTAAAAAATCACAGCTAAACAAGACTGGGATAGTACGTCCGGGGAAGATGCGTTTGCAATCGTCGAGGGTCAGTTCGATGGCCCGCCAGATGAGAAAGACGCCATTCTTTCATACATGCGGAAGCATGGTGCCCGAGGCGGGTCAAATAAATTGGGACCTTCTGCTGCTAGTAGCCGGACATACGGGAACTGTCCACCAAGTTTCGTGAAGTCCTGATGATAGTAAATTCGTGGATGGGTGAAAGAATGTCTCAGAATACTCTAAAAATTAAAACTAGACTAACATCCACCATTGCACCAGGCTTGACGTACATACATCCCTGACAGTCCCCACCTGTGGTAAACAAATTCAAGATGAGAGGCTGTACATTGTCTTTAGGATAACTGATAGCAGCGAGAATACTCTACGAAACACCCAAGAACATCCAAGTCCGGCGTCATAGTAGGGCAGGTGATGGACGCCCAGAAGAGGCTTCACCACTACCACCACTACGGTGCACTAATCCTGTCCATGCGCGCTGTCGCTTGAACTTCATTTCCTATTGAGCTTCTTTACCAATATGGTCTCTTCATTTTCTATTCCTGCTAAGCTAGCGCCGGGCATCCAGCTCGATGTTTGTGCTCTGCTTCATCTCCCAGAAGAGCTATTCTTCCAAATGTTACAAGAGTGCACGATCCCCGCTATCTTAGCAATACGTCAGGTTCGAAAAAAAATATTGCTGTTTAATCTAACTCATCATCCATGTTTTCAGTGCTGTACGCTCACGTACCAATATACGAAAGACCGCAGTGTTTGGATGCACCAACTGTCATCCTTCCTGACTGACATGAAGATGGAGCCCTGTGGTGTAGTCCCAGACATTAATGGTATTTCATCCTCAGACCTTGAATTGTTGGTGAGCCGCCACCTCAAAGCTAGAAGTCATGCATGGAAAAACCGGGGCGGCTCACTGCCATATACCAAATGGAGGGTTTCAGAGTTGGACAACATCGAGTCCGTCCTGATGATACGAGGTGGTCGTTTTTTGGTAGGATGCTCTAAGGAAGCTTTATTCTTTTGGGACATTGGATTTCAGATTGGCTGCCCGGCGGAGCGAGAGAGATTGGTTTGCAGCACCCCAATTAACCTACCTCCAGGTTACAAATCCTATTCAACGTATATCTGGGAGTTTCGCATTGTCGACCCAATGCTCTATGTTTCCATTTGGATTTCCGGAAACTGGTACGCAATTCTGTCCTATAACAATTTGTCCTATAAGTAAAGACAGTTTCTTGCAGGGGATCTACCCCGTACTTATGCGTTTATAAAATGGACCTTTCCGCAGAGCGAAAAGAATTTTACACCGTCTCTCAATTAGTGCTTCCCGCGGGCTTTTACGCCGGAAGCGTTGATGATAAGAAGTTCACTATTTACCGAACTTCACCACCAGCCTTAGGAGTTCATTATTATGAACCATCAACCACAATAACGTGGGACGCTGAACTTCCATCATACGTGGGTACTGCCCTTATTGAATTAATTTTCTCGCCTTGACTGCTTTTTTTCTCCAGTTTTGTATCATTGACACAATGCGAGATTTCGCCTTCGTCGAGGTCGAATCTTCGACGACCAATGTTTCTGCACTTAACGTTTGGGAACTTCCCATTCCATCGCGTTTTAGTACTCAGCCCACTCAACACCTTACCGATTACAAACCCTTTAGGACATGGAACTTGCCAACTGGGTTCGTAAGCAATGTCAGTTCTATAGTATCCTGGGACGAAGGTTTCCAAGACGCGATTTATTTTGATCGATTCAAATGTGATGAAGAAGCCATAACAATTCTCCGTCTCAGCTTCAAAGCTGAACATTCTGAATTCGAAAATTGCATGGAACCTGCATTCCGAATTGGTCCTTCCATAATGTTTCCTCGCTCCACTCTGGGTGAATTCCGAGAAGACGAGGTGGTTAAATTCTGCACGTTTGCGGATGGGATGCGAGTGCTGTATTGGTCGGTGAAAGAAAGGTTGAGTGATGCGAAATTAGTCATGCATTTCTCCAATGCCAATGACGAATTTCCTCCCTTCCATGTCAATGTTGGGAGTCAGGTACCTGCTCTAGGTCATTGGTTGAAGCATTCTGTCATGGTTTCGATAGGACGAATATGTGTTTTAGATGAAGGGAAGGTGGAAATTTGGGAGCTGTGTTGAAAATTTGTTGTATCGTGATACTTGTACTTCGAAAACCTAGAGGAAGATTGTAAATACAGAGACGAGTCCTACGCATGGAAATGAAGTCACAGAATGGTCATTACACGACAAGTATAACTGGGCGAGTGCGCTGTATTCCTGGCCAAGCGACGCTTGACCTTTGAGAGACGCAGCTGAGCGAAGTACTGCAGGCACGTCGAACCATTGAGTCACGATGATTTTCATTGTTGACAGCTGAGCAAAGCTGACAGCTTACGAAGTTCCCGCATGAAATCCCTTTTGTACAGATGGACCGCATCGGTCACATCCGTCGATCATCGGGTGGGTATGCATCACGTAGATCCCGCATAGGCGCCCAGACCACTTGGGCACAAAGACCATGCCATTGAGACGAATGCAATGGGAAGACTAATGAATATCAGCTACGCATTGGTGCTATGAAACACTGAAGTCATTTATCACTGAAACCAACTTGTGGTTTCAGTGAGGCATGTGCGCGATCAATGTTTGGTGAGCAAGTTTGTGTTCGCCGGTCCAGATTGTTAACACAGAAGGAAATCGCAGGCGGGGACTTTGGAATCCATTATTTGATTTTTTTTCTCCTCTCTTTCATTCCTACTTCATGAATGCCAAGCACCTTTTTTCGTTCTCATCTAGGCCTCGCGTCGGTTTCAGCGTCTCCACAGACCATATTTTCTGGCTTTAGTCTACCTTTTTAATGGAGGGTAACTGCGGAATTGTTTAGATTATTTTATAGTCCTTGTCCCCTTGCGGTAACCTGGTAGTGGCCTCATAGATTTCACTTGCCTTACCTTACTCACCAACCGGTTACTGTACTTGACCGGATCCTCATCCTGCAGACCGAAAAACTTACGGTCTTGGTAGTAACCTTATGGGGCAATTTCTCCCCGATCTTTTGTCCCTCGTGAGGTTGCTGGAGGGTTTTTACAACGCCAAAGTAAAACACAAGCATATTCACTCACCATTGTCGTTGCCCCCAAGACTTCATGGTGCGATCCTCGCACAGAAGTCGCAACGTATCGAAGATAGGGATCGACAGGTCTTTGCTAACTATACACCTCCTTGTGCTCATGTTCACCCCTCACTCATCCAAAACCTTTTGCTCAAGTTTCACCGATTCCTGTCGCAATGAATCTTTCCTCGGTACCGTTGTTGTGATGCACAATCCCTTGAGCTACTAAGTTCGTTCAGAACCTTAGTCTTGTGACTAACACAACTCCAGGATCCTTCGATCTCGGGGCAATCCCGATTTAATCTCCTCGAAGGCACGGCCGACTCACATTTTGGCTAGGCACCACCAACCTCGGACCTTGAGCGAGTGGTGTCGGCGATTCGTATTGGGGTTCACTAGAGCCTGAGGCATAAAGCCCCAAGGTATTTGGGGCTGAGTCATGATGCATTGTCAGACCATTTGATTAGTTCCTCTCCACCATTGTTCCTTAGGGCATCGCCTCCGCTTGCCGAATTACTGACTCGTACAGTAAAGCTTGCTTGGAACCGAGCGATTTTCCTCCGAGCGGCACTTCCGGAGCGAGGCAACCAAATATTGATGGGAGTGATGATCTGCTGGTCGTTGTCAATATTGATTCTCACGGTATGCTTCTTTAGCATCGTCCCATCACTTTCTTCGAGGTCTCCATCGACCCGGCCTTTTGGGTGCAAGAGTGGCAGACCGCTAGAAGGGGCTTCCTTTTACCTGAAGGGAAGCTCGAAAAGCGGAAGGAAAGCGATCCAGATTCGGACATTCAAAGGTTTTTGGATGGCTGTGTTCGTAAACATTTGTTCAGTTGTCCTCCTTTCTACAGCAACTAAGACGTATGGCTGTCCTCTTCGAGAGAATAAAATCCTTCCTTAGACAGCTGCTATACCTACCATGCAGAGCCGTCAAGGCCGTCAACCGTCGCCTGCCTGATGGCGCACTGGCATTCGTTGGTTTCCAGCCCACTGAGTCAATCGCGCCACCAAGCGGCGACCCCTTGTTGAGAGCTTATCCGAATTTTTTCTGGTTGCCTGAAGTTTTGGCAGCCTCCTGAAACCTGCCCTTTCGACGGAAAATGTCAAATTTGCGAGCTGATCCCTAAAGAAAACTCCGCTATGTCGATCCTCTCAACCATTAATTTCAAAGCAGATAGTTAGATGCCAACAATGTTGCTTTCGACTGTGCAGAAACGCGCAGTGACTGCGAGCTTTAGACTGGGGAGCTCGAGACCAATGGACGGAGGTCACTCCCTAGAACCTTCGGTGCCGGATCTATGGTTCTTCTTTCTTATGGGTACCCACAGCCACCGAAATCTTTCCATTGTTCTAGGAGGGTTGTCTCAGAGTCATCGGCGAGCGCTTCAACACTGACAAATTGTGCAGCGGAGGGGTGAGATTTTAGCATTCCATCTCTACGAACGTTTCCAACGAGTCACCGTGAACACCGCCATCGAGACTCACAGCTCAAGCACGTCGCTTGCAAAGTCTTGTGGTGAAGGGAATCAGGAACTGCTAAAGCTGCCGTATGGATCGGGCAATAAATCATTTGCCTTCGGCGCTTCCCCATTTGGACTTGCAAGAAACCCCCATATTCTGACAGGGTCCTAAAGACGCGTTGTCATTTGCCAGGCCTTTAAATACAAGGGCGATGTTAGACTGTCTCTTCTCCAATTTCCCAAGCTCTTGGCTACCTTTACCGCTTCATCCAGGATGAACCAAGCTACACATCCTAGTCTCTTATTCTCCATGCCCGTCACTGACGCGCTTGCTGGACACTCCGAGTCCTCATATCAATCCACTCTCAGTATTGAGAGCAACATTCGTGGTGCCGTCTATGGTCTGTATTCCAACCACCTCTTCGAGATAAGATCCCTTCGTCTGACGCGTCTCATCCAGACGACATTGCATATCGAGATGCCTTCATCGCTCCTGGGGAACTCCATCCTCAATACAACCAGTACATGAATTCGCCCATGTCTGAAGGCTACCCTATGACACCGTCCAATGAGTACGAGGCTAATACTAGCCCACTCGTTCAACCAGCTGGTTTCCACATGGACACCCGTCTCACAGGATGGGAGGGCAATGTATTCCATCCTCACAGTCCCTACGCTGTGAAACAAGAGCCTTTCGATTTCAATAACATCGCGAGCTATCAGCAATGGGATGACCTGCTTACTCCCCATTCCCCTACGATGTACACTCCTCCGTTGACACATTCTCCGCTTTCTGACCCCGACAGTCTTGGAGAATTCACACCATCACCGCCGATGAAAGCCACCGATCTGCCTCCTTGCTCCCCTCGTAAACGTTCCAAGGTTCTCAAGGCTGAGCCTAAGGCATGTGCCCACTGCAATGCTACATCCACACCATTGTGGAGGCGTGAGCCTGTGACTCTTCGCCCACTATGCAACGCTTGCGGACTGTACCTTCAGCAGCGCCATAAACATCGTCCTAAAGAGCTCATTGATGCAGACGCTGCAGAAGCGGAGGAGGAGGTTTACGATCCTTCCTACACTGGGCCTGAATGCAGTCATTGCCATACACGAAATACTTCTGTCTGGGTATGTTCCTTTTCTTTGTGCCTGAGCTTCCTATCTCATCTCCTCTTTAGCGACGGAGTAAATCTGGCTCCCAGCTCTGCAATGCTTGTGGTGTCTACCAGCGCCTTCGAGGCAAGGATCGACCACTTTCCTTGAGACGAAACCGCGTGAAACCCCGTACAAAGCACAGCAAATCTTCATAGTATTATAATATGTATGTTCATAAAGTCTCCTCTATGCCCTTCGTATTTCGACCCATCGACTCTTTGTCTCCCGAGCGATATACCCTTGTATTATTTAAGATACACCCTCGGACGTTTACCCATACCTAGAATTTGTTTCATTCCCGTCGACGTAGCAATATGTATATTAGGCAACCATGGCTCATTCTTCACGCTCAACTTTTTTGTTCGAGTTGGACTTCAACAATGAATGCACAGCCGAAGGAACACCTCGGCTTCCGACCTGAAATTGGAAAATGTTTGATTGACAGGCTGTGTGAGTGCAATCTGACGATAGATCTGCGCCCAAGTACAATAGCTGAGCGCTGATAGCCTTCATTGGAAAGAGGGGGCTGTGGCCATTGTAAAAAGGCACCAACCTCCGAAGAAGAAGAGAAGAAAAACCCTCAAAACACTTTCGAAAGGACGGCAGTCCCAGAATCCAATTCCAAATTTCAACTTACCCAAGTCTATTGTCCTTCCAAAAGAGCTTCTTCGAAACAAGGGGTGTTTAATTGGAGACTGTAACTGCAATGAGGTATGAGAGAGAGACGTCAACGATGGCAGGATCGAGATCATGAAAGTGCTTTGAACAGACCGGGGACTGTTGGACATTTTTATCCGCTCATAACCCGACCCTCCCCGCTGAACTATGTTCTTGCAACTCATGGGCGCATCAGTAGCGGCCAGTGCGGAGGATAGAGGGTCGGAAGAGCGGTAGTCGTAGTCCTGAATGGAACTGAAAAAATGTAGCATCTGCTGTTCTCTAGGAGCGCTTCAGCAAAAGTAGATAACTGGTCTGAAACAAACGAAAGACGACCTGCCGAGATATCAAAGAGAGCGGCCAGTTCGCGCAGAGACTCACTGTGCATTGTTGAGAGTGAGCTTGGCCCAGTACGGAGAAGCCGGACAGTGATGACGACATAGTCTAGGCTCAGAAATTTCATTTTCACAACGGGTTTCGTGGGTATATAGCAGTTGTTCGGGTGTGAATTTATCATCCCTTGTTAGTGCGCGATAGCGGCCTCTCGCTTACGCGTATTCACGAGCAGCGAAGAGTGGAAGACGTATTCCCTCGGACTCGGACTACCTGTTGATCTCAGAAAGACTGCAGCGATGGGGTGAAATGAATGAGACGACGTGATATGTCAGTGTGGTATTTTGGACGACAAAATATGAAGTGAAGTGTTCAAGTCAATGGAACAAATGCTCGTGATGGGTTAGAAACAACAGACCACGACAACTTGGACTTTGCAGTCATTTGAGAATGTAGCAAGGATGCCTTTGAAATTCACCTCCCCGCGACTTTTTTTTATCTCATTTTCACTCGTTGAAACACACTGATAAACTATCGCAATGGTGACAATTTGACCAAGACACTTGCTCCGACTCCAAGGCTTTCCGCTACCAATCCTTGGCCTTGTTTTTCAGAGGTCCTGCTGTGTCACTTTGATTAATGAATCTCTACTAGCTAGCGTACTGGAAATATGGACGTGAGCTAGAAACTTACGAAAGATGTTTCCTTTACGCCTGTGTATGCTGCGCTCGTTATCGTTTATTTATGGAGAATCCTACGCAGCTCCTGTGAAAAAAGTCAGTACCATTTTTCAATTTTTTATTTTTTTCATCAAATAAAACGCTCACAGTGTTACCTCAACGTTTGGGATGTGACACTCGCAAGATGTCACGCAAACCGTTGACTTCAGCTCTCTCGATGTTCAATATTCAGGTTCATGACTAACGAAAGGAAAAACCTGACAAAGAATATTCTTATTCACATGCTGTTTTTCCCAAAAATTCACCACTGTCACTTCCAATCAAACCCTCCTAACTTTACGTTCGTCACCACGATCCCTGTCAGTGTGTCGGACCCCCAACCTCATCCTAGCTCTTCGTTTTTGGGAAATGAACACTATCAATTGTCATGTTTTCTAGCAGGTTCTGTCTGATACTGCTCAGACAGACGGGTCCTTTACCGCATGGTATGTCAATGTCCAGTTATTTCTCTCTCAACAACCGGTCTCTCATCTCATGCCAGCTGGTCATCCCCGAGGGTTACACCGATGTTTTTCAAGCTTCATGCTCCCACCTTGCCCAATCCTTGAAGCTCGGGCGGACTTATATATGCTCTGAACGACGGTGGAGTGCCTTTCAACGTCAAAAAAGAATGCGGTACGGTTGCCCTGCAACTAAACCAAGTTTCTCCAGACACTAAGAATACGGTCAGGAACCAGCACGCCTCTTCTGTGTGCCACCGGCTCCGCACTTCTTTTTTATGTTCTACAAGATCCGCAAAATGGAGATCGAGTAAACTGGGGTGAATGGATCCATAAAATGTCCAGCCATTTTTGCCCTGATAGCGACCTACACCACGAGGATATAGCTGTGGTTTGATTTCTCCCTCTCCTTTATGGTTTGTCGTAGAATGCCAGGAACGTGAATTTAGCGAACAGGCCAAAACACCAGCACATGGAGAAGCGACACTGGTTACGTTGTCGCTCAGATGAAGTGTTATTGTTCTTATCTGTCTGATGTCGCTTCTCTCGTTGCCCAGTTTCTTTGCGGATGGGCAGAAACACGATGGAGGCCAGCTGGCAGGTATCTACTCACCTGTTGCATCTCTCCCCAGCGTAGTACATGGCCGTCTTTTCCTTCTCAGTCTTCCGTCCTCTTGGTGTAAATACGAATTCCAATATGCCTAAATAAATGCCCGTTTCTTCCATGAGAGAAGTACTTAACTTGTGAACAGAAATTCTGGCTGGCCTCCATGTAATTTTTGTCACTGGTCCCAGGTCCGTCTGCCCTATAGACCAAGTTCAATGGTTGGTATTCGAACATTTCATTCAAGATAAGACAATATGGGAGGGTTTATAGTGGATACGAGGCTTGACCGCGAACACCAGGCAAAGAAACCGAGAGGCTTATCAACTCCCCTTTCCAATTGGTGAGTTGGGTCATTGCATTTCTACCGTGTTCCTTGTCCAACAATGCAACCTATCTCTTTCTCCCTTTACCTTCATTATTCACTCGAATCCCGCCGGATTAAGGCATAGTAACAGCCTGGCAGCGCAAAAACATAAGTTCGAGTCGAAACCAGCTCAATTTTCAATAAAAACTCGGGTACGCACGCCAATCGATGAGGAATCCGCCATATAATACACTCGTTGCTTCGAGTGACCACAGATAATTGTAGCACTGTCGATTTAGCGAAGTTTGCGTTCCCTCTGTTGTGAATTGAAATACCTCTATCTGGACTCAATGCTGGCCCATTATATCCGACCTCACACCCCCACCTTCCGCTTACCAGACAACATGTGTTATCTTTGGGACATCTCAACAAGTCCATTTCTTATCCTGGACATGGTCACCGTCTGTCCTAAAGTTCCCTGAAGGCCGTTGATATCTTTGCTTAATCAAATAGATCGATAGATGCTCTGCGGAAGCTTGAACGAACAACATGCACAGATAATTGGGTACAGTGGATTATCAGTACAACCGGAGTTTCATGTAGAATTGACAGTCCAAAGGTGCAGCAGAATGTCACCGGTTGGCCCGTTCAAACTGAGTCCCAGGCAAGAGATTCGCTTGTCCAGTGCTCTTTTTAAGAGAAGAATGCGTTAAATTTTGTATCTTAATGGCTCCTCTTGGTACAAATATGCTGGTAAGTGGATCGGGAAACCAGATTCGTAACTAATCTGACGCAAAGCAGAACCGCCCAGTCTTGTTGAAGCATTGAAAATATCAGATCACTACCAAGCAAGGAGCTAATTGAGCAGGCTAGTCTCAAGTGGACGTCAGGTAATCAAGGGGTAGCTCGAGGATGATTGACTTCGCCGTTAGATCGGTAAATTTGTGAAAGAACATTCACAGTTGTACGCAATCTACCACGTGTCACCAAGAAACGCAGATTCTGAGCTACTGGAGTACACGAAGATGTCAAATCAAGAGCTTCAGAGCGCGTTCTCATGCTTAAGAGCTCTGTGTTTTTGCGAACTCGGGGGAGGCGATCGTCGTCGTTTGGATTTTACTTGGGTAATCTGATAAAGTCGTTCTAGGAGGGGAGAGGTTTTTACATGGTGATTCGATTATAGTGAGACTAGCTTAACGAACAATGCAAATGATTACTGTGGGCAAGGGATGTTCAAATTTTGACTTGGCTTACAACTACTTCCGCACTTCTCTTCTTGTCTGGACTCCCACTACAAGTAGCTTCATTCTCAAATCCCTAGACCTATCCTTGTTCTGTCTTTTTGCGATTCTCGAACCTAGTGTTTTAGAGTCCTCGGTGAGGTCTATCTTTTCAGACTCCTGATGAAGGCACTTCGAGCAGGAGATTGCCGCACTATCTTGGTTCTAATGGGTAAGGAAACGAAGGACTGAATCTTTCCCCTGTTTACGACCCTGGCTGTGTTCGTCGAGCAGGGTTTTGGAAGTACGAGTGTTCTTGGGGAATCTTGTACCCAGACTTACAACTACCCTGCGTCAACATCCCTCCATATCCTTTGAGTCATGCTGGTATCATGGTATTGAGCATCTGCTCTTCCAAACATCCCGGTTCATGGTGTTGTGGTTGAGACGGTAACGTGGGGCCGCGAGCAGAGCGATGAGGGTGTTAGTTTAGGCGTGCTCACTCTACTCCATTATTCGCAAGGGTATTGAGGATGCTTATAAGCATATTGTGTAGAATGCCCTTAAATTGCACAGATGAGGCTGTGAGAGTAAGAAGAGGAGAGTAAACCGTCACATGTAAATAGCATCAAATTACTGCCCAGAGTTTTGTAAGGCGTGAGAGTTCGAAGATGAGACTCAGCGGGCATTTGTCGCCGGGTGCATTGGGCCTCCACTCTTTTCCATCATCCTGTGACCTTGGTTTCCATTCGGTTCCGAAAACTTGTCTCGTGGGCGTTATCACAACCCTAAATCCTTGGCCATTGTCACTTTCGCTATCAAACCCACCGGGATCGGCCGCACTCGTTTGAGATTGTCTCTCGGGTCCGCTGACCTCAAGGCGCATGATTTCTCGTAACTTCTCCTCTCAAAAGTAGATCTTGGAAGCACTTCTAGCGCAGATATATTTTAAAATGCAAGTGTCCAAAGACGAAAGTGTTTATTTACGGCAGCTGTCCTGTTTGAATGGCGCTTGACTACCATTTCCGACAACATGTTCTCTGCACGCGCATGTCTCAAGCAGTTAGAATTGATTTAATATGTCATGTCATGCACAAACACCCGAACGGAAGCACCCCATCAAAACCACCGATATGTTGCGATGCTTCTCGAATTACATTCTCCGAGCTTCAGCTGAAAAGGTATTGAATGCAATCTATTGTGCTGCTTCTGTCGGGTATTCCATATTGTTTGTTCCTTAGAAAATTCAACTCCTTCTTCCATTGAATGAGACGAAATTAAACGTCACTGGGTTACTCTTGAGAAAGTGCAAGGTAAGAGTTGAAAGCTTGGTGTCAGGGAGAACTATGGCACAACTGGGCACATTTGGGACTGTCATAAGCTCTTTAAAGAATTCTGAGTTCTGGCTGTTTTCTGCAAGTACCATTTGGGGACCACCAAATCCTTGGCAGTCATGAACTCTGGCTTCATCATGAAGTTCTTACTCCTCTCCGCTTCACGAGCATCGAATTTCATTTAATATTTCGTAAACATATCGCATTATGAATTTTCGACAATAGTCCCCCTCGAGGATAGAAGAGAACTATAGAAGCACTTTTCTAACCACATGACCCAAGAAAAACAAACAGAGAACACCAAACAACCCGGTCGATTCGTCACATCTGGTATAACTCTATAGTTGGGAGGTTAGCACGATTCTTAGGGATAGAAGACCACGAACTTTGGAAAACCGTTGTTCAAGGGCACGTGAACCAGTTGAAGTTGAAGGTTGTGGTGATAGAAGCATCAACGGAATCATCAACGAAGTAGCCATAACCGTTCTTGTTTCCTATTTACAATTATTTCCGGTGAGGTTAATATCCGAACAACGGGAAGTATACTTACCAGTGTTATCAACGCGGACCTGAGAGTTGAGATTCAAGATACTGTCCTGTCCGCAAGGAGCGTAGACACTACCGGCAACCAAAAGTGAGCCTCACAAGCTTCTCAAAATGAGAGGAACGAACGTTGGGGTCAAATTGAATTCATCACGATAGACATAGTTTGCGCCATCAACGGGACCGTTGATAGTAGTTCCAGAAGAGCCTGATGCAAAGGTGCCGTGAGGTCTTGTGTCATGTTGAGAATAATACAATACCTTGAACAACCTGGCCCTGGTCTGCAATTAAGTTAGAAAGGACAGTCTTAGTTGATGAAAAAAAAACTGCCGTACAGTAGTAGATAGCGCTATGAGAGCCTTTGACGCCTTTGTCGAGCTGGTAATAGCCGCGCTAAGAGCCCGGGTGTCTCAGTAACAAGAGTGAGAACCAATTGACTCTGGCGTACATAATCGACGTCAACAATAGCGAAGGTGAATCCTGCGGGAACGCTGGATTACAAAGTTAGCTCGTCACTTAAAATTACCTAGTCATCCGTGACCTACTGAACACCAAGAGTAATCTGGCAATTCTTTCGGTTCTCCGAGACAGCGATGCCAGGGCCGGCAGATGCATCGTACTCGCTGCGGAGAAGTTGTTTGTGATTTGAATCTAATAGTAACAAGGCCACTCAAACCTGAAGGTGACAGTCACCGCAGTGTGTTCGTCTGTTGGGACGGTTGAGCTACCTGTTATCTTACATTAAGGGAGCTCTCACTGTTGAGGAAGACTTTTCCACTCCCAGGAGGACAACCAGTCCCGTTCATATCGACGGAAGTGCTGTGAGCAAGGTTATACTGACGTAAAAAAGATAAAAAACACATGGCAATACATATTGAAAGCAGGGGGAGGAGTCGTCGGAGACGTAGTCCTGGGAGCCATTGCGCCCCAAGTAACTGTTTCAGTATGACTTGGGTCTCCCCATGTAACAGTTCGTGTCGTAGCAAGGGGATTCGCAGAGACGAGAGAAGCAGCAACAAGGGCAAAGAGCTTGTACATCTTGGAGAGCACAGGACTTGGTCGAAGAAATCCATAGATAACCTTACATCCTTTTTAAATGGCGGTGAAATTTCGAGGGGCATAATTGCCAGGTACACTCCTCCGTGAAAACGGTTGAATCGCCCCGGGCACTTCCTTGCATTCGTATCTATCGTATCGTACCGCGTGGCTCAGATATAGTGAATGTGATCATCGTTCAGAGTTTAGATGGTAATGTGACTTAAATGCGGGCCCGATGTGAGTGGAATCCATACAGAATGGATGAAAGAGGGCGCCTTCTCGGAGAACACAGGCGGTACGGACAGGACTTCTGTGTAGAAAAGGTGTACTGAAATTTACCAAGGTGATGGTGGCGCCTGGCATCGGAGAAAAGAGCTTGTGAGAGCACCTTAGCGTTGTCGACACATCTGCCACGAAAGTGGGTCCAACGAAAGAGACAATAGGCGAAGGAAACTGATAGCGGAGACTTTAGATAAAAGTCTGCATTCAATGTAAATGAATACTCACTGCTATATGCATTCATCGGAGGGGCTCGACCGCTGGAGGCTAGAACATCTTTTAAACCGAGCGAAAGAAGACGAATCTTTTTTTCCTCTTTGTGACTTGTGACCGAGGAAATGATACATGAGGCTAAGTCCGGTCGTCAGAGGGTCAGCAGATCCCGAGGTCGTTGCATAGAACTCGGAAGATCTTATAAATGCAGCGGATCGAAGGAAGACATCAAGTGAATGGGGATTAACCGTCGGGAGAAGACTGCAAGAGTGAATCTCGGAAATTGGATTCAATAGGCCATAGAGTAGAGGTTGCCACGTCCAGGGTCAAAGGGAGGGAAGCAGGAAGGCTTAATGTTACAAGGGGTACAACATGAATGTGGAGAGCAACAGCTTCCTTTTAAGCGCCTGAGGAGGTGATGGTTGGATCTGCACATCCAGCTGACTCACGTTGCTTCTGCGATCTCTTCCTCTCACCAGAATACTTACGCCACCAACCGCGTAACACAGCTTCAACCCTAATATTTTCCGTATTCATGAATCCTCGGGCACACCTCGTAGCCGCGGCAAGAGCGCCATTGAACGAAAATGAAAACTGACACCCGCGCGTGGTTGAAAGTTTTTTGGCAATCTATCTTCCATTGCAGAAATCTCACGAAGACCGTTCGTGTCTTGCCTAGGAGCTTCCACGTTGTCCATTTGTTGGATATAAAATGAGAACAGACGACGAGAACCATCCTCAACAAGTGAAAACTCCCCTTCGCCACTGTTAACAATATGTTCTCTCTTGCTGTCCTCGTCTTCTCTGCCCTCTCGCTTTTGACACCAGCAATGCCTGTTGAGGAGCGAGCAGCAGTGGACTCTGCCAGTGCCGTAAAAATGTGAGCTTTCTCCGCTCTGTATTGACTTACTCAATTGACGACAACTTCTTTAGCACAACCTATGGTGTCAATGGATCCGGTTGTGCTCCTGGAACTGCTTCCGCCACTCTTTCTGGTTAGTTTTTTTTTTTTCTCATCTATAAAAAGCCAGACACCGACCTTGGATTAGATGATGCGTCGACAATTCAAGTGGCATTCAATGACTTTACGCCTACCGTCTCGACATCAGACTTCCGCAAAACCTGCCAAGCAACTCTGACAGTTGCGGTGCCAGCAGGCAAACAATTTACCGTTCGCGGTGCTGCTTACGATGGCTATGTGCAAATCGCTAGTGGCACTACAGTCAGTCACGGAAGTCTCTACTATTGTAAGTCTTAATCCCACTCCTTCAAGCTCTGGAGTCTCATTCTCTCTAGTCCAAGGATCTGTGGACCAGAAGACTTCAGTTTCCACTATCTCTGGACCAGTTGGTGCGCTTCAGTCTTCCTTTTGGTCATGCAAATTCCCCTAACATTCTATCCAGCGACTAATGCCAACCTTACCAATACCTTCAATACTGACTCTGGGATCTGGAGCACATGTGGTGGCTCTGCTATTGTTAACGTCGAAATTTGTGAGTGTCAAGTTTTTTCCATCATTGGAAATATATTGATTCCTGTTCTAATAGACGTTACTCTTGATGGCAAATCTGGATACACCACTGTTGACCAGGCCAAGGTATGCTCGCACACTCATCCTTGAATATTTATCTTACGAGGAACTCTTAGATTGGTCCCTTCGCCGTTCGCGACTGCTAGATTGACGATTTTTTATGCTTTCATTGGGTCTTAGGGATGCTATTTCTGGAGGTACAAAACAACATCCGGCGTTGATGTTGAATATATCCAGTCTTGTTTTTTTACGTATGAATCAACCACGATTGTATTTTCTCAGCATGTAATGCCTGACTAAGTGAGCGCGCACTACATGGGACTCCTCATCGAGAGCAGAGAACCAAACGAGATTGTTCTCCCACCAAAGGCTGCTACATTCGCCATTTGGGGCATCAATGTCAGCTGTTCATCGAGGGGAATATTTGAAAGTACTGTCCATCAGTGAACCTTCCTTATTTTTCACAGCTACGGCGGCCGTATTTCTCCGGTAAAATGTGCTTTTCTGTGTAAACGGGCAAGCGAGCGTGGGCGAAAAGAGGATATTTTGGCATGCAGTAAGGAAGGACATGGAGTTTTATGCGCTAGTTTATTGTTACCAGTACTAAGAGACCTCATCAGAGAAGTTTCGAATAACTACAGTGCTCATAAATGAACTCGGCGAGGGAAATAAGATGCACGTGCGCGTAATTTAGCTGCCTTCTTTCCGATACTCTTCATGGCTTCGCTTCCGTTGGATCTCCTCCCTCAACTTCTCCACTCTTTGGACGCCCCGGATCTTGATATATGCTGTCTCGTAACACGAGACTTCTATCGTGTTGCTCGGCAAGTCTTCTTCACGCACCTCGTCCTTACGTCGAGAACCTGGAGAGCCAAATGTCGTTTACTCCTAAGCGATCGGGGTTCTCAGTTCGTCGCAAATATTCGGAATTTGACGATTCAGCTGCTCCAAATGCCTCTTTTCTTGGCGGATGAAGAACTCCCTTCCAATCTCGTCTCGTTATTGGAGCGTTGGTCGGGTCCGGCGTGCTCCATCTACTCGTTTTGCTTAGAAGCCGTCCCCGAATACTCTTGGGATGAGCTGAGCGTTACATTTCGGGATTTCTTGAGCCGTCGTATCTTACCCTACACTCGCTCACTTCATGTACTGGGGCTTTTTAGCATACCCCTGCACACAGTCCTCGGGTATTGCACAATCCTTTTGAGCCTTCACTTGAGCGCTAAGGTCGAGGAAATTCCACGGGATCTCCTCGACGGCGACACTACGCCGACTTCTTTCTCAACAGAAATTCGATCCCTGCTGTTCGGATCCTTTGGTCAATCGGATTTCTCACAGCGCCGCACCCTCGCTCCTTTTCTACAGATGAATGGCACTCGAATTCATTCTTTAGAACTGGGTTATTATTGCCACCCCCATTTTCCTGTGACACTCAATTTTCTCGCCTCTTACCACTCCATTACCAACTGGCTAGTTCATCTCTCTTTCGGATCTTTTCTATTTAATACTGTCACCGTCGGTCAGTATTTTCATTGGTCGCATAATATATAGGATAGACCTGACTGTTTAAGCTCAGAGGCCACGACTGGCATTGAGAAGACAGTTCTTCCACCCCTCGGAATCAACCACTTTCCTCAGCTTGAAAGACTTAGCCTTGCCCATGACTCAGGCAGATGGGATTCTTTATGGCATATTTGGTTTGAATGGATTGCTCTCACCTTAGATCCATCCTCCTCAAATATTCCTCGTTCCTTCAAATGTTTGGAGTTCATTCAACAATTAGATGAAGGTCCTCGGCCCCGATCGGCAGCGCTAGATAACTTAGCGGCTTCGACAAACTTTGACATTCATGGTATTGTCATGGTTCGCAGAAAGGTGTCCCCTCAAAGACTTGAGGAAACAATTTCTGCTTTCAGATCATTCTTGCCTTCTTGGCATCACGCGGGAAAGTTGAAATTTTGGGTTAGGCAGCGCAAGGTTGCTATAAAGTATCTTTATTCCTGAATCAGTAGTGACGAGAATCCCTCCATGCCTTGTTTCCGTGAAAATGCCTAACACACAGCTTGGAGCTCCCTGAGCGCTTTTAAATCAAGGACTATGAAATCAACTCGTGAAAATACGAATTAACTATCGGAGGATGTTTAGTGGCCGGAATCCGGTAATGAGCAGACTGTCCGCGTTGGCGCTCATTCGAACTGCCTCTTCTTCTGGGCCGTCATGGCCACCATTCCCATTCATCTCCTTCCCAGCTCTCTGCCCATCATTGACCAATTAGATAGCTCGAATGCTTAGCGCTGATTCAGATTATCCACGGGCTTTGGATGTTGCGGTTCATTACGGAACACGACAGTAAGCCAAGGAGGTCAACAGCTCTGAATGGAAGAGCACATGAATGGGAATTCGTGGTACTCATCCACGGAAAGCTAGGTGAGTGATTCAACCAAATAGGGACTTCTGTTAGAGCCTCCATCGGGCCGTTGGATGCCGTTTTTTCTGGGCTTGTATGGAACGGCCTGCAATACCCAGAGGGTAAGATGTTTTAGCAATCAATTTATGTTATCTCTCCCCCTTAGGAATGGCGTTGTGGGGTGCTTTTATGCTTCCAGATGGAGCAGCAGCGAAAAGGTCAGATATAGCACGATTATAAGATCCTGCAGCCCTCCCACCGTGAAAGCCCTTGGCTCCTCCTTAACATTCCTTAAGCCTATTCACACCTACAAAACTGGATTCTATACATGTCTGATTTGTGTCGGTGACCAAGAACTTGATGAGTTTGACCTGCAGATAAATACACTGGATAAAAAGCATCATGAGGTTGAGACGTTTATTTGCGCGGAACTAGGGACCGTTTGTTCCTCTGTCTTGATTTTCTTTTTCTTGTGGCCCTCAATATCACCTTATCTTTTAGGAATTCACAGTCAGGACATCTGGTCCTCTTCATAAGAACCCGGATCAGTATTCAATTCACGCATGTACATTTGTGGCAGGAGTTCCCGTTGATGGGGCCCCTTCGATTCCGGCCCAAAACCAGACCCAAGTTTCACAAGTGTATGTGAGGGATGGTTGTGTGGACGCCCGAAGAACCCACAAGTTGATCAGACCCCTTACATTCTGCGAGTTATTAAGCACTGGTGAGTTCAGTCGACTTCACCCTCATATCCAGCCCCTGCATTTGAACGACCAACAGAGAATGACGAATATTTGAATAGCAATATTGATTTTTGAGAACCATTACCGTCACTCTTTCCACTTTGAAATTCGTGATCATCCATTATGCGTGACGGCATGGTCACTTGCTCTTCATAATTGCTAGTTGTAGATGCGTAAAGGTGGAGATAAATGATACTTCCATAAATGAAATTTTTGGTGGAGATAACTATTGAGGAACCTGTATGCTCTGCATGTCAAATATTAGTACGACAGACCAACATCGTCCACAGATTATTTCAGAAATCCAAACGAGAACATCTCAATGAAAACATCGTCCATAAACACGAGACGCTGCTCCGGAAGACAACTCAATTGAACTTGCGTCGTACAGCCATCATGGTCACCCTACCCCTGGACCTTCTTCCCTATTTCCTTAGCTCTTTGGATAAACCTGACCTTGAGAGATGCTGTCTTGTAGCACGGGACTTCTATCACACTGCGCGTCCATTCCAATTCTCTCGCCTTGTCCTCGACTCGAAAACCTGGAAACTGAAATGTCGCTTTCTTCTAGACAGTCCAGGGTCGCAGTTTCTCAAGTATATCAAGAGCTTGAAGTTGGAAATTATTTCCATGCCACTTTTCCGTGGGGGAGAAGAAATGCCTTCAAGTCTTCTGGTGCTGCTGCAGAGACTCCAGGGGCATCACCTCGACTCACTTTGCATCGACGCCCGCCCAGATGAATGTAAATGGAATGATCTGCATTCAACTTTTCGAAAGGGAGTATTTGACATTCTACTACCCCATATCACTTCCCTCGAACTCCTTAGTATGGTCAATCTCCCTATCTCCTGGATTGCCAGACGCTGCCCAAAGCTGGTGAATATGGAACTTGGCTCTGAACATAAATACATTGCAAAACTTTCTGATATTGAGAGGGAAGAGCCAATAGATTCCAATGTGACTTCTTTGTCATTCTTCATGTTTGGGACAAGGGACTTCGAGACAGATAGGTCTCTTGGACAGTATATCCTGCATGCAGGGACAAAAATTAATTCTCTGGAGCTAACGCAGTATATGCCCCGTGAGGAATTTCCTATGTCACTCGATTTTCTCCAGTGCTTGGGGAGTCTCACTCAGCAACTACACCACCTCTCTATTGGTCCCCAGCTCTACTATGTTGTAGGTAAGTCAATTTTTGTTTTAATTCAATTCTGGTTATAAATGCAATGGTGACATGTTTAATAGTCTCTAATGGCGGGGGATGCAACACCCTTCAATTGGCCCTCTTCCCACATCTCCAGACCCTCCAGTTATCCCTTTCCACCGGAGATCAAGTTGCTGGGACAGAAGCATGGGCAGTTTGGACTGCATGGGTCGCTCAAATGCTTGTCCCAGATGCAGACTATTCCCGCTCCCTGAAGATTTTACGCTTTCTTATGTATCCAGACGGAACAGAACGCAAACCGACAGCACTGAATGACTTAGCAGTTGGGTCTGATTTCGAGATTCATGTTCACGTCGATGGCACTGGGCAGAACTCTGAGCGCTTTGGGCAAACGGTGTCTTCTATCAGAGCTTCTTTAGGGACATGGGATGCAGCTGACAAGCTGAAATTTTGGATGCGATTGGGAATGCTAAAGAAAGAAACGGATTTTGAGACTGGAAGTGATTCAGAGGATGAAGAGTAACATGGCAACTATAGTCCTCCTAAAGGATGCTATGTCTTGTATTGAAAATATTAATTTATTACACCCAAAAGAAGTAATAGGACTGGAACAATCACACTGAAACACTTGGTTCAACCTCTCCGAGCAACATAGTCCCGTCCTTACTCCCCGTCAAAACTAAAAGAACAAGGATGTAGAATTAAGAGCAAGCCATTACCGGAGAAGAAAATGACTCACGAATGGGTTCCTTAGGGTGCCAGTCCACACAAGTCACAGTTCCCTTGTGGCCAGGTAGCTTGTATACAATCCCACCACTTTCCACATCCCAAACACACACCATCCTATCAGCGCCACCGACGGCAACTCGCCTCCCATCGTCGTCCTTACTCCATGCACCTTTCAATAGCGTGTTTTCAAATCCGGCTGGGGCCCCTTGGAGAGAGCGGTGGACACGAGTGGGGGAGGGCGAAAAGGGGCGGATATCGTGAATGATAGATACAGAAGAGAGCGCGGGTGAGAGGAGATATGCACCATTTGGAGAGAGGGATAGTGATGTGGGTGTTGCTGTATGTCCTGAGAGGAGGGAGATACGTTCTTGTTTTCTCAAGTCAAACACCTATAACGTTCTTATAAGACGATACGGTGACAAGAGAAAATGAGGAAACTTACGTGTATTTCATTATCCAGGGCACCAACATAAACACTTGCACCATCTGCACTCCAACAAACGGCAGTAGCGGGACTTCCCACATCAAATGTCGCGACAGGGATCTTCGTTCCTTCGTCTCCGCCCTCCCATACTTTCACAGTACCGTCGTCGGCAGCTGTAGCAACGAGCTCGGTACCTGAGCCACCAGCCATAGTTCTATCAACGGCATTGACGATTTCCTTATGAGCCCTAATTTTTCGAACGCGTTGCCCGGTATTGACATCCGTGTATACGAGAGTGTGGTCTGCTGAGACCGTGTAGAGGAGAGGAGAACATAGAGACCATTGAAGGTCTAGGATGGCTGCTTTGGCCATGTTGGGTAGGAGACCGTAATTGGAGTTGGGCGGGTAGGTGCGCCAAAATGCTGTAGATGGAGATTAAAACACATTTCAAGTCGGACATCGGAAAATGAAGTGACGACACGTACAGACGCTTCGGTCACTCGAACATGCTGCAATGTTTTGTCCTGTTGGGTCGAACCGACAACTCAGAATTTCTCCCTAACAGCAGCGTATTAGACGAAGCATACTTTACACTGAACAAAAGAAAACTACACCATGGGCTCCTTCGAGCTTAACAATCGGTGCATCCAAATTACTCGTCCGTTGAATAGAGCGAATCAGCCCTTTGGATTTTTCATCGTTGCTCGAGGAAATGATCATTTGGTTATTGTTCGTTTCATCTTGACGAGATCGTTTTACAAGGCTGCTAGAGTTGGAGGACGAGGAAGGACGTTTTGACATCGTGGTGGCCGTCTATGAAAAGGGTTTGACTTTTCAGCGGCTATTTCATTCTTTGCTCCTTTTGCCCACTATGACATCGTCTGTTCCTGCCTCTCCCATACGCTTCTGTGTCCTCACAGGTGTCTACTATTCACATTAATCTCTTGATCTTTTTCCAATTTCTTGTTGAAAAAAGTCAGCGATACTGCATCCACCGATGCATCCTACGACACATCAGGTCCAGAAGTCCAACGTCTTCTTACTCTGGACAACTCTTCCGTATTCGTCTGCGCCGAAACTAAAATCGTGCCCGATGAGACCTCATCTATTCGTGATACTGTTCTCAGCTGGGTGTACAAAGATTCAGTGGACTGGATCGTTTGTACAGGTGGAACAGGCTTTGGAAAACGAGACCGGACACCAGAGGTATTATTTCGCTCCTTTCACAGTGTAATTTCCATTATTCATTTTAATAGACCATCGAACCTCTTCTAGATCGACACGCCCCAGGTCTAGTTCATCTGATGCTTTCGGTCTCTTTCACGAAAACACCCATGGCTGCACTCTCGAGGCCCGTTGCTGGGAACATCAAAGACACACTTATCGTTACGCTTCCTGGTAGCGTAAAAGCTGTCAGAGAAATCATCGAAGTCTTAACTTCGGGCGGGGTCATCCAACATGCAATTGAGTTGATGAGAGGAGGGGATGGAAAGATTGTGCATGATTCTTTGGCCGAAGAGTCTCAGTCCCAACAACACCACCATCGTCATCACCACCACCTCCACCACAAAACTCATCACCATCACCACGGTCATCACGGACACGAAATCCCAACACCCCTCACTCCGCACCCCTCCTTGCCAGGTACTTGATCCCAGCTCCCATTGATTCCCGCACTGACACCTTATCCCAGTCTCATCAAGGGCACGCCAGTCTCCTTTTCCTATAATCTCGTTTGCTCAAGCCCTCTCCCTAATCCAAACGCATATAACTCCCCTCGCTCTCCCACCCATTGAACACCTTGTGGACGCATCTCTACGAAATTACATCCTAGCAGAGGATATCTTCTCTCCTCATGACGTCCCTTCCACACGAACGACTAGCGTTGATGGCTATGCTATTAGGTCCACGGACGAGCCGGGCGTATACACTGTTCTCACCTCAAAGACACCACAAGGCGAGGTGTTGGATCAGCAGAAATGCGTTCGGAGAGTGAACACTGGTGGTTCTATCCCAGAAGGAATGGACACAGTGATTATGGTTGAAGACACTGAACTCGTTTCCACCCATTCTGATTCCGAGGAAAAGGAAGAAAAGGAAATTCGGACACTCGTTCGCGTTCCTCCAAACTCCAATGTTCGCTTCCCTGGCTCGGACGTACGAAAAGGCGACTTGGTGATGAATAAAGGTGCGTTGATTTCGAGTGGAGGCGGGGAAGTTGGCTCGTTGGCTTTTGTTGGGAGGAAAAGCGTGAAAGTGTTTGGGAAGCCGAAAGTTGGCATTTTGAGCACGGGGGATGAAGTTGTTGATTTGCATGATGAACAAGGAGCTGCAGAGGGGAAGATAGTGGACACCAATCGACCTTCGCTCCAAGCAGTTTTGGAAGGTCTAGGCTATGAGGTTGTTGATTTGGGGATTGTTGAGGATACGTAAGTCGATCTGGCCTATACTCTATTTTTCATCTCACAAAAGCGATGTCATAGCATCGAAGCACATACGAACACCCTCACAACAGGGCTTCAAACCTGTGATATCCTCTTAACAACAGGGGGAACATCCATGGGTCCAACAGACCTTCTCAAACCCATCCTTGAAAGACCACCTTTCAATGGTACCATCCACTTTGGTCGTGTAGCTGTGAAACCTGGGAAGCCCACAACTTTTGCTACCGTTTCCGTTCCCGATCAGAACGCGATAAAACCCGTCTTTGCACTCCCAGGAAACCCGTCCTCAGCACTCGTGACGTTCCACATCTTCGTTTTACCAGCGTTACGGCTCCTCGCCTCATATCCACCCAACCTTATTTCTCATCCGCTCGTACGGATAACATTCGTTGGTGATTCCCCAATGCCTCTTGACGCGAGAACAGAATTTCATAGGGTTGTTGTGACATGGGATAAAGAGAGGGGAAAGTTAGTTGGGAGGAGCACGGGGGGACAGAGGAGTTCGAGGATGGGAAGTTTGTCCAGTGCGAATGGGTTGGTTGTTTTACCTCAGTTGAACAAGGACGTGGAGGGGGAAGGGGAACAGGATAAGAAGGCGAGAAAGGTCCAGATTGAAGTCGGGGAGGAAGTGGAGTGTCTGTTGATTGGTGAGGTGCGGATGGTGTTTTAGGTGAATCGTTACTCCAGAGTGGAAAGTCTACCTTTGGTAGGAAGAATAGCGGGCGGAAAATGTTTCATTATCAATCTCTTGTTGTATGTCTAAGAAAAAAAAAAAAGGCCACCACGAAGTGGGAAAACGTCCTAACGAATCGTCTGATGCGGTGAATATGACTTCGGAGAAGTCGAGATTAAGGCTTGTCTAAAACGAAATAAAGGACATAACGCGTTACTCCGATTAGTTACAGGGCGACTCGGATCGAATGAGATGATTTAGGATACCAGAGCAGGTTATTGGGTGTCCTAAGATTCCTGGGGACGGGAACTGCAACAACAAAGACGGAAATCGGGATTGTGTATACTCGAGGATATGAGGTGCCCGCCAAGATCAGATCCTTGACCTTGTTGTCAGCGTAATAGAATACTCGGATAAATAATCCATGTTTGTCTGTGCGTGGAGAAGAGAGCTATTCTGATATAAAAATAAGTCGTCCGAGTATGTATAGAGAAGAGGAGTTGTTTTGATATCAAACAACTCTAAGTTGTATTCTGCATAGAACTATTGGTGGTCTCCTGTGAAGTAGTTGGCACTATCTCCATTGAAATGTACTCCTCATACTTATACTCCTCATACTTACCGTCTCTCACATGTACGGCCTCATCGTTCTCCCGTGAGAGCTGTGGCCTATAATCATCCCGACCGAACAAAGTTTGCTATGATAGTGATGTTATGAAGACCCAGGTGCGAGCTGTAGGTACTGCTATCGATTGTCCTGTAACACAGTGTTCCACCTCTTTGATATCAGTAGCCAGAGTACACCATGAACTGCTATAGCCTAGTGGATAATGGGAAAAACCACAAATGGGTCAAGCGAGAAATTCCAGAATCATATGGTCCGACCGCTCTTTACCACTCAGTTTCTTGATGCGCCAAAAATTCCTAGGGCAATCAGAAGCCCGTCAAATCAACACATATCTCGTGATACTCATGGCAGTAACACTGTAGACTAGCTGCTCCGAAAGCCCCACCGTGATATCTTTCTCAGACGCGGATACCTCTTAGCCTCTGAATCGAAAAGCCCGTCGGAATCGGGTACCCAGATTTTTCTCTAGCAAGCGACGTCAGCCGAGGGCTTTTTGGAGACAGATGCGGTGGTTTCCATTATTCTCGTCATTTTGGCACGTTTATGAATTCGGTAACCGATTCCAGGCGACGATCCCATCAAAATCGTGATGGCGCAAGATGCTCTCTCAGTAGTTCTCATCTCGACGGTTCTCTAGGGCAGAGTTCTTTGTTTGCTAAGGGGCTGCTTAGCATTATAGGAGTTTTCTGGATGAGATCGGAACCACACAAATGCCAGCTTTTTTGACGATCGAAGACATAGCTGACTTCCTTCCGAACTTCCGTTTTCCAAACTTAGTTCTTCTCATTAAATATCAATTAGGACCTGCATGCGGGAAACAAAATTGCTCTCCGCGCATGTCGGGACTTTGACGCGTCAGCGGTGGTGGGCGGTCACTCGTGGCGCCAATTTTGAATCTTTCAAAGCGGAGCCGGATGAGGGGGAACTATGCGAGGGAATGGATCTTGATGCAGGGTGCCGAAGGCCACTAGGCAGAGGAAGAGCAGGATGATGGGCGATGTCGATCCGCACAATATGGAAAAATCTGGCGTGAAAGGGAAGTCTCATTTGGGAATGTCGGGATCATGACGTCCAGGGACCACCCTGGTCAGGGTCTGCACCCTTCGCCTTGGTATTCGTCAAGGATTATGTATCTTTTCATTTTCAAGATAGAGAATCTCTTGAAGCAAAAACAGGTACATCGGGCAAAAGCAACTGACAGGATCCATACATCATACAACGGCGCTAACTCAATTGCTCTTTTTCCAAACCATCACTACTTCCAGCCCGGGCCGCCCTCACTGCGCTCACTCTCTTTTCTCTCGCAATATGCCTGCAAGTGGCAAATCGCTTCAAGCCGACATAGCCGTGTTTTTTTCGAACTCCCCAAGACCCTCCATGTCTAATTAGAAGGATGTTGACGGAGTAAACTAAGCTCGCCGGAGATCCTAACGTGCGGATCTATTTATTCGCCGGGGCGCGTTTTGGGAATTTGGACAGACACTTCCTGAAACCGGGGACCATATCTCTTGCTTCTGACCATAATGGGTGGCTGCGTATCTACTCCAGCTGAGACTCATGCAGTGACTACTATCGACCTGGCCAAACACAGAGAAGCGGAGAAGATAATGAAAGAAGCTCAAGACCACCGCGCAAGAGAGGTAAGTCGTCGGCCATCGTGCGATTGGCTGTATGGGGACCGTCTAACCTTCGTATTTTCTCATTAGACGAAGGTACTTCTATTGGGAAGTGGAGATAGTGGGAAGAGTACCGTCCTCAAGGTATGTTCATGCTTGAACGCAAAGGCTGAAACCCGAACGCCCTCGCTCACTTTACCCCGCAATCAGCAAATGCGTATTATCCACCAACTACCTTGGACTCCGCAAGAAACTGAAACCTATCGGCATTTGGTATTTGAGAATTTGGTTCGGTCCGTGTCCCTACACCGTCCTTCTCCTCCAGGACCTTTGATGACTAACCGGTTGACTCAGAGGGATGAAATCCGTTCTTGATGCGATGGAAGGCATGGGGATCACACCGTCAGCGCATATACAAGATAATAATTGGTCACAAATGTTGGAAGATACTCCGGATATAAAGTGAGCCTCGTTCACCATAGTGACCCGCTCGAAAGGTCCTGATAGGCAATCTCACCAGAGATGGAGATCCTTTCCCAACCGATTATTTTCCAGTCCTCAATGATCTATGGGCAGACTCGTCCGTCCAACAAACTATTTCAAGGGGGAATGAAGCTGCGCTGCCTGAAAAGTACGTCTGATCATCGTAGAAAAACATGACTATAGCCTGGTTATTGACACTCTACTTTAGTCTCTCATACTTCTTTGGATCATTAGAAAGATTTTTTGAGCCGGACTACTCGCCCTCTACCCAAGACATCGTCATGACCCGCGCGCGCACAATTGGAATCACGGAGACTACCTTTCACATCAAGTATGTCATAATCGCTACTCCCCGTAAATACAGGCATTTCTGATTAAGACGTTTGACTCTATAGCAAGCTGGAACTTCTCATGGTAGATGTTGGCGGCCAAAAGTCTGAACGAAGAAAATGGATCCACTGCTTCCAGGTTCGCCTCCCGTCATCCTTTTCGCGCTCCTTCAGATTCACTTGCTTACTCACTCCCCCATTCAAATTAGGACGTTACCTCTATCCTCTTCCTCGTGTCACTGTCTGGGTACGACCAATGTCTAGCAGAGGACAAGGACGCCAATCAAATGCAAGATGCGATGACTATTTGGGATTCTATATGTCATTCCCAATGGTTCAAGAAGACAGCTATGGTACATTCTCACTGTTTCCTTGTCACTCTATGATATTGACAGATGGTTCCTTTCAGATTCTATTCTTGAATAAAGTTGATTTATTCAAGAAACGAATAATGTACTCACCCATAAAGAATTTCTTCCCTGTACGTCATGATTGGCTTTCTTCTCGCTGAAGTTGCTGTAAGCTAATATACTGGTCATAGGATTATGAAGGTCCTGAACGTGATTACAATGCTGGGAGAGATTACTTTAAGCAACGGTTTGGCCGATTAGCTGCAAAGTCAATGCCAACACCAAAGCCTGGGGAGCATCGAAAGGAGGTGTATATTCAGTGAGTTATCGGCCCTTCTTGTGTAGTTGTGTTGGTGTTAACATGAGTGACTGCTTTTCTAGCTACACAACTGCCACAGATACAAATGGTTTAAAGGTGGTGATCAGGGCTGTTGAAGAGTATGTTTTCCTTTCTCTCTGTGTGTTGAGAATGCTTTCTGATACCTTTTGGTGTGTAGTATGCTACTCAAAGGAAACCTAAAACACATTGGGTTGATTTGAAGAGCTTGAATGATTTGTGTTGATCTATGCTTTCTCCCCCCCTTTTTTGTTCTCCTGAGAGTTAAGCTGTTGCTATTGTCTTTCTTTGTGTTTCTATCGGTCTCTTGTATACTTTTTTGTTGGTCGCGTCCTCCTGATTGTTACTACCTACGATGTACATTATAAGTAGAATACCTTTTTTCGGATTCTGTTCCTCGAGTTTGTTCCTTAGATGACTACAGTCTCTACAGCCATACAAGTGCTCTCCTATGACTACTCATTGCTATGCGCGCAACGGCCGATTTAGATGCTCACAGATGGCGCACCATTGGTTGTCATTGGATGTCGCAAGGAAAGGCGGTCAAACTTGAAGGGAAAACAGTATGGAATTGCCCTGAATTATTATTAAGAGTACGAGGAAGTATGCATAATGAGCTTCTAAAAATACAAGATTGGTGTTGAAGATATGTTTCCCATGTTGACTATCCTTCCATTTGTTGGGCTTTCCGTTTATGAGGACGATGGCCGTTGGTACTTTGGACAGGAGGCGGTCGTCCAGCTTTGATCCATTTCGTGTAATTACCAGGCTTGTAAGGAGCCTAGAGGTACTTGTTAGGTAGGGTTGTTTGGAAGCAGAAAAGGTGGTCGTGAACGTACTCCGCGCCAGGAAACATGGCCATTTCTACTCTTAACGAGGTCATTATCCGGGTTTTTATCTTTCATTTCGCATGCTAGCTTGGTCAGAGTGAGCCATATTGGGTCTTCTCGAACTTCAGGTGCCGGCCTTCGGGGAGTTCCGTCCTCGTTTGGACAAAGGGTCTTCAAATACTGCTGCCATTCCGAGCCCCAGAATAAATCGTGTAGAATTGGATCGTCCCAATTTTCTATGTTCTTGAAGAGGTCGTAATGAGGGTGGGAGGGATCTGATTTGACGAGCTGGAGGGTGGGGAATGGTCAAGGAACTGCTGACATTGATAATGGTGGAAGAAAAGGGACTTACGTCGAAAGCTTTCTCTTTGTAAAAGACGAGCGCTTTACAAGGACCTTTGCCAGCTGTGTCTCCGTCTCGATGCACTGAAGAGTGAAGGAGGGAAAGAGCAAGGAGAATGAATTTACGTAACCAGAAAGCAACTTGCTATTCACGCTCACCTTTCGCTGGACTCACAGCTGCAACGCTGTTTCCTCGCCCGTCACCACCGATTAATTTTCCGCATGCTTTGCATTCCCATTTCTCCTTTTCTTTGTACCCGAATCGCGGAGGGATGAAGACGAGGCAGGGGTCGTTTTCAATTGCGAACCTCCGTCCATTCTCGTCCAAATTGCCGTGCTTCTGGCGAACCCTAGGTGCGCAGCGCGGGGCGTATGCTTCTCCATTGGGGCTAACTGGAGCAAAGATTATTTTTTGAGAAACAACGAAGGAGGAACCACCGCGACAAACCTTTTCTCCGTTTCGTAGGACGTTCAGAGGTATGGTTTCCCCTGAAGACTCGTGAGTTTGACTCTTTTTCTATGATAAAACATTTATTTACTTATCGCATGTAGAAGTCAGAGAAATTGCACAGGAAGGAGAACGGGCCGAATGCTCTGGAGACGACAACGAATTGATCAGGGATTCCGCCTGTTGAGATTCTTCTTCCTGTAATTGGCGCGACCTCTTTGTTGGTGCCTTGGAGTTTTCATCGCGAGGTGATTTATAAACTGCGGACCTTGGAGTTTTTTGTACATTAGGTGAGTTGAATTGTTTGTGTCCACCAAGGGTGCTCACCAAGTGATGCAGGCATTTGAATCATAATACTCTTCCATGCTAGAATTAGCCTCCGTGTCGATCTTTAATGGCCTGAATGATGTCAGTTCAGACATACCATCGGATCTGGCCAGCCATGATAAATACCTCTCTGTTCGGCTTAGGTCTTCACAACTCCTTGCAATGGGGCAAATGTGAACTTGTTCATCGTCTTTTAGGTTGTCGTACTCACTTTGATTCTGAAGTGGGTGATCGCGGCTCGTTGTCCGCATTACCCGAAGATATCTTCTGAGACCTCCAGAGTTGACTCCCAGCTTGTTGGTTTCCGGCTACACCAGGAGGCGCAGGTGGTGGCCATGTGAATACGTGCTCAGAAGGACTGGGATGTTCATTAGACTCTCCTGGCAGCACACTAGGTTCCTGGACTCACAGGAAACGTGCTGACTCGAAAGTCTTGGGGACTTCGTCGAAATGGTAGGAAGAAATTGAAGAATTGTCGTGGATGCCTGGATACTCGCGGCTGCGGTTGTCGTCGGTCTGTATCATGAGGTTATGGTCCTGTTGATCGCAAACAGGTGCCCACAAGACTTCTGGCTGGACCATGTTCTGGCTAGAATCCCAGTATGGACTGATCTAAGTCAGCTGCAAACACTGGAAACAAAGACTATTTCGTGACCGACCTTGGCCCAGGTTGGGTACCGCCTGCTTTGCGAGGGTGGCACGGTCCATGCGTCGTCGGCTGGGTGGCATTGGCAGCAGTTCTCCTGTTCTCACTTTGCCAGGGCGGCGGCGGTATGCTGCTGGATGTCCAATAGTGAAAACAAAGTCTCAGAGCCGGGAGAAGAGATTGTACGTACCGCTGGAGGGAAGAAGGTTGCCGTTTGCCTGCCAAGCAGTAGTTCCTTGTCTCGTCTTCTGACAGAAAATGTGCAGCGCCAAACGATCTGGTAAGTGGGCCCCTAGTCAATGTCTTGAACTAGTATGCTGACAGTCGATAAGAACGCACCGCGCGGTCGTCGTATCAATCTCCCCTTCGTTGGGAGCAAGTTGGGGAGAGGTGATAACTCCCGAGTCTTTGCCGCCAAATTGGGCACCTGGCAAGATGCACGACGGGGGTTTTGGTTCGTTCAACAGGTTGGCGATTTTCATCGTCCACAGAGGACTGGTGTTTTGGTCGTGAGAGTCAAGAAAGCAAGTTGCTTTGTGGGCCCAACCTCCCTCGCCGCATTTGTATTCTGCCTTGTTGATCATGTACTCACAAGAAATTGCCCTCCCAATTCGGTCTATTGTATCCATACCTGTACGCTCTCCCTTTTTTTCCCTGACGATTTGTGCGCTGTTTTCTTCTTGGGCATCGCTCTACGCCCTGTCCCTTCGGTGTACATAAATGCAAAAGTATTTTCCCAGACTATTACTACACCACAACCGCTGGGCCTTGCTATTCCATGGAATTCTTGCGCGTTGGCCATCCAATTTAGAAACTGCATCCGAGTAACAAAGTACATTCAAGGTCCGACTTCCATCACAGGTTCCTTGTACTCCGAGCCACCTCACTGATTAAGTCTCCGTTTGACGCAATTGGCCTTGAGATACAGTTCTGTTTATGGGGGGAATCCGTTGAACTATGCCTCTGCGTTGCTCTCATTCAGCAAAGCGGTCGCTTCTTGGCCTGTAGGACGATCATATCAGGTCATCAATGACGCCGTTCGCTTGGATGTTGAAGGAGATATGTATTTTTTATTGTCTTTCCCTGGTCACATTGTTTCACCTTAATGGGCATAATGTCCCAATTCCAAAGCACTGGATCTGAAATTCTGATCCATTCATTCCTAGATTTGCCTGAGACATTGGTCCCAGCAACTTGTGTCTCCTCCTATAAAAAAGCTGAGCCTCCAACCTAAGGCCTTGAGTTCAAGTATACTCACTGTTGGTGAGAGGTCATTTTTTTGAGACCAAGAAGAGCTCACTCCTGAAAGATGGAATATGAGGAACCCTTGTCCTCTTGACGGACATCATCGGCTCGCCTCCTTTCGCCAGTTGACATCTTTCTACGTTTCAGATAAACCTCCCTGTCTTTAAATTTCCTTATTAGATTCTCCCATAATCAAACGAAACAGGCTACCGCATCTTGGATATGAAGGCGCAAATCTGGCCAAAAAAGTTCTGGTGCCCAAAGTCCGAGATTTCTTTAGGCGTATTTTCATTGCATAGAGAACTGCTCTGACCAGACACTCATGCCAGCGGGTAAGAATGCTCGCGTTTCTTACTTGTAGATCTTTACCACACTCGCTTGCATTCTACCATCACGCCAGCGGGCGCAAAGTTAATGTACCGTAGTGAGCCTCTCATTTCAACCTTAGCCAAACACCAAAATCTTGACAGTGATGTAGTCACTTTCGTAGGCAACCATACAGTTGGAAAGGTTCGAGCTACACCGTCGCCGAAACAAATACAGAAGAGGCCTGAGCTTTCTTCAATAGACTTGCCTTTTGCTTACACTAGTTGGCCACTCTTTCCCTGTAGTCCAGAATGTATCTACTTGTATTATTTCATGCTAATTCGTCTAACAGCATGATTACATCCCAACCTGTTCGTTCTCACTGCGAGCTGTCCTCTAACCAGTCAAATTTTGGCCAACAGGTGTATGCTATGATGGCATGTACGAGGCTCAGGCAACAGAAGATTTTGATCGATTACGGCCTTTTTCATACAACGGCGCAGATGTCTTTCTTGTCTGCTTCTCTCTTGTTGATCCGGACTCGTTTGAGGCAGTTGCAAATAAGGTTACTCTGTGGAATATACCTAGGATCTCTCTAATACAACTTCGCAGTGGATTCCAGAGATACTTCAGCATACAAAGATGGACAAGCCAATTATTTTGGTGGGGACAAAGCTCGACTTGCGGAATGATGAGTGGACATTAGAGCGATTGCGGCAAAAGTGAGTTCTCGTTGACATCTGTAGTCCATTCATGCATCAATCCTTTTGTCAGGCGCAAAACCCCCATAGATCGACATCAGGGTCTTTTACTTGCTAACCATATTGGAGCAAGTGAGTATATTGAGGTTTCAGCGAAAACTGGAGCACGAATTCGAGAGCTCTTTGACTTGAGTCAAAGCATACCTGGTACGTTTGTTTTTGCGTGCTTTGATGCTCACATGTTATTAATCCTTACACATGCGATAGAAGAGGGTGCAAAACGAGAGCACGAGAGGACGAAATCCACAAGAAAGGCTTGGAAAGATTGTGTTCTCATGTGATGGTCTTTCTCCTATGAATTCTATGTCTCCGGAGTTCCGCCTGGAATTGAGGTGCTTCCGATGGGTTTCGGAAAAAAATCCTCGTGCATGTGGTCAATGCTTGAGGATGTACTATTGTAGGGAGATCTCTCGCCAATTGTTGCGCGAGAGATACATTTTCTCGACATTGTAGGCAGGAATTGGAAATTATTTACAACCTGATTGATGTAACTCATACTACTCCAATCCTTGGAAGACATTTCTGTTCTCCGGCCATTTTCTCCAAACAACGAGTTTATTTGCTGCATCCCAAGCCGGCATAAATCTTTTGATACGACACGCAATCTCCTCAAACCCAGCTTGCGATTCTTCCTCGGAAGCTCTGAAGCTGTAGTATTCCACGGTGAATTTCAAGCGTACAGGCCAAGCAGATGCCATAATGTCAAAATCCGTTAACGGCAGTATCTCTGGTGGCTGGGCCATATTCTTCTGAGCGGAAGAGAGGAAGCTGAAGCCAAGCTCTTTTAGAGATTTACTCTCTGAGTGAAGCCTAATCCAGAGAAAGAAAGCTTCCCAAGCCCTTTGCTTTGGTTCAGCTATTGCAAAAGACAGCGTCTGAAGATGAGGGAGAGATTCAACTGGGAATGGGGCAGGGTGAGCGGTTTCATGGATTGGTCGAGCTGCAAGCCATAAGTGAGGTCCAGAAGTGAACTGAAGAAATGGGAGACGTACAAATCCAATGATATACTGAGCTAGTAAAGGAGAGATGCACTAAAGACGTGAAACGCTTGAGGAATTCACAGCCCAGGGAGTGGTGATGATCACGCGAGTGGCGAAAACCGACGAAGAGAACATTCACAGTTTCGAACCAACTCGGGAAAGACCACGTATCCAGATTCGTTGAGATACCACATGTTGGCAAACGAAGGTGGACCACAGGTAGCTGATTACTGGATTTCATCTCTTGCGACGGCTCTTTGAAACACCTGATGTCATCAGTCGTGAAGTTTTGAAGACATGGAATTTGACCCATGAAATGCCAAAATTGATTCGTATTCCCAATCACGTTGCCGAAATGGGATAGCTCGACGATTTTAGGCAAGAGACGGTGTTGAATGGCATTCATCACGTCTGCGTGAGGTAAAGTTGTCTGGCTTGTGGTGGGACTAGTTCGAAGGGACAAAGACTGAACCTGAGGAACTGCTCCCAAGAAAAGCAGGACCAGGGTAAGGTCTTGGTCTGTGATGTAGTCCCGAGGCCACAGATTCAAAATGCGGACCTCATTACACAGCTCCCTCCCACGCTGGCTCTCGAGGAAGAAAGCAGATTTCCGCACTAATGTATCCTTCTCCAGCAGGGGTAGAGAGAGGCTGCGAAACAGCCTTCCTTGCGAGAAGTTCTGGAAAGTCCTACAAACAAGAGAACATGACTTCAGATCCGCAGTGAAGGCATACGAAAGGATCTCGGGGTATAAATCAGTAATTATGGAAGGATTCATTGCACTGAAAATTGGAAGAGATCGCAAGACGACACGAGACAAATTACCGGCAGGCGGAAGATGGCAGTAAGGAAGAACGTCGAAATCCGCGTGGGACGACTTCGCTTGCCAGCCTATTGAGTTGTACAGTAGAGTTCCTCATAATGCATACCGTCGGGGGAACCATTTTCGTATGCATTTTGAGGACATATGCATTTCGAAAATGTGACAATCTGTGACATAGAGTGACTGAACGCTAAACGACTGAATTCGCTGCTACGTATGCGTAAACCAATCTGTTAGAGTAGTTTGTTTAGCACCTATAATCTCCTCCCGACGTATATGACCTCTGAATATCCTCAATTGCTGCGCTAAGCTAAGGCTTTGGTTTGGGTCACCTCTTGAAAGACAGGCTCGCTCCAACTGTTCGCACATGGCCATAAGATCTTTTGCAGATATTGCGGATTCAATTTCATCAACCTCATCGTCGTCGATATCCATTGTACTTCCGGCAGCGGATGCCTGCTCCTCACGAATCCGTCGGACAATGGCATCATCATTGTCCAAACCATCAAGCTCTTCCCACTGTCCGACGTCTTCCTCTTCGACTGGTGCAAGAAAAGCATCAAGAGAAAGCGGATTCAGCTTCCTGCGCTTTCGAATCTCTTCAATGTTATCCTGGAGATTGTTTTCCAGGTCTGTAAGTTGAACAGGACGATTAGGCAAAAGAATTGAATGTTCCGAGGAAGCAGCAGCAGCAGCACGATGTGTGGCCAAGATTGCATCGCAATCTTCGTCTGCTTCGCATTCAATCAATGCATTGAAAGCCCTCTTCCAATGGGGTTCTGTGGTAAAGCGGTCACCCAAACATTCTTCTAAATGTTCTGTAGCCGTAACAAGTGTCAATTCATCACCAGCATACATTGAAAGAAACCTCCAGGCCCTCTCGTCGACGTTAAGATTTGACAGTTCTGTATTTGGGTCACTGAGAATTAATGTCAGCATATGGCCATATCAACTAGAGTAAAAGAGTTACATTGCGACGATTTTTGTATGATTCCAGCAGTGAACAATCGTTTCCTTTGACACTGCTGTCCAAGCACTCTTCGCAAGCAGCATCGCCTCAAGTAAATCGATCTTGTAGAGATCATTTTCACCTGCCTCTTCACGCTCTAATGCACGCTGGCAGAAGGCACTCCGATACTTAGCCTTGAATGTGCGAATGATTCCCGCATCACAAGGCTGAATCCAAGCTGTTAGATTTGCCCGAAATGACACAACCCGAATGTTTGTCGGGACATAATCGACGAAGTGAGCTGAGAAATTGTCCATCCAGTACAGGATATGCCGGCCTTCCTTTCGCATTTGTGAGTCGAGCTTCATGAGATATCTACGTAACTTAGTCAGTTTAGTGAACTTGAGCATAGAAAGCAAACACTGGTGGTGACCACTCGTCTGACTAGCCCGATGTTGTTCACGCTTACGGGCGGAGCAAGTTGATCATTGGCTAGTGTATAAGGAGTTGCCACCTGCGGAAACTTACGGTTCAAAAATCGCTTTGGTCATCCAAGCCTTCTTGTTTGCCTCATAGATTAGACCAAATGCCGATGCTTTTTTCTTCCCAAAACAGCGAGGCTTCTGAGCAGTTCCTATACATAACAACTCCTCTTTCTTACCATCTCCCCACACAGTACAAAGAAGAGTGATTCGATTTTTATGTGCCTTCTTTCCGCTCATTTCCTTCAAAGCAAGGCCTCGATCAGGTGGGCACTTCCAATAAAGTGCAGTTTCGTCGCCATTAGCCTGGTCTTCTGGAGCATATTCTGCTGCAATTGAACGACAACGCTCACGCTCTTCCTCAATGGCTAAAGGATCCGCAGATGCAGCTTCCCCATGACACATAATGTGATGGATATTGTACCTATCGCAAATCAGTCATTTTAGAGATGTCCAATAAACTGAAACATACGTCTTTTTAAAAGATCTGACCCACCCAGAGCTAGAACCAAGTTGTTCGCTCTCCGGAATCTCAAGCATAAGCTCAAGACGTGACCGCTTTTCTACCAGCATTGCATCATTGACAACCTCGTTGCGTGAATTCATTTTCTGGACCCACAAGAAGAGCCCACGTTCGACATCTGGACGTGTTACGACACGGTCACGCTTTGCAGACAGACCATTGGGATTCGAAGCGGCTCGACATTCAACCCGTGTGCGTGCCTCTGGCTTGAGCTTTCAGGAGAGTGTGCTTTGTGTGAAGATTAAACTTTTGCCAAGAGGGAGACCAGCAAAATGCTTGACAATCTCAGATTGATCCAGACTGGGATTTTTGTCTACGTAAGCGTAAACCTGGAGCCAGTCGAAAGTGGTGAGGTGAGAACGACGAGTTGGATCATGAGTGACAGCTGAAGTCTTTGGCAGCTTGGGTTTTGGGCCAGGCTTCGTGCCTGTGTATGGTTTTGACGCATTGGGACGAGGCCGGATCTTGCGAGTTGGACCAAGTGAATTAGAGGGAAGAGTTCCTGGTGTGTTCTCAAGCTGTAGAGGGGCGCTCATGTGTGTTCAGTTTGACTGTCGATTAAATTTTTTGGGTATGGAGGCTTATATATGAAGTATGCAATTGCAGGAGTCACGACGTTGTACCCTAGAGTCGAAAAGGGAAGTCCAACGACCAGGAAAAATGGAGGGCATTAAGCCTAATTAGGAAGGTAAAATGCATATTCACGTCAATTCCATATGCATTATGCAACATGAGGATTTTGCATATTTTTGTGCTCCCCAAGTTGGTTCCCGCCAATTTCTATGCAAAATGAGGACATATGCATTGCGAGGCCATGCATTATGAGGAACTCTACTGTACCACATTGCCCAATGAGATCAAATATTCTTCTTATTTTCTACATTTATGATATAATTCCTTGCCTTTTGTCCAGGTAAATTTGAATCTCCGTTCTAACGTACACCTGTCGGTGACGACGAGCTTAGACCAAAAAAAAGCTAGGTCAATGGGATGATATGCTTTCTTCGCCACAATTGTTGCTGCTAACTGTATTCATGGCATGGAGAATGTTTTGAAGAAACTCAGCTTATGTAGACTTGAAGCATGCGCTCACAAGAGGAAAACATTCTACATGTGCAACATTTATTGCTCCCTTTCTCGTCAACGGCATGAGAGGAAAGCAATCATTCAGTAAGTCCCAAAAGTACCAATAATTTATATCGATTAGAAGAACATTTTGGTCTTGCCTTTCAGCTATTTGTGCATCGAGGATATTGTGCTCCCGTTGCCTATCCCATGTTCCCACACTTATCATTTCTAGTACGTACTCAAAGTCATTCTTTATCAACATTCCTCACGATTCTAGGTCATCTATCAGGCGTCCTTCTCTGCTTAGACCACCCTTAGTCCAAACTTCTTTCCCCAAATACGCTTAGGCTCAAGTAACACATTTTCACAGAGAAAATATTGTCGAATCTTCGCCGTCGCGACCGTCAAGGACTTTGGCGATCATGCATGAAATATACAACTTTTGTCAAAATCTTGCTAAAATTGTGCGCTTTAATATCATTGTTTGGACCCTGGTCCACGTTCATGTGGATTTTGAGGGACGCTTGGCTAGCTTCAATTGATCGAGGTCATGAGTTCCTAATCTGATCCGCCGGGGCAGCTTCAAAATAGAGCAGTAGTGAAGATGTAAATGTCATTTCAGAAGTAACACGCTAGACCATTCAGGGTACACGAGAGTGTTTCTCCCCATGGGACTAAAACGACCGCTAAGCTTAAGAGTTGTTGTCAGCACAGTAACTTTAAACGACCATGTCCAGGACCACTGTTTCCAGAATTTTCTTGTTTCTTGCCCCCTCCCAGCTTTTTCAAAAGTCGGGCAGTCTTTCAAACGCCGGTGAATTGTGATCTCTTGAAAGGCCGAAACTAGGCAGTACCTTGCAAGCACATGGACCTGGCCAGACAAGTCGTCATTTGAGCTCCAAATCCGTCTCCCTATCGTTCCTAGCTCTTAAGGCGTGCGTGTCGAGCTTTTTCTATACCTTCCAATGTCTTCCTCAGAAGTCCTGAACGCCCCAAGGACAGAACTCCCTCTTACTGAAGCGAAGGCAGGAATTCCAGAGATCCGATCCTCTCTGATGCAACTGCTTTCAGATGGAGCAGCTCCGCCTGAGTACGAAGACATTGCGGCAGTTATTCCTATCATGGGATTGGGTGACGAGGATCAAACTGGAGTATTCACAAGTGCTAGTAAAGAGATTGTCTTAAAGTTGCACAAACAGAGGACCAATAAGGAAACCGATGTGCCAGCCTATGGACGAGGGGCTACGATAGTGGGTGAAACTTTCCTGCTTTTCGGTAGAGGGAAAGGTATCAAGGCGGGATCCGTACGACAGATCACTTTAAAGGTTTGTATTGTTCGATTCGTAGGATCCATTATGCCTTCGCCTAATCTCATTGACCCAGCTTGTCGCATTCCTTAACTTGGAGTTATTCGACGGCTTTCCGTCCAGAAAAACGTTTCTTGAAAAGGAAACAGTGTTGTGGGCCAAGACCAAGGAGTCAAAACATCCCCCAGACGCCATTTCCTTTGAAATGCCGTTCCCAACTGACGAAGGAGAAGGGATGGTACTCCCGCCATCGTGTAAGTTGTCTTCATGAATTCGCGCAGATGTTTCTTAACTAAATCATATTTCGTAGACATTACACCTTTCGGCGACATTTCTAGCCTGCAGGCTAAAATCATATATCGACTAGAAGTTATCGTCAAGACCAAAGTCCTTGGAGTTACATCCAGCGTTTCGTAAGACCCTGGTTTGTGATCTGCTTGCCTGGCCGACTCACTCTCACTTTAGACTTCAGCAAGACGTAAACTACTATCCCCGCTCAGCTCCTCCGCAAGCCCTTGTATCTGACTACAAGGCATTTGATCCCTCAGGCAACTGGGTCGAAACTAAGCGCATTGTCAACATCAAGTTGGATGCCGAACCTAGCATTGGACCCCTTAGATGTAGCGTACGTACACATATTCCTTACTCGAAACCAATGATCATTCTTTTGAATGTTTTACCGGTAGTTCTGGATTCCAGCGTCACGAGTCTTTGGAATCACCCAAACCATTCCTTTCCACGTCCAGCTCGTGGGAAAGCGGCCCGCCATTGACGAATTCCTTGACTTATTCAAAGAAGAGCAAGAAATGAAAGAAGAAAAACGACTCCGGACTAAGGAGAAACTATGGAAGCTTAAAGTCGAGATCATCCGGAAGATTACTGTACAACCTCAACCTGATAACCCAGATGCAGATGAAGTCTCGCGTGAAGCTCCTTTAGGCAGCGCGCTCGTTCATCCCTTGAAATCTGTGGAAGGCGAGCATGGAGTTTGGACGCTTGATATGGGTGGGGAGCTGGAAGTTTACAAGAGATTTAAAACACCCGCCATTCAGATCGGTGGATTGACCGAAAAGGTACAAAACACCTGTATCTTCATATATTATGCTGTGGTATTAACTGCTTCCCGCTTCAGGATTTCATCATCCTCCAGATCCAACCAGCAAACGAGAACCTCATCGGGAGACGTGTGGCATTCCCCATCCAACTGGTCACAGACACAAATATTGATGATACGACTGTGTTAGTTGTGTACCCCTTTAAGGACAGAGTGAAGGGCGCAGTCATTGCTGGTGTCTGTTACGGGTGTGTCATCACTTAAATTTGCGACATTTATCTTTGTTTCCTTGAGCAGTCGTGGCTTTTCGTTGATTTTCCTAGCTCCATTCCCAGCGCTTGTCACGTCACTATCACCCTCTCAATTGATATTTTTCTATGGCTTAGCGTTGATTCAGTTCAGTTCATATATCATTCTGTTGCTGCAGACGTCCGATTTTACCTGGTCCTGTTAGGACGTTTGGATGGAGAAGGAGAAGTCCTTGAGGTAGAAGAGGTGGGAGGGGTATGGCGTTCTACAACTTCGAAAGGAATCCCTCATGAGACTGCAACATCATAGTTCCATGTAGGTTCCTGCATTGAACTCAATAAGATCGCTGTGGGTGCTGCTGAAGATGCCATAAACGAATGGGCTGCAGTCGGGAATGCTTCGTTTTGGTGTTTCAATCAGTTGAACATCAGTCCCCTCGTCCCTCCTTAAGCATGAAAAGAATTTCCTTGGATTAAACGGTTAGAGTACGACCTAAGTCATTCAACCAGATAACATTGCCACAGAGCAGCAAAAGGACAAGCCTGTGATGCGGGCGCTTGAGGATTCCCGCCTTCCTTTTGACAGCCACTGAGAACAGGCTTTTTTCAAGTTTATTATTACAGTTCTTCGCCCAACCTTTCACGTCCATTGCCAGAACCCCTGTATAGGTTAATTTGGGTGCAGCCCGCCGTAATCCCGACATTTACCGCATTCAAGGATGTCCTTGTATTACACATCACCTCAAATACCAACCGCGAGGCAGGTCCCTACAATGCCTCGTATCCCCTGCAATGACTCCCGAAGAGGCTGTATTCCTTCAAATCTATGGACAGTGTGTCATTGGAAATTTTTTTCTGATGACAGTAGAAAGTGTTCTGTGTAGTAAAGGCCTCCCCCTTTGTATTCGCGCTTTCTTTGACTTCAGTTCTGTTCCTAGCAACAGGGTTGTTGCTATATATCGCTTCTACGACTGTGCTCTTGTGAGTCCTTGAATTTCTTTGGCCTTGCCGTCGTTGATGGACATGCCAGTCGACGGGCAGTCAAAGGCCAAGGGACTGTTTTCCTCCTCGTGCTCACCACACTCAGCACCTTCGTCATGCTGTTCGACTGGGCTACATTTGTGGTCGAAAACTTCGCCGTCTTTCGCATTGGGCTTGTTGGTCTACCTGGATCAACCATTGAGACTCAGTTCTTGGGGGTTTTAAAACACAATGACTGGATACTGAAGTTCTCAGAATGGCCACTTCAAATCCATGTAAATTTTCTTTCCTCAATTTGATATTTTTCTCATTTAGAATATAGTTGCTCGTTTGCGATACCGTCGTAGTTTCTCGTGTTTGGGCTATGTTTCCGGAGAGGACAAGAGAACGGTGGTGTGTGGCAATTTCGCTCCTCGCAGATATTGGTATGTCGCTCCTTGCCACAAGGGATCAAATGTATTTCTAATCTCTACCATTCGCATAGGCGTCAACTTTGGATATACTTCTTGGCGAATGATTCTCCCACTTGGAATACCTTCCGTCAAACCATACCTTATAGTTACAGATTGGCACATCACTGGGATGATGATGTCTCTCTTCACCAACATTATGGCTACTGGGTTCATAGCTTGGAAAGCCTGGTTAGTATTTTACACACGTCGCGTTCCCCACCCTATCTGAAAATAACATCATTTTAGGCGGCACCGTCAGAGTCTTAAAAAAACTGGTTTTAACCCCAAATCTAAACACTCCCCAGTCCAGAGAATCCTAGCGCTCTTCCTAGAATCCGGAATCGCATTCATGATCCTCCAGATCCTCGTCATAATAACCCGCTTCATCCCTGTAGTAGTCCGTTCTACTCCGGATATGATCCAACGATGTGTTCTGAAAGCGTTCATCAATCTCGCTGCCATGTATCCCATGATTGTGATCATTATTGTGGAAAGGAAACGCGGCCTTTTAGATGAGACACAATACTTTGGTGAAGGAACTTTGGACCTTGAAGTTGGTGACGAGGATGTGAAAAAGAAGAACACCTCTGAGTTGAGTGAAATTCAGTTTGGGTCTGAGACCACGCTCCCAGAGAGAACCTATCAATCCAGGAAGAGTGCATTCAGGACCCAGGAGTTTGTGGTCTCGTTTGCAAGTGCTATTACAGAACGGGCATAATTTATTACTCTATCTCACTTAGTATCTAAATATCTGTCTCTCTTTATATTTTCTCTACTGTAGCATAGGGCCCCTTGTGTATTTCTAGCCTGCATAGTTTTTTCTTTCTTGATTTCTTTTTTGGGAGAGAATTCCCCGACATGTGAATCAAAACCACTCCGGGGAACTGATCGAGCGAAATTTTGATTCCTTCGCCGTTGTCTGCCTTGTGTTTTTTTCCCACCACCTCATCCACATACCTCTCACATCTCTCACACATCAGGTGAAAATGTGATTGTCGATAAGATTCCCTTGACATCAATCTCGGTCCTATTGTCGTCCATTTCGTTGGAAGAGAAGCGCCTATGGAATCTCCACCACTCGCGGAGGTTTATTTTGAACTGCGACGTTCTGTCCTCCATTCTACTCATGTGAAGGTTAAACAACTTGAAACTGCTCGACGAAACATCTTTGACAGCCGGCTTCTTGTTTGCTCATTTTATGTAATCGGCTGACTATTCAACTCAAACGCTCGACTAAATTTTACACTATTTCTGGCCTCTCGGCACAATTTTATGCTTAGACTTGTGAAGAGAAGCAGTAATGTGTTTATAAAACCGTTTTAAGGCTGTTAAATGGATATTGATCTGGTGTGAAAGCATGACCTCCTGGCGTCGATGTTATTACAAAGAAGAATAGGGAATTCTCATCTCTAAAATGGTATTTAACCCTTTCAAATGCAGAAAGAATTAATCAGAACCCTGATATTCAGAGTACTTGGCCAAACACGGAGGTAATGGGGAGCCTAAACAGATCTCGAGATATTTTGGTATAACGTCTTCAGGCTTTCTCAGCGTCAACATTTGTCGAGTGGTCGGAAATGGTGACAGCAAAGCTAGCGTTTCTCCATATCTGCTGTTTAAAGATAGCCTTAAAGACAGAAGGAGGGACTGCTTACACTGCAAACTCGGTAGAAGCGACTGAGTCGCTTCCGAATTGGTACCCGACCAGTTGTCATCTACGGAGATACAAACTGCATAGCTAAGCAGAAAATATGAAATCAGTGAGCGGCTCCCTTGCGTGATGCTGACGTCCCGGGTTCGCGACCAGCATTCACAAAGCCCGATGATTCATTTTCAATAAAGAAGGCATGTTCGTTATAACCTGTTTGTCAATCATACTGTTATGAAGAAGCTACGGCAAGTTGAATTCCCCAGCAACTGTCTTGCATACCCGACAGCAAGTTATTTGTAGCCCAACTATGGAACCTCTGAGAAGGTCAAGATGTTTGGCATGTGGCAGGATCCGTCACGGTCACTTCCAGTGTTGCTTCTTGCCACTGACCCACCTGTTCATGTTCAACTTCCTCTTTTATCGCTGAGATGTCCACCACTCTTGATTTTGATCTCTTTCCAGAAATTCTTTGCTGTCTAAAGCTAGTGGACCTCAAAGCTTGTTCAGTGGTTTGCTCCTCACTTCATCACGCTGCGGAGCCCTTGCTCTTTTCCCACATATGTCTCGGACCATGGGATCGCTTGCGCCTTCCTGAAATGTGCGCGTTCTACCTTTTTGACCCCCGTGGAAAGCAGCTGCGTCGACATGTCCGAACCCTGACGGTGAGAGCAGAGCAAATCCCACCTGCTGATACGGCTCTGGTTCCATCACTTATCGAAGTTCTTGCAAATATTCGCACACTCCATCTTAGATTTCAGCACTTACAGGGGAGAAGAGAGGTCGTCGACCAATTGATGGGATACGTCTCTCGCTATATCTTCCCCGGGATCATACACCTCACTGTTGATGTCGCTCTCAACCCATCCCCGATTGAACTTCTACTCCAGTGCCCACTACTTCAAAACTTTGAAATTAAAGCTTCATACTTTCCCCGCAGGGGAGCAGAGAGTGTAAAAAAATCGTGGGCTCATTTGCATAGCCTGACCATTGATTCTGGGAGCCACTCTGGTCTCACCGAAGAGCTACCCAGAGATGCATGGGTAGTTCACGCACAATCAACTGTCAAAAACCTCTGTGTAGCCAACTCGACAACATATGACTACAAATCGCCCTTTCCAACCCGCAGGCTAATAGGTGGTTTCACGGCCCTCTGCAGCTTGTCGTTAGGCCTCGACTTCTACTACTTTGCTGTTCGTGGTTCCCAGTTATTTTATTCTTTTGAAATATAATTAATACCATCTCTATTTGACTAGGCGCACCTCAACGAGCTTCACCCCACTTACCTGTTGAGGATCTCCCACATCTTCAGAAGGTTACATTTCGGATAGGGTCCCCTCGACATCAAGACTGGTCAGAATTTTTCTATTTCGTCGGAAGAGACACCGTTTTGGGGTCTGATTCGATTATGGAGGTGTTCTTTGAGTTGCTGCATCCCACTATCCCTTCCATCAATGTATATGCTATACGAACCTCCCGACAAGGCATTGCAAACAGGCGACACTTATTTCCCAGTTTCAATGAGCTCGCATTCAATTCGAAAGTTCGGCTAAATTTCACGTTGACTCCAGTACTTTTGCACTGGTCCACAAGTGATTGGAATGAGGACGACCAACGGTGTGGGTTTGAGCTCGTCGCAAGTGTTATTAAGCGATGGTTATCGACCTGGTATAAAGAAGGAAAATTGGAGATTTGGCGACGGTGGTGATAGAAAGGAGCGTAAAAAGTGTTCACTATGTGAAAATTGATATATTTTCACAGACCACGGGTTTCTGTTCGGAATTCTGCGAGGATCCATCCGGTGCACGTATCTAAATGGTCTCGAAGGTGTATCTTGCAATAATCAGCTTCCACGACTGGATTGCTACCGCCAATGCTGCTTCGGAGGGACCTGCGCCTGTTCTTGGCTTGAAACTGCTTTTTTTGCATATCAAGCATTGATTAAGAACAAGAACGAGTAATGAAATGCTGCTTATGGGGTAAAGCCACAACGATTTCTTTTCCTGCATTTCTTAGTTTGTTGGGGATATTAGGAGGCAAGGTACAACAACGAAGAAGAACCTGCGCATGCATTAAAGAAAGGCTGTCCGTGAAACCTATATCAGATAGCTGTTGTAAATTCTCTCGTGATACACCCAAAGTCGAGTCGGCTTTTGGAGGCAAGCGACGCCCTAGTAAGATCATGATCAATGAGGTGATGGGAGGAGGATTGCAGGGCGAACAAGAATGTTTCTTCCTAAAAGAAGGTATCAAATTGGCCATTAAGGCTTAATCGATTGCAGGGTTCCGATGCGCTCATGTTCTCGCAGGTCATCAGCACCTAGTACAATGAAACAGAAAAACCAAGTTTCAGAGTTATTCCAGGGTAGAGTGTGGGGACAATAACATCCGGCTAACAAAAATGTACTGGTTTCTAGTTGTTCTTCATGAGTTGAGTACAACATCCTGAGATCAAAGTTGATATACTCGTGGGAAACCAAGCGGAGAATGGAGCACCGGCTGCAATCCAGTTTGCTCAGAACGGCCACTAACGCGTCCGTCTTTCGCCAAGCCGAGCCATCATCTCTAGCAAAGCTTGCCGATATAGCGTGATATTTGTCCTCCTCTCTTCGTACGTCAATGGTCCTGAGAGCTGTGGATCAACCTACATGAGCTATGGCGGCTCTTTTTGCTGCGTCATCTGCTTTTCCTTCGGCGACACGACAAGGACAGGGCAGGCCGCATTCCAGCAGGTAGCATATTCTGTCAATATGAAACTTTTCATGAATGTCCTAATTTTCTGGTAGACTGAACGTCTTACGTTGCAAGCTGAATGTCTATCCCTGCCCTGAAATTCAAGACATGAAACACCCAAACTCATTCGGCCACCGGTCCTCAACAGTATTATTCTATCCGGTGGTCCAAATATCCCAAAGTACGGTTTGTGAATTCATCCCCAGGAACTTTTATTAACGGCTGTACAGTATGCTGTGTTTTCTCAGGTATCATCAATACGCTATGATTCGGCAAAACACCTCGCATGGTTACTACCCACTAGGAGGGGCTTCTTCAACAATAAGGACCGTGTTCTTTATTCCCCGACTGTTCGCTCCGGAATGGTTGAACACTTTCAACTTCGACCCAACACCAACCCCCTGCCCAAACAAGACCAGCACAGGCTCTGATACAGTGGGTAAACCCTGTGATCTGTTTGCAGATCAACCTACGCATCGAATTATGGCCATCACCCCGGCTTTCTCTGTCGCCGCGTCACCGACTGCTCACATATCAGTGATCTGTGACTCTTATATGGCGGCTTGAGCAAGTCATCACAACCAACCGCCCAGCCTCAGGATCACCCATTCCTCCTTTTTGACATCCCCCTCTGCGTGCCGCCTCTTCATCGTCGTCCTCGACACGTCTGAGCTTGTGTCTCACTTTTCGTGACGAGTTCTGCACATCTCTTTTCCCAAGGGGGTTCTGCACATCCTTACGACATCGTGACGGGGCGTGATATCACTTGAGTCAAAGCCCTTCCCAGTTAGGAAAGTATTGACTTCACGCGACTCGAAGAAGGCAGCCGAACGTCCAACGATTCTGTATCCGGATTCGAATTCTGGACTGGACATTCTTTTGTTCAGGCAATCATCACCTGCCTTATTCAGGTTGTACAAACGTCAGACTATCTGCCGGTTTGGCTTACGGTTGAGAGTTAAAACTTGTTTGACTCGGTCCCGCAGTCTACTGCTATTTGGTGGTACTTCAAGAGTCGCGTGAGGCTACGAGTCATTCGACACGACCTTCTTTCCATCCGCTCTCATGTCGCGTCACTACCATCACGCGCAACCTCACCACTCCCGCCACCCACGAACACCTAAGATTACACTCTACGACGTGCCAGGACGCACTCAACACCCATGGGCACCAAACATATGGAGGATTCGGTTAGTTCTTTGCTTTCTTGATGGCTCATCCGTGGTCGGAAAACTAACCTCTTCCTTAGGTTCATCCTCAACTTCAAGCGTATTCCCTACGAAACCGTTTGGGTCGAATTTCCGCAAGTCGAAGCTACGCTACGCCAGATCGGTGCCCCACCCAGCTCTGTCCGCAGCGACGGACGACCAGTCTACACTCTACCTGTTATTGTAGATGAAACGCGACCCGGCCTTGCCCCTATCATCCTCAGCAACCCCAACATCATAGCTGAATATCTCGAGTCAGCCCATCCTGCTCGCCAAGTCTATCCAGAGGGATCGAGAGCCGTTCAGACTCTCTTCGTTCACTATATTCAAGAGGTCCTGGTTAAACCTCTGCTACCGATCATGGTACCTCTGAGTCATCAGCGGCTCCCTGAGCACATCCAGTCGCATTTCAGAGGTGTCCCTTCTCCTGGCGGGAGTAGCCAACCACTCCCACCCGGACCGCAGCGGGAGCATGCCTGGGCATCTGTTCAGGAACAGTTCGATTTCATATCTGCTGTGCTAGATAAGAATATGGGGGATGGAGATGGGACTGTAGCGCAAGGACATGAGGTCAGTTACGCTGACTTCGCCCTCTGTTCTGTTCTCTTGTGGATAGAAAGAATGGCTCCACAAGACGGATGGGCTAGAGTGCGGACCTGGAATAATGGACGGTGGCAACGGCTTTGGGACCGTTGCAAACCATATATGGATGAGTTTTAAGCCCGTTCGCACCACTTCCTAACACATCTTACGCTTTCCTTCTGTATTGGACTTCACTCACTTCGTTCTGATATAACCTTCAATAGAAGAGTCCCCTAGTATGTATTTCTAGCAATACTGTCCTCGCCCTTCCTCACATCTCTTTTTGCATATCGCTACACCTCCCTGCTCAGCCGAATACTTACTCCGTTGGACCTTGGACACGTTCTTACTATTATGAAAATCCCATAGACAAACTCCTTTCTCTGCTTTCTTGTACTATTTTATCTGCTTTCTAATTGTTGTCGCCTCTATGTCCAATCGAATGTTGATTATGATATTGTTGTGTTTTTCACAGAAGGCGGCAGCTATTGCCCGTTTGGCCGCTTCACCTGGTACCTCCCCCCACTTCACTCCCGGCTTGATTACTCTGGCTCCGGTTTTCTGCCAGTAAAAATTTACTAGCCTTCGGACCTTGCTTTGAATCCTTCGAAATATTTGTTCAATAGACAGAAGACTTGGCCGCAATCACGCATTTGCGTGGGGTCGAGGTCGCGGGTCATGCCCATCATCTCTACTCGTACCCGCCGTGGGGAGGATCCACCTTGAAATTCACGCACATATACTTATAATTTACCCACGAGGAACTGCATCTTGACTCTTTACCACCACGATCCTCGCTCCCCTCCCACTTCCCATCCGAGCGCGAAATCTGGGGAAATGGCAGCCTCTGTCGCTCCTTACTCCTCCTCGTTGTCAATTCCAAGTCCAGTCATTGGCCCGACGAAGAAGCGGTCACGTAACTTCAAGTCATTGACGATAGGAGAAGATGTTTCAATTGTAGGGCCAACGTCAACCAGACGTCCTTCGTTGAAGCAGAAGGCCGCTCTACCGACGATTAGCACTTCACCCCGCACTCTTCGCCGTGTACCAGACGGAATGTCTGGACTTGTCACTCCCATTTCTGCTCGCCCCACCCGTTCCGCGGTCCATGCCTCTCTCAGCTCCAAACTTGCCTCGCTTTCGTCTCTGAGCCTCTCCGGATCTTCGGAGGACGATTCGCTTTGGCAGGTTCTTCGAGGAGAGGACTTCAACGTTCTAGAGGATATTGGATTTGGAAACGGTGGCAGTGTACTCAAATGCGAGCATATCCCCAGTGGGAGAGTGATTGCTAGGAAGACGGTCCCAGTGGAGGGAAATGCGACGGCTAAGAAGAAGCAGCTGTTATTAGAGATCCAGGTTGCACATTGCTGCGTTTGCCCACAAATCGTCACTTCGTACGGTGCCTTTCTCGAGGGCTCGAACGTGATGATTTGTATGGAGTACATGGATATGGGAAGTGTGGATAAGGTCTACAAGAGGACAGGATCATTCCCCATTGGCGTTGTTGCACATGTGGCAGACTCTGTCTTGCGGGGGCTACTATACCTGTTTGAAGAACACAATATTCTTCACAGGGGTAAGCTTTTACTATTATTTAACGCGAATATTTACTTATTTCTGCCAGATGTAAAGCCCTCGAACATCCTGTTGAGCTCTGATGGTCTGGTCAAGCTTTGTGATTTTGGGATTTGCGAAGAATCTGAGCCATCCAAGCCCATTTCATTTAGTGGAACATCTGTTTATATGAGTGTAAGCTGTATTTCTTGTCGGTCTCTTTCGTTTACTCATGGTAATTAGCCTGAACGGATTCTTGCGAAAGATCCAGCCTCTCGAACCGATGCATTCAAAGGTGACATCTGGTCCCTAGGCCTCTCAATGATCGAGCTAGCCCACGGTCGCTTTCCATTTGCCGATCCCGTTGCATCTCCTTGTGCCAGTAGGTTCAGAAACCTCCTCACACCACCGGCAACCGCAGGCGTTTCATCACCGACAGCCCCAGCAACAGAGACACCCATCGACTCTGTAAATCAGATGTGCATTATCGAATTGGTTCATCAAATTGTTTCTCTTCCGTCCCCCGTATTGGCACCCACCAAATTTGCATCGGCGCCACGGGAGTTTGTAGCTTCTTGTCTGAGAAAGAATGCGTGCGAAAGAGCGGATGGGAAAGAATTGCTAGTAAGAGTCCCTCATTTCCATTGATTTTCTTTATTGAATGAAATTAACTTAGGAAAATACGTGGCTACGCGACGCAGTCGCCACCACCAACCTTAGAAGTTGGTGTCAGAGTATCTTATTGTCCAGGTGAATGAATCTTTGCCTTGGTTTTGTATTATATTTTGCTTTTATGGATTCTTTTTACCAACTGTATGCTTTATACCCCATTTTATGTATCTATACCTATTCGTACTTGTGTAATCCAACAGCGTCTGGAACGCTTATTATGTTTCGAAACACGCCACGTCACATCACGCGAGGCTATGTCACCAGCCTAGATTTTTGTCATAATCCCAACTGGAATAAGGTGAATTGAAATGTCGAACGAACTAGGCGGATTTTACGGTCCGAGATGTTCTCCAGCGCCAAGCCAAGATCTCATATTCATAGTTTTCACAGCGCGGACTACTCGGGCACCACGCCAAAAATGCCTCTCGCAATTTAACATCCGCCGTGATTGCTCTCTGTTCCAAACACAGACAAGATTGAAGTCCAAACTTTGCCCAATATTTTGATGGGCTTCTTCAACAAAGTGTTTCAACAACTGTGAAGGCCTTTGACATCGTCAATCTTCCTGTAGCTCAATTATCATGAACGAGGACAATAGGTTAAGGATCATCTAGGGAGCCAGGGGGTGAACGGATTGGGAGCAATGCATCCCATAGCTTTCGAAGCCTCCTACATTTTGGAGTTTTGGCATCGAGCGCCAAACTCACATCGAAATCAACGGGAAGAACATATCCCCTAGACTCAACCCTTGTTCTTCCATCATCACCGCGGTCCACAATAAACTCATGGGCGACCGTTCTGACCTCTGGGTCACCCAACTTCACCGTCAGTTTCCTCAGTTTATAACCTTTCGCAAGGACACCTTCAAAGATGGCTACGGGGAACGATGAAGGACCGGGAGTTGAGTATGCAGAGCGCTTTCCCATTCAATGATCCCTTCTCCTTCTAGACGCGTTTGTCTATCGAAAATAAAGCAGAACGATCCATATTCATCCATCACGCGAGGTTCTTCAGGGAAGACGAGAATCAGATTCGAGAGCGAAGTGAAGTTTCCCAAGGCGCTGGAAATCAGAAAATGATTGATCTCGAGTGCAAGTCAGTGAAAGATCCTCAAGGCAAGAACAGTGCCTTTGAATAATAGCAATATCCTTGACGGAAGAGGCGACGACAGGGTCTTTAGCACGGTACAATGGCACATGGAAAAGTTGAAGGGAGAGTAAGGAAGGTCCATGTTGAGCAACTATTGTGGGCAAGACTCTACAAACTGAGGATAGGGAGCTGAGAGACAGCGTTGCGAGTGGACCACACGCTTTACGTAGTTCCTCCAATTGGTGAAATACTTCATCTGTTACCGCCTTATCGCCAACTTGCAATTTCAGATGATGGAGTTCTATCAAGAAAAGAAAAAATCCCAGAGTGACCAAGGCCGGTAACGGGAAGAGGCATTGCAAATCCTCCAAGTGCGAGGGTCCAGTAGCCTGCATGCAGAAATCTGCGAATTCTTCGGGGCTAGGAAGTAAATGGAGAAGCTGAAATTTGTGTTTCGGACGTGTGGGTGGTAATGTGAAGATCCCTTCCGCTCGACGCTTGATCCTCCGTCCCGAGTTCCAGGCATTACCGCAGTGTCCACGATAGGGGTCAATTCGTGGGTTCACGACCACAGAGTCGAGTTGGCAGGAATGGGCAATAATCCATTGGAGGACGATGTACAGCACATCGCTTGGCCCACCAAAGTGGTCCATCTCAAGACTCCGAAAGAGGCGAGAAGCAACCAGGGCTTCATCGTCAGCCTCAACAGTGATGTCGCTTCCAGATCGATCATCACGAATTGCGCAATAACTTATATCGAATATTAGTTTAGGGTGAGTCTCTTCTGACGTCCGGAGGAGGACGGCAGAGACTTGATCACGAGTGCAAGCAAAAGTGAAATGCAGGAGGTTGGGGAGGTGTGGAATAAGACGAAGGATAGGCGTCCATTTCTCCTCTCTAGGGACCTCTGATTGCTCTTCGTCAAAGTACATGTCAAGTTCTTTTTGGAGACCTTCGCCTGGGGTTCCGAAGACGGTAAGTCGTCGGATATGAGGTAGAACCCAGGGTTCTTTGCTATGTGGCTCAAACCAGAGCCAAATTCGAGCATGGGACGACTTTATTTTGTCGGCCTCAAAGTCAAGAGAACAATCACGAACGGTGAATGGCAATCCGATGTTATGGCAGGCATGATTGACACGCAAGAGGGTGAAGATATCGGGTCTCGAAGTATCAAGGACCTGAATGAGAAACATTTTACTTCAGGGATTATCAGATTTTACAAATGTACATACAAAACGAAATGTCTCAGTTAATACATCCAAGGGCCCCCGCTGAGGTGCAGTCGAGTAGAGCTTCATAGCAATTACTTTGGGTTAAGTGTGGGCGGGCAATCATGTGGGGGTTAATCAGAAAGAAGATGAACAGGCCCCAAGGCAGGGTTACGTATATTTAAGTCCTCGAAGGCAAGCTGATGGACGGAGCCAAGCAGCTGCTACCAGCACTGCCACAATTGACCTATTGGTCTCATTCTATCAACAAGAAATACGCGGCTCCGCCGTAGTGGGGGTACAAAAAAAGTTGGAAAACATGCACGGATTGAAAGACTGCCTAATCGTGCAAAGATTGCCAACGGCTTTAGTATTTGAGCCAGTCAAAAAATTCTGTTAGTCTACTTGGAGCTCTTGACACATCCTAGCGAGCCGCGTAATCTAACGATGTTATGAATTCCAGAGTAAATTAATGCAAGCCTTGTTCGTTGGTGTAACATGCGGCTCCAAAGGACGATAGGATACTTCCATGTACAGCTCGGGCCGGTTGACTACGGCCGTTAGTTTCCTCGGTCTACGAATCACCGAGCAGTTGATACAATTTTCCAATAAGAACTTCCTTACGATGAAGGAATGGACGGATGGTGACTCTTAGGTATCGCCATGAGCACGAGAACATGAGTCACTCACGCTTTCCGAAACGAGCAAAACTCTGGGAGCTGATGCGCACTCCCCATCTTCGAAGAGCTACATTCACTCGTAGCAGGATATAACACCGGTGATAGCGATCTCTGGCGCTTCTGGTCTTCCCTACACTGGAGGAAGAGTTCTTCGAAAGACTGATGGAAGGATGACGATTGGTTCTGAAAGCTCAAGAGTGTGGGAACCCTACAGTATTAGGCGAGACAAGTCCCCAAAGGGTACAAAATAAGATGAATCAGTAAATGTGTAGTCCTTGGATTTCTGACTTCAGTGAGTGATTCCGGTGAAGCAGACGGGCGGGGCAATTTTTTGTTGAATGAGGCCAGAATCATCTATTGGCTCAATGAAATGCGAGGCAAGTTCAAAGTTATTAAATTCTTTGGAGTTCCATATTAAGTAGTAATGAAAGAACAAAAGAAGCGATTTACACCAGAAGGAATCTGCCTACTTTGAATTGCCTTGTGACAATGAAAGAGGGCGGGCAATTGAGCATGGGTGAGAGCTAATCACAGCTGATTTGAGAATGTGAAGGAGAGTTCTTGTAAGATGAACTCTACGAGTGTGTAGGGGTTGAGGCTTCTGGTGACAGCCTTGAACAGGGTTGGGACTGCTGACGTCTAAGATGCGTCGTGGCGCGAATTCTATCTTTGGGTTGCACTTGGAAAATTGTACAACACCGTAGTATAATGGATGAGTGAAAGGCAATCAGATCAAAGTCCATCAATTAGCGTAACTTCCTAAACCAAAGTTAGAGGAGGATGTACTGTGGCAGCTAGCAATTGTGGTACCTTGACATTAGGATTTTGAGAGATACCCTGCTCAAGTTTCTTCCACATAGAACTTTGACCGTACCAGGCAGGTACTCTAGAGTTTTCGAAATGAAGCAAATGACGCCGAACAAGAGCGACTCTTCGATCTCCGCCGAATGGCATTTCAGGAATGTTCACCTTGAAATTGGGTTCCCAGTCCCATGTCGGGGCGACAAGATAATAGTCCAATTTTGGAAACCTCGGGAAGTTCGTTTTAACGAAATCTGGCAAATTGTGAAATGTTGAGGAGAAGACAAGGATGTGGGTGAGTCTTTCGCATTTCAACCATTTATCGTCGGGGACTGTGATAGTGTCATCACAGTACGTCAATCGACGAAGCGTGGCGCAAATTCTGGAATCGTGTGAGAGGTGCTGGGAAAGATTGTCAAGATTAGTTCGAGTCCAGATGAATAACTCCTCGAGCGGGAGTAGAACCGCGGGAGCACAATGGGTTTCCCACCAGTACCTTTGCCCGGAGTCCCAGATAGAGAGATGAGTCAGGTTGGGGAACAAATGAAAAGAGATGTCCCTCATATCGAAATGACATTCCATACGCCTAACGAGAGCGAGTGACGAAAGGGGCGCTGAACGAAGAAGCTTATTTTCGATGGTTCTTCCTTTTGAGGGAATGACGAGGGGTTGACTTCCAAGGTATGATACAGGGTAGGTAAAAGGCTAGGGAAGAGATGAGATAAAGAAAGGGAATGAAGTGTGACACACAAATTGTGTATATGTTTCGAGAGAAGAACTACGAAAATAATGGGCTTCGGCGAGGGTAAGTAGACGTATATTTCTAAAATATGGATTAAAAGCTCTGTGGGCAATGTAATGGAAAATGAATGAGGAGTCCGGCTTGGTTGCCCCGAATTCATGGTGATCGCTGAAAGCAAGGGTCAAACGGGCATGTTGAAGTGTCCGGTCGCATGATCCTGGCGTAAAAAGGTAAGAAGCCCAGCACTGTGTCGCTACTCAAGAGGACTAATTGGCCGTAGTGTTGACCAAGCTCCCAATAAAATGTAACAGCCTTTAGGCGGAAAGAACCGGTTTGATCCGCATTCGAGGCCTATAAAGAGCCCATTGCCGCTGATCAATTTTCTTTTCCTTACAGTCATCTCGTCGTGGTGGACACCTGTTTGCTCTCCCCTTAACATTTGGGTTTGCGCTCTCTGCCACCCAGGACGGTAGACATATACAGCCAGAACTGGGCATGTCGTGATATTCGTCTTTTAGTGAACGATTTGTGCGGCTAATCAGCTCTGGATACATCTCTTCTTCCTCCCTACAATCCCATAAAAGTTGCCAATATGATACATTGTTCTTCTTTATATTCTATTTGTGAAATTCTCGGTCTCATCCAACTGCTATCTGTCCCCTCCACTCTATATGCAGGAAACTAGGCAAATTCTTTGGTGTGTATTTGGTATTCTTTATACAGTTAGAGTGTAATTAACAGCATTACCAGCAACACGCGGGAAGAATTCGAAAGTGAAGACTGTTGCCTTACCCAATGCCAAGACTTGATTCACTGACGTGCTTGTTATGATGGCGTTGCTCGAATCCCAGTTATACTGGCCGTTGTAGGTGATACGCGCCTGTTGCAACGGTCCCAGGTACACTGTCCAGTCATCGAATAGGTACACTCCATCAGTCGTCACCGCTTTCACAGCAGCAAGTTTGGCTATTCCCTTCCAAGCGACGGGAATATTCACTTGGGTATTCGATAGGGCTTTGCTTGACGTACTGCTCAGGGTGGGGACGTTCCATTGGACCAGTTGAATGGGCAAGGCAGCACCTTGAGAGAAGCTGATGGTTACTGTACCCTTGACCCCAACAGCATCATTCACGTTAAGACCACTTTTGGTAAGGAATGCGGCCTTGAAGGTGACGGTAGATCCAGAAAGGGTATAATCGGTGTTCTTCGTGAGAGAAGTAGTGCCAAGGACGACGTTTGTGATGGAAGTACCGTTTAAGGCAAAGGTAAGAGTTTGGTCGACAGAGGTGGCGCCGACTTTGTGGAAGATATAAGCTGAGGAGGACTGGTTTGTTGCAGCTCCATCTACTGTACTATCAGCAAGTGCATTGGGAGTACCTTTCTGCGCATTGATGATAAGGTCCTTCACAGCAGGTTCGCGCCAGGTGCGAGCAGAGCGGTCGAAGAAGTCACCGCCATTGTCCCACAGGACAGTCGCCATATTATATTTCTTAGCAGTCCTAACGAGAACATCGATATATCTCCAACGTGCAGCTGATTCAGAGACAGCTATCGATGATCCCCACTCGCCGATAACCATGGGGACATTGGGGAAGGCGTTGCGGATATTCGCAAAGTCGGTGTCAAGGGCTGACTTGTCAGCATCCGAACCCCATATACTGCGGCCCCAGGCGAGGAAGACGTAGTCGTAAGGGCTGTAGTAATGGAACTGGATAGCCCAGGGGTTTGTGAACGAGCTGTTAGGTGGTTGGAAGTATTGGATGGTCTTGGCTGAGTCCATGGTAGGACCGACGAGAGTGACAACACGCTGAGCGTTGTATCCGCCAGCATCTTTGATAGCCTGGAGGAAGATATTGTTCAGCTTGTTCAACTCGGCTGCAGAAGCATCGGTCGAAGAAGGGGGTTCGTTGATCGGTTCGAAAGAGACGAGTTCGTTCGTGCATGCTAGCGTTGTACCAATCTGGTACCAGAGGCGGTAGAATCTCTCTTCAATAGCGGTATAGTTGGCCCCAGAGGCAGTGAGATCGAACCAGTTCCAGCTGTCGTGGTGAACGTTGACAATGACACGTAGACCGCGGCTGGTTCCATATCCGACTACGGTTGAGACGCGAGAAAGCCAAGCTGGGTCGACCGTCCAAGTTGGAGAGGAAGTTGTGAAGTGATCGACGTAAGTCACTTAAATCAAAATGTTGAGAATCATGAGATTCCAAGGAGACCATAGCTAATAAACTAACCGGGAATGCGGATACTTTTGAAGCCGGCTGCTTTGATATCGTCAAATGTTGCTGGCTGCGCTGCAGGATTCTATAAAGAAAATATTTCTTAGACAAGCAAGGGCAAAAAAAAAAAAAATTCAATGTTTAACGTACACCCCAGTCTCCCTCATTGGGGATGGCGTCAAGGGTATTCCCCAGATTCCAACCGGGGTCCATCGCTGTAACGTACGCCTGAGCAGTAGTAGCCGTAAATCCGCTACTACAAGTCACAGCAGCAGCAGCAGCGCTATCTGCGGGGGACGGTGCAGCTGTGGCAAAGTTACCGAGGATGAAAACAACTACCCCAAGAAGATAGAAGCTGCCCATGGTGCAGACAAACAGCACAGCAAGTGGCGCAGAACATTTCCCAAAAATGTAGGGTTATAACGAAATGGAAGAGGCCACGAGGAAAAACGTGCGAAACCGCGGACTATCCGCGAAGTTCAAGCGACGGTGCTCGTCGGTGTCGAAGCCAAAGATGTGCCAACAAGTGCTGCTTGGCGTGCCTCTCATTCCGAAGTCTACCCGTGCACGGTCCTATTACAAATTAAGGGCAACAAAGAAAAATGGGAGTGTAAGAGTATCAATGTACAACAAGAAGTCCATAACGTCCGTCCAAATGCAAAAAATAAATAAACTACGGATTCGATGTTACCACCTCCAATTCAGTGTTTCTACAAGCTCAGCAAAATCGTCAGCTTTCTCGAGCAACAGCTCTCCTTTCTTTCGGGCATACATCCACTGACAGTCGAATGCATCGCACTTGACTTCCGCCAGAATGGGCCGGTTTGTGCAATGACAGCATATTCGGTGAGCATCCTTCGCTTTTGTGCGATAGTACGTGACCCTACGGCTCAAGTCCGGAATTGAAGAACGCGGCCGTTTCAGACACTTCTTACATACTCCGCCTATAAGAGGAACAAAGGTTCTTTAGCTAAAAAGGACGAGAGGTGAGGAACAAGCATCCATACCTTTTGGTGTTGTCCGCCCACAGAGAATGCAGTTGATGCTTCGAAAATGATCGTCAATGTGAACCCTTCGGATATTTCTCGAGTTGCGTTTGCTTTTAGAATGGAACGTGAAGTTCGACGACGCGTGGATTCTTTTCGGCATAGCGTTATACCAGTCCAAAACGCGGACACCAATAAGCCTGAGTATCCGGTCTATGGGAGGGAGGAGGACATGTTCGACATAGTATTTCCCATCAAGATGGTGATGACTGGAACAGGAGATTAGCAACGGCGGGAATGGGCGGGCTTTTACTACGTACCCGTCATCAACAAATTCTAAAGGATCCATTGACCTCTCCACAAGGCGGGTTTTGTCTGGATGACGGTATATCACGTAGGGCACGCGATCACCATAGAGAGCTTCTGCATTATGATCCTTCACTTGGCGTCTAGCAGCAACCATTGCCCCAGGCTGGGGAACAGCTGTTTCACTAAACACAAGTCAGCACAATATTAACATGTGGGAAAAGGGAACCAACCTATAAGTTCCTTGCTTCACTTCCTTCGCAAACATAAGATCATAAACTGATGCCCGTTCCTCTAAGACCTTTCGCCAAGAGTCACAACAATATTTCTTGATTGCACTGAGGTCCTGAGAACGGAAGAGCATCCTACGTGATGTGAGCTATCAGGAGGAAGATAGTGGGAAGATAGACCATACTTGAGTACTCTTTCCACCATTTTTGACTGAGCGGGAACGCCATCTCGTCTCACAGTTTCTATCCCTTTCGCATCAAACGCCGGTTCTTGCTGGTCCGGCTCTTCGTACATTAAGCCGGCATACCGCTTTTTGGAAAGGAGGACACAACCCATGTAGACCTAATTTGTCTCAAAGAAAAATCACACCAATGAGAGAAGCGACATACCTTTTCAAACTTGAGCTTGATGGGTGCTGGGTTGGACGCAGTGACGCGGGCAGACATCTCATAAGCGATCTTGAAAGCATCATCCTTAGACTTGCCCACGAGCAGACTACACTATAATCAGCATTGAACGAAATTTACCGATAGTCATAAAAGACTCACACGAACACACTATCCGTGTCTCCATAAATAACTCTTCCTCCCCATTTTGGCTCTTCATCAATAAGTTTAATGGCCTAAGAAACACAAGGTCATTACAGTGAAATGGAGGAACAACTGAAATACGGACCTTTTGAAGGGTCTCCCGACCAGTCTGAACAATGCTGTCTGCAATTTCTACAGCTGGCATCCGCCCGGAAAACGTTGCGCCGGTATAGCCATAGGTGACGTTGGCGATGAACTTCAAGCCAAGTTGGCGGGCATCAAGGATACGCTTGAGAGTCTAGTAAGAGGTGAGGGAAGGGTGACAGGGCTGTAAGTGTAAGTGATATACCTTGTCATCCCCAGCACCTTTCATTGCACTTTTTACCATAACCCTTGTATCCAAGATCTCAATCAACATTCTCCCTAAGAGACCTTGGCGCACTTCCTTCTTGACATACACAATTCCGTTTGGAGTAACTAAAATATAAAGCATGCAAAGGTTAGCATTCCGCGTAAATAAGAGAGGTGATGACGAATTTGGAATGCCTTACTTGTGAGATATCCCTCCAATTTTTCCAAAAGCTCATTCTTGATATCCAGCTTTGACACTCCAAACTTGGTGTTTCCATTCGGAGCAACTTTCCCCAATGCAGGTCGAATAGCAAAGGTTGTAGGCAATCATCACTGACGGATAGAGAGATTGGAAGTCAAGAACAAGGACTGGGTCTTTATAATAGCGTGCTTCTGGCTCGAGGATGAGAGGCATGCATTCCGCGGCATTTTGTTGGCCAACCTTCGAAGGTGAAGTAAGAAAGGAATCCTAGGAAGTAAGAAAAAAAAATCTAAACGCACCTGCTCTTTACTGGGAGATATCATCGCAAAATTCTCAGGTTTCGCTAGACGGGCTACAAAAGACTCGACTTTAAATTGTGACCCTCGACTAATGACCGAGAAGAAGTCGATGCCAAAAACTCGGGCGAATTCACTTCAGAGGCAGTTAGTATCCAAAGGTAATTTCAATAAGTGAAAACTGACGCGGTCTTAGTAATAAGATCCAGTCGCTCCAGCAGTTTTAACACTAATGCCGTCCTCGATGCTATATAATCGATCACTGTGCGAATGTTGTAGTAAAATGCGCTCTGCATCCAAGTACTCAAAGTCTTAAAAGAGTAGTGAGGTATCCTGTGGATGTCAAATTGTGAGATAGGGGAAAAAAAAAATAACAAGAAACCCAGCAGGATGCTTACCGTTGGTGAAGGAGCTCGTAAACACAGTGTTCAAAGGTATAGTACCGAAACGTGTGCTCCACACGAACAATTCTCCACAAGTTCAAAACATGTCTGCCCGTCACCTTAATGGAACTTAGATGCTGTTCGTCATATTGTTGAGATCCAACTCCAGTCCAAGCACCGGGAAGCGACATATTTTGAGAGCGGCCTATTTGCTCAAGAAATTCCAAGTCTACACGAAAGGGTAGAAAAAGATGAGAAAGGTGACTTTCATACCAAGCGAGATGCGCTTACTGTTGGACGGAGCAAGTCCTCGTCGGTTTAAATACCCCCAGCTCATCTTCTGCACCTCCCAACCAGTTAAAATATCAGGATCCAGCTCCACAACCAAATCCATCAACTTATTCAATAAGTCCAGCTCGTCATTCGCCATAGTATATTCGAGGTCTCTCAGCTCATGAAGGCAGAGAACAACAACAGCGATCATCCCGGTTTGGAGTGGCGTGTCTTCGTCATTTGACTGGTATGCCCACCAGACCGCAACAACCTCTACAAGGACGAAATGTAAGCAGTGGTAAATAGTAAGGAGATTGGAATGGAATTACCATCCTTAGTAGGATCGGGAAAGAGGTTGTCACGGGTTAACACTACGGCGGGATGATAATAAGCCAAGGGCAAGAAATGACCGTAGCTGAAACATACCTAGAACTTCAACAGCCAAACTACTCATGGAAGACTTCTGCCGGAGAGTAGAGTCATGATCAGCCGGAGAAGCACTAAACTTTGGAAATGTCGACCCTTGAATCTTAAAAAAAAAAAGAAGAGAAGTCAATATCCCTCCTCCTTATGTTGAAAAAAGAGCAAACTAACCTGTGATGAGGAAGAAGCCCTCAGTCGTCCCTGTGCCTTCAACTCTTCAACCCTCCTAGTTTCCCTTCCCTCATCAGTTCCTAGCCAAGCCTCAACTTGCTTAAACGTCGGTAACCCCTTGCCACTCTTTCTAGCAAATTCCCAAGTGTTACCAAGAACAGGTACAAGCTTTTTCCCACTCAACCTCGGGTTTGCTTCAACATCTTTTCCATCATCCCAAGGTTCCAATTTGCTCTCGTGAGGAAGGCCGGTTCTGTTCCTGCGGAAGCGCACTCCCCCATAGACACCCTTCCCCCATCTCTTAAGGTCTTTGGATTTCGAATAGTGTGGGTCCCTATAAATGACGGGTTCGGCCTTGGTATAGTCTTGGAGGTTGAGTTCTGCTATAGTCGGTGGTGGTTTGGCAAACTGGTAAAGGTAACGACCAGTGCGAGAATAATATGAGGGAACATCACTGGAAGTCGATATTGGTTGGGAGAGCGTGTACGGAGTCGATTCAGAAGAGGACGACGACGATGTAGTAGGAGCTTGAGAGTAATTGTGCCGTGCTCGCTTAGTAGGAGGTTCCAATTCAGAGTCTTCGCTTTGAGATGAGAGAGGCGCGGAAAGCGTACTAACAATATTGATTTTAAAAAAAGAAAACAAACGTGAGACGAAAGTCACATACTGTGCTTGTGGGTGCTTGACGAGAGCGGCCTGATTCATCGGAGGGGGAACATACGACGATTGGGAACCGGATTCGTCGCTAAGCCACTCTCCTTGCGGGACCCCATACACAACGTCATCAACATCATCCACGTTCTGGACCACCAACCCATGGTCTTCGTCTTGTTCGAATTCTTCGCCCTGCGAAAGAGAGATCTGGGTCATGACTGGCCCTTCGAGGACAGCTCTGTCGACTTCTGGGTGATTATCCGGCTCGCCCATCTCTACATCATCCTCGACAGTCGGTAGGACCGCTTCTTCAACAATAGATGGCTTCCATCTCCTATCCCGCTCGTCCCAGCACCGGTCGACGCTCTCAAACATGGTTGGGGCTGCTCTTTCCCAATTAGGTGCTGCGTCTCGACGGTCAAGGACTGGCTCTGGTGGGTCAAGCCTGCCTTGCTCTAATCGATCCCGAAGAAGAGCCCACCAGCGAGCCTCGGCAATCCAACCTGCTCCAGGGCCACGCTGTGACGCAGAAGGGTCCTTGGGTACCTCCGGTTCTGGATCCAAACCTTTCGCCTCTCGTCTCTGTCGCTCGTCTTCCCATAGTTCACGAACACTAGGGACAAGCGGTACATGCTCCGGAACCTTCGGGTGGATGTGTAGAAGACGGTTATCCAAGCGTTGCTCCAGCGTACGTCTGTTCAGGATCTCTCCCGCAAGGACGTCGAGTTCTATAGGGCACTTGGCGCGACGCGTTTCTGAGCTGAGCATGAAACCCTCCTCGAGATCCTCGGCATCTCCACTGATGGGACGCTGATATGCTTGGCCGATATTCATCCAATCACAACCGAAGAGATTGAAATCAACGAGGAAGTGGAGGAGATAGCTAAGGTGGCTTTCGAACACCCTGAATTTGGTCGCCATGATGCTCTCGTTCTGGAGGATGGTCACGGCCCGCTGGATGTGCGAAGGGTCCGCGAGATAGATTTTGATGAAAGGGGAGTATTGGTGGTGAAAGCCATAAAAGTGAACTCCTTTGACGAGGACGCATTTGCGGACGTAGCGCATTGGTTTCCTGTTCTTCATGGTGCCACGAATGGCTTCGTTGAGCGAGGTCGTTAATCTTTTCAAATAGTTTTTCACTGACAAGAAACAGTAGTGAGCATGGCGTTGGGTCAAAAATTTTACGTATTCGCGCACCTCTTTGTTCATGCAGAGAACCTTCATACTCCACATAGAAGTACGGATAAACCTGGTGGACATTTACGCAGGCTTGTAAACCTCTCGACGACTCGCCAAATATGCGGATAACGGGAGCGAAGGGTAGCGTTGACGCATTGTCGTAACTGGTCGGTTTGATCATGTAATGGTCAATCCAAGTGATTCGGACGCGGATATTGGCATCTGCGCTGCTTGACTGACTCATCCCGGTCGAGGTAGAAGGGAGGAGGTTAGGTGTCGAGGACGTCGCATGGAGGTAAGAGTCAACCTGGTGCAGGAGTCACCCGCGCCCAGACTCACGAGCATTGACTCCGCAGCTAAGACTCCCCCATCTGCTTTGGTGCCTGACCCCCCAACGCCCGACCCAACATGGGAGGAATATATTACTTCCTTACATAGGATGTCTAAAATTAGTTGGTCCCTTCTCTCAATTCGTAAACTACACAATTTCTCTGACTCGATCCCGTAGGTCGAATTAGGACAGTTTGTATAATCCTCCGTGAGGGTAACCCCGCTTCCAAGTAACCCATCCGCCACCTAGAACACTTCAAATTGGCACGCATAGAATACAGGCGATAAAATATGTTGTACAGTCAAAATATGTAACACCTCTCAATCCACTACACCCTACAACTTTCTCAGCACAGTCAAGACCAAAAAGAAAAAGGCGGAAACCCACCAGTTCCTCCAATTCCCTCTCAAGATCCTCAAGTTGAGACTCGAGTTGCTCTCTCTGCCGTATTAATGTCTGTACGCGTCGCGTCTCTAACTTATGAGCAGCTGATGTTCCCGTAGCAGGACGCGCAGGTCTTGACCGCGCATTATCGAGCTAAAAACAAAAACAAAAACCATCAATAGGTGTATATAAGGCAGGTAAAAGAAGAACTAGCTCGAGACTCTAGTTGTGACTCTTTCTTCAATAGAGCTTGAGCTGCATTCTCTGCACGCAAAAGGAGCTCTGAGACTGCAGGTTCGATCTCTTCCGCAAGCTCTGATTTATACTTATCAACTGTCGCTTCCCCCACTAGAAGAAACACCTATGCAAAATGGAAAAGAAGAAAAATCAACTCCATGGAAGTTAAATACAAATCCGATAACCATACTCTTTGACTCTCAAGAATTCGTTCCATCCTAGGATAATCCTGTGTTCCAGATCGCAAACACATTTGCGCATGATGAGCCTACAAACGTTTTGGTTGAACAGGACTCGAAGCTCATAATTCGGTGTTTCCAACCTCCTCAGAACAATCTTCTAGTGCAGCAACGCATTCAGCAAGATCAGGAGGACAAATGGCCTGATTGTCTCCTCGATAAAGTTCTGGCCCACCGGCGAAAACGGATTCACGAGCTTTGAGTCCAACCTTAGACATGCGCGACATGAGAGTTGATGGCAAGCTTCAATTGTCACTCAGATCAGTGCTGTGACTGTTCGCGAAAGCCATGTGCCACAAAAACTTTGTAGAGTAGTATTCTTATGTTGGGAGACTATAATAGGTTTTGAAGAATTAAGACCGTGACTGCTCACAAGGGTGCTCACATCTTTGAACAGCACTCAGATGTGTGAAGCTGGAGTGAAGCAAATGTAAAAGTACGATTTATTACATCATTGTAATCCCTTCCACATCACCACCGACGGAATATCTCCAACTTTCCTTCATCGTGCCAAGCAAAGAACCACCGTTTCAGGACACTGGCGAGCAACTCAAAACCACAGCGTTTCTCTTCTTCAGAAGGACCATCCAAGTCCCAGTTCAAATAACTCGGAACCAACACAAATTTCAAACGAATCTGAGCAGTGAATGCCAATTGGTTGAAATGAACCCATAAAGGCATTCTGGATTGGACGCCATGTTGTGCGGTATATATTGCATTCATATTGCTCGGATGGATGAGGGGATGTTCCAACTCGAATTGTACTTCCTTGAGTGAAGGGCTCCCTAAAACTAGTTTTTGTTCGATCCAAAAGAAGAAAGCGGGCCATGTCTGGTGTCGTGGGGATGGTATCATGAACGTGAGCCGTTGAAGGTATGTCAGCTGTGAGAAAGGTATTAAATCTGGAAGCCGTTTTGAGCTGGATGCTTCAGGCGAAAACTCAGTATTGGAGAGCCTAAGAGAACGACAACAAAATACGACATACACGCATCCGTGATGAAATAATATATGCTCATACCCAATTTCAAGAACCTGAGCGCTGTGAATCCTGGAAGCAATGAGAGATACCGTTCTGATAGATCGTCAGGTGGACGCCCTAAGTAAAGGGACTGTATCGTGGTCTGAGCATGAAGCAACCACTTCGGGGGCTGGTTTTTTGATAAGTACTTTTGGCCATGATACCATAAGTACAAATAATTCAAATGCGGCCACGGCCCCATCTCCTTATCTGCCTCGAGGGGCAGCTTATCCCGCGTAACGACGATAAATGTTCGTAAATGCGGGCATTGTGAAAGAACTTCGCTTGGTCCAGGGTCCTCGAGGACGTCAATGCTGAGCTGAACAATCCAAGGGAAAATATAACGAGAAAGATGCTCCATAATCCGTCTGCTGATAGCTGTCTTCCTATCCGCCTGGTAAAATATAAGATTCAAAATGCGGATCTTATTCTTGAGAGTCCATAGAAGTTGGGAAACGTGGTTCACATTCTCGGGTTCGACACGACCCACGTGCACTGTCAGCTTTCGAGCATTCTGGCCAAGTATTTTTCCTCGAGCGTCATGAGTGTAGAATTCCAACGATGATTGTGGTCGCATAGGATCCCATGACCCGACAGATATATGTGAAAAGAGTAGACGCTCCGTAATATCACGAAAGGATGAGCAAACGTAGGAGCATGCTTTGAGATCATCCGTGTCGAGACGAGAGAGAATATCTGAAAAAAGTTCTAGGGCAAGTGCTGCGCGCATCTCAGGCTTAACCAGAGAAGAGCGGGTAATGCGCTGTGATGATGGATAGAAGAAACCCTGAACAGGAACAGAACTTGCGGTAGCAGGGGATCGGCTGCCATGACTTAGCTCCAGGAGGTGAGGCTCACCAAGGACGTAAAAAGTCATGTTGTATACAAATATGGCCGCGCCTAAATGCCACTGGCTTTCTTCTTACGCCGATTGTTAGCAAGGCTAACTATTATTTTTCTTAGACCACATCCAAAAATATTACCATCTCATCTCATTATGACCGACGCCGAATTTCCAATTTCCCTTCTTCGCGCCAAGCGGACAGCCACCGGTTTATGACACTGGCAACAACCTCAAAACCGCACAACCGCTCTTCGTCAGTAGAATTCCAAGAAGGGTAATAATGCTCGGAGTGCATCAATATGAAGTTGAGGCGAACCCGCGAGCCTGTTGCCAAGCGATTAAAATGAGAAAATAAGAGTCCCCTGGACCCAACACCCAGTTGAGCAGTTCGCAAGGCAGTGACGTTACTTGAAGGAAGGGAAGGGTGCCACAATTCCAAGCATACTTCTAGGATCGAAGGGGATCGTAAAATTATTTCGTCGCCTATCCATAAAAAGAATCGTTCCCAAGTTTGATGTCTAGGAGCTGCTATCTGGAAGGTAACGTTCTGAAGCCGAGGGAGTTCTGAGAAAGGTAATTGTTCGGTGGCTCGTTCCGGGGTTTCTATTCAAACGAGAAAAGTGAATGAAAATGAAGCAAGCAATGATAATAGGCATACTAATAATAAAGTAATAGGTGTTGATGCTCAGAGATAAGAAGTTGAGCGCCGTAAACCCAGGTAGCAACGAAAGAGATAAAAAATCCCAGTTCGAACGAGAGCGAGGTGATTTTCCCAAATAGAGGGACTTCACTGTGGCCTGTATCTGGAATAGCCATTGGAGGGATGACAGTTGAATGGGACCAGCCCGTCCATTATAACTAAAAGCCAGGCTCTCCAAATGAGGCCACTCTGTTATCTCCTCTTTCGCCGTGCCAGGGAGGTAGTATACTATTTCCACACCGAATCTTCTTAGGCGCGGGCATTTTGGAAGAAGTTCGCCTGGTGACGGATTGACGAGCACGTCAACAGTGAGGTGGTCAATCCAAGGAAAGATGTGGTGAGCGACGTATTCCATAATCCTTAGATTATTTTTTGATGTCATGTCCGCATTGGTACATCTAAGATGCAATGTTCGGATATTTGAAAGCATTTCGAAAAGGGATATGACCAGGTTTAAATCATCATATATAACTAGTCTCGCGTTCAACGTGAGAATTCGAACATATTGAGATAGCTGTTTTCCTCGAGGGTCATCAATGTAAAATGCGCACATTGACGGCAGTCGTTTGGAGTCCCGTGACCCAACGCATATGTGGGAGAAGAGAAGGGGTTCCGTGAAACCTCGAAAGGACGTGCAAACGAGTGAGCAGGCTTTGAGATCGCGGGCAAGGAGATGAGAAAGAATTTCTAGGAAGAGATCAAGGTCAAGGGCAGTAAACATCTTAACTATCAACGTAGTAGCTGAACGGATTATAGCACTTTCCCGATCCCTTGACGTGATGGCAAGAAGAAACCCGGGATATCCGAAACCATCCGCTATATCAGAGCACCCTACGCTGCTAAACTTTAAGACTCAATAGTGTACGTGCAAAGGGGTGGAGACTTGCTTGGGGAATAGGTTATATGTAGAGAGGTGACATTGCGCCTAGAGCACCATACTCCACGGCATAGAAAACGATCTCAAACAGAGTAACATCAAGCCCAAGTGACAATTATTATACCCACGAAATCTCTTCACATCACCACCGACGCCAAATCTCCAATTTCCCCTCCATCTGCCAAGCAAACAGCCACCGTTTCAGAACCCTAGAAAGCAGGTCAAAGCCGCAGCGTTGTTCACCTTCAGGGCGATCAGAGATATCCGGAATCAACGTGAGTCTCAGGCGAACTGGAGAGTTGGATGCCAACGCATTGAAATTAACCAGTATGGGCAGTCTGGATTGGATACCATGTTGTGCAATATGTATTGCATTCACATTGGTCGAGCGGATGACGGGATGGACCAATTCGAAGTTCACCTCTTTAAGTGACGAGGACTTTAAAACTAGCTCTTCTCCTATCCAGGTGAAGAAAGCGGGCCAGGTCTGGTGTCGCGGTGAAGGTATTGCGAAAGTGAGCTTTGATAAATGAGGGAGCTCAGAGAATGGTGGTAGCCTTCTAGTCTGACCCGGGAACTCTTCAAACAAAAGCATTAACAGGAGCAAGCGAAGTAATATCCAACAAGGACTTACTAATGATGAAGTAATAGATATTCACACACAGGTGCAAGAACCGAAGAGCTGTGAATCCTGGTAGTAACGGTCCCGACGGGAAATGTTGTTCGAATCGTTCGCAGGGCTCATTGTTTAAACGAAGAGACTTTACTGTGATCTGCGCCTTGAGCAACCATTCCAAATCCGTTTTCTGTACGAAGTAACGCCTCTCATATTCAAGGACAGATGATCCAAATAGGGCCAAGATCCCGTCTCCTTCTCTACTGTGTGGGGGGTTATTTTCCAATATCGGACCTCGAGACTTCGTAGCTTTGAGCAACGCAAAAGAATCTCCATTGGTCCCGGGTCTTCGAGGATATCAATGGTAAGGTGAACGATCCGTGGAAAGATATAACGAGAAACATCCTCTACAATCCGTCTGCTGACTTCTGCCCGCATATCCACCCACGTAAACCAAAGCTTTAAGTTGCGTATATTTTTAAGAGTTTTCAGGAGCCGAGAAACTAAATCCATGTCAGCGTCGTCGAGTCGAGCCACATGCACCTCCAACGTTCGAGCATTCACGCAAAGCTGACTTCCTCGTGGATCATGCATGAAGAAGGCGCACATTATAGAAAGCCTTCCTGGTATGCATGATCCGACGTATATTTGTGAGAAGAGCAGAGGCACTGCGAGGTTACGAAATGATATGCACACGGCTGCACAGGCTCTGAGCTCGCGAGCGTTAAGATGAGGAAGAACTTCTGAAAAGAGATCAAAGTTGAGGGCTGCGCACATCTTATGGACAGAGAAGCACGCAGCGCGGTGGTGGTGGACGAACGAAACGCTTGAAACGACGACCTCGTGCTCGCAGACGATCGGCGACAGCAATTGATCTTGAGAAAGTCAGTTACATGTTAGAATTTTTATGTAAGCGCTACGGTAGGTGATCAAGAACAAGGAGTGAATAATTGATGTGGGAAATAGCAAGAATCCAACCATACGTCATGGCTCTCGCGCGCTACACTCCTTTCTTCGTGCATCCATCGTCAAGCTTGGCGACGTGTCCCTTTTTACTTGAGCACATCAAAACTTTTCAATTCGCTAGACCACACGAGCTTCTTTGCGCAATTTTTCACCATGAATTCTACACTCCCTTTCGATTTATGTCCCCAAATCCTTTCGTTTCTTTCGTCAACTGACCTCAAAGCGTGTTCTCTCGTCAACCATGCCTTTCGTCGTACTGCCCAGGCCATACTTTTTTCCGAAATCCGGCTGGTCAGCCCATTTTATCGGGACACTCGTATCCCTCTTTCCGAGAAATTGAGCATCTACCTGGACGAAGAAAGGGGCAGAGAGCTATCTCAATTGGCCACAGCCCTGACCATCGAACCCGAACTCTTCGATAATTACCAAGCATCTCGTCTCGCGGCACTCCTTCAAAACATTCAAAATATATCTTTCTTATCGCTGGAAACTCGATACAGGCCATGGAACGTAATGAATTCTGCAGCCCTAAATGTCATCCGTCTCCATATTCTGCCCCACATTCATCACTTACGTATTACGGCCCAATTTCAATCAGACTTCTGCGACTTTGTTGCAGACTGCAAAGTCTTGCGACGTCTCGAAATTTGCGAGTCTTATTTCGATGAGATGGGGAGTGGGGGAACCTTCGGACAATGTCCAACCCTTGATGATCTCTCTTTAGAAGAATGGCCATTCTGTTCACGGTCTACGAATCCCATTTTTGAAGAGTGGCTGAGTGCCACAAGATTTGGCTTGCGCCGCCTTTCTGTCAATCCCGACCCTTGGCCACGTTCGAACGGCTTCGATATGGCCCATTTCCTCCATGGGTTTACTAATTTAGAGAGCTTATCTTTGGGGAAAAAATGGTATAGACCTATAGGTATGCTCATGGCGATGGTTCCTATATTTGTAGGACTGATTAACAACACTAGCCTATGATGAAAAGAGACGTTATTCTCCATCGCTTCCACATTTTCCCCACCTCCAGAAACTGACGTTGCGGATGGAAGAAATTTACGAAGAATGCTGGAGTAGTTTTCTGTTTTGGGTAGGAAAGTTGATCTCCCGGAAATATTCAGGTTTACGAGAGATATGCCTCGAGTCTGATTATCGAGCGTTGGGCCACCCATGGGAAATTCCCATCCATAAATCTTACAGACGCGCATTCGCAAACTTCAATGGATTAGCAGTCGACTCCTCAGTACGTTTGAAGGTCATCCTCCAGTCCTTGAACCACAAGCGCCCGCTCTCAGAGGCACTCGAACAACGAGGATTTGAACAAACAGCTAAAGTTGTCAAGACATGGCTAGCCTGCTGGTATAAATATGGAAAGCTGGAAATATTGCGAAGATCTTGATGATAAGACTCAATGGAAGGCGAGAGCAAGACAAGTTGGTAGATTAGACAATAGCAATAATATTTTGAAGCTCACGCTTGGTCAGGTTTCTTCCCTTCACCTAACTTTCATACTTGATATACTTGAAAACAAGTTTTCAATGATCCGTAGTTCAGGCAACCTCGGTCCGTATTCATCAAGAGAGTGCAAAAGATTCGAACCCTAGGAATGCTCAAAGGGCCATTGATGCGGAAACTGAAAAATCAGGTACTGTCGTATTATCAAGAGAATCATGTCAGCAGGGAAACACTCCCAATGGGAATGGTCGAGTCAGCAGCGCCTCCACCACTTTCGGCTCTCTTCGTACGTTCATTGGTGATCTTTATCTACTACTCTACTCGAACTCCTCTGATCTTGCGGGCCCAGCCCTCGAGATATTTGTCATGTCTTTAGGCCTTCCTCTTGACCTGTACCCTCGAATTCTTTCCCATCTCCTCTTCACCGAACTTATAGCATGTTCCCTCGTCAACCAGGTCTTCCGTCACCTTGCACAGGCCGTACTTTTCTCCAAAATATTGTTATGGAAGAACGGGTCTCGCCAGGGCTCAATGATACAGCAACTGAAATTTTTCCTTTATGATGGTAGAGGGAAAATGCTGTACCGGCACGTCAGAGCTCTTGGCCTTGTGATAGGCGACTTTGACGAGGATGAGACACGACAGTTGGTGGTATTCTTTGAAACATCTCATCATATATCTTCTTTCGCGCTTTCCATCATCCGTCTACGGACGTTCCCACCAGACGCTCGAATAATGAACAGCATCCGAATGCATATCCTCCCTAACATTCGTCACTTGTCTATTTCCTCCATCACTGGAATATTCGGGACAGAATTTGAGGATATTCTGGAGGAAAGTAAGGCCTTGCGAGGTCTTGAATTTTACCGCTTTAGTCTCCAAAACGCTGGGACGAGGACCACCGCTGTTCGGAGTTTTCCCACTCTTGAGAACCTAACCATAGCAGACTACGATCTAAAGCCCAGTGCTAAGCAGTTGCTCTTACCTGAGTGGTTAGTTCGCGCCAAAGCAGATGTGAAATATCTTTTTCTCCATCATCATCTTTCGCAGACCGATCAGGATGACTGTTGTCGGTTCCTCCAAGGGTTCACTTCATTGGAGAGTTTGACTTGGGGAAGAGCCGGCGTGACAACTTTAGGTGTGTTCGCTCACCAGTGATGTTCAATGACTGGGAAAAGTCATCGACACTGACAGGGTACCAATATGACAAATCCACCATGCTAACGCTCCCAAGCCTTCCACGACTCAAGAAGGTCTCGTTTATCATCGGACATCCCAAGATTTCCTTCTTTTGGAGGCCATTCTTTTTTCAGCTAGAGAAGCTAATTTTGGGCAATTCTTCTCCACTAGAAGAGCTTTGCTTTGAATCCCAGCATCCAGCTTTGAGACGACTCCACAAATCTCATCCTAAAAAATCCCAAAGGAACAAATTCGCAGAATTCAACGATTTTGCGAGCGCTTCTACCGTGCGTTTGAAATTCATCCTCCAGTCATCGAATCCAGAAGACGAGGAAGTATGCCAACAACGAGGGTTTGAGCAAATTGCTGGAGCTATTAGAGGATGGTTTGGACTGTGGCATGATGCAGGGAAGTTGGAAATATGTAAGCGATAATCAGGCGTCAAGAGACCTCGACTATTCTCATCATTTGGACTTAAATCATTCATGCACCGGCCCAAGTAAGTCAAATTTCTTTATTTCCAAACGTCTCTGATGCCGTGCCATGTAATGTAAGAAGAGGTCCTCTAAAAAGTACGTCCATAGGCTAATGGTGCTCCAGTATGGGAATACCGGACTGACTTAAAATTTTGAGAGGGGAATGTTAGTATACCACACAGAGTTTCGAAATAGGAAATTATCGCATGTCAGTCAGACTCACACTGAACGAGTCAACGAAACATACTCTCCGGCGCTTAATTTTTGTTGGCCTGACTTTTGCGTTCATTGTCATTCTCTGACACCCCCTCATTCCTGCTAACTGACCTGGCCATCTTCGCCACTTGAAGATTTTGGTGATAGCATGGCTGTGACCTTTCCCTTTGATCTCTATACCAACATTCTTACTTCACTCTCCCCAACCGATCTCAAAGCTTGCTCTCTCGTCAGCCGGGTCTTCCGCAATATTACCCAGCCCATCCTATTCTCACACAAAACTTTCGGAGCCAAGAGCTCCTATACACCCGTTGATTTTGAGAAATCTGTTTTTCTCGGTAATCCACGTGGCAGAGAGCTGTCTCAGCAGGCCAAAGCGGTAACGCTTTTGATTCTCCTCTTCCGAGATAATGAAGCGGCGATACTGGTAGAATTTCTTCTAAACTGCCCGGCACTCTCTTCATTATCATTCATCAATGTTCATCCCGATATTGGCCTTCACCCACAGGTCCTGAATGGCATTGCTAGGTCTGTGCTGCCGTCTCTTCTCCATCTGTGCATCGACACGGCTTCAGAAACCCTGCCTTTCGGCAATATCCTCAATGAATGTAAGGCGCTCCAGCATCTCGAAATCAAGAATTCGTATATTAGGCAGAGTTCAAGAGGAAAATTTACCGGGACTCTGCCAGCCCTCAACCATCTCACTTTGGAGGACTGTAATTTCGGGCATTCCTCCGGACAGTCCTTCCTTAGCGATTGGATTATTGACACCAAAGGAACTTTACAGCACCTCTCCATTGGCTATCGCGATGTGAGTGACGATGTGGTGGGTATTTGCCAGTTCTTGCATGGCTTCACATCTTTAGAGGAACTTCACTGGGGAATTGGATGTTATAAATATATAAGTACGTACCTAAGTCACCTTATTTTAAGTCTACGATGAACTGACGATCCTGTCAGTCTACCACGTAGCTGCTCTGGCACAACTAAGCATTATACCCCCGAATCTTCCACTCCTCCACCAGATGTCATTTGAAATACCAACTCCACGCCTTGAGGGCTGGGCTAATTTCTTCTCCTGGATCTCCAGACTTATTTCAGAGAACTCATCCCCATTGAAACAAATTTGTTTTGAATCTGGACACCCAGCAATGTCGCGGCCAGACGTATCACGCCCGAAGAATGGCTTAGATTCGCAAACATCATTTGCGTATTTCAACACGCTGGCTTCTACATCGAAAGTGCGTTTGAAGTTCAATTTCCGCCCTTTAGCACCAGAGAGCACAGAGGCATTTCAACGGCGGGGATTTGAGGTGGTGGCCAACGTTGTGAAACGATGGATGGCTTCATGGTATGAGTTGGGGAAATTAGAAATCTGCCGAGGATAATTACATTGGATTGCTGTTTGCTGTTGCAACCCTTAACTTTTCAAAGACCCGAGTTAGTTTTGCATGTTGGCAGTTCATTCTAGTTCGGACAATAAATTTACACCCCCAGAATGCTATTTCATTGTTTAGTCATTTCCTTACAAATGCCATTTCCCATGTATCCATAACCAATTAATTGACCGATTTCATTTTACCTTGATGTCCTGCAAATTCTCAATCAAGTTTCATCAGCAAGAATCCCTCTTGGCTGCCGCAGAATCCTCTAAACACCTGGTGAAAACGTAACAATATCCAAAAATGCGACCAATTCTGATATCATATGTCCTTGTTTTTCAGTATATACTTTGCAGCTTTCCCAGCATGAGATACTATAGTAGCGTTGACTCCCGGTAGCTTCACATAATTACTGTTTTGGAGGTTCGATTGGACTCCTTTACAAAGATCCTTAAACACTCGACTAGCGCGACTATGCGCGATCGCTCTGGGTATTATAGTAGAGAGATGGACTGCTTTTAAAGGATGATGGCGACTTTGGCCCTGGGGAAGTACAAAGATGGAAGGGAATGGATGGGACATAAAGTCATGGAGTTGGACTTCTTGCCAAAAATCTTCCCTGAAGCGGCAGGTGAGGCGACGAAGCCGTGGTACGTCTGTCATTTTGAGAAGATATCCATTACCCTTTTCTGAAGGGTATTCAGTGAAGTGGAATGGATGAATCCGTGGAGCTCGTGGCACATACCTCTACGTGGTACAGTGTACTGATACGTCAAATGGGTGATTATGTCTCCGAAGCGACCAATGATGGTTTTGGATGGCGGTATGCAGGAGAGTTCGAAAATTTTGGCTGTGCAGTGACTAAAGTATTGAGTGAAAGAGTTGTGACCAACGAGGAGATGTCCTATTCTACTATCCCGACCAGTGATGGAGACGGTGGATAGCTCTACCTTGGCCGTTCCGGATGGCGAAGTCGACAATCTCACAAATGCTGTATCTTTATCAACCAAAGAGTTAACATCCTTCAACCGAAGTTTGCGAAGTCTGGGAAGGTTGAAAAGAAAATCGAAAGGAACTTCCGAAAACATAGACAAATTCAGATCTTGTACTTCCGGTAGCAACATGCTCGTTATGGCTTCCGCCATTTCGCTTGGAATGTATGCCCAGGATCTCTTGTTGGGGCGGGAGAGGCAACCACTGCATAAACTCAAGGAGGGGACTCCTCGGAGGCGTTTGACAATATCGAGCGTTTCCTGTATCTCTTGAGAGGCTACATTCATCTCCAAATGTAAAGTATGAACAAATGTCGCTATGTGTGGAGACATGTTGAGGAGAAGTAGGAATCGATTTGGAGTAAATCGCAGCGGTGAGGCGTCAGTCCAGAAAGACGAGCTTGGCACCCGACTTGAAGAGGTCAATGCTATTGTTTGAAACAGCATTGATTGTGACGGATAACGGAAGGCAGAGTGAACAAGGCTGCATTTAGAAAGAGTGTTTCTGTTGGAGCAGTCAAGCCTTGAGGACGGCCTAAAGTACCATAGGATGGTATAGATTATTTCAGGCGGCAGTGATAAGACACCGGCAACGGAATCTAGGAGAGTGGGTCGTTGGACGTCTGGGATACTTCAATGGAAGGAGAGACAAACCATCCACTGTTTGCACCGGATGCGTTTCCACTACCAACACAGCCTGCCCAAGTGAGGCAGGATGACTGCCACAAGTCTTAAGCATGTGAAGGGAACCAAATTGGAGATATATGACACTTACCTCTCTGCAGCTCGCAGCTCAGGTTTGGGCATGGTGGTAGTTGAATCTAGCCAGCGCGGTGACTGCTGTCAGCCTCGGTTTCACACTTTCACACCGTCTGACCATAGACTCTTATTAGCCAATAGAAGAGGTTGATAGAATGGAGAATGCACGGTAGTTACCGTGCGAATGAGACCAGAATGAGCCATTCCGATTTTACATGGACCAGCTGGGACTGCAACGGTTATATTTTTCCCTGAATAAACAGGAAAGGAATGGGGATGGGGATGCGAATGTGAATCTGGAATGAGAATGGGGATGAAAGCGACTCCTTACAATGATAAACATGTTTTTGGTGCGACTAGCCAAGAGAATGAGAATGGGGATGAAAATGGGAATTAGAATTTCATCATATTTTGTCAAACCACACAGCAGAATAGGAATTGGAAACCGGAATGAGAATGACAATGCAAGAATGAGGATGCAAGAATGGGGACGTGAGAGCAAGAATGAGAATGCAAGAACGAGAATGTGAGAATGAGAATGCGAGAATGAGAATGCAAGAATGAGCATGTGAGAATGAGAATGTGAGAATGAGAAGATGGGAATGAGAATGCAAGAATGAGAATGAAAATGCGAGAATGGCGATGAGAAATAAATCCATGTATTGGGTATATTACCGGATAATAAAGTAGATTACGTGAGGATACATAGAGATGGTGTCAGATTTCTTCATTGACACCGACATCAGTCTCAATATCCATGGAGAGAGGAACAATGACAAGCAACAGAAGGTCCTAGATCTTCTGTGAGGTGCCACCGGAAAGTACTGTAGGCCAGGGCTGATGAAGATGAGGAGTTGGTGGATCTTCAAGTTGCGGAGAACCTTGATGGGGCAAAGAGTTTTGCAGCGAGATCCAAGCGAATGACATGTGGAAGTCGACAACCTGGAGCGAGTGAGTCAAGTTCTGGGTAATAGTATTTGGAGACACAGACAACTGGGAGGAGAACCTTGCATTAATACACCAAGCCTCGGAAGGCACACAGAGGCACTTGCCTTGGAGTCGTCAGTGCTTGCAAACCGGAAGCGGACTCTAGGTGATGAGCATCCTGATACGCTAATCAGTACGAACAACCCTTGTATTAACATACCAAGCGCATGGAAGGCAGTGTTTGCAAACTAGAAGCATCTACAAAATAATAATTAAAGAACAAGAATAAAGCATGCAATCATTTGCGTACCTAGCTTATGTTTAAACTTGAGTCCGGGTTGAAGTGGTTGACGAGAGTTATTGAAACCTTGAAATTTCCAGACAAAATAGTTGACAGGAGGGATATTGAAGTTGTCGACAAGTGCCTATCATGAACGGTAGTGAACAAAAGACGAAGACCATAGAAAGATACACGCACCTGCAAACCAAGAATTCAAGTAACTGTAGCGCATAAAGGTTTAGGTGGGCAAGTCAGCACATAGACATAGGGAGTAGTGACCAAGAGAATGCCAGTGCATACTGTAACACAGGGCACTGCAGGTAACGCTGGTGGTCGGGAAGAAAGTTGTGTTTTGTGGCCATCAGATGTGTGCTTCTGAACCACTTTTGGACTTGTGTGAAAAAAAGGAAAGACTCTTGTGGCATCGGGAGCTGTCCACGGCTTGACTTCAAACCATCACATGCCCCACCCTTTTGTTTGTTTGTCTATCTTGCCCTGCTACCGTACAGTTCATTTAGTGTTATACTCACTTTTCTTTTCGTTCATAGGCCGTCCGTAAGGCATGCTGGCAGCCTGGCCTTCTACTCCCTTTCAAGTTGGTTACCGCACACATCCTCCGTTGTTCGAATATCCTCAAAAATTTTCAAACTGTCTTTGTCCCAATTTGCTTATGCTGCCAACCAGCAACACTGGTACCCCAAATCCTCGCCACATCATTCATAGGTCAAGATTACTACGCAAACTTTTTGCCCCCCACAGCGCATCCTCAATGTGCCCAACAACCGTCAAGCCAGACTTCAAGTTAACCCCCCGTACTTTCTTGTCGCACTTTACTCTTCCTCGCTATTGGCCGCTTCCCCATAACCCCATTACTTCACGTCCCCTCAAAAATCTACTGTGTTTATCTTGTTGCCGGACAAAATTCGTTGTCCATGAACAGTCTGGTAGGTACAAATCGTGTACTATACAGATAGATCCGCACTTGTATTTTAGTTCCCGCTGCCACTGTCGCCCTTTGGGGATCCTGAACTGTGACACATCTCAAGGTATTCTTTCCTTCCGTTTGTCCTCGTTACGGAGCACTCACTTACTGACAGTGGTCTAACAAGAGATTCTACACTAGGTTTGCCTCTTGCCGCCTTTCATATTCTGTTTCAGGACGACAGTCTCAATTCTACAATTGCAATCCTATTCTTGTTTTCTTTTTTTCTTTCTCGTTTTCCATTCTCATTTGCCCATTCTCATTCTCCCATCCTCATTTTCCCATCCTCATTCTCCCGTTCTCATTCTCCTATTCTCATTTTCCCGCTCTCATTCTTCTGCTCTCATTCTCCCACTTCCACTCTCTCGCTCTCATTCTCGCTCTCATTCTCTCGCTCTCATTCTCCCACTCTCATTCTCGCATTCCCCTTCTCATTCTATACTCTAGTCTCATTCTTGTATCATATTTAGAACAAATATAACACTATTCCAATTCTCAAGGTCATTTCCATTCTGTTGCCCATTTTGAAGAAGAAAAAAATTACAACTGTCGTCTCATTTTCATTCTCATTCTCATTCCCATTCCCATCCAGTCAAACATCTTAAAAACATTCAACGACACCCGAATTGAAATTCTGATTTTCATTCTGATTCTAATTCTCGTGGCTGACCGTCTAGTTTGGCCCTTCATTCTCCCGCATTTTACCGCCAAACCTGGTTTCATTCTCACGGTAACTACCGTGCCATTCTCATTTTATGGGTGTCTGGAGCTGTATCAGCACAATTACTAGTATTCTTATCAAATCTGAGAGCTGCAGTCACTGTCGTACATTTGGAAGGCTCGATATTCTACCATCCTTGCGGCTACTAGATTTCATTTCTGCATGAGTTGGGCGTCCACTGGAGATGACCGGAGAAATCTGATTTAGGATGGATTCAGCGCATAAAGTGTTTCAGTGAACGCGGGATTAGATTCAAGCATTTTGTTCGGTGTGCAAAGGAATGTAGAGGCCATTGTTCTGAGACGATTTACAAGGGGAATTCGTCCAACTACTGAAAATAACACCTCATTCTCCCCTTTCACTCTCGCGCCACAAACTTTAATTTCACGAAAAAAAGTCGTAAGCTTAACAAGTGCCTAATTAGTGCGTAGAGGCTCCTACATATGCCTGCCTTAGATGATGAATGTATTGAGTGAATCTTTTTCATCCACTGCCAAAACTTCTAACTGCCTGTGAACACAAAATATTGTCACTGAATTGTAGTATGTGAAAACCAGGAACGTACCCATCTGCCGTGTGACCTGTATTTTCTAGGGTATAATTTCGAGTTATCCCACTCTGAAATGTCATGGTTACTTTCACCACAGGACGGTTCACGTATCTGCTGTTTTGAAGGCTCAAATGGACCTGTTTCCAAAATTTCATCATCTCTGATATCAAATTAACTTGTGTTCCGTCACAGGACAATTGGACAGTGTGAACGTGCACCACCCTAAGAGGGTGAAGCTGATCTCTCTCCGGCGAAAGCATGAAAATAGATGGAAACATATGTGACGAGAGGGCTTTCGCATGGGAATGGAAATGGAAGCTCGGCCAGAAATCATTTCCAAAAGTGCATGTAAGGGAATGAAGATTTGGAACGTCTCCTATGCTGAGAGAGTAGGCATCATCTGCTTCTAAAGAGCGATGTGTGAAAACAGTCAGGATTGGAGGATGTCGGTGCTACATACCAAACGGTGGTGGGACTAAGCGATACGTTAAATGGGTAATCTTGTCTCCTAAGCGATCTATAATGGCAGCGGACAGTGTGCCAAAAAATTCGAATCGTTTCATTGTGCAGAGGTCGAGGAACTGGGTGAAGGAATTGCGACCAATTAGAAGGTTCCCAATGCCCCGATTGACGACCGAGAGATTGTATATTTCGGTCTCGGTGGCTTTGGCTGGCGGAGTCGACGATGGCAGCTTGGTTATATCCCTGGAAACTGAAGGTTCAACATGAGTCAATCGGAGATTGCGGAGTCCACGAGCATTGGATAGCATCTCAAAAGGAACATCCAAAAAGCCATCCAAACTCAGCTCCTGTATTTCTGGGAGTAATATCGAAGTAATAGCAACTGTGATTGAGCTCGGAATACGGTCCCACGATCTTTGGGTGCGACGCGATACGCTGCGGAGGCTCAAGGAGGGCACTCCACGGAGACGCATAATGATCTCGAGTATATCTTGTCTCTCATAGGTATTTGGAGACAAATCGAGATGCAAGGTATGAACAAGCGCCGCAATGTGTGGAGACATGTCGAGGAGAGACAGGAACCGATATGGAGCAAATCGCAGCGGGGCAGCATCAGTCCAGAAAAGTGACTTTGAGAACTGGCTCTCGGTGGTCAATGCTATGGTTCGAAATAGCATTGACTGCGATGGATAACGGAAGGCAGAGTGCATCCGGCTGTATTTAGAAAGGTACTTTCTGTTGGTGCAACCAGCTCCGGAGGTTGGCTCGAAATACGAAATGATAAAATGAATTATTTCAGGTGGGAGGCATAAGACATTTGTCCTAGAGGCTATAAGAGCGCGTGCTTAGATGTGACTAACAGCTAAATGGAAGGAAGAAAGACACACATGTGGCCATTTCCGTGAATGGGTTTTGCATTGCCAAGAAATGTGAGGAGACCTGACGACGTCGTCTAAGAGATAACGGGGTAATTTTCTGCAGTTTAGGAAGCCCAAAGGACTACGGGAGATGCTTCTGGGCAGTCCCACAACATTCAACTTTCGCTTGGTGGTGGATTAATCCAAGTTGTGACTCGGCAACCTGGGGCAGGGCCTGGCTTCGTGCGGTGACTTCCATGTCGTATTGTGGCCTCCCGTTCATACATCATGATACCTATCAACGCTGCTAGAATCAAAAGAGCTTGTCATTGACGTATGCTAATATTTGTGTTCTAGAGAGTCAGTCATCATCATTTCCATTGCGCGCTTATGTAACTCCAAACTCACTCAGAGCCATCATGGTCGTGCTCCCTCCGGAGCTCTTCTCTCTAATACTTGCCTTCCTGGACGGTGCCTCACTAAAATTGTGCCGCTTAGTCAATCGGGACCTTCGTCACTTTACGCAACAATATCTGTTCTACTGCTTTTCGTTGAACACAGGTCTAGGGAAGTGGGAGGACAAATGCAACATTCTTCTCGGAACGGAAGGTCGAAAGCTTCTTCCTTACATCAGAAAACTTCTTCTCCGTGTAGATGAGATGTCTATTCTGGCACGATCATTTGACCCGGTTCCCGTTCAGCTTACCACGTTGATTCAGACACTCGGACCACAATTGCACACTCTTTGCATCAACGGTACGGACTACAGCAACGAAAAGTGGTTTGAATATAACATGGATGACGTCAACTGGTCCTACATTTCATCTGAATTCCGGGAGATTCTCTACACCCTAGTCATGCCGTTTGTACACACGCTCGAATTTCAGGGTATTTCGGGTGTTCCCATCTTCACGATTTTCGGCTATTCTCCCCGTCTTCAAAACTTGTGGTTTGATTGCAGATGCAGGTGGATTTGCGAGCTGGAGGAACGAGATGCCACTAGTCTCCCCAAAGTGGACGACGGTTTTTCATTAATAATAAACACGTACAACCCTGCGGAACTCGAACACGGCAAAACGTCTTTAGTCCGTTTTTTCCAACGATTAGGCTCTAAGATTACATCATTGAAGCTCGGAAGTGGCGAGGGCTTTGACGAAAACCTACCTCCTGCTTTCGACCACATCCAGCCGTTCACAGAAATGAACAGCCACCTCCTCCACCTCCATCTTGGAAGGGACCTTTTCGACTCAGGTGAGCCTCTATTTCTTCCTCTTCGTATTTTTGTCTTCTAGTTTTTTAATCCCATCTCCTAGTTTTGGGCTGTAAGCGGTCTGATCGTCCCAGATTTCCTCTTGCGAGCTTTTCTCGTCTCCAAACTCTGACGTTGGAGGTGAGCTTAGATGGTCCAGCAACATGCAGCTGCTGTGTAGATTGGAACCCAGGTGAAGAATTTTATTGTTGGTTCGACTGGATAGCAGCCAGCATCGAAGCGGCTGGTTCAACTCCGTTACCCTTGAAGATTATACGTTCCAACTGCGGTACATCAAGTAGCCCCCCCGAAATCAAAGCACCGTTTGCTGCACTTGATGGAATGGCTTTGGACCTTCCCAAAGCAGGTTGGGACGTTCAATTAGCTTTCTTTTCTTCTGGGTGGCAGTCGCAGACGGATCCGGATATATTTGCGTGGGTAAGATCGGGTTTGCCTTCCTGGCATTTGGCAGGGAGGCTGCAGTTCTGGACTGATTAGAGGTCGGTGCAATTGTCTTACTTTTCCAGTTTGAGCTTTGAATAAGCTAATAGTTCTAGCGGGGTGGTTGTGCTTACTACCCCAAGACTCATTTGGCAAACGAGAGCGCTGAAATAGGGAAGTTGATTTCGAAGTGAAGGGTATCCAGATGAAGTAAACAACATCAAGACGAGGAGGCGTGGAAAAGTAAGATTCTTATTAGTTGGCCCCCGAAAGCAGTTCTTGGAAAGCATTCCGGTAGAAGACTCCAAGCTAGCACAATGAAGAAGGCGTTTCATGCAAAATTTAAGGTGATGATAGAAATACAATATCAACGGAAACTGAATATATGGTGTAAATATGGGAAGGAAATAAAGAATAAAGCTAAGAAACATGAAGAATGATGTAAATCAGACTGAAAGTTGGCATTGATAGTACATTTGAAACATAAAGATAACTGCATATCTGACATTAGGTTATCAACAGAAGCCAGCATGGGTGAGAAACAAAAGACATACCTATTAACCTCAGCATGGTCCATTCCCACCAAAGTATCCGGACTTCCTTACGCAGAGTGTCAAACCTGGTCCTCTTCGGCAGTATCGGCTGCTCCGAGAACCCTTGCCCTTCTCAACATGAAGCAAAATTTCGGTGAATGGATGGTTCTACCTCAACTTCTGCGCAGGTCATTGTGGAAAGGGGAAAGAATTCGTGGCTAACGTGCTGAGAGGATGGATAAAACGCGGGAAGGGCTGAGACTCGATTCATGCAGAATGAAATCGTGGAGAGTTCGACCGTGCAAGACGCCATAGCAAGAACCTCGAAAATATCCTGTGAGTGACCAGACGCAGTCACGGCTAGGTGACCCAGGTTGGAATGTGAAGGTTGTAGTGACCTGAGATGACAGGTGACTAGCCTTCCACATTGACAACAGAGCAGGTGGGACGCATTGACGATGACGACGCGGGGTAGTAAAATGTTCTCCTACGCAACCATGTTTCTACTTCCGTGATGTCAATTCGAGAATGTTCGAATTCCAGTCTGCAGGGCGACAGTGATGAGAATGAATGTTAGAGCCATTAGGTACAGAATCACGTACCGGCGGGCTAATGGATCAAGAAATTTCGAGGTTAATTCACTGATACATCCATGAAATAGAGAGGTATGAAGGGTGCGCCCTCATTTGCTTAGGGCCAAGGGTTGGTTTAAGATGTTTTGTGAGGATCGGCGAGGCATTTTGAAGACCAGGGTTCGAACGTCGGTGGTATTGTGCGGCCAAATTAGTGTGAAGTAGTCCTGCGAAGCACGTTGAATGGAGAACAAAATGTGAAGAACTCGAGGGAAAACCTCTGGAGGGAAGTGTACATGATGGCAAAAGGAAACCCGCAACTTGCTCTCCACTCTCATCATGAACTCTGAGCACTCAAATCAACTACCTCCGCCCACTGTCACCACATTGCCTCCAGAGATTTTGCTTCTTATTTTGGATGTCGCTTTCGAGCTACCCTCTCCACGCCCAATTCTTGGCCTCCTGCTTCTCTCAAAACCGATCTGCAACTTGTGAGTCCTCCTCAGTAAAATTTTATTTGTCTAACCATTTTATTACCTAGCCTTCTGTCTGGTGTTTATCACACTGTGAATATCCTGCCCTCGGAGGTTACTCGAAAGTCAAGACCCACCGATGAAACTCTTCTTTGCTCCGCTCCACTTTCGTCCAGAGCTCTCGTCCGGCGGATGGAGTGCTCTCACAATTTAAAGCACCTCTCATTCAAATTATTCCCCAATGTCACTCATCTCCGTATTTGGGGATCCGGACGTGAGGACCGGTGGAGACCCCATTGTGCCCCAGTTGCACTCCTTCCATTGGAGGAGTTACTCATGTGGTCTCGGGAAAATCTCAATACTCTTTCTTATTACATCTCTGAAGACTCCCCAATATGTCATACACTTTGCAAGTTGACCTACCACGATGGCTCCCTCTCGCTCCCCGGTGAGAAATGGCTGAAATGCCAGCGACTCACCCATATCCTCGTCTTTACCCCAACTTTTTACAATCTGTCTGACTTCCTCGGAACAATCTTTCCAACTTTTCCCAAGTTAGAGTGCTACCTCGCAGCCCCGATACGAGACCTGAATTTCAGTCTCAATCCCGAAAGTCCTGAAGCATCATTTAGTGGAGACAGGAGGGTTGCCCTTGTTTGGGAGCAATTCGACATTTCTAACGTGCTTACATGGTCTAGTCAAAGTTCTATGTGGAGGAAGGTAGACCAGTATATTACTCAGAACCCTAACCCAAAGGTATGGAAAAAAAATTGTGCTCCGCATAGCATGCTAACATTCGTTTAGGCAGTGACGCTCATTGATGAGCTTTGATATCGCTCCCTTTCGCGAATATTTTCTTGAGTAGCATCCCGTAAATAGCTTCATGTTACAGCCACAGGCACGAATTGAACTGTTGTGAGCCTGAGATCTTAGCGGTTAAAATCGTCTCTATGGATAGGGTAGTACTACCTATGTTGAAGAAGTTTGGAAGATTTTTAGGGCTGTAAGTAAACTGAAAAGGTTACTCCTTCATATCCCGGGGTCTGGGATCCTATGCTTCGGTGTAGTCGTGGAGGACCTAAAGTCCATCAATGGTTAGTTGCCTCATTCGATAGACATTCATATCAACAACTATAGTTAAACTGGATTGTATTGTAAGATTCATGGACAATGACCTTTTGGAGTGGCTTATGCAGTGAGAACTTTGAGTTGGCTTTCAGCTTCTCGCTAGTCAATGTAATAAGGCATATATGGAGGGCAATGGCTCCTGATCGGAATTTGTTTGGCAATGTTTTCTGTTAGAAAGGGCAGTATTGAAGACTAAGAGAGTTACATAACTTTTTGGGTTGTGTGAATTGTTTATAAAGAGCACCCTTGAGGGTTTACCGGCCAGGTAAGGCAGAAGTCGGAGAGGGCAAGCGCTGCGTGCCACTTGGACACAGACCACCATGACCTCTGAGGTCTCTCTCCTGAACCTCCCATTTGAGCTCTTTCCCGAAATCTTCTCATTCTTAACTTTCAGTCTAAATGGTCGACAAGCCCTCCTTCAATGCTGTCGGGTTAGCAAGAGGTTCTATGCAGATGCCCAACCCCATCTATTCACCTTTGTGGATCTCAACGCAGGAAGAACGGAGTATTATTGCGAAGAGACTTTTGAGCTCCTTCAAAAATTGCTTTCTTTCAGGCCTTCGCTAGCAGAATATGTCAAATATTTGTCATTCCCGGCGTTGGCTGCTAGACTGCCGCAGTTCACCGATGTTTTGGTTTCGCTCGTGAACCTGCAAGGGTTATCAATCGGTGGAGAGCAAGAAAGCTGGGACGACATTCCTCTTGCGACTCAAACAGTGCTTATTCAAACGTTCTTCCCAAAGCTTTCTACCCTGCGTATCGCCACTATAGACCCGTTTCCCCTGCTCGATGTCTTTCGCGCATTGTCGAACATCCGAGAGTTATTCCTCTATTACACTCTTACAGCCTATTTAGATGAGTCCATGTTTCGAGATGAGCATATTCATCTGCCTCGCCTTCGCCGTCTCATACTCGAGGGCTATGATGATGGTGACTTGGATCAATATACCTCCCTTCGTTCGATGCTGACGCATCCATGGTGTAAACTGGAAACACTGGTTTTAGAGGCACCTTCCGGAAATGCTGGAGATATTTTAAGTTTCTTTCACAATTTGTGTCTTGGCGGCATGGTCAAGCATTTGCGAAGACTGTACTTGAATGAAGATTTTTTCAGACTTTCTCTCCGTGCGTCTTTGTTCCTACGTAACTGCCTTATACTTAGTGGCTGAGCATTTGTAGGTGATGGTTTTGGTGACGAACCCGGGACATCGGTCAACTTCTTCGATCCTCTAGCCGCTCCTTATTTGGAATATCTTCTCCTTGAGATTCCAGACCACAGATCAGTATTTGATGATTCGAAATTTTGGGAACACTCCTCTCCCTTCTTCTTCCACCTCTCAGAAATGCTAGGGTACAGAAGAGAACATCGTGATCACCCCATATCTCTTCGTTCAATCCATTTCGTACATGTGAAGACCAGCTACAAATGGGAATGTTCTCGTTCATTATCGGGCGCCTGGACAGCTTTTGATAATGCTCTTGTGGATAGTACCTTGGTACCCATGTTGGAGAAAGCCACTTTTGAGAAGGATTTCGGGAATTTAGATGTATTGAGGACTTTCCTTCCTCGTGCTATGGACGCTGGTTTGCTATGCTTTGGAGCGGCTACTCAGTACTTAACCATATGGCTTTGAATATGTTACATGTATTGTGTCCGTGAGTACTCCGCATATTCCCTGAGTCTCGTCCTCGTAGTCCAGCTGGACTTTGCTATGAACGTTAGGAAGCACTATCTTGTAAGACCGTAATGAGAACTTCTCCAATTTACAGAAATGCCGTCAATCCATTCTATTATCTCGCCCTTTTAGCCAGTCTCTAGTCAATACCCTGTCCTCCTTTGAGAAAGCCATTCACAATGCAATACAACTCACATGGCCGCAACAGGAGATTTTAAACTGACTCAAGTCACATAATCTCTCGGTGACCTCAAACAGAGAAAGTATTGATCTCCCGTGCCTTGGATCACACGCCCAAACCGACGAAACGAGAGGATGTGCAACGAAACAAATGCGGGCGCTTAGGTCATGCTGCAGTCATTTTCCAGAGCAGGAGGCGGTGTCCGATACGATACATTTCATGTGAAACAATGTATTCACTGGGGTCACGAAGAATAGAGTCAGCAGGACTTGGGAGAGCTCTACGAGTAATTTATACAAAAAGTCGCGTAGTTTACATTGATACACCAGAGAACCTTTCTCTCCAATGCTATGATGCTATGATTTAGACTCAGCGTGATTATGTTCGAACTATGCATTTCCTCTATTCTAACGACTATTTTATTGGGTGCGCGAGGTGAGAGCCTCCCTTGGTACACGCCGGACTCACATCCTCGCGCTTCGACCTTTCTTACGTTAAGTTTGAGCGTCTCCCCGAGGAACAACGATCAGGATAAAAGATGACCCTCAGCGGTCCATTCACGAGAGAATTGCTATGAACTTTAGATGTCAGAAATCAATATCATACTCTTGGCCACTGTCTAAACCTCTTTCATGGCATATCCTTTGAATATCTTTCTCAAGCTGAATAAACGCATATTTTTATGCACACAAAAAGTATGATACCAGACAAACACAATGTCTGAGTCAGAACTCCGCACTTGAATGGAGCAGAACCTTGCACGGTACTCCGAGCATGCATAGAATAAACTCGGAGTAGAATGTTTGGCAGAAGCTGCTTTCCGAGTGATTTTTCTGGCTACACGGCTCAGCTTGGACGCAAACCACCATGAGCCCCAGGTTCTATGGTGCATCTCTCCCATCTGAGCTCCTTTCTATCATCTTCTCGTTCTCTTCTCTCGACAGAGAGAGTCAGAAGACCCTTCGCCATTGTTGTCTCGTCAGCCGGAGGTTCTGCGCAATAGCCCAACCCATACTCTTCATCTCGATAGATCTCAGCGAATGTCATGAATCACCAGAACTGTGGGAGGAGGATGTCATGCTCTTCCAAGATGCCATTTTCTCCAACCCATGCCTTGGGGCATACGTCGAAAATCTTTCCTTCCTCATACTATCCACCGTTATGCCAGAATTTGCAGACCTTCTATTGGCACTTCAGAACCTACGGGAGCTTTCCCTTTATGGGTTGGACAAGAAATGGGATGTTATTCCTTCTGAGGTCCAAGCCGTTCTCTTTCAAACAGTGTTCCCGAAACTGTCCTCCTTGCACCTCACAGCCATAGAAGACTTCCCTCTTTACCACAGCCACGGCACTTGGCAGAATTTGCAGAGACTATCACTTCTTCGTATGTGGACACGGTATACAGCTGAGTCTCTGAACTACGATAATTGTATCCACCCAACTCGCTTTCGCTGCATCATCTTTGAAGGTTACTACTGTCGAGATTTAGATCCAGGATGCTCTCTACGCTCATCATTTTTAAACTCAAACTGTGTACCGGATATTTTGGTTTTGAATAAATCTGTAGGGAATGAGGAGAATGCATTGGATTTCATTCACAAATATTGTGCTGAAGGTTTGGGCCAGCACCTCCGACAGCTGTACCTTTGCGTGGAAGTTTTCGGTACATATCAAAGTATGTAGCTTCTTTCACTCATTAGTTCTTCGAGATCAAATTTCACATGTTTATAGGTCATAATTCTAAAACTAAACGAAGAATGCCGAACAACTTCCTTGATCTTCGACCGCTTTCACAATTGGAACATCTTTATTTTGAGATCCCCGCCTTCGAAACATCCGGTGTTAGTCAATTAAAAATTTTGAAAGGGTGGTCTCCCTTTTTCTTCCGACTGGCAAAAACCTTGGGTTATAGAAGAAAAACTAGGGACGATTCATTCGCTCTGCGTTCTCTCACGTTTGCGGATGTTCTTCAGTTCGGAGACATATATCGGAACATGCCCTTTAAAACTACATCGAAGAGAGCATGGTCAGCATTCGACGAAGTCCTCATGGATAGAACAATGTTGCCTATGTTGGAGCGAGTTACCTATGGAAAGGCGTCGGGGCGTATGCGTGCATTGAAGAGGTTACTCCCGCGTGCTTCAGGTTGTGAGTTGCTGTCCCTCGGTGCAGTTCCTGAAGATATAAATCAATGGTTATAACTTGGTCATTTCAACTATCCTCGCGAGATTCCCCTTTCAAGTCCCATGCCAATACCCAAGGTCAAATTAGGTGGTACTGTAAGATTTATGGAGCCTGAATAACTCTTGGAAGGGTTTATGCAGGGACAGTTTCTCAATCAGCATTTAATTTCTTGTTCAGTTTGGATATAGTAAAAAGCTATCGTTAGTGCAACGGCTCCCTAGTTATAAAATATCAGAATTTGTACCCCTTTGATGAATTCCATTGAGAAAACATTGTCAGGAGCGAGAGAATTCGAGATTAATTTTGCGCTTGAATGCGTGAATATATCTTAAAGTGTGTCCCTCATATGCCGCCGATAGCAGAAGGCGGAGAGGGGATCCCTTCGTCAAGACAACTGATGTGAAACACTGTTCGACGTGAACCACCATGAGCTTTGATATCTCTCAATCAGACCTACCAATTGACCTCCTTCCTGAAATCTTCTCGTTCTTACCTTTCGATCCAAAAGGTCGACTATCCCTCCTTCAATGCTGTAGGGTCAGCAGGACGTTCTATGCAACCGCCAGACCCCATCTTTTTACTTTTGTAGATTTCGGCACCACACGCGAGCACGATTATCGCGAAAAAGATTTCACCCTGTTTCAAAATTTACTGACATTCACTCCCTCGCTCGCAAAAGACGTCAGCTATATCGCCTTCCCGTCCACCAAAATGGAGCAGTTCGCAGATCTTCTGGTTTCGCTCGTGAATCTGCAAGGGCTGTCAATCGATGGTGACCATAACACTTGGGATGCAACTCCTCTTGAGATTCAAAATATGGTTCTCCGAACAGTCTTCCCCAGGCTGTCTACCTTGCGTATTGCAAGAATGGACACGTTTCCTGTGCTCGACGTCTTCCGCATGTTGTCGAATATTCAGGAGCTATTCCTCTATTATATTATCACAGCCCCGCCAGGCGATTTTAATGGCCAAGATGATCAGTTTCAACTACCTCTCTTTCGTTGTCTTATACTCGAAGGCTACGACAATGACGACCTAGATCCACCATTCTCTCATCACTCGTTGGTGACGCATTCGCAGTGTAAACCAGATACGCTTGTTTTGAGGGAACCATCCGGAAATGCTGGAAATATGTTAACTTTCTTTCATGAACTGTGTCTTGTCGGCATGTCCCAACATTTACGAACGCTGTATCTGAGCGACGACTTCTTCCGAGTCTGTCAATGTAGGTATTTTTGTTCATGCATGGTGTTTCTCGTACTAATAGGCTGCACATGTGTAGCATATGGTCCTGATAACGAATACAAGTCGGCAGTCAAATTCTTCGATCTTCTAGCAGTTCCCGATTTGGAGGATTTATACGTTGAAGTGCTAGTCGACAGACTTGTGTTTGATAAGTCGAACCCCTCGAACCCCTGGGAGCACATGCCTTACTTCTTCCTCCGCCTTGCAGAAATGCTCGGACATGGGAGGGAAAATTGGGGTCGTTCTATGCCGCTTCGTTCAATCAATTTTGTGAAAGTTGAATGCGAAGGCACTTTGGAATACTCTAAGGCACTGGACAGGGCTTGGACGGCTTTAGATCAGGTTCTTGTGAACAAGACCTTGTTACCCGCGTTGGAGAAAGTTGTTTTTGAGAAGGCTTTCGGGAGTTTAGATGCATTGAGAACTTTGCTTCCTCGTGCTATGGATACTGGGTTGGTTTCCTTTGGGGCAGTTCTACAGAGCTTCACCATATGGCGTTAGCTCCCCCATGCCCGTTGGTTCTCTCGCCATACTCCAGGACATCTTTCGTTCTTCATGACTTTGGTACGGACGTTAGGTAGCAACGTGCTTTGGGATGATTTATCGAGGCTACTTTCATTTTACGAATAGCTTTCTCATCGTACAGAAATAATCCCAGTCCATTTTTTTATCTCGTGCTTCTCGCCCCTATTTGACTGGCAACACCGGAGCAGTGTCTACAGAGTCATTGGCGATGATCAGAATAAATATACAAAAGGGAAGTAAGTGGTTGTGTATTTGAACCACACAAGCACCGGAAGAAGGAAAAGCAGACATTTTTTGACAAACTGAAGCTACCTAGTGGAGTGATATTGGTGTTCACTGGAGAACCGCCCCTTCAAAGGCGCAAATGATACATTCAATATACTCTATATACCAGTAGAAGGCATTTCTACTTGTTTAACTGGGTTACTGGGCCTACCAAAAGAGGAGGCGAATCGGTGTTGTGCGAGTAGAATTAGGATAGGCGGTGACAGGATCAGCGAAAATGACTATGAGATGTCTAAGGACATTGAGGGATGGGTAAATGGTGAAAACTCACTGGCGTTGTCGACAGGGTCATATATCATGGTAGGCTCAATGATGGCTATGTCATCATTGAATCAACACGATTTCAAGAGACCAGTGAGTGGAAGAATACTCACGTCCGCCCGGACCGGGATTGATCCATCGAGGTCTCCAACTCGAAGGGCTGACATCTTTATACCAGATCATATTCTCACCACAGTACTTTTGAGGATTCGTCCATCCGCTGTGGATAGTCGACAATGTTGTACCAGGAGGGGTAGTCCCCTCTACAACTTGGTAAGGAAAGGGCGATGGAAAGACGCATTCACTGACCCGGCTTTCCGTCAGATGGTGCAAAGAAGAGGAATCCAGGCAATTTGGCTTGAGAACAATCGGTGAGGTCTTCAACAACACTAGCATAACCGAGGCTTTTGTTAATTGTGTCTTCAATCCTGGTCGATATTGAGAGAGATTCCAGACAAGATGGTAACGTCTCCTTACGACAGGTAAACAGGCTCATCGGCGACACAGTTGCTCCAGTACCTGAACCTCAGAACTTCTTTTCCATTGTTGGTCAGACCAAACGATCCCCATGCACTCAGTGTGGAAGACTGGAAAATGGTATTTAGATATGGTTTATGCAGGAATTTAGTGGCTGCTTACAACCTATCCGAGAAACTTATCATCTGTAGCGTTTACGACCGCAATCGGCCAGGGAATTTCACTGCACCTATGTCAAAATGGACGTTTTTTTTGGCTGAATAAAACTCACCTAGGACAATATTCGTCAGCAAATGCTGCCGCTATGAGGGTGATGCTCAAAATGAGGCTGCCGAGGAATGGATACATTTTTTGAAAGAAAAACTTACAGGTGCTTTCGTGTCTTTTAAATGGTCCCTCGGAAGTTTGATTTTCCCTGAAACAGGCTACTGATAGCCTCCGGATTTCACAATGGTTCTATTCCCAGGCACGTCAAGCTCTATGGAACACACGGACAACAAAGTGTCATTTTGCGTTCAAACACTCCACGTTGGTGTGAACGAAACGGGACACCCTTGAACATTGTCAGCAATATTCAACTTCGAGCTTCGACAAGAGCTACTTTAACCTGGGGCTTGAAAACAGCCATTGAGTGGCCGCGAGCAACAGAATCAGATATTCAAATCCAGAGGTCGCCTTGAAATGTCAAGTCATGTAAACTTCATCTCTTCGTTTTATATAGTTCCGGTACTCTTATATCACCTACTTTATATCACTTGTCAGCTCTAAGCCAAGAAATCAAATTTTCAGGGACAGCAGGAAGTACCAAATGACCGGGCAGATAAGTGTTTCAACTGCTCTCCAAGGGATTCGTATACGAGAAACCTAGAGCGGTTGCCCCGTAGTGATGTAGTTGATATTTGAATCGCAAAACAGATAGGATGTTGCCGGAAATTTAATCAAATGATGAAAGAGAACCATCGTTTGTCAGAGGAACAAGCAACGGCTTGGGAAGGAAGGATCGAGCGTTCTAATGCAGAATTCTAACGAGTGAAAGCCGATCATGGCATATATCAAGTAGTTTGCAGCAAGAGAATCGGGGGAAAGGTAGACAAATTGCGGTGGCAGGCAAGGAGCTTGTGATCCGGAGGATGCGGTGACTTGGCCGACAACGGACGAGAGGTAAACTTTGAGTGGACATGAGATCCCAAAAACCTGCCTACAAGAAGATGTGAGCCAAGGAGCCTTACTAGTCGCAAGAAGAGCGACAGCGAGTTCTACAACATTATCTACGGCTAGAACGTTCCTTGTATGCACTCTCATATCAAGGCATCCGAACTCAAAACAATGATAATGCGATTGAACTAAATGTGTTACTTAGATCATGAAGAATCAGGATAGAAAACCTGTTTATATCACTGCCCACGTCCAAAGGAATCGGTCCACACCAACTCATTTGGGGTGATAAAGAAAAATGAAAATAGATTTGTATGTGACACCCATAAGCATCAGAAGAAAGAAGAAAAGTTATTGAAGGACATAAACTGAATGTAAATGGTGATATGAGAATTCTGTTCCCCTAGATAATTGTCTCCTGAAAGGCGCACGAAAAGACAATCAAAGCATGAACTAGTAGAACGCACGGCTACCTGTTCAACGGGGTAACTGCGCTCACCAGAACATAAGGCGAATAGGAGTTGTGCGGGTAGAATTGGGATAAGCGGTAACGGGGTCAGCGAAAATAACTAGTAGATGTTAAAGAATATCGAGCATATGTATAAAGGTATCAAACTCACTGGCGTTGTCCTGAGGATCATAGATCATGGCCGGCTCGATGATGGCTATAATCACCTTCCCTTAGCATGATATTTACAATGCCAGGCGAGTGGAAAGAATACTCACGTCCTCCCAGCCCGGGATTAATCCATCGAGGTCTCCAACCCAAAGGTTTTCCATCTTTGTACCAGAGCATGTTCTCACCACAGGACTTAGAAGGATTCGACCATCCGCCAGGGACAGTTGACAATGTTGTACCAGGAGGGGTAGTCCCCTCTACAAGTGGGTAAGAAAAGGTGATGAAATGGAAAGACATATGCACTAACCGGGCTTTCCATCAGATGGCGCAAAGAAAAGGAATCCAGGTAACTTGGCTTGAGAACAATCGGTGAGGTCTTCGACAACACTAGCATAACCGAGGCTGAGGTTAGGAGACTTTTCAATCCTGATAGATATTTAGAACTCATATTCTGGACAAGGTGGCAGCGTCCACTTACGAGAGGTAAACAGGTTCATCGACGACACAGTTGTCCCAGTACTTGAAGTCCAGAGCTTCTTGGATATTGCTGCTCAGACCAAATGATCCCCAAGCGCCCAGTTTGGAAGACTGAATATTTATTTTTTCAGAAATGGTTCTTTCAGCTTTCACAAGTATGTTAGAGGTCACTTACGACGAATCCGAGAAACTTATCATCTGTAACGTTCACAGCCGTGATCACCCCAGAAAGATCACTGTCTTCATGTCAAAGCGAGCCTTCACTCGGTCAAAGAAATCTTACCTAGGGCAACTATCATCGGTGGGAGCTGAAGCTACGAGAATAGCGGACAAGAGGAGGCTGCTGAAGAGTAGATGCATTTCTTTGCTGGAATAATTTGAAGATGCTTTCGTCGCTTTTAAATGGACCTCCGGCACTTGAGATTCTCCTGAAACAGGTTACTAGTCAGCTCCGGATGCCTCCGGCAATTATATTTTCGGGAACAGCAGGTTTTTCAGAACGTCCGGACAATATCTGGACACCCTTTGACAACTCTCAGCAGTGTTCAACATCGAGTGTCGAATGAAGTTGAACGCCAGAAAGAATAGCTTCAACCTCAAGGATTAAAAGCTGGCTTTGGTAGACGATGAGGTTACCCAATCCAAAGGTCGTTTTGAACACTAAAGTTATGGAAATTCCATTTCTTCGCTGTATATGGGTCCCCGGTAGTTACATATCACCTATCTGGAATCACTTGTCAGCTCCTTGCCAAGAAATCAAATATTAGGGACAGCAGGCAATACTAAAACACCGAGAAAATGGATGTTTCGACTAGTTTACCAGAGATTGATATACAGGAGCTTGGAGCGCTTATACGGTGGCTCTACAATTGACGTTCAGCACGGAAAATGATCCAACGCTGGAAGAGGAACACAATTTTTTTTGGAGTAACAAGTTGGTGCACCGTGAAGGATCGTCCATTCGAGTGCAAATATTACATAAGGTAAAGAAAGTGTATCGAAATTGGAGGAGTTCGTAGTGCGAGACTAAGAAGGAAAGAAACCAAAGACGATGACAGACGAAGAGGCAGACTGAGAGAGTGACCCGGAGTACGCGGTGATTTCACCGACAGTAGGCAAGAAGTATGCCTCAAGCGGACACAAGATGTGAAGCCAATAGTCTTGCTAGTTGGGAAGAGGAAGAAGTCAGAGCTTAGGCCTGCGGCGAGTATTAGCATGTGGCAGTGGTGGTCATGATGAGACCCGCGTAGCCAGTACTTGTTTCACTTTCTCCCAACTGCACCTTCAAGAACGTCGCAGCTCTATTTGTTTCTTACCATCCTCCTACATTACAATGTCTTCTGCGGCGAGTCGGGGTATCTGCCAGTGAGAAGAGGTTGGAAGGGAGGATGCTATAGATTTCAAACATCCAAGCTGGCAACGTCGCATCCGGCCAAATTGTTTTCTTACGGCAATAAATACACAATTTGAGCCCGCAGTGGAGGAATGGGAATTTGGTGTCAACGGAAAGCCCGCTTGGTAGCAAACCACCATGATCTCTAGCGCCTCTGGGGCGACACTCTCAGTTGATCTTCTTCACGATATCTTTTCGTTCTTATCCTTTGACCAAGAAGGTCGGCAAGCACTCTTCCAATGTTGTCGGGTCAGCAGGACCTTCTGCGCAAATGCCCAACCGCATGTCTTCTTCAACGTGGATCTCAGCAGAAGAGGCAAGCAGCGCGACGATGTCGTCCTTTTCCACCGCGCACTTTCCTTAAACGCCTGCCTTGCGACGCATGTCAGATATTTCCAATTCCAAGCCTCGTTCATGTCGACGCCAGAATTCGTGGATGTTCTTTCGGCACTCCTGCAACTACAGGTGCTGTCGATCTCCGGGATGCATAAGACATGGGACCAACTTCCTAGTGAGATCACAAGCGCGCTTCTTCTCAAAGTCTTTCCCAGGCTGTCCGCTTTACATATCGCAAAATTCTACAGTTTCTCATTTCCCGATGTCTTGAACAGTTTGCAGAACCTGCAGGAATTCTCTCTGGATTATATTGCTGGATTGGAGTATGGCGATTCTGAGAATGATGAAGAGTGTATTCGCCTGCGCCATCTTCGTTCTATCACGTTTGATGGCTATGAAGACAGCGATGTGCTTCCAACTTTCTCCTTGCGGTCGGTTTTAATGGAGTCGCAGTGCCCACTGGAGACTCTCATTCTGAAGGACTCGACTGGACGCGACGGGAATATCCTTACTTTCTTCCACGAATATTGTCTTGCTGGATTAGGAAATAATTTACGAACACTATATCTCGGAGCAGAGTTCTTCAGGACAGTTCAATGTGGGTATTTTCTTTTTGTTCGCAACAGTGTCGTTCTCAGGCCTATTATGTTTATAGCCCGCGATCCCGACAGCGAACCAAAGGCGACAAGCAACTTCCTTGATTTTGGGACGATTCCTCGATTAGAGCATTTATACATCGAAGCCCCAGCCTCCAATTCATCGGTATCCCCGAGTAGGAGCGTTTGGGAAACGTCGTCTCGTTTCTTCTTTCGTCTGGCTGAGATGTTAGGGTTCGGAGCAAGGGCTTTGACTCACAGCTCGACCCTATGTTCACTCACGTTCATAGACGTCCAGATGGCAAATCCACGAGAAAATACTGAACCCTGTCCGAATGCTTGGACAGCTTTTGACGATGTTCTCATGGATCAGAACTCACTGCCACTGCTGGAGAGAGTTTCCTTTACAAAGCGGTTCAAGCAGTTGGACGTTCTTAAGACGTGGCTTCCACGTGTCGTTAACGGAGGAATACTACATCTTGGTGTTGATGCAGGCAGCGTGAGTTTGTGGTTCTGACTTTTAGATTTCATTCATTCTGGTTACACTGAGCTTCTAAAAAAATCCCCACCATTGCTTCATGTCATATCTTAGTGTTCACGCTCTCATACTCATTTCATGGAAGTTAGAGACAGTGCTTTTTGACTGGTTAAGCATCTCATTGTATGTGTGCGAATAAATCTATTGGGATAATCACAAACGGCCTCGAGTGTCGCAGAGCATACCTGACAAATAATGCCCCGAGACTCTTTTTTTTAAAAGTGAAGTCATAATATGTCTCCATGTTCCCCCAAATTTGTCTTGCTACTGGACAGAACTCAACCTAATATGGTAACCTCTCTTGACACACATATTCCACAGTGAAGGTTGAGCGAAAAATGGCCGTGGATTTCTTTTAAATTCCTTCTCCAGTCATCCTGCGCGAATGCTGATCTCCCGAAGACAATGGAACGGCGTGAATTAACCTTCGGATTCCCATGATCTTAGTCTGCCCCCAATTGACCACAAGCATAGCAGTCCAGCACGCGATGATCGTTCCATATGCTAGGTGGAACATTTGCAGCCATATTCTCAAGAACTCAGGACGATCACCGTGGGCGCCTGTAGTCTCTCCACTTCCAGACCCCATCAGTCACCACCGGCCCTTCGCCACCCGCCATTGAAGCTTCCGCTTCCGCGCATCTTGCTCTAAAAAATGCGAGAGCATTCCAGCACCTTAGGTCAAGAATCATTTTTTCAAACGGGCATCTTGAGAAGGACCTGAGGAGAATGAATCCACTTTACCTCTCGCTTCCATGGCTCGGGTGGGAACGGTCGTTGACGCAAATACCTGTGAATATATTTAACCTTCTAAGTGCATTGTCAAAGCGACCCTGATTTGAGCGCATGGGACGCTGGACTCATCGAGCACTCGATGCATTGCATTTCGGGTGCGTTGAATGATTGAAATTGGCATGTCTTCTTGAAACCTCTATTTTCATTCTTCCTCATGACTAGAGTGTATTAGTTGGGGCAGAATAATGAATTCCGTCGAAAAATGGAAGACGATAGCCGGAATTCATGGTCAGGAAGATGGGTTTGTTTCTCGTCGGGAACGTGAATTCGTAAAACATAAAACAGAATTCGAGTGCCCCAACTAATACACTCTACTTACTCCGCACCTGGGTTAGCTGCTTCTTTGAGTATAAAGGGCAGAATCTTCCACTAAATGAGACTCATACTTTTCAATCCCCCCACATTCTTTTCGACTCTTTGAGTCTTGGACATTCTTTCTTTTCCATTGAGCCTACTTCGAACGAAACAGAACACCCGACTCTACATGATGGTCCACCTTTCTGCATCCATTCTTGCTTTCCTCACTCTCACTGGCACCTCACTCGCCGTGCCTTCGCTCCCCAGCAATGCACTACTTCCAAGAGACTCTCATAAGATCGCCTTCGACGATGTTTCCAAACGCCTTCTTGCTTTTGACATCAAAGGGAGGTCCCTAGGATCGTTCCCTATGACTGCAGGGTTCGGAAAGAGAGCTGGAACTTGTACTCCAATGACAAACAATGACATTGCGAAAATCCCTGGACTCCAGAAACTTCGCGATGAGGCTGGTACGTCATCATTTTGGTATTGTCTCGCAGGTCTAACATTCATTTCTCCAGACAAGAACTGGGGTAATCGTGGTCGTAATGAAGTAGTCAACGACCCAGACGCTCCTGACGCACCTGCAAATGGTATGATTAACAAACTTGCACCCCCACGGTCTTTCAAAGTCATCTCACACTTGCTTAAGTAGTTTGTGCTGACGATGCTGGTGTCACCATGGTCTATGACGGCACACCAGCGTGCAAGGACATCATCAACCAAGCTTCAGGGACTCTTGAAGGCGGCAAGATCACTCTTGAGAACAACGAAGGTGTGAATATGGCTACCACCACCGAGGTCACTCAGGCTGCTTCCTTCGGTCTTGACACCAAGATTTCGGTCATGTTATTTCTGTCAAAGCGACGAAGAATGTACTGACGATGATGTATCGACAGGTTGGATTCAGTTTCCCTGAAATCGCAGATGTTTCTACAGAGATTACCGCCCACTCTGACTTTACTAACACTCAAGGCACTTCTAATTCTGTTGGCGCAGACATGCGTACACTCCAACGTATTGAACAGCCAGTCGATGAAGGTCAAACCAAGTATGTTACCTTTCCCCATTTCACACAAGTACCCCTCATGGATTGCATCTTAGCTGCAAGGTTATGCTCACGACCAAATCATGCTCCATTACTGGCAAGGGATCCCTCAAAATGATTGCGACTGGCATCTTCTGGTTCGAATACAAGGATATTGTCGATGGTCACCGCAAGTGGGGTCTCTCCATGGACTCTGTCCTCCCCAACGTCGATGACAGAGCTACAGTTATGCAATTCAAAGTTCGTTTTTTGTTCTCAGTTCCCCCTCAAAAAGTGAGACCCTGATTTTTTTTTCCATAGGCAACTGGAAACATTGACTCTGCTGGCCACTTTGCTTCTTCTGGGTGCACGAATGGTACTACCATCGTCACAAAGGTGTAATATATTCGAATATTTATCGCTACCACATGTTTTACATTGTATGTACTACTTACCCAAGCCGAATATTCCAGCTTTAGTTTGCCAATTTGACATCCTTCATTTCGAATGAGTGCTTATGTCTCCTTGGCGCTCTAATTATCTCTGACACCACCCTATTTTCTGTGAGATATCACGTCTAAGTCTAAAAAGAACGAAACTGTAGTGCCATATGTCGAGCGCTTCGTGGACCCACGCATCATTGCCTCTCTGTGGCGGGGACTTCAAAAGCAGGCTCGAGTCTTTTCTGGAGCTATTGATCCTCTCCCATGCAAGGTCGCATCGCTTCTCAAACAACCTGAGACATAGCACAAAATTGGATTAACCTCCCGACATTATCCGTGTCCGGCTTCGACGATCCTTGTACTTTGGCCCCACACTCTCTCTCTCCCGCCGCCCCCGACTTCCCTGGGCAATTGGCTACTTCTTTCCCCTCATTTCCTTTAGAACATACGCAAAATATGAGGGGAAGTGACAATTAGATGCCAGTGGCTTTGGGAATATGTTTTCAATAAAGTTTCCATTCTCCCCGACGTTTGACAGCTTTCCGATCCCCTTCTGTGTTCCTCACCTATGCTTCTATGTCTGAAGTCGTGAAGGCAACCAGCCAGTCGGTCGGTCTTTAGAACGAGATCTTGACTAGCCAGATCTCTCTCTTCATTCTGATGATATGAACCTAACACCCCTCACTCTTCAGAAAGGCGCGTTGCTCAAGCCGAGGAAACGCGTTTCTTTCGTTTCCTGGACTTCATTGAATCCAAGATCCGAATCAAAGACCGTCAACCCCACAGGTTTCAATGCGACCTTTGGCCAGGCCACGCCAGGTCTCGGCATGCTGTCGCCCACATTCAAAGCGGAGAAGCGCCCATTGTTCCCACCGAAAATAACACGAACAGTGCTTTTTGATTTTCAAAAGTACGACTTCTAACAGCTTCTAGACTCCGAACTCATGTCATCGGAAACATGCGAAATACAAAGGGCCATGATTACCAATTTGGGAAGAGGGAACAGCCTGGAGTCATCAGTCCATGAGGCACTTGGGTATAAAGAGTTGGGAGTTGTGTACTTTGGTGTTTCGTTAACTGCGCTTGGTTGCTCCCAGCATCCTACATACACATCTACATCCACAGCATAAGACACAGCATGCTTTCTCCCATCCCTCTCCCACTCGACATGGATCGCGTTTTCGATGACGCTTGTCATCCTGTCGACGACTCTGGCTTTGGGGCATATTCTGCCCAGTCGCATCTCGACGCGACTTCCATCAAGGTTGCCACCAAGAGTCGTAAGCTCGCCATTGCCCAGGCTGGTGGAGGGATTCCGGGCATGCTGGATACTCTCTCGCGTGCGGACCTCGCGTATGCCGACCTTCCTTCTGCCCACCTCATCTGGCAGAACAAGTTTGGTACTATCTATTCGAGGTATCCTGGTGTGGATGTCAACGAGACTTTTGGTGGCAAGGTTAGTTTCCTGTATCAATTTTCGATGACGACTTGAAACTAATTGTTTTGTTAGACACTGCTTCAACTCTTCGAGCAGATCCACGTCGCTGCTTTATCGGCGTCGGAATCGGCGAGTATTCTGTACATAAAGGGATTTATTAGTTCTAACTTGCTTCGTCCAGAAACTTGTTGAGTGCATTTCCTTGTCGCAGATCCTTAGCGGCACCGACCTAGACGTGTGGCTTGAGGAGCAAGGTGCTCGCTTGCCTGCTCATGTCAGTCTTTCCTCATTTGAGCCTATCACCGCCTGACGCCTTCTTTTTCTTAGCGGCAAGAATTCGATGAAGTTATCAAGCGTCAGCGCTTCGTGAAGCACCAAGTACGTCACCAAACAGACCTGCACTTCGACCTTCCCTCACCATTTGCTCTCCAGCTCGACAACCACGAGATACCCCGTCTCGAGAAACGCATTATGGAGATCAATGCAACTCTCGTCGACCTCCGTGGATGTAGCGGTGACGGTCTCATCGGCCTTGGTTTGACCTTCGACGAACAAAGTTCACCCTCGACGTCGGCGGCATCCAGCGAGTTGCTCTTGACGCCACCGTCTTCGCCGCTCGAAGGATACGACAAGATGAACAACAACAAATATAGGAGAGGGGGAGTCAATACGACTCCTCCTCATCTCCGGACGATTGAAGCAGCTATACCAGAGGTCCGTCCTCTCAGGGACGTCCTCGGTCATAGCTGCAACCGTAGAGAAGGGAGGAGGGTAGGGAAAATTGTTCCAAAGTTTGGGATAATTGGAGAAGAGAGGAAGGCGAAGTGGGGGGTGATCGGAGGGGAGAGGGCAAGGAAGTTGTAAGTAAAACGACGCACATTGGATGGAGGCGGCGTCGGGATGCGAGAACAATGGACGGTGTTACCTATTCTATGCTCTTTTGTTATATTTTCGGAGTTTTGTAGTCCCTTTGTCTTCGTCTTTGTAGTATCATGCTATGCAAATATTTTGTACTTCGGAAAATTTCGGTCCTTGTGGATTTTTGGTCTTCATCATCGGCTCCCAGAGTACAATCGATTTTGTCGTGCTCAGGTTTCGATGTTCCTTTATTTGTCCGATCTAAAATCGCAAGAAACGGCTGGGGCTGGAGAGAGAGGGCGCGAGAACTCGAGTAGGAAAGATGTGATGGAGGTTCTGCAGAAAGATCTGAACTCCGACACACGTGATGAGCAAAGGTCCAAGTGATTTCATGTATTCTGGACGTGCCCGACTGCTTCGGCCACGTATCAAGCGCATGGATTTCATTAAGGCTCGTGTGAATTGTCCGACCGTCTTCCGCTCACGTCGCAATCCAGAAGGAAGCGACTTTTGGCCTCAATTTCGCGAGTTGAATAATTGGATATGTGTGACATTACAGCTGTTTGCATAAATTTTAGCACTCTGCCAGAACCCCGAAACCTTGAAACTTCAAAAAAATCTCCACTTCGTCAAGAATTCATGTACCGGGGGCTAGGGTTTCGAGGTTTTGAGGTTTCTGCGGAGTGCCAACCTTTATGCAAACAGCTGTAACCAAGGCGTTTCCCCATACCAATATGTGTGCTTTGGTTAGGTAACGCAAGGTTGGTGAACACAGGAAATTTTAGCCTCGTCAACCGCATTTCGGACTTCAAAAAGCCTGCGCTGGGCGACACAACTAAAAAGTTGAGGAATGGCAAACAGTTCGTCATGAATTCTTATCCACTGAAGCTTGGATAAAGTCAATAATGAAATGATCTAGCCAAACCGAAGTGCGTCCTCACTTCTGGCCTGATAGTCCCCTTCCTCCCAATGGCAAAACAATGACGAGGGTGGGATTTGAACCCACGCCCCGGAGGACTAGAGATGAAGGTATTAATAGCCTAAATCTAGCGCCTTAGACCACTCGGCCACCTCGCCATGAAAAACGTTACTGCTAGTCCTGTAAACACCAGCAGAAAGGTTTGAGCCCGCTCGGTTTGGGTTTGGTGACCTCCTCGCTTTGCAGCCGGGAGAAAAGAAATTGAAACACCGTTTGACAATTTCCATTTTAAAGACGAACGCTGTATCTTCGTAAACTAATGGCAAATGCTGGAATAAGCGACCGAGAAAGAATAAGATAATCGAATTGAGGCAGATTACGATACTTGTGGTATGGCCAGTTCTCATATCAAAGAACAAACTCTTCCATCTGAAGGTTTTACTTATCTTTATTATATACGAGTTCTCCGGCATGTTTAGCCAACCATGGTTGAGCATCAAGCAGACAGGTAGGGCAGGCATCCACCTTACGCTGCTTAGAGATCAGCTCCTCATATATCTCGTCACGACTTGGGGGCTTCTCCGGATCAATGTTCATCTTCGACACTAGAAACTGTGTATGAGAGGGTTGTTGGAGAGCACATCAGGAAAATGTACATATGCCAGCGATGATGCCAGTCACGATAGCTGAAGATTGGTCGGTTCCATCTCGCGAGTTGTACTGTCGTTAGAATCAGCAGCCATTCACCCACAATCCAAGTGCAGTTTCCTACTCCTCCGTGTGCATCAGTGCCAATAATATGCGTCCCTGGTGCCCATACATCGACACACTGAATATTTAGCCGAAGTTTGTTTCAGTTCGAAAGGGCTCGAACCTTTCCGCGGTTTGAAAAAACGGCATCCTGATTCCATTCGGTAGAAGCACCCACAACAAACTCGTGTGTTTTCTCTGGTCGCGTCTTCCCAGTATCCACGTGCATTAAGTCCACAAAACACTTTATAGAAGGTCTTGATGTCAAAAAAAAAAGCACGATTCCGTGAAAACCAACGGCCTACCCGATTTTCACCATTGTCACCGACAGGCACAACCTGAAAGGAAAACAATCAGCCAATCCAGACAAAATAATGGCCTAAAAGAACATGCAACATATAAGCCGGCCTTGGCTGCCTAGCAGGAAATTAGAGGAAGTCACGATGCACTTATACATAGCTACGGACGAACTTTTTCGATCAAGGCCTTCCACTCATGATTATTTCTCTCGAAGAATACTGGGAAATTAAGGCTGATAACTCCAGCATCGAAATTGTAGGCGACCTCGAAGTGATTAATGGCCATGTGAATGCCCTTGTATATGCGAGACATGAACGCCTTGTAGTCATCGCCCATCCCCGCACAATCGTTTGGAGAGCCGCAAATCTAAGTGAGCATTAGTGATATACTGGCATTCTCAGATCAACCAAGTTAGCACCTTAATAGGGAACAAGTGTGCTTTTGGCGATATACCACCGTTGGCCCCAAGCATAAGCGAAGCCATTCGAGTCTACCTGGCAGTAAGCGAGCGAGCCACAGCGAAAGAAGGAGAATAGCATACTCCGTGTTTTGTAGCTGAACTGTCGAATCTCGGATCAGAGTTCTACAAGCATGAGCGTGAGAAACTAGTAAACACAAATAATCCCGGTTTAGAGCTAACCCATTCCTGAACTCCCGGGATATTAAGTGACTGGCCGGCTTCGATACGTGCTGTATGCCGCAGATCTGGATTTTTAAATTCTACGCCGGAGTCCAAAAGATAAACCTGGGAGCCAGAAAATATCAACGGCGGAAGAAAATAATGCACTTTACACTTACCATGACTCCTTTGCCGTCCGTTTTGGCCTCCAGTAGATCGTCATTATATTCCCATCCTGTTCGAATTTGTTTTGAAATATGATCTGAGTCAATGGATGTCACTGCAGCAATATGCCTGTAACATCATCAGTTTCTTAACCGTGCGCCAAAAGAATTAAATAATGGCTACCAATGTACTCGGCGAAATACTGTAGAACTTCCCAGAGGCATCTGCGCAGCTCTGTACTCCGACAAACCAAAGCCCACTTCCGTGGGAAGTTTCGCAAGCCAGGGCTTTGCCTTCTGAATGACACTGACAAGTGGTTCACGCACAGAAATCCGGTTGCGGGTTAGCTGAGAAACAAAGAAGTCACGGGTTGCTTTTTCCTTTGGGACATTGAAGCAAGATTCTAGATGAAACGAAGCACGCACGTGAATGTCCGAACAAATGAGTTAAAAGATTTAACATACTTGTGTAAGCAATCATACCAGAGACAAGTGCCGCTGAGTTAGATGTTCCATCGCTTGTGGAATAGTTATCCTATGAAATTGAGATTATAGACGATAAATTTCGTTGGGTATACCTGGAAAGCGGCTTTGATATTAGATCCAGGGGCCCAAAGGTCCAGGCACTAACAAAAATTCGTCAGGAACACTCCGGGTATATGTGGACAAAAGAGCGCACCGAGCCGCGGTTCGAGAAAGCCGAGACTTCATTGTACTCATTTGATGCTCCCACCACAATCTCGTGAGTTTTAGGAGGGCAAACTTGGACAGGCTTTTTGTTCGGATGGTCATCAAAGCACTAGATCTGGTCAGAAGAAATCGACAGCGATACCTCATCGAAGACTCACCCGATTCCATGCATCATTGCCTGCAGCAAGGACCTGGGGTCGTCAATACGATACTAGAGAAGACACAAAGGGAAAGACGAAAATCCCACCACAATTAAACCCAAACGATTGGCCTGAAAATAACGTGGGTGAGGAACATTGTCGTTACAGACGAACGGCGAATACGCACCATGTCCATTTTTTTTACCCAAAGGTTACCCTGAGCTCCATCAAGCCCATTAAAAGTACGCAGACTAAGATTTATGACTCCAAAACGCTTTTCAGACTCAATCTGCTGAAAGTTTTCGAAAACAACATCCATCGCAGCACTTATATTTTCCATGACCTCGTCATTAGTCACCTCTTTCTCGTCGAACGCCTACCCGCGGTTATTAAAGCTGATAAAAGAAGAAGTGTGCTCACTAGCCTTGACAGAGACAAGCTTTGCATATGGGGCAAACCCCAGGTTTTGTCCTACGATTAAAGATGCCATTGCGGTCTATGAGAGAAATAGTTCAGAACAATTCATCTCAATTGAACGTGGACGCACTCCGTGGCTTTTATCACTTGAATCCACAGTCCGAGTCTACGAAACGAGAGCATTAGTTCAACTTCTACTCAAACAGGTCGCATAAAAGACATGCTTCCCAGAATTTTTCTATCGCTAAAAGTTCGATAACTGTTCCTTTGAACTCATCATTTCCGGCATTGACGCCAGCGTCGATAACGTAAACCTGTCCAAACTTAGATAAAGAAACAATAACCAGTACCAAAACATACCACGACACCATCTCCAGGCTTACACGCTTGCGGCGGGTTCCAATCAAAGCTCCCCACAACTGATACAAATCCAGTGTCTATACAGTCACTAATGGAGCGAAGATGCCTACACACATCTAATCAAGCTTAGCCTTAGTAAAATATCTATACGATACCATGGTGCATCATTGCGCAGTCCAAAAACCGCTGTTTGATTGTGACCACCATGCTCTGGAAGTAATGCAGGTGAGCATGGGTCAACAAGGAAGATGAGGAGACCCAAGGGATAAACGAAGAGGGGAAGCATCGGAACAGAGGCAAAAGACTTAAAACGCGAGGCCCTTATACGAAGAGCATGGATGGCCACAATCAAATGCCGTGACAGGTAGCCTGCGCTAAATAGTTGTCACGAAAGAGACAGCTGACAGAGCGCAAACGGATCGTTGGCATCATCGAGAGTTTAAAAGACCTGCAGGTGCATGATGAGCTGTGTTAATGACATGCAAACGGTTTACATTTTGGATACTAGTATTATTTTGCTGGTGATGAGAGGAAGAGGTGGGCAGGACAAATCCTCCTTACCTGGGGACAGATTCCCACTAAAGACCAAACAGAGGAACAAGATATAAGACACCAGGTTTGAGACGAACTTGAAGCATGAACTGTCCAGAAAGCATTTCTCACGACCAAATTGCAAAATATGCTGCAAAGAAACGAGCACATCAAACTATTTGATTATTTGACCCTCAGGGAGAGCTGAAAGCTTCTTCTCCTACGACTATGCTGATAAAAGAGGCGAATTCACGGAGTACTAATTACGAACTAACGTACTGTGATTGACAAGGGGGGGGGGGGGGGGACCCAAGCTCGCTGATACAGGGTACACATGATGGTCCGGTCCACGGCGCGCTGACCTTATTGATGGTGCAGCCCTAATGTGGAGCATAAATTGAGATTCTCACAAAACAAAAGAGGTTATCGCCGATTGCCGGATATTTGCCAATCTGAAATTACACTCTCTTATGTCTGCAGTGCCCTTATGCAAAGCCGACACCAATGTGTTGAACGCCATTCCGTGGTTTATTGCTACTGAGTCGAATTATCTCCCCAAAATTCTTTCCAAACCTCCAAATCCACCATCAACATCTCTTCCCCTGCCAAAAATTCACTCGCAATACCAGTTCGTCTACATTCTTCCCCCCACAACCCAATGTCTTGGCGATCCCGCATGACTTCGTGGATAAGTGGGAAGGGCCGTATTTGATTGAAAGTGTAACCGGGGCGAACTCGTTCGGTCGAGACGCGAAACAGGGATCGTTTGTCGGTTAGTATGGTAGAATCTGACGGAGGCTGAAGGTTTGCAGCAATGTAAGCCCTTGTGAGCAGCATTTTCGCATGCTTAGTGATGAGGGATTGATAGTCCCGAATGTAACTCATAATTTTTGGGTATGCTTTCTGCCAAGCCTCCTCGTCATAGGCTTTGAATGGCTCAAGCTCTGGTGTAGATGCTATCGGTTGTATGTTGACCACCTCATGAACAGGGTCAAAGGAACTAAAGGTGTTAAATGACGGGAAAAGAGGTTTTTGCTGATCTCGCTCAAAAAATGAATCGTAGGCTTGAACCATTGAACCTTGCCGTGCTGCAACTCTCATGTCCTGCAAATTTTGGCGAAGAGTTGCCAATAGGGGACCCTTAAGTACATTCCAACCTGAACAATGCGCATGGATAAAAGCTAGCCAGACCACAGGTGTGAATACGGACCTCGGTTGGTGAGAACCTTGGGGATGTATACGCCTGTGCAAGACCAGGCTGAGATATCACATAGACTTGGTAAACGGTTAGTGGTTTTCAAAATGTATCATTCGGTGGCGTACACCTCATAAGTCCATCCCATTTCAACTAGACGTTCGGTAATGGCCTTTACTCGGGCACTCGCCACCTGAACATTATCCTCTTTACGGTTGAGGGACTCCCCCTGTAACCACTCGGTGATCTTTTCTGCATCCTGGGACGTATCATGAAACGATTAAAAACAAAGAAGACTGTGGTTACCCTGCTGATCTGTTCCTTCAATTTCACGCGAAATTGGACAAATTGTCCAATCTCTTCGGGGTGTAGGGCATCCAATAACTGAGAAATTTTGAAAATTCCTCGAGGTTTATTTCTCCCTAGAAGGTGTATTAGACATGCTAGCGAGAAGAAGGGGGGGAGGGCGTGCATTTACGGCCTTTCAGTATCCAACAATCGGGAGTATAATCTTTAGCGCACAACCAAGCTTGAGGGTGGTACTCTGGCAAACCATCCCCAACCATAACTTGCCTGCGGACAAAGCTATGAGATGCGGTTAAGTCTTAGGAGTAAAATCACTCACGATGCTGTCCGACATTCAACACAGAGTCTCGAGCAAGCAAGCAAATCCAACTTCTGAATGTTTGCCCGTCCACAGTCCTTTGAGGATGAATATAAATCGAGGGCGAAGGTCAAATCCCAAAGCTTACATGACAGTGAGTGTCGAAAAGAAGATGAATATATTGCTTGTCGGTGATGTCACCTGCCTCGAGAACAGGAAGACCCGCAACTTTACGACACCGTTTCCAAATAGCTTCAGGCGAAAGATGGACTCGGAAGTTATGAGAGACACGAGAAAGAGAGATGAGAGTCTTGGGGTCAAGGTACCCTGTTATCTGATGATGACAGATATGAAGCAAGCATTGAGGTGTGACTCGACCATCAACGTACGATATCAACGATATCAAGAGGCATCTCAAGGAATCCCTGAAGCTTTGATTTCCTGAACTTCTTTGATGGATGTGGGTCGGTAGCCTTCGACTGCTCGGTCTTGCGCTTGCGAGGACGAGGTAGTGATTGGTCAATGGCTAATCAAATATAGAGGATAGATCAAGATATAGAATGGATTTAACATACTCAATCTCTCACCAGATTTGGCGTTGTCCAACTCTAGGAGCGAGAACCTCGGTGGGGACCCAGCTGGCACAGTCGCCATTAAGCAGTCCCAGAGTAACTTCTCACAATAGGAGAGGGTAATGGCAAGAGAGAATGTTTGTCCTTGATGGAAGTCGAAGAGGTGAATACGGACGTGCAAGTACGGTGGTCGTGAATGCCCGAAGCAAGTATGAGCCACGCCACAGCTTCAAAGCACATGTTCTTTTTCAAACATCCGCGCCATTATTGATCTTCTTATCACCTAAGTTCTGGTGAAGCCGATATTACGGCACGATGTTTTGGATGTAAACTCCCTCGTTCAGGTTTCTATTTATTCGAGTCTTAATTGTAGGAATAGTTGCATCTCTACCCGCCAACCACAAGTCGGGAAACAGGTGAGAAATCGTATATTGCTCCTTTATATCCCTAGGATTGCCAGCGTGTATCACCAAATGTATGCGTACTACTTTAATTCCTCATAAATCATGTTCTTGCCCTCTTGCCCACCTTGAATTGACTTCTCAAACCCTCCCCTCCTGGCTGAACCTCAACATTTCCCAGGGGTAATCACTCGATTAAGAGTTACTTCGATCGTCAGTCCTGTCTGAAAGATACATAGATCATTAATCACGTATTCCTCTTTTAACCCAAGTCTCCCTCTCAGTATGTTTCCAAGCCTCCAAGTCCACCATCAGCATCTCCTCCCCAACCAGGAACTCACTTGCAGTTCCAATTGCTCTACCTTCACCCTCCCCAATCCCAATGTTTTGTCGATCCCGCATGACCTCATGGATGATGGGAAACGCTCTTACTTGATTGAAAATGTAGCCCGTACGAAGACGCATGGTGGAGACTCGAAAGAGGGACCGTGGGTCAGTTAAAATAATGAAATCTGGAGGAGGTAGAAGATCTGCATCAATGTAAGCATATGCGAGGAGCATTTTAGCATGTGATGTGACGCGGGACCGGTAGTCTTGGATGTCCTCCACAATTTTTGGGCATGCTACTTCCCATGCTGCCTCGTCATTGGCTTTGAATGGCTCCAGCTCCGGTGTGGAGGTTTTTGGTGGAACCATTGCTATTTCACGAACAGAATCAAAGGAGCGAAATGTATTGAAGGAAGGGAAGAGAGGTTTCTCCTGATCTTTCTCGAAGAATGAATCGTACGCTTGAATCACAGAACCTTGTCGTGCCGCTATTCTCCAATTCTGTAGATTCCGGCGAAGGGTGGGAAGTAGAGAGGCTTTAAGTACGTCCCAACCTTGAAAATGCATTAGTGAGAGCCAGTCGGGTCTATGGGGGGTACAGACCTCGGTCATTGAGAGGTTTAGGAACAGCCACTCCCGGGCAGGACTTGGCTGAGATATCTCTAAGACTTGACAATCATTCAGGCGTACTCTAAACATTTTTGAAAGACGACTTACATCTCCAAAGTCCATCCCATGCCAACCAGCCTTTCAGTGACGGCTTTCACTCAAGAGCTCAAGACAAAAGCATTCTCCTCTTTGCGCTTGAGGGCATCAGCTTTTAACCACTCATTGATCTTGTGTGTATCCTATATACATAAGCTCACAAAATGATTCGGGAAGTAGGGTGCTGTGCTCACTCGGCTGATTTGCTGCTTCAATCTGATGCGAGACTGGACGAATCGCTCAACCTCTTCGTGACGTAGAGTATGCAATTTCTGAGAAATCTTCAAAATTCCTCGAGGCTTATTTCTCCCTGAAAGACATTAGATAGGAGTGCAAGAACGACAATAGCGAAACGTACATGTCCCCTTGAGGACCCAATACTCGGGCGTATAATCCTTCGCACATAACCAAGCTTGAGGATGATACTCATGCAAATCGTCATGAGGCTTCAATTGCCTATGAAAATGTGAGTAAGTTAGGGCTATTTGTTGGAGGTGAAGAGAATCACGATGCTCTGCGGCAGTCAGCGCACAGTCTTGAACAAGCAAGAAAATCTGCTTTCTGAACGTTTCCCCGCCCACAGTCCTACACGTTAACTGTTAATCTAGAAACGAAGGAGGTTCGCTGCCCTTATAAAGGAGCTCACATGGCAACGGGTGTCGAACACTAGGTGTATGTACTGCCGGTCACTTATATCGTCTGCTTCAAGATCAGGAAGCCCAGCTCGTTGGCGGCAATTTGTCCAAATAGTACCGGCAGAGAGGTGTAATCGAATGATACGAGATAGTCGGGAGAGGGAAATCAGAGTTTTGGGATCAAGGTGTTCAACTATCTGCAGACGTATGAAATTAAGCATAATCGGAAAAATGGCTCCGGGATCGACTTACAATGTCCAAGACATCGAGGGGAAGCTCTAAGAGTCCAGAGAGCTTTGATTTCCTTCGCTTCTTCGACTGGCTTGAGTTTGTGTCGTTCGACTGTTGCCCTTTCCGTTTGCGAGCACTTAGTAATCCATCAGACGCTGCGTAAAAATGAGCAACTGATAAATGTAAGGAATGAGGTGGACATACTCGTTATGGTATTGGCGGGAGCTTGGTTGAACTCCATGGGCGACGGGAGCTGCAACTCGTCTGACATGCTTACTCTTGCCTGGAATGACTTATCGAGCGGAAGAAAACAAATAGGGAGGGAAAGCGCCCGGATTTGAGAGAAATCAAATGGATGAATACAACAGTGGGAGTGAGTTAGTCGTGGATGCGTGAAGCAAGCTTGGCCTACGGCTTCACATGACGATGCTCTTTTAACTCCTCACTCGCTGAGTTTATATCAACACCATCCTACCTCACGACACGATGGATCTTCCAAGGCTGATTACGAATGAGAACAAGCCGAGAGTATTTCCCAAAGAAATCTAACACAAACAAAAAGTTTCCCCAAGAAAAAGAGCCCATGCCATTCAGCCGTCAATTTCATGAACAAGTGATTGCGTACATTGTACAGTAAATTTGTAGTCAAAGTCCAAAAAAAGTCCAAAGGGTAGAAAAAAAGATCAAGGCATTAGGAAAGGTAGAAAGATAAATATCGTCGTAAGTTAGATAGGTTTGTGAAGCCAAAGAAAAAAATGTGAATGGTATGAAAATGACACAGAACCCGAAAGCAATGCAGAATGCGACAAGTATGAACTAGTGGTGGATGGTGTGATGGAGACGAGCGACAAGTACAAGAGGGATTAGACAGCGAGCCAAGTATATAGGGGGTGAACAAAGGATAGAGCAATCAAGTGTTAACATGTACCAGTGATGCTATTCTTTGGTAACTTGGCTCCAAAGTCTCCTGTCCAGGTTGTGTAATTTGGATTCATATATGCATTGATGTGACTGCAAAGTTGGTGAGAAAATGTTCAGGATGAAAGGGGGAAGGTAAGTAAAGTGGACTTACTCAGGATCCTCAATATAACTCGCTGTAGGGAAATCCTTAGGATTACAACCAATGTTGACTTCATCCTCGGGCTGATAAACTCGTATCCAATCGATGCGCATTGTCGTCGCTAGCAATGGGGAGGGTCAGACATGCTAAAGAAAAAGAAGTGAAAGAAGACATACGGAACTTCAAATTAGCCAAGTCCACAGTTTGGAATCCATTTGAGATACCCAAATTAGCGATGATATACATGGGTTCTTGTGAGATAGGTCGGGCTTTAATTTGGACAAGAGGATCTTCGGCGAGAGCACTCGATTGGATTGTCCAGGTCACCTTGTTGTCGTTGAGCCAAGTAATATACTAAAGAAGGTAGAGTGTTTAGCCGAAGGATGTAAAAAAGGGCTGTGATAAGAGGACATACGGCATTGTCAAAGCCAGGCTTGTATTCCACGCCGATAACGGTGAAGCACCCGGCTCCACTTTGGTCATAGCAATCTTGGTCTTGAAGAGGATATACGGTTAATCACATGTCACATCTAAAGCTAGGAAAAGACTCACTCGTCTTGCTAACGACCGAAGTAGCTTGCTGTAATATCCCACCCTTATACGGATTCCCTTTTGACACAGTAAGGTCGTTAATGTTAGTCGTAGTTGTCGTGTTGATGAACTCGTAAGCATGGTTGAATGGCTAAATGAGAGACCAATTATCAGTATCTAATTCCATCACGGAGAGAAAATTGACCGGGGAAAAAAACGTACCGCCCACTGAGCAGACTGCGAAACATGACCGCCATCGTCCTCAATTTGAGCTTCGAAAATATCGATTTCAGGGGAAGACCGCCCGACATAGGTACCGTCAGAATGGGTAGGACCAGGATGCTTCTCGCCTGGGCATGTACACCGTGAAAGCCGTTGACCAGGAAGCCAAGAAAGAGCACCACCATCGGATCCGCTGGTAGTTGCTGCTTCAGGTAGGCCGCCAATGGTTTGATTTGGCGCTGCACCGACGTCACATTCATCGTAACTGTATGGCCACTAAAATGACAGAAATATGATCAGAAATGCCGGAATTCAGAAGGTAACAAGTGAAGAAGAGAGAACTTACAAGACCCTCAGTGGTAGCACCATACCCAGCTCTTCCCAAATTGCCCATCATCCAAACTGCAGGCCATAACCCACGCACGTTGGTCATTCCTGGCAATTGTACCGCCGTCTCGATCATCCCCCCAGTAAAACAAAACTTGTTCCAGGTAGCGATCATCCCTCCCTGGAAGTCAAGGTCGTGTTCGTTCTTTCGACTCAGCGTAATTTCGAGGGCACCATTAGCCGTCGTGATTGCTTGGGGATCATACCACTCCATGTTGCCGGTAGCTGCATAATGCAAGTCAACTGCTTCCCAATACGGGTCATCGCCAGGGTAAAATGATCGTCCATCGTGGTTGAACTCGTCACTGAACACGAGTTTCATGTTCTTTCCGCCATTGTACGATTTCTTGATCTTAACATCGTCGGGAGTGTCTTTGTCGACAAGGGCTACATTTCCGAATACGACAGGCACCTAATTAAACGTTGCAGGTGAGCGACTTGGGCAGGCAGGAACGTTATTGAATAAATGCGGACCTGACCAGATGCATTTGTACCTCCCAAGCCAAAGCTTGGACTTGAGTCGACAGGGCGTCTTACGAAATCTGCAATTGGGTAACCAACGCTGTCAAAACCCATGAGCGCCCATTTATCTATTGCGGGGGACAAGAGACATACAAGAGTGCCAGTGCTGCGCAGACCAGTATCGCTAGACAGCCGAGATTTGAGATACCACGGGCAGTGAAGATGTGGCCACGTTTGTCGAGACCTTTGGAAGGTGTGTGAAGGAAATCATCGTCCTCCTTCACATTGATGGGTGTTGCCCAGTTATACCCTTCAACTAGACCAAACTGTAAAGAAATGTTAGGATATACTACATTAATAAGGAATACAATTATTACCTCATCTTCAACTCCGTTAGGTAAGAGAGGCGACTGGATGAAGTCGATACCATCGACAGCGGTTGGTTGGTGCGGCTAAATGACGGGCGGCTTCCATGTTTTGGTCGGAAGGGCGGCATGTCGGCTGGGGAGGGATTGCCAGGTAGAAGAGGTTCAGAAACCTCGTTATCCATTGAAGAGCGGAACATCGTGACGGTAAAGTTGGCTTTATAGGGATTTATCGGGTTCGTGGCAGGGAGAAAGAAAAAGGGTGGCCTGTTCAAACGTGCAACGGGGCCAAAGGTACGCGCGGCAAAAGGGCCACTTGAGGTGGCGCGGAAGGGGGAGAAGGCGATGGGGAGGTTGATGTGAGGGGAAAAAGAAAACCTGGAAACAGACGAATGTCGACAGTCCCCATATAAGGGCACGGGCAGGACAGGCCAGAGAGTGCACAGCGGCCATCAGTATCACCTCCCGGCTTGGACGGCTGAACCATGGGCGCGCTCTTGAGACGATTATGTTTTCAGAGGGCGGGTTTTGATGAGATTTTATTGGCACAGAGAGTGCGAAAAAATGTTGGGTGAATGGCTCACAAATCGCCAGAAAACGAATGGGAATTTCTTGATTTCCGAAGAGGCTGTGATCACCATCACCGCTTCCACCGGCAGCTGTAGAGGCGCTGCTTCGTATTCGGTAAGCACGCAGAATGCGCAGTATGTGAAGGAAGAAATGGTCGAGCGATTTTCAACGGCGAACAGAGGATGTTCATGGAGGTCTATTGAAAGCCGGATGTGGAACATCAATCGTGGGAGCGATGACGAAGGACCGCGACCTTCGCTCCAACGCTCATCACTTGAAACAGAAAGCCAAGTCCTGCGAAACGTCTTACAGCCTGGCATCGTTCCAAAAAATTAATTCCCTCTCAAAATTTCTTGTTCTCAGCTCCTCTTGCTCCTCGCCCTCATCGTCCTCTCACCCAACCTCAACTCAAAGTTCAATTACAAAAATAGGTCTAGTTCTTCAAGGAATTCATGAACGACTGCACACACAAACCCACTCTTTGATTACTATGGACTTTATAATCTAGAAAGCTTGAACTCGATTATTTGCATTACGGGAAGGCGATTTCAGTGAAATCAGTAACTGTAGTGTCAAATATGCGACAATTCCTGAACCTTGAACATCTTGGATCTGGAATTATATACTTGCCATGGGCTCGCTGGTTGGAATACAGAGGCATTTGTGCTCTCATCCCTTTCTCTATGTCTCAAAGCAACTCCCCACATTAGGGGCTCCGCTGTTTTCCGGCCCCATAAAAGCGGTCTAGCCTCCTCCCCGCAGTCTGGAGTCTGTCGGCCAATTCCTTTTTCTCGCCATCCCCTTCTCGCTTTCGCGTCAGTATGATATTTTCCAGTGATTCCTCCGCGGGTGTGGATGACTATTGGTTCATCGGCATCGTTTTGGCGTCTGCGTACGCGATTCTTTCCTCCTGCATTTATTACTCTCCTAACAAAATGGCCCCTTTGACTCCTAGTCAATGCGGCATTTCTACTTTGCAAGTCAGTAAAATTTCCTTTGTGCCTCTGTGGCAAAAGGATAACCTCTCGCACAAGACTTTTAATTATTTTTGTCGGTACACCAAGGACCAGTTTAGGAAAAAAGCTTCCACGCGTGCAGCATGGTTCGTCTTTCCGTTTTCACTCACCCTGATCATACTTACAATGTCGGGGTCCTTTCTGTTAGGATATTCGGTGTGTGCCATGCGGTCATCTGCATCAAACTTTTCCGACGATACATCACGGGAGACCTGCTCGACAATAGACTTGAAATGGAATGGTGCGTTAATTTCCTCGAAACTATGACTCACTTCTTGTGTTATCTCAAACGTAATATATATGTAGGAAATGGAAAAGTAATGCGGTTTTGTGTGTGCGTACCCCAATCCCGTCAAACTTGATTTCAACCCCTCTCCCATTTCCTCTTGTGTTGATTGCCAGTCTGCAGGCAGCTACTGTTTTTGCAATCGAAACGTTCGTATTTCAAATTATTTGACATAACTCTACCCTTCCTGGACTCATTTCGGTCACTATAGGTTCTACTGTGTGTGGATTTGGAAATGTTGTTTGTTTCGACTTTACCGGACCCTATACCTAGCTAACAGCTCGAGCGTACAGTCACATGGATCCGTGGAAATTGGCTAGTTCCTGCCGTGGTGACGGCTGCAATTTTAATCGGAAACGGTACTTTCGTTTGTTCTACCGGCTAGAATGATGGCTGACCTGCCGTCGAGCGTTCTCTATTGGTGAGGCGACTCTACGTGCAACGTTGTGGGGTTTAGCATCCATAACTGATTTATTTTTTCTGTTTCCCAGTTGCCATTGTCAAAATGTAGGTAAAATCTTGTGGGCCAAGGAGACTCTGCTCAAGGCATCCCACCTAGATTTTTAGATGTTGAAAATGAGCCCACTGTGAGCTATCATCCTGTTATCTGGATAGCATCCCCCTTAACGATGCCTAGTGGACCACATACACAGCACTGGGAACGGGCGTGCTGAAGAGCACACTTATTTCTCTCGTAATGGTCTGGTATCTTCATAAACGCCCGGCAGGCTTCTTCCAGTGCGTGTTCTCTACCCAATATTCCTGATGGTTTTGCTTAAATGGCTGTGGTAGTTCGCGTTACATCCCTGTTCGCATATTTCGGTACATCATCGCGTCTGGATTCCTCCCTGCCTCCTTTGTGGTTTCTTCGGTGGTCTGTGTACGTTTCTACCTCCCATCTTCCCTCCTGTCGCCTCGTGATTCACCATACCCCCTGAAGTTTTGTGTTTTAGCCTCTGGAGACATCTCGTTCCTACTGAGCAACTTCACGGTCCAACTCTATGTCACATCATACCTTGCGCTGTAAGTGATTCCTTGCTGCACTGTTACGTGTATCACATCAACAACATCTCATCTAAACTTTCATTCTCTCAGCTTGAACATACGATCTTCTCGACCTTCCCAATACGTCGATTCCATGGTTTCTTCCCCGGAATCCACATTTTCCGAATGCCAAAGCAACGTTTTTGAACCGCAAACCCCTCCCTTGGTTCGCACCTGCCCTGTTCCACATCCTGCGTCGATGTGCACTCGTACATCATCGCAGTTGGTGAGTTTGGGGCACGGCCCTAGTCATTGTCATAGGCATGGCAGAAGTGGATCATACTCGACTGCGTCAAGAAGAGCTTCTGCGCAGGTTGCTGAGGATTTTGAGATTTATTATGATGCCCCAAGTAGGTTGGGGTTTAGTAGGGTTCGTGCCCTATTTTTCCACTCCCATTTTCCGTACACTCGTTCTTATGCTTTCATGTGTATAGAATTCATCATATCAAGGCGATGGGCCCTTTGCTGTCGACAGAACCAATGTGCAGAGGGCCAACAGTACCTCTGCAGCACTGCCTAACGTGGGTGGGGGGAATACATGTACGAATAATGTCCCGACCAGTATTACGGAGGTGTAATATGTAATTATGAATGCTTTTGTTTGTAGTTACTTTCATGGTATCCGTAAGGATGGGGGTGAGAAGGACTATGAGCTCGACTTCGCTGGCCTGAGGTCTCGCTGGGGTACTGATTTGTAGAATCGTGTCCACTCGTTCCTTTACCTTCGGCGAATTATTTTTATTTCGCATACCTTGTATCTTTATTATTAAAGATCAATGTACATTGAGGTGTGGATCTTCGGAACCATAACTTGCCAAGTACGCTGGTGTCGATCCTCAGCCACGTCGCTAGCTGGTTCTTATCTTAATAACGCTCCAACGACGACCCTTCATCTCTGGCAGCGGCTATGCAAGAAGATCGGTTCTTGGTGAATCCCAATCCCTAGTAGTCCCATCCAAGTTCTTTGACATGTACAGGTGCCCGATAGACGAAAACATGTCTCTGACCGTTTTTGGGCTCCTCAAATTGCGCCCTCGGATCGGAGCTCGGGGTCAACGAAATTCGATTGTTCAGTTCAAAGAATCTTCAGAATTGGGCTAACTGCTAACCCCACCAGCTACCCCCTCTCTAGAGAGGGCGAGGCAATCCAGCTCAAAGCAGTTCAGGAACATTTTTCTTGGTGGTTAGAGTTCTTCCTGCCGCATTCCATTCCTCGTGTTGAGTTTTCTAGTGGGGAACGATGCCTGCATGCTCAAGACAAAGGCTACAGTTCATTCCGCCAAAAAAAGGCGGTCAACGAGGCTTGTTGGGTCAGTCAGCACTTCCCACACGATGCTGAACCTTGATTTCCTATGGCTCGTCAGGCCTGCTCACACATTGCTCATATTCTGTCCTCAGGCAGGACGTTTTATGAGTAATGTGAGGATACAACGGACGTTATTTCTTATTTTTCACTTGCCTTCCGAGACCGCCTTCAACTGGCCGGGGATGAGGTAAGCGTGAGTCAACGTCCTTCCTGACCTGTCCGTTTAGCTTTCTGGACCGCTCCTCTTATCCTTTAGTTGGGGTATATCGTATGGGTGATTCTAGTCGCCCGGACCGGCGCCACATCTTCAACGGGCAAGTCCTCCAATTCACTCCACAACTTCTAGAGGTCCTTTGCGCAGTATTTCCACCTGTCACACTACTCCAATTGGAAGCAGATGCTGTTCTGGCTCACAAGCGCTTTCATCTTGAGTAGAAATGCTTCAGTGATGACTTAATTTTGTGCAAGACGAACTTGGGAAATGGAATCCCAGATTATCTTCTTTGTTGTGTATGCACGCCTGCAGATCTTTGGGGCTCGATAAATTGCGTTTGCACGTGATCTTCAACGACCCCGTTGGTTCTGAGCAGCACAGGAGGTTTCGTGGGGATAGAGTCGGAGTTTCTTGGCCCATTTCTTGGTGCAACAACTCCACAGGAGTGTATTTACCAAACTCGCAGGCAAAACAATGTGGATCCCTGCGTCCACAGGACCCAATTTGACAGGTCACAAATTACCTGTAGCGGCCGTTATACCAGTTGGCGTTCATTGGTCAAGAATTTAATGTTTTCTAAGTCATTGCATTTCTCAAAGCTCCTCAAACGCTTGCAAATTAAAACACAGGCTAAACTAAGTGTGTGTCACCCTCGACGTGCAAGCTTTGCGTCCACATGCACGTGGGAATCAATCAGAAACTGGGAATTACATAGTTGTCCGACGTGTTGCGACGTCCCAATTCCGCGTGTAGTTATGTTACAACTGAAACTCGCATATGTCCTGAATTCGAGTAATGAATTGGATGCCTGCCCATGAAGTCCGACAACATGGATCAGTGACTGGGCCCGGTTTTGATGAAGCAAGACTTACTCTGCGAAGTTGAGCTTGGGTGTCCTGCAATGGGATGGATCGGGCGTGCATTTTTACCAAAGACAGTAGGTCCAGCGTTGGAATTCATAGAAGAGTAGAACCCTGACTTTTTGACGTTGACACAGAAAGGAAAGTGGCACAGTTCCGTTCTTGGGTTTCCTCTTGACCGCCATCATTTCCTTCATTGGCCTGTCCAATTCTGACCCACTCTTAGAATCCTCCCCTAATTTCCAAATGGCCTCTTTCTGAGAGCCCGATTCAATCGCCCCGAACCTGCACCATGCTAAATGAGAGAACCCTGTCGCTCATTCAGAAGATTCATGCAATCTTCGGTTCCATGTCTCACGGGTATTGGCTGAGCAGTCTAATCCCTTATTGTTACCCTTCTAACCCTCTGTTACACTGCAGTATTGCCTATCGCTCTACTTAGGTAGTTCTCAATCAGCAAGCCATCCGGTCACTAAGCGGTTGCGAAGGTAAAAAACTAGGAATGAATGTGGCCTCGCGGTAAATCCCCTGATTGTCGGTATGATTCCTTCTTTCGCACTAACCAAGGGCCAAATCATTTAACCGGATTGGTGCGTGTTTTGCACGGGAGCGAAAGGCAATTTGGGGGGCTAAAGGCATCCGTCTCTAATTGTACGGCCGCGCAAACCAAGTTCTCTTGGTCTGGGGCGACTCGAACCACAACGAGACGTCCCTAATACTTTAGACTGGGGGCGTGGTTAGTCTTGGACGCCACAAGATCAGAGGGAAGCCCGCACCTCACATCTTTGCTCAGCAGGATTTGCGTGTGGCAGTAAGAAGCTTGTGATTGCACCCTTCTTTTCGATGAACTGCCGAGAAATATACTTAACTAGGTGGCATCAACCACAAATTCAGTAAGACGAAGCTACGGCATTTTTTAAAACCTTGTTCTGTGTTCGTTTCTCATTTGACTTTTGACGGTTCCGAGAGGGGGATTGGGAGCCTGTTTGCCTTCCCCATATGTCACAGCTTGAGGGGTCCCTTGCATATAAAGAGATGCTCCTATGAGCGAATGTCACACTTCCTCTGCCTTCTAACGTTGACCGAACCTTTGGCTGTACCGCTGTTGACTCCCTCCGCCATCTTCTAGTGTTCTCCGACGATGCAGCCTACTTGTTGCGATCTTCATGTTCGCTCCGTCAGCGATGCTGTCCTCATTATGCACGCTGTAGCCGTCGGAGTAAGACCCATGATTACCAGACGCCTCGATGTGGAAGGACGAAATAGCATTCGATCCGGGAACGTGTACGTTTGGGAGGAACGGGGGCCTCACACAGATGTTACTGGCGTACGTAAACTTGCCTGAACTCTGCGCTGCCTGCGTTTAACTCAACATTATTTGCCATTAGATTGGTATTGAGGCAAGCTTTTGAACTGAAGAGTATTAAACCCTTCGACTCATTCGATGCACAGCGATGGACAGACAGCATTGGATGGGGACCTTCAAAAGTCAGAGATGTAAGTTGTCCTACTATTACTATTCAGTTTATATTCCATCACTAACCGTTGTATAGGGATTTCTCTTCTACACACAGAAAACTCTGGCACATCAGAACCACATATTTCGCGCTAGCTATGCGTAAGTCTCCGTCATCTAGTTTTTATGGCCTTGATTTATGCTCATCGGATATTAGCGACGGCTTCGATCCTGCCTCAAACGCCTTAACAAAGCAGACCTATACAGCTTTTGTGCAGACCAAACAAGGAAAGAGGAAATGGCACTTAAGTCCGTGTTCCACAGCAGCTCCCCATTTGCCTAAACCTCCTACTAACTTACCTCTAGTCGCCTATTATATCCAAGATAGGCTGGAGAGCCACCTCACTGTCGATGACTTTCCCGACCTAATGGCCCTGGAGGTCCCCATCGAGAATTATGCTAGTGCTCGGTCACCGAAAGGAAGACCAGACAGGATTACACTACAGCGACATTCCAGGCGTGGGTCGAATGCGAGCCTCACCATCCCGCCCCCTCCTCCGGCCTTTGCACCATACGATCAGTCTGGTCGAACGTCGGGGTCCGCTCGACACCCTTCTCCTCCATCCTCGCCGTCATCACAAGGACATTCTTCATCTCAAGATGGTGGCCATTCGCAATCTTCTCTTAGTCCAACAGCTTGGAGCGTACCTCCCCCGTCGTCGTATCACCCTCCTCCTCAGTACGAAGACCATTTCCGTCACCAACAGCAGCAATCCTACTCCCACCACGCCCACCAGCGCCAAAGTCTCCATTATCCGCAATCGACTTCCTCTCCAATGCCACCTTCGGCGCAAGGATCTTACAATAACAGCCTGACCACGTGTTATAGCCGGGGACAAGCTGTTCTCGCTACTTCCCCTATGTCTCACTCCCCGACATCGGAATCCGCGCTCCCCGCATCTCCATCTACATCCCCATCCTCGAACTGGAACAGCAATTCACGCTCGAACTCCAATTCGGCCCCAGTTCCTTTTCAGTCTTCTCTTCTCCCAGGTCCTTCCCCTGTCCCCCTCCCAATCCCTCAAAAACAAGATCAGACCAGGACGTTGCGGCCGCTCGTAAATTCGGACACTATCGATAGCGCTTTTCCCCGGAGAGATGGGACCTCGTTAGAGCAGCTTGAGATTGTCGACGTCGCTAGTGCTCGATACCTGAATTCACCTCCAGATTATGCATCTACGATGCAATATTATCATCACCAACACCAACAACAGCAATATGGATATGCTCGTCATCATGTTCCGTCTCATGGACAGTAGTTTTCTTTTCTTTTTTCCTTTCGTTATTCTATGCTACACCGTCTTGCTTTGCATCATCTGTTGTTAGTTTGCAGTATCTCATTACGTTACATTACACTCGCACCTACATAAGTCATCACCTGCATTAGTTCGTTTTTGGATGTCATTTGCTTTCGTACACGGAATACAAGGAACTGTGGATTTATCTTTGTCACTTAGGCCCGAAAAACGGCTATCACCCTTCCGTCCCGGAGAACAACAAAAAAAGACAGCCGTTTAGACCATGTATGGAAACGCCTCGCGTCAAGCTGTTACACGTCGATGCATTCCACTTTAACCTTTCCGCTCCCTGACTCTGATTCAATGAAAGTTCTGAACAGTCTAATTACCTTCAGAGAGCAATCTAGCTTATTCAGGTATGACGTTGCTAGGGCCTCGAGAAATCAGGCCTTCTCGGTCAACATGGAAGAGAAGCTAGGACACCAGATACCATATCAGGTGGGATCTGTCGAAAGCATAAGGGGTGCTGGGGGTTGTGCAAATGCGTAAGAAGTCGAAGAGTGGTGGGAGATGATCGACGTGAATGGACTCCTCGCGTGTGAAGTACAAAAGATATGATCATGACGGTCAAGCAGTTCAAGATTGTGCTCTGGTGGTATGAAGCAGTTTCAAGTTTCAGGCCTCAAAGTCAATTGATTTGCTTAAAGCAATGGCTTGTTAGAAACTTGATTACTAGGTTCGGTTTTGGGGCGTAAAACCTTGAACTTTATGCAGTGGAAGCTCTGATATTATGACGACAAGACCTTCTCGTTGTGTGGTGCAACACACTCTTTCATAGAAGTGAAATGGATTGGCCTAGAAGTGCCTAGGCTTCGAATATTCCAACAATACTCAACAGACTACAGGAGGATGCCAAGTCGTAACAGACACGGCCGCCGCAACGAGTTAAGTTCATATTACCATCGCTGGATGTCGGTCAATGAGCATAAGACAAGTCTACATTTGCCTCCTGTCAAGGTCGGTCCGTTAAACAGGCAGCTTCACCTAATTTGGCTACGCGCCGTGGGCAACTATCCCACAACCCCCAGCATATATGGAATGCGGACATATCCATGGGATGGAGAAAATCGGATAAGCCTAGAAGGAGCTCAAACGGATTGTCCGTTTCTGGGTCATCCCTTCTTAATCTAATATCTCTCAAGTCTTTAGCACCTCCACAACTCATCTCACTACCCTCATGGCATTCTAGAGCCGCATGTTCTATTGACATGCATAGATGTTTGAAAGAGAGAAAGAAATGTTATCGATGGAGTTATTGCACCGCCTGTGACTCAAAACCATATTGCGTTGAAGTTATTGTGGTTGTCCTTCAATAGCTCAGTCCAGAAAAGGTATCTAACGGCAGACAGCGAGCTGAAAGAACCAACGAATACGGCTTGGCAGGAGAAGAAAACGGAAGCACCGAGCATCGGTGTAGTGCCGAGCTACTCAACCTCAGGAGCGTGGTGAGTCGAAGGGCGGAGAAGAAAACTGGGGCAAGAGTATGTCAGAGCGACGGTAGGATGGGACCTGGATCGCCCTTATAGGCTAGCTACGATATAATTGAACGATATATGGTCCTTTAATTAGACGCTGGTGGAAAAGAATCACAACATCGACAGCCTGAGAATCAGGTTTATATTTCTTCCGGGATTGAATGCACCGAATGGGTTCCTTGGAAAATGTGGGGCTAAATAGAGAACTGTTCTTTGCTCATTTTATCATCAGGTTCCAGGTATACTTCGCCTAGGATAGGACACCGGGGTGACAACTTGAAAGCGGCAAGCCAGGACCTCAGAATTGATTTTTATGAAAATTTTCTGTTAATATTCAATAAATCTTCAAGTCTTCAATCTAGGATTAGTGAGCCTCTAGATCTTGCTGGATCTCATCTGCTAGAATGGACTTGAGCTCGACCAATGCTTGCGTTGAATCATAACTCACAAAGCCAACAATAGCAGCATACTCTGCTGTGAACTGCACTACCCGGGTATTCGTTGGAGCTATTTTACTGTTGCACTTGCACTTGCACTCATGTCTGACTCCGGTTCGTCGTCGTCTGGCAACGGATTGCGGGTGTTGTCTTTTGGTAGGTCCTATTCAAGCGAGGTCTTGACCTTTTCTGACACATCTTCTCTATTAGATGGTGGGGGAATAAGTGTTGTTTCTCAGGCACTTATGGTCTGAGAAATGATGCATCGAATTGAAGAAGATCGCCAGTTACCCAGTCCACCAAAAGTTTCCAGCTACTTTGACATGATATGCGGATCAGGACTAGGAGGGTAAGGGATATTTTTTGTTGCTAGCATTTCCTTCCAACTTGGCCTTAGTCTCTTGGCAATTATGTGTGGGGTGTTGCACATGACCGGCGACCAACTAGTTGAGGAGGTTGTCGGATTGTGCAAGGCTCTCTTCTCGGCAGAACTTGACGCTCTGCAGCGAACAGAAAAGCTTGAGAGTGAGATGAAACGACTTGTGGGGACTTATTGTGCTGGCGGTGGGGAAAGGACAATGATTTGTACTGATAATAATTGCAAGACGTATGTTCACTTTACCTCCCACGCAGGATGACACTTTTCACCGTTATACTCAGATTTGTGTGCAATTTCGTCACACAATGCGAGCCACCCCCGCCTCTTTCGAAATTATCGGTCTCGTACGAACCCTAGTCCTAATTGCAAGCTCTGGGAAGCGGCGCGCGCCACGACAGCCATGCCGAATAAATTTACCGCAATTGTCATTTATGACAACGGTCTCAGCGAGACATTTGTTGGTGGCGAGCTGAGATGGAACAATCCTACCGACGAGCTTATCAAAGAAGCTGCCCTTGTGTTCGAAGGACGTCACATTGCGAGCATCGTCAGCATCGGCTCTGGTCATCCTGGGCGCCTGTCCATTGTCCCAGGCACAGGTCGTCCAGATCTATTTTCACGGATTGCTCTTGACTGCGAGCGACTCGCGAATGATCTGGAACGCCGGTTTGCAAATGCTCCTAGCTTATTCTGGAGATTAAGCGTGGAGCAAGGGCTACAGAACCTTGCTGACGACCTTTCAAACCTCGACGCGCTCGTCTCTCATACGTACTCATATATTCAAGAGGCTCGAACTAACCGAGACATGGATGCCCTTGTCACGGATCTCATCAGTCGTCCGGAACGTATTCTTGTTAAGTTTATCACTGGCGAGGTTCCGCTTGGGCGAAAAATTCTCAGATCCAAGCCTTGTCCGCAACCAACGAAATATTTCACAGGGAGGCAGGTAGAGTTGCAGCAACTGGAAGATCACTTTAGCCTGAGTAGCGAACCATGTCATGTCGCTGTTCTGTACGGTATTGGAGGGGGAGGGAAGACTCAGACCGGACTTGAATTCATTCAACGAAACACGGCTCGGTTCGTGTTAAACCATGCAATATACTTCACTCTTATAACTTAGTACAGGTTCACCGATATTTTCTTTGTCGACGCTTCAACCAAGCTCACTCTTGAGAATGATTTGGGCACGATTGCCTTCGGGAGTTGTGACCAACCTTCCGTCCATGATGGCCTCCGAATCTTGAGGACTCGGGAAGATAATTGGCTCCTTTTCTTCGATAATGCGGATGATCCTTCAATCGAACTGTATTCATATATATCATTTCCACATGGGAACATTCTCATTACAACCCGTAATCGCGACATGTGTGCCCATGCTCCGAGCTGTAGTATCTGGGTCGATCGGATGACGCTGCGGGATGCGAAAGAGCTGTTGTTGAGAGGTGTCCCGAGTATGGCACCCTCTGAGGTACATGAAATTGTTTCAAAGATTGTCCAGGTTAGCGCCCATTCTAGGCAATGCAACCATAAATTTCTTAAATGATATTCTCTAGGAACTTGGATGTTTGGCCCTCGCTATAAACCAGGCTCGTTCATTCCTTGCGAAAGGCTTGTGCACTCTAGACGAGTATTTGTCGATGTACAAGCAAAACCGCAAACAGCTACTTGGTGCACAGTGGGGTCAGAAACAGACGACTATCGGTACTCCGTTTACACAACATGGACTATATCTTTCAACAAACTTTCTTCAGATGCAGCCCTCCTTCTGCAGTTCCTTGGTTTTATGCATCATGAGGCAATTCCAGCTCGGCTCTTTGAGGATGCTTGGCAAGTTTTTAAACAGTATGCGGATGCAGACGCAGTACCCCCCTCTTGTCTTTAGCTTCTTATCCAGCCTAACGGCTGTCGATTCCAGGTGGAATGTCCTTCGTTTTCGCACACTCATCGGAGAGATTCTTACCTTCTCTCTGGCTGAGTTTGATCCAGCTCGTAACACACTATCACTCCATCCTCTCGTACAGCAGTGGGTTCAGAGTCACCCAGAACAGCCTTCCAATCTGGCTCCCTCGACGCAGTCACTCCTCTCTCTCGCGATTCCACTCGGACATATGATAGAAAATCACATTAGGGTGAGAGCACTGCTTCCACATCTCCTCGAATCCATGGATACTGGTATAACACTCCACTATACACTCCTTTCACGTGTAGGAGATCTATTTCTCTATAGTGGTCTATTCCAAGAAAGCTGCGAGGTGTTTCAGCAGCAGGTGTCTGAAATGCGAGTGACATTAGGTGCCGAGCATCCCGAGACTCTTGCGAGCATGAGTAATCTTGCATGGGCTTATTTGGATTTGGGACGGGACCAAGATTCCTTGAACCTTTACACCCATGTTCTGGAGTTACAGAAGCGACTTCTTGGTGAGGAACACGATGACACCCTTGCGACCATGAGCAACCTTGTGGTAACCTACAACAATCTTAACCAGCATTGCAATGCTCTGGAGCTTGGTAAGCATGTTTTGGACCTTTACACCCGGCTTTGGGGCGAGGACCACCAGAACACTCTTTCGAGTATGTCCAATCTGGCATCTGTTTACTCCAATCTTGAACAAGACCATGACGCTATACAACGTGGAGAGCAGGCTCTTGACCTGTACAGGAAGAGCCTGGGCGAGGAACATCCGAACACTCTGATGTGCATGAGCAACAATGCATGGACATATTTCGAACTCGGCAGACTGGATGACGCCTTGAACCTCCATAAGCAGGTACTGAAGCTGAGAAGAAAAGTTTTAGGTGATAATCATCCAAATACCTGGTCCAGTGCAGACTGGGTGGAACATTTGACAATGGAGCAATCGGACAAAACAGAATCAGGGTAAGCTGATATGTTCTTCATGTAGAGTAGTGTGCGCCGTATGGGCGATTTTATAATTTTTATCATCAAACGAAGGCTACCCGAGTGGGTGTTGTGCAGCTATGGTCAAAAACAACTGTAACATCCGTCTCCTGCAATCAATGGCACAATGAAGATGACGGGGAACATACTCAATCAGGACGATGGCAACTCCAAGAGCGATATACAACAGATTACAAATATACAAAAGTGGTTCCTGTAATGCCTTGTTCTCTTTTCGCATGGAAAGAACTAGCGCTAGAGATGGCAGTTAGTCATCACGTCAACGTTGCATACTAGACGCGCATTGGCCCTTGAACTTCCACATCCATGATCGAATGGTCCATTCTTCCTTCAACCTCGATGACCTGACCCATATCATTTCTTCTTCCCTTCCCAAGAAATTCACTTCACGAGACATCCTCAGGTCCTCCGCATTCGAACAAATTTTTCCATTATTGGTCGTTTTCGTTATTCCCTTCGTTTTATTTCGAGTTACGCGTTGGACAATGGCCTTCTTTTCGTGGATATTTTCGCCTTCAACATTTATTACAAAAGGCAGGGAGGCGATGTTTATGGAGAGAGAACAGGTGGAGGTTGACGACAATGAAGATTTGGATGAAGAGACTGTTGTCAGTCAGCATACCAATGGGTATTATCCTGGTATTGTAAACATCAGTGGGACATATTGTTTCATGAATTCCGTGCTTCAGGTATTTCTTTTCTTCATATTTTGTATTCCCTAGCCACCAGCCAACGTGTTTCATTTTTTCAGGCAATGGCATCTCTCACGTATCTGTGGCCATACCTCCAACTGGTTCAATCCCGTGCTGAACAACTCGACGTCCCCAGTCCTCTTCTAGACACATTAAAGTCATTCTTGCGAAGTACGTGCCGTTTCATTGAACTGCTATTATCCGGACTCATTCATGTTCTTCCGCCCAGAATTGAACATCCCATCAACATTTCCAAGCCGGCCCCTTCATCCCCATGCAATCATAGAAGGCATAAGCCAATCACCTGGAACTCAGAAACGAAGTCAAGCTCTTCTCCGAACACGAGAACATCAAGACGCCCAAGAACTTTTTCAATTGCTCTCTGAAGGAATCAAGGGCGAGTTCATTTCCGTACTTGGCGAGGAACGGGACCGTGCTGGGTTCCGGTTTAATGATGCCACCGTCGAAACTGGCGTTGGGAGTGGGAAGGAGAAGCTGCCCTTGACTAGCCCTTTTGAAGGGTTAACTGCGACAAGGAGAAGTTGTATGGTGTGCGGGTACGCTGATGCTGTCGTGCATTATCCTTTCGACAACTGGAATCTTTCTCTCCCCACCATGATGGTACGTTTTATTTCGTTATCTTACTATCCTCTGAACGGCCGTTGAATTTTCCCTCTCTTAGACTCATACATCTCTCAACACAATCCTCGGAGAGTATATGAAACTCGAAGTCTTGCGAGATTGTATCTGTCGAAAATGCTCCCTACTTGCATCCAAAACGCACCTCGAGACTTGGATGGCAGAGTTGGAGAGAGAGATTGCAGGGGCAGACTCTGAGAAGTCTTTCGTGGATACCTCGACGAAGCACGCTACACTGGACACATCGAACATGTTTGATGCACTACCTTCAAGCTCTAAGGTACGCCATTCGCTTTTTTCTCATGCCACCCAGAAAAAACCCAACCTCACTTAATTCCATTAGCCCACAAAGAAACGCAAAAAGAAACCTCACCGAACCCCCGAACGCGACCTCCTCGCTGCCAAATCTTCCTACACGCTCCTCAATTCTGCCTTATCCCAAAACCGAATCGAAGATCCTCTACCCCCAACCGTACCCATCGACAAAGTTCAATCCCGACTGAGCACCCGTCAAACCGTCCTCGCACGTCCCCCGCCCATACTCTCGCTCCATCTCAATCGCTCAGTTTATACCGCGTATGGAGCTACGAGAAATCCTATCAGGGTTTATTTCCCTGAGGTGTTGGATATGACACCATATGCTGTTTCGTTGACTGAGGGAAATCCCTTAGAGATGAGAGGGGATAGAGGAATGTGTATAGGTGGTGACAAGCCTCCTGGGTTAACTGGGTCGTTCTCCACCTCGGCATCGACGTCTGCTACTACTCCGACGTTGGACGTTCCGTGGGAAGAAAGAACGTTGTATCGACTCGCGTCTGTAATATGCCATTACGGTGCACATTCATATGGTCATTATGTGTGCTATAGACGAAAACCGAATGGGCTTGGGAGAGCACCGAGGATTGTTGGGTTGAGTGGGGTTGATGGGGATGAACCTGTTTGGGAGGATCAATCTCAAACTGAGGGAGAGGAAGGGAAGGGATGGTTGAGGACGAGTGATTCGAGTGTTAGAGAGATTGGGTTGAAAGATGTGCTTGTTGAAGCATCTGCCAGCTGCTTTTTGGTGTTTTATGAGAGGGTTGTTTGGGATGTGAAGGAGACAAAGGAGGAGCAAGAGCAAGAGAAGGAAGCTGTTGAGAAGGACAAGACGGGAGAGCCGACGAAGACTGCTTCTGTGTCTGGACTGTCCATGTCCTCATCGACTTCGACGTTGACACAAGCGAGGATCGTGAGGAGTGTCGGAATTGTCAGGAGTACCCCAAAAGTGGAAGGTACACCGAATGGTTCTCCACCTCACGCTTCGACGTCTTCTCCCACTTCTTCTTTCACCCTCAAAAACGAAGACCTGACTCCTGCGCCGTCACAATCCATTGAAGACGAGCTAACGTCTTCCTCTATTGTCATCGTGCCTTCACCTTCGTCACCCACGCCAACCTCGGATCAAGATGCGGACATGGATGATTTGTTGTCTAGTCCTGGTTCTCATACCAGTGATGCAGGGGCCGGCAAAAAGAAGAAATCAAAGAAGAAGAAAAAGAAGAAGGTTTAGAGAGCATAATTGGCATGTTTGATCTGTTAGATTTTTCTTTTCTCTTCAGCCTGGTTTTCAAACTTCTACTTTGTGGTCTTTTACTCTTACCGGATGTTGTTTAAAATTGTTCCATACACATACACACACGTACCATTACAAGATTAAAGTTAGTTGACAGAGTTCACCATCACTTTACCTGCCCTGTGGGTTTCTATGTTCAACATAAGAAACTTGAACTTGCACAAATACTAGAAAGACTTTTGTCCCACTACGCCAAATGTGACAAATAGTCAACTATCGAGGACGAACAGCAGCTAATGTCATCATTGGTTGTCCTCTCCCTTCATCGCCTTTCCTGCACGAAGGAGGATTCCGGGCCTATACCTACTCAATCCGATAGCGAAATCTTCAGTGCGCATTGAATCCATGCCTCCAGCACTTTCTCTAGATCTCTTTCCCCAATTCCTGGCATTTCTCTCCTTTAATGACCTCAAAGCTTGCTCCCTCGTCAATTCCGTTCTTTGCAATATTTCCCAACCATTACTTTTCTCTAGTATAACCTTTGGCGAGCTTAATTTTCTCTTGTCAGGTCCTCGTCATACCCCATACTTCTTCCTGAACAGTCCAAGAGGGAGAGTTCTAGGTCGACAGGCGAGGATGTTAACCGTTGTGGAACAGCCGTTTGACGTTCAGCAAACGTCTCAGTTCGTCGAATTTCTTCAAGATCTTCAAAATGTTACCTCACTTTCCATCGTTACGGTTCTTCCGCTCCTTGAGCTAGACAAAAGCGTACAAGAGGCCATAATTCTTCATCTTCTGCCTTCCATCCGCCAACTCCATATTAGCCCAGCATCAGGATCCTTCAGCTTTAACAATTTTATTGCGAAATGCTCGTCACTACAATATCTGGGTTTGAAACATATGCATGTGCTCACTGATCCTGATGAAAACCTCAGCGGGACTATTGCTACTTTTGAACATCTTTCCTTCGATCCCGACTATTTCGGAGCTCATTCCGGGAAATCGTTCGTCGAAAATTGGATCATTCGTAGAAAAGAGAACTTGCGACGTATTTCTTTCAATCGCGGAAGCGCTGGAATTATCGACTTGGCAGCCAGTTGCCTGTTTCTACAACGTTTGACTTCATTGGAGCAAGTGGATTGGGGAATTTCATTTTATATTTCAACTAGTGAGTTATGTCCAGTGCGTTCTTCTGAAGTAGTCCTGGCCGATAAAACTGCTGTTAGTCAGATTGGACGCAGGAGTGAATCCGAACACGATATTCCCAAATCTTCCCCACCTCCGCTCGTTGACTTTCTTGTTACCATTCCCGGAAGACCATGTGTGGCCTAGATTCTTTTCCTGGATAGCCAAGTTTATTTCACAGACCACTTCACCACTCAAGCAGCTTTCTTTTGAGGCTGATCATAGCAACGTGCACTGGACTGATGCTGCGTTTCACTGCAATAGAGTCGCCGCGGATGCGTTTGCAGAATTCAACGCTTTGGCGCAGACTTGTTCAGTGCAAATGAAAGTCATCTTGAAAGGGTCAAGGTTAGGAGATGGGGAAGATTTACAAAGGGCAGGTTTTGAGTGGGTAGCTGACACTGTCAAACTATGGATGATGCCATGGTATGAGCGGAGGAGGTTGGAAATCTTTAGAAGACACTGACAATTCAGGGCACGGCCTGCATCAGATTCTAGGTTTCTGGCACGATCTCATATTCACATATGCCACCACAGTTCAAAAGCTGGGCATCCCCTGGCCACACGAAAAGTTATCCAGCTTCGGAAAAAGGTTAAACAATCATGATCATTCTCTTCCATATACATGAACTGAGAAGACAAGTAGTAAAAAAGGCGTGATAAAGAACCTCGTTATCGAAGAAAAATAACAGCGGTAGAGTAAAAACGAAGACCAGTCGAATGGGTTATGTAGTCATGAGAAAAACGAAGGTGTGTGTGTATGAGGATGATGACAAGACAGAGAAAAAGAGAAACCTATTGATACAGTGGTGTGATGTTGAGCAAGACATTAGCTACGGAGAATCTATGATATGCAAGAAAGAAATGATAACAATGTTGCGAGAGGAAATATGAGTGGGAGTAATCCAGAGAAAAAATGAGAAAGAGACTTTGAAAAACAAAAGAACAAAAAAAATCAAGCAGCCAAAACCACCTCAAGAGGAATTGGTTTCCTCCTCAAGCCTTCCTCGAAATCCCTATCGGCCTCATCTTCTTCACTCATGCAAAGCAAATCCCCACTTCGACAGGTTTCGCTCCCAGATTCGCTTCCAGACAAATAGGAGAATGCGAAACTAGTTCGATTGGGAGAGGCAGTTGTAGCGATGGAAGTGCGTTGACGGCGATGAAGTGATGAGTGTTGAGAATTGCGATGACGATGACGTTTCCTGGGAGGTGTAACAGGAAACGGTGGAGGGCTGGTCACCCAAAATGAAGCCGAAGAGTCGGCAGAAGGGTATGAAGAGCTGGGCGACGTAGCCGAAGTCGGCGAAGTGGACGATTTGGTGCTAAAAGAAACGGATCCACGTCTCAGAGAAAGACGGAGCTTGCCGCCTTTCCATTTGTTGTTCTTGGAGGGGGAAGAAGAAGGCGAAGTCGAAATCGTTGCCGGCAACGAGACGGAACCAAGAGTAGAGGTCGAAAATCTGGACTTAAGCACGCGAGAAGGTTGTGACGGTTGCTGTTGCTCTTTGAGGTCTAGGTCTAGATTCAGAGAGGATGAATATGGGAGCAGGGTCTCGTGGTCTTCGTAGTCCAGGAAGGGAGCAATGGCAGAGAGACTATTCACATCGTCCTCCTTCTTGGGAGCGAGGCTAGAAGAGCGTGGGGGAGGTGATATTGATTTGGGGGGTACCGGCCATGAGAGATGGGGAAGTCGTTCTTCATCATCCTGCCCTACCATCGCCTGATGCTCTTCAACTTTGTCCCAGAACCTAGTTTCAAACCTTCCAGTGGGCTCAGGAATATGTGGTAGGGACAGAGTGAAGTCCGATTGATTCGCCCCTTCCTTAGGAGCGGAGTTAAGCGAGTCAAGATCCTTAATTATTGCCTGAAGTCTATCATCCTTTTCTTGTGGTCGCTCGCTTTCGTCAGCAAACCAGGACATTTCAAACTCGTCAAGATCGGTTGGTAGTGAGGTCCGGGGCGGAGGACGGTTAATGACGAATGCCGGAGACCGAGAACGTCCAACTGGCGCTGAGACAGGTGGGGAAGGCAGAGGAGGAACGGGAGGAGGTGGATAGGTAGGAATGACGACTGCACTTCGACGAAGCTTCTTCTGGGATCGAGGGTAGGTAGGATCCAGAGTATCATTCGGTCCGACCCGCGTTGACTTGGCTCCGCGGGGGAGAACAAAGGATTCAGGTCGGGCAGATTTGGTCGCTGATACGGGTGTGGATGGAGCTTGGATCCGGATCAAGGATGAGAGATTCTTTGTGTAAAACTCAAACTCATCCTCACATTCCTCCTCAGCTTCCTCAGAGTCTTTCGGGGGAAGTGTTAGAAGATATTCTACCGCGTGAGGAGTCGAGGGGCCAGAATAAGTTGAATCCGAGGAAGTGGGTGAAGGCGGCGGTGAAAATGTGAAGATGTGAGCAGGAGAAGAAGGCGAGGAATTTGAGAAAGCCATCGGCGTAAGAGGTGATGTTGGTGTCGACGGTTCCGGAGTTATACAAGGCGGCGATGGAGCAGCTCTTGGCGGACTTCTGCAAAGATAGTCTTCGCCACTATAGCTCTCCAGAGAGACATCCAGTGGTGAGAGATCCCTATGAGACCCTCGCTTCACACCAATCATTGAGGAACTTGAGGCCTTGCGAAGGATAGGAGTGGAACGAGAAGACTCGAAGACAGAATCCTCAGGAATGGGGAGTAGGTGCTTTTGCGGCGACCGAAAGGGCGAGGAAGAGCCACGGGACCGCATATTGCCTTTGGGCTGGCGTTTCAAGACTACAAAAGAGAAAATCAATTATAATTATTATACAAAGAAAAAAAGAAAGACGAACCGGGAGAAGAATCCATAGAGATACAGTGAGGTCGTGCTCAACGTCGTAAAGAGTTTGTCGTATATCTAAAGGCTAGGAACGGGGACGGGATCCGGTGCGTGTCCTTATATACATGCTCAGCCACGAGTCACAATACAAAGGCAAAAACAAAAAGAGCGAGGCTGCACGAGCTGCATTGTGCTTTTGGAGCGGATTTACCATGATGGCTTGCAATGAAAAGAGCTTCTGCTTCCGAACCGTAGCCGTCTTTCACTATTGTCCTTTTGTCCCTCGGATATCCGCTTGCCACGATGTTCCTGGTGTAATTGTTAAGAATTTTGGGAGCTCTTGGAATACTGTCGAATGCTGACGCATTACGGAGAACGAGAGGCCTTGGTCATTCTTTTTCTTCTCAAGACCGTGTTCACCGCCTCGAGTCTCGAACCTGCTTTGGTTAACAAGGATTATGTCCATCTTTCCGTGTCAAGTGCGTCTGGATTCTAAAAAGAACTGGCCCAGGGCGGATAAGGGAACCAAAAGTGGACAAACGAACCGCTCAAAGTGGACATCCGTTAAACCCGCTGAAGGACTTCCTATTTGGGACGCGATCGCGGGTACTGATTTCGCACGTGTCGGGCGGATGACGAAACGGGATCCCGAAACTTTGCTCTTTGATGTCCGTCAATTGATAGGAACTCGGCTATCCCTTCCTCTGCAACGCACCACCACGTTCCCCCGCTCATGGAACAGCGCCATTCAGAACGCGACTTAGACGCTTCCCCTTTCCACAAAATGTCCTACATCGTCGCTTCTTACATCCCTCAAGCCTCACGGTCATGCGAAGAGCGACGGATTTGTTATCATAAAACGAAACCGAGACCTTCAAGTATTTCTCCGCTATGCTTTGTTCCCCATGGTCAGCTTAGGACCGCGTGGGCATCTTAGGCTCTCAATGATTATCTCTTCATATTAGCACCTAGCAAGCGATACAAAAACAAGGAACGAAGCGAAGGAACATCGTTTGCTCAGGTTCATGGGCACGCTTCATTTCCGAATTGCTCTCTTTGCATTGCCGTTTCTTCCCACGGCCTGGGCGACAGTGCAGCCTTGCGGGACCCATCCTTCAGACGAAGATGTACTAGCAGCAGAGGCTCATTTCCTAGAAAACAAAGTGTCTGTCTCTGGATCAGGCGCCAAAGCAGTCCCTCACCTTGAAGATGCCTTATCCCTGAACGTGTATTGGCATGTTATTTATGCATCAGAGAATTTTGAAGATGGGTTTTTGCCGTAAGCATTTCTGACCTTTTAGCAGATTAGGTGACTGATGTTATCCAGGCAAGAACAGATCGAAGCAGCCATAACAACTTTAAACAGTTATTTCATTCCTTTTCGTAAGCTCTTCAACTTCCTTTTATTACCCTGCGATGGCTAATATTTCACGTTTATTTCAACAGCTTTTACCTGGAATTTAGTAGCGACGACACGAACCCTCAACGCAACATGGTTCCATAACGCAACAATCGGGACTGTTGAACAAACGGAAATGAAAGCTGCTCTTCGTCAAGGTGGCGCAGCTGATTATAACGTGCGTCGAATCCCGAAGTTCTTCACAATTTCGACGCTTTAACCCTAGGCCATGTTCAGGTCTATACTGTGGGATTTACAACATTTCCCGGCCTTCTCGGCTACTCTACTTTTCCCTGGCTCTACAGCTCCGCTCCTCAAGACGACGGCATCGTCATGTATTTTGATACTCTTCCAGGTGGCACGTCTGGCAATGATGCAAACACGCTTGCACATGAAGCTGGGCAAGACATAAACAGTGGACATGCACGTGACAGTAACAGAACTTGGATTGTTCCCAACTTATCAGAATGTATAAATCTGCACGGAGCAGCAAGTCCTTATTCCCGTGCTCTTTGCTGCTTCGCCCCTTCGAACGACCATGAAACTTGTCCCGCTCTTCATTTTTGGCTTTCCGGCGGTGGTTCTGGGTGCTGTCATTCCCGTGAGTCGACGCATGGGTTGTGCAAGCCGCAATAGCCTTCATTTGAATACTGTTTTTTCACTACATGGACGAGGCAGGATATCTGAGATACCCTTCCTGATGTTGCCGCTTGCCTTTCTCAATCCCATGTTGTGTCTATCCTAACAGAAAACCCAGTTATTTGAAAATGGAATCCGTATTGGCGATGCATACACTGATACCCAAGTCTGAACCCCCTCTCTTCCTTTCATTTTGATTACTCAATTTAACCATGACAGGTAATTGAGTCTAATCAGAAAGATATCGAAAACGGTCAAATGGATGCTATGGTGAGTCAATTTCTTGCCTTGTTTCCTGCTTGAGGGCTCACAGGGTCAACCAAGGCTACAGAATATGGCTTCATTGGAATGGGACGAAACTCAAAACACGTCGGTTCTTCACTTTCACATGATCTGAAAGGATATTTCACGCATACACCAGCCACAAGCTGCAGACCTACTTCTTCAGAAGAGACTGGTTGATGGCCAGAAGTCTACGACGGTGGCGTATGCAGAGCCAAATGATAAGAAACGAGAGGTAGCAGTGAATTTTGAGATAGATGAAGACCAGAGGTCGCCAAAGGTGGATGATTCAGACGCACCGGTGCTAGTACACAATAAGCTGAGCATATGGTCAAAGGCACCTGAACTGGCTGCAAGTATCTATTCCTTAATCACACCACTTACCCTGATGGTGTTATTACATTAGGTGAAGAGACACGAGGGTCAGGGGTCCACAGCCGTAACATATGCGCAGGCAGACGACCGGGCGTTCGAAAAACGGGCAGCCAATCCAGTTAGTGGGCGTGTAAACTACAAAAACGATTTAATTTCTAACAAAATGCAGAAGAGACGAACAGACGGGCAGAAGTCTACAACGGTGACTTATCCAGACGCACAGAAGCGAGATAGAGAGCGTAGAGTCCCCCCTGTTGGCTTGAAGCCAGTTACTGTCGACTATGCAGATGCAGATGAACCAGTTCCGCGTAAGCGGCGAGAGGCTCTGGCATATGTGAGTTCGCTATTTGTTTGACTGCCTGAAATCTGTGACTTTACCGAGCCGCTCGAGGATCCTGAAGGCGTAAGGGGAATTGCGGTTGATTACACAAACGCGGATGAAAATCCCCGAAGGAAAAGGGGAGCCAAGGCATTCATAGCTGACCTTGAACTTCGGGTTCCTCCAGTTGGTTTAAATCCAAACACTGTCGATTATGCGGATGCGGATGACCCAATCGATCCGCGTAAGAAACGAGAGGTGAATTTTGGGCTTGCCAAATAGACGTATACGCCCTAGGGTCTTGTGCGTGGATCATCTTCAACCAGGTTAAAGTCAACCAACTTAGACTATGCACAGGCTGACGAGCCGGTTCCGTCACGGATTTAGGACGACAAGCAGGAAATATTTGGAATACTTCCATTCTGAAGAGCCCCAATCATAACCTATTTAATAAACATTTCTTTTCAGTCCGCATGGATCTGCATAACTGCCTTGGCCCTGCGATATGCTCAGAACCTGGATTGGGAACGCAAAAAGCTAGAAAATGAACTCACTTATTCTTCCCTTTCAAAACTCCCAACAACACATCCATTGCATTCTCCAATCCCACAGTCACTTCTTCCGAATACTTCATCTCCCCGCTCTTCAACTTAGCAGGAACTGTTTCATAGAATTCATCTTGGTATTTGTGGGCCAGAATGTCAAGGGTGAATCCCGTCATTTTGATACTCTTTGTGACAAGGTTCCACAGATTCTGAAGGAATGGGTTAACATGGAAATAATGTTCTTGAGCTTTGGGGCAAAAAACATACTGGGATAGGATGACCGGTGCCCGGAACATAGCCGGAAACCATTCCACATTCCTAGAAAACCAAGCATTAGACAAAGTGACAAGTGTTAACTGGAGTTCGACACTCACGATGAACCTAGCAAAGCGAGTTGCACTGTCGAGGGCTGCTTCAAGTGTCTCACCGCCCACTAAAAGGGGCTTCAGCTAAGAAACAGAGCTGACCTGAAGGGAGTGATCTTACCATTGTCCCAGTATATATTGAGAGGCCCTTCTTTTTTAAGTACCTCACGAGTGGACGTCGTCTTATAATTGAATGCGACATCTGCGCCGAGCTCCTTGAGGCGAGCAACTTTTTCGTCAGAACCGGCAGATGAGATAACTTTCAATCCATCGAGCTTGGCGAGCTGGATGACTGTTCTGTTGAATACCAATTATATCTGGTGCCCCTTCGTGTCAAAGTAGATCAACTTACTGGCCAACGGGACCTGCTCCGCCGCTGATGAAGACTGTTTCTCCCTGGGAGCACAGAGTGTCAGTTGAGGGATGGAAATATCTGCAAGGACAGCAGGGCATACGGGTTTTGCGTTAGCGTATTCCTTCCAGCCAAAGTACCCAGTTTGGCCGGCCATACCGGCTTGTCCAACGAACACGGACCAGGGAAGTTCAGCAGGGTTGCGAACGACGACCAAGCCAGACTGAGCATCAAATATAGTATAGTGAGCGAGTTCTGTTGACCGTAAATCTCAGAAAACTTTTGCGGAGCGGCGATGAACGGACCAATATTTTCGCCATAAACGTGATCTCCAGCAGAGAAACCCTGGAGTTCTGATCTCAGGACCAGACCAACTCCATAATTTGAGATTCTTGAAAATGGATTTGTACGTGCTGATGGGGAAAAAGGAAGAGAGCATACGTTTTCCCCGCAGTATAAGCATCTCCATCACCGTCCTAAAGCAATAAAGTAAGTAAGTTGGGTCGCAGATCATCAACGAATCACAAACAATCTTTCGTTGCATCCAAGGGTCCATAGAGACGAACAAATTTTTGACCAAGAAACCGCCATTGAGAGGAACGGAATCGATATCTATGGTAGCAGATGTATCGTAACTTGCTGTTTCGCCCGGGACTGGGAGTCCTTTTGGGCGAGCGTGGAAAGCGATGCGACCGTTGAGGATTGGAGACATTTTCTGTTGAATTTGAGATTCTTACTAGGACTCCTCGAGCCAATTTATACTGAAGTTAGTCTATTTGGAACAGGAAGATGAATTGATAAGCTCAGGAAGTCAGTTGGCCCGGGATCCTACGACACACGGGATTGCCGGTTGACGATGACCTCGTGATGTCGGGCGTGTATGCTTGCAACGCATATTGCGCTGGCTGAGGAGATGAGCGGCGGACATAAGGCTTTGGAATATGGACCCTACAGTCATCTTTTGCTTAGATTACAACCGTTGTGCTTACTCACATCCGGCACACCCGCGACCGCAAGCAGATAGTATGGGAAGCATTTTTGAGGCGAAGAGGTTTATCGCGCATCGTCATTTCAACAAACCTTTGGATATTAGAACACAAAGAGCTAAGTTTGAGGAAGGGATTAAACCTTGGATATTGAAAGCTGCTTGTTGAGCGAATCCAATTTCTGGTTCAAGTAGGAAAAAAAAGGCGTACTACGGATCGATAATTAGTGCGCAAAAAAATCGATCCGAAGAGGTCGAATGTTTGTAAACTTGTGTCCGGCGCACGGGTGAATCGCATTTGTGTCACGGCTGCTGGTTCCGTCGTCGACAACATGCTGAGTCAGACGCGTGAAAAAGTTGATAGAGGGGGGCACGTCGTGTAACAGTTTATGAGTATTTTCCAGAGTCAAGGGATACGTCTAGATTCATAGGATAATAAAGGAGAACCAGCCGAGGTGAAAGCGAGAGGAGAGTGGGTTGGGTTCTCGGGACTTTTATCTCTTCCCTCTGACCTCCATCACCGTATGCATGGATTGAAGTCATGTTCTCTCTCAACTTCGTCGGCTCAAAATTCAGACACCTTTCTGCCCTTCTAAAGAGCAGCTTATCTGACAGTCCTCAGTCCCACCCAACAACCATGGGCTCGACGACTGGTCATGTGCCCGTCTTCCGCGACTCAGAATTCATGGAATAAATGTTGCACCTCCTTGGGGAGGGCACACAAAAGATGCTTCTGATCGCACCAAGTCTTCTCACCCGTCCCTTTTTTAAGGACGCCCGAGGTCCAGTGCACGACCAACCTCCAACTTCATTTTTCCGCCATGCAGCAAGGCATCGTCATGCACTACGCACATGCCTCCGGGCTTGCACCGACTTTCTGACCGTTCCTGGCTCAGAAGATGTTCCCTGGGGGACTCTAATCGTCGGAACATTGTCCAGCAACAAAGGTAGCGAGAATTAGCCGTGAAAGAGACTTTATAATGGTTTGGCCACGCAAATAATCCCGCTTCAATTCATTCACGATGCGCTCCCTCGTGGCTCTCGGTCTCTTCGTCGCCCCAGTTTTCGCCGTCGTTGGTGAATGGGGCCAGTGTGGTGGTGCGTGCCAGGATAATGCCGGCGACTTTTCACTGAGTTGATTTAGGAATCAATTATACCGGAGACACTGGTTAGCACTCTCTTGCTTCTCTATTGAATCTCATATTGAGCGGATCATAGTTTGCGACACTGGGCTTGTCTGCACCGTCTTGAACCCGTATGTTTCTTGTAACTTGTTACAAACCACTTCCCTTACATCCTGATCAGCTACTATTATCAATGTCTGAAGGGCACTGCCACGACCACTACCACTACAACTGCGCCAACAACCACAGCGACTGCAAGTCTCCAGGCGTTGGCCAAAGCCAAGGGAAAGTACGTCAACTGGTTCTATTCGTGACCAGCCGGTTATTAACGACAAATCTAGACATTTCGGCTCTGCTACCGATAACCCAGAATTCACCGATACTCCCTATACCAGTCTTCTTTTCTCCTCTATGTTTGGAGCTATCACTCCAGGCAACAGCATGAAATGGGGTCCGACCAATCCTTCAAACGGGACGTACACCTATACCAATGGAGATGACGTTCTCAATCGTGCTGTTGCTGCTGGCCAAATTGTTCGTGGCCATAACTTGGTTTGGTACAACCAACTGCCCTCCTATGTGAGCGCCCTCACCGACAACGCGACATTGCAAGCTGTCATGACAGCCCATATCACCAATGAAGTTACTCATTACAAGGGCAAGCTCTATGCCTGGGACGTAGTGAACGAGCCGTTCAGTGATTCTGGTGGAATGAGGAGCTGGCTGTATCAGACTTATGTTGGAACTGGATATATTGCTGCTGCTTTCAAAGCTGCGAGAGCCGCTGATGCCACTACTCCTCTGTGGTTGAACGAGTACAATTTGGTTCGTAATTTCTACCTCTCCCTTTTGCCTTGGACTAGCAGGCTTAATGACCATCAGGAATATGCAGGGTCCAAGTACACTACTGCGCTTTCCACGGTCACCGACCTAGTGAACCAAGGTGTCCCAATCAACGGCGTTGGATTCCAAGGTCATCTCATTGGTGAGTCCTTTAATCATCAGTTTATTAGAGAATTTCCTTATTGACACATATATGGGTAGTTGGATCCGTTCCTAGTCAGGCAACGATAGTCGGCGCTCTCAACGCGTTTACCGCTCTTGGTCTCGATGTCGCATTTACCGAACTCGACATCCGAATGACCCTCCCTGCGACCGCCGCCCTACTTGCTCAGCAGAAAGCTGATTACAAGACTATTGTGAACGCATGTTTGGCTGTGACAAGGTGCTTGGGTATCACTGTTTGGGATTACACAGACAAGTACGAGTTCCTGTTGCTTAGATATACTCTTGCTAAACTGAACTGACCCATCTTCTAGGTATTCGTGGATCCCAGGTGTCTTCTCTGGACAAGGTGCTGCTTTGCCTTGGGATGAAAATCTCCTACCCAAGCCTGCGTATGACGGAATTGTCGAGGCTCTGAAAGCTTAAGAAATGTTTGTAATTATATAAATAGTAGAGAGCCACAAAAATTCCAAACCCTCGCTGATCAATGTCCCTCCACCTCCGTTAAAGCGCTACTAGGGTGGCAACGCCAAATGTGAGGATGAGCCCAACTGAACTCTTCGCCGTGAACTGGGTTGCGCCATTGTTAGAGGCAGATGAGGCTGGAGTAGGGACCCCTGCAGCTTTGCAACCCTCCTCTATTACTAAATGAAACGAGAGTTAGTGAACATCATAGCTCAAGGCAATCACGAAATGGATTATACTCTGCTTTCCGGCGTCTACAAGTTTCTTCTTTGAAGAATCAGCAGCGGCAATGCAATCATAGCAAGGGTTAATATCGACAGGGCATGTACAGGTGAGGTTTCCTTCACATTGCTAGTCCCATTGAGTGAGTATAGCTATCCGAGACAACGAGTATCAATGGCATACCTGGAGAGTGGTAGCCGGGGCCTGACATATAGATATGCATTTGTCCGGGATACCTTGTGTAGGAGAGGTGGCCGATTGGCGGACTGCCAGTAAAGCAGAAAGGGGAGGGGCTGGAGTCGCGGCGACCAAGCCTTTGTAGAATGAGCGAAGAAATTCTCGGACAGACTGCCAGTGATAATCAGCTTACGAGCGAAGACTGAAGCAGAAACGACGAGGGTATTGAAAGGAAGCATAGTTATATGTTACTGTCGAAGTAAAAGGAAGAAAGGAGCGAAAATCAGCTGAAAAGCAAGTTACGCTAGCTTCTTTTCCTTTTCTACTTCGAATAAAAATCGCCATCTGGTTGAAATGCTATGCTATGACAGGTCAAATGGGTTCATGACTTGGCCGTTCGGTGTTTTCGTAGCGGAGACTGAGGCTGAAAGATGCCTGTACTCCCATACCAGTTCAAATTGGTTAGCCTTTGCCGTTCAGATCAAAACTAAAACTATTTAACTAAATGTGATGAGGGTGTCTGCTTTCAGTGCTTCCGGCCTCATCCGGATGTTTGAATCAATGCGGGGCAATAGCCATTCATTTGGCTGTGCCTCTGGTAATGGCCCTTCCCATTCCCATGGGCAGGACCTCCGAGGTTAACATGCTTTTATGCATTCATATAGCAAGGAAATCACGTTCTCAGACGTGTAACAATTACTGGTGAATTGTAATGATTGGAACAATGAGACGATTCGCTCCGTCCGCTCTACTCGATTTTTTTTTGCTCTTGTTATCGAGACATTGTCTACATATACTGACATTTGCTGTGTAAAAGTCCTTTAAACTAGGATCAAAGGCACGTGGCTCAGAGGCTTGGCAGAGGCAAATTGCCTCAGAGTATATTTTTGGTGGCAACATGATGACTTGAGGACAACTTCTCGAAATCCGCGAGAATGTATAGGAAATGAATCATTCGTTGTCATGTCTGTGTCCAATCCCCCTGATCAAGGAAAACGTTGTGAAAGTGTTGGGATTTCCTGCCTTGTGGATTTCGAACCAGTGAGGCTTGTTCTTTTTATGCAGGCGTGTTGGCCACTTTGGGTCTTAGGATCCACTCGAACGTAATCAATTCCCGTTATGTCGCTGCCCCTGATCCTAGCCCAAGTATTACGCAAACAAAGTCAGACGGAAACCCACCATGCAACACTCAAAGGTGTTCCATATTCCTCGTCATTTCCTAGCAAAGGCTCAGCTTTCATTCACACCCTTCTGTGGACCCTTTAAGTCAAAAACATGGTAAAATGCTATTTTTCGCCCCAACATGGCTTCTCACTGATAGGTATTTCGCTGCGAAGTTACAGCATATCCGTAAAGATGGACCAAGGTGTGACACTTGGCTTGTGTGATAAGTGAGATCTTCTCAGTTCCACCTGTGTTGATGATTGTGGAATCTTGTACAGTATGGGACTTACAACAATAGGTAAAGATATAATAGGCCTGATTTGTCGCGGCTTTGAAAGCTTAAGATCCGTGTAGGTAGTAAAGAGCTGTAATGTCAATCCTCTCGCCAACGAATTGTTCTCTCGACTCTATTTAAGGACGGCGAACGCAGCAACGCCAAATGTGAGCATAATACCAGCTGAACTCTTTGCAGTGAGATGCAGTGAGCCATTGGAAGAAGATGGAGTCGAGATTCCTGAAGATTTGCAAGCTTCATCCTGTGCTGAAAGAAACAAAGATTGATGAACATCACAGTTAATGGTGGGCATGAAAAATGAGACATACTCTTCTTAGTTGTATCCGAGAACTCTTTCTTAGAAGAATCGGCAGCGATAATGCAGTCGAAACAAGGGTTAAGGTCCACTGGGCAAATACAGTTGAGGTTTGGTCCACATGCCTAGTCACAGCATATTTAGTATAGCCATTCCAGAGCATAAAGATCAGTGGCAAACCTCGAGAGTGCTGACCATTGGCTTACACGTGGACATGCATTTGTCTGGCACGTCATCCAATGGAAGGCTAACTGACTGACGAGCTACCAGTAAGCCAGGAAGGGAAGGAGCTGGACTCGCGGCTACCAGGCCTTGGAGAAAATGAGCGAAAGAATTCTGAAATGAACTGCTAGCGATGATCCACTTACCTGCGAAGATTGAAGCAGGAATAACGAGGGTGTTGAAAAGAAGCATAATTTAAGCAAACGGGTGGTTCGAAATGAAACCAGTGGAAGAGAGAGAAGAACGATGAACTGAAGGGACGATTACATTAGGCTATTTCCCATTTTTATACTTTGTCTGGAAAATATCATCCGGTAGAGCTGTTGCATTTTGACAGGTAATATGTGAGGCGATGACATGTCCGTTTGGATTTCTTGGTGCATACTGAACGTGAAAGATGTATCTATTCTCGTACCCCTCGGGATCGGCTAGCCTTATCCCGCCAGGCTCTTGGCCAAGTGCCTGCTCTGGACAAAGTGCTGCCTTGTCTTGGGATGAGAATCTTATTCTCAAGCTGGCGTATGACGGAAGTTTTGAGGCTTTAAAAGCCTATGAAATGCGTAAAAATTAAAATAAGTGGTAAAGTATTCCTTATTCAGTCCTTTCGCTAATAAATTATACCTTTGACTCTATTAAAGAGCGATTAAGGCAGCAACGCCAAATGAGAACATAATCCCAGCTGCACTCTTTGTAATTGTGAGAGGCATTGCGCTATTGCTTGAGGCAGCAGAAGTTGTAGCGGGGGCGGAAGAAGCTGTAGTAGAGGTGCCTGTTGATTTGCAAGCATCATCCCGGGCGAAAAACCAGATTTTGGTGAACATCGTATGTAATCATGAGATATACAGCGTACCCTTCTTGGTTGTATCCGAAAACTCTTTCTGAGAAGGATCTGCAGCGACAATGCAATCGAAACAAGGATTAAGGTTCACAGGACAAATACAGCTGAGTGTGGGACCGCATTGCTATTTGCATCAAACAAGTGCAGGACAACAAATATAAACGGCAAACCTCGAGAGTGCTAGCCATAGGCTTGCACGTAGACATACATTTGTCTGGCACATCATCTAATGGAATTTTGAATGATTGGCGACTGAACAGTAGGCCGGACAGAGAAGGAGCTGGGCTCGCGGCGACCAGGCCTTGAGAAATGAGAGAAGAATTCCGGAAGGGACCGCTGATGATCGACTTACCAGCGAGGATTGAAGCAGAAACAAAGAGAGATTTGAAAAGAACCATCGTTTGAAGTTGCGTTGAAAGTGAAAACAGCGGAATTAAGAGCTGAAGGAAGAAGGGGAACAAAGATTAACTGAAGAGACAGTTACACTAGATTCTTTCCCTTTTATACTTCGACAAGGGTATCTTATCTGGTAGACTTGCCGTACTTTGACAAGAAGCATGAGCCTATGACATGTTCGTTCGGTGCTTTTGTACTTGGTGAAGTCGGGTCAATGTGATACTTGGCGTTGAATTTCGTCATTGGCGGACTTGTCGGTTGGACACTGAACGAGCGCAATTTGAGGTATAATCCAGATTTATCTTGAATAAGCTGGTTCAGTGTTTGAGGAAGCAAACGTACATAAATGCTGGTGAGGCTCCGCACCTATGAAATAGGTATTATTATAGTAGGCGATGTATAGCCCTAAGACCAGTACTGTAACTCCGCTTATCAAAGTGCTACAAGTGCAACAACACCAACTGCAGCCATAACCCCTGCCGAGCCCTTCGCCGAGAATTGCATAGCGGCATTGCTCGAAGAGGAAGAAGTGGAAACTCCTACAGCTTTACATATGTCATCTCGTTCTAAAAGAAGAAAAAAGTGAGTTATAATTGCGTCGAAGTGGAATTGGTAGAGTATAGGACTTACGAGACTTGGCATTATCCACTACAGTTTTAACGGAGGAATCAAGACCGGCAAGACAATCGAAACAAGAGTTAATGTCGACAGCACAAGCACATTTGTTGTCGGTTCCACATTTCTATACAAAGAGATTACAAAAGCGGCTCAAAGCAAACTATGCGTCAGTGACAAACATTAAGACCGTTGACCATTGGGGTGCATGCGGACTTGCATTGATCTGGGATCACACTCGATGGAATAGTGAATGACTGGCGGGGGACAAGTAGGCCAGAGAGGGAAGGAGCAGGGGTTGCGGCGACTAGGCCTTCCGATTATGAGCAAGAACATCAAAATACACTGGTCTTGGTACAGGTCTTACCAGCGAGGATGGAAGCAGAAACAAGGAGGGTGCTGAAGAAACGCATAGTCGAGCGCTTGTGTCAAAGAAAAAAAAAGTGGGCAAAACCACAGAAGAGAGTCGGAACAAAAGTAAGCTGGAAGGGAAGGTCGCCAACCACGCCTTTTCTTTTATACGAAGGCAGAGAACGACCTCAGATAAAAATCTCGGTTGTACCGCTACTTTGACAGGTAAGATGACGGTCAACTGAACCGCCCCGCTTGGCGAAAAAAAAAAGTGGGGGGGTAATTAGAAAATGTCGCTCCGTGAAGGGATATTAGATATCCGCAAATTGTCAGCTTTGCTGCGTGAGAAGAAATAAAGGTGAAGGAGGATAGAAATTGAAGCTGAAATTAGAGCCAACGTGACGGTTTTGACGATTATCTTGATCTCAATATCACAATAACGGCAGAGATCCTTGCCATTCCGACTCGGAAGGCAAGCGGCAGAATGTCCGTGATCGTCGTCATGGACGGGCGAGCGCTGACTGGTGGCAAGGATCTAGAATGGCGCCAAGAGCGACTCTCCATTTTACGAAAGATGATTAATCTGCGGCGAGCTACATAATTACTTGTTCTTGAGCTTTTAGCTATGGAAACGGGTACGAATGTCATGTCCTCATCCTTTCTGTGTGCACTTGGTGAGACCCTTGATCAAAATCACAAATCAACCAAGCATATCAGCAATACCTTTCAGTCACATGCATGGTCTCTCAACTCTTTAGCGCTCGTTCCAGCTAACGCCGACCATCTATACGCCCCAATGTGCTTCGCATTGCCAATGTTCTACAGGAACTTGTTATCTGAGTGTGAGATATGGTTATGATAAAGAAACGAGAGAATATCGTTTACGTCCACCGTCAATCCTCCAACATATCGTCATCGTTGCGAAGATTAAGCTTTATTTTGACGAGGATTAGTGAAAGCACGCGGTGGAAGCAATGGTTTACCCGTGCGACCTCCAAGTCCAAACGGCATTTGGACCCTCCTTTACGGTTCAAAGTCCATCAAGGGAAATTCGCTCACGAAAGTTTCAGCTGCGGTGGATATCCGTGCAGCAGCAGCAGCCTCGTATTTGCTGGGAAAAGGGATTAAGCACCCTGAACATTCATAGTACCATAATAAAGATGCAAACAACTAAAATAGTTAGAAGGCCTAGTTGCATGCAAGTGCTTCTACTCGCTCTCCTGTTTCCATTGTGGGCCAATTTGCGATCGCCGTCCAAGTCCCCTTGAGTCTTTGACCTCAGACATACTGACGTCACTCATTATTGGGTTCTTCGGTGCACCACCTTTTAACGCACTTCCTGCGAGTCGCGTTTGATGGCATGGCGCATTTTTATCTCCTTAAAAGCATTTATACTTCCCCTCAGAGACAGTGTGCAGACTAGTAAGTTGAATCTGCCTCGGGAATCAAACCGGGTGGGGAGATTCTTCATTCATTGTTTGTTAGTTGTGACCAGCGCAAAGTCCATATGCTTGCGTATTGGTATGAATAAGAAGTTGCGTCATGATCAACCTAGGATGATGCTATTTTATGAGGAGACCTGGTGCGGGGGAATGTCACGTGCTATCTCTGTCAATGCCCCGTGGTGGCTTTCCAAAATTAATGTCAGGTGGATAGGACGAGACCGTTTTGCACGATACAGCGGCACGTTGATCAATGTCGGGGATAACCGAAAAGGCAGCACAAACCTTGATAGCTGAGAACCCTAGCTTCCCACACCTCATGGGAGGCTCTTGCCAAACAGAAACAGCTGTGGGAGAGGGCTATCTGATTCCGCAAAGAGCGAGCGAATGAATATTTTTGATTTTTAGTTGGAAGGTATTACAAGAATTCTATTTGGTTCCTGCTTAAGTATGTTTGAGGCAATTGCAGGCAAGCAAACACCTTACAAACTTGGATGCCGAGGCCACACCTGCTTTACTATAAATTTGCCTTCTGCCCGATCGATTCCCAGCTTATACTACTCGTCATATTTGTTTCCTAACCACCATGTCGTTCCCATCTCTCTCAGAAGTTGGTCTGGTGTCGACATCTCTGCTCCTGGCGTATGCTGTAGGGAGTTATTACTTCTCCAGGCAACGTCGCTTCCAAATCACAACCCCACTCAAAGGACCAAGCCGTCTCCACCCGATATGGGGATGGACAAAGGCCTTGATGACGAGTAATAACGTCGCCGCAAGGTATGAAGGATGGGTGGAGGAGTTTGGGAGCATCGTGGGAGTTCCTACATTGCTGTGGAACCAAAAGATCATCCTTACCGACCCAAAAGCCGTCAACCACTTTTACGCCAACGATCCGAATATATACGGACAGCTTGAGCTTTTCGCAGCCATCTCAGCCGGTTTTGTAGGTTGTCTCAACTTCTCAGATGACATTATCTTTGATCAACTGCAATTAGGTCGGAAGTGATAGTGAGTTAAGAACTTGAATAATTGTGTGGTGGATTCAGATTCTGTTTCTACAGGCATAATGACCGCTTCTGGGGATCAACATAAAAGGTCAAAACACGTTGGGCAAATAAACGAGATCTAACTGGCAACCTGAGCAGGCTCCGCAAGGCTCTAGTTCCCGCTTTTAGTTCAGCAGCGATCCGACGGTTAACAGACGTATTCTTCGAATGTGCTCACAAGGTTCCCGAATAAGCTGTGTCGCTTTTTCCGAGCTTACTATTGTTTAGACCAAAACTCTGTGGGAAGTCATGCTCGATGCTAATGGCGGCCAAGCTATCCTCAACATTCAAGATTGGAACGATCGCATTTCGTATGTTTGCTGCTACCACCTTCACGGCTCATAACGCCATTAAAGTAACTGTTATGTTTAGACTTGACATCATGGGTCTCGCAGGATTTGGAAACGAATTCAACTCCATAGATGGCCACTCGTCCACTGTGGCCGACCTTCTCAGGGCAACGGCAACAGTAGATTTGAAAATCCTCGATGCCCTTGATCTCTTTCCTGGTATACCAATTCCAGCGTGGCTTGATAACATCCCCACTCAACTCAACAAATTGATCAAATCATTTCGAAAGACCATGTCTGAGGGAGCGGATGAACTTCTGTCGCGTACCAAACAAGAGACCAAAGCGCTAGGGGAGCATTCTGCAGCTGATATGAGTCTCATTGGTCTATTGAGTATAACGGCCTTTTCCTATATCTTTTTCCCGAGCTAACCTTCTATTTTCAGTCAAGGCGGAGTCCACTAAGGGGTCTTTAAGTATGACAAAGGAAGAAGTTATGTCTCAAATGATGGTGCTCCTGATTGCGGGTTACGAAACCACCGCTATCAGCCTCACATGGGCACTTATTGAACTAGCCAAACACCCTAAAATTCAAGTGCAGCTCCGTGAAGAACTTCAGGGGTTCGAGAGTGAACCCACTTACGAGCAACTGATCTCGACTTTCACGTTGCCAATTTTGGATGGAGTTGTCCACGAAGTATTGAGGTTTTATCCTCCCTTTTCTCAAACTAACCGAGTTGTTCGTGCAAATATTTTCTTTATATTGTAATTGGCTCACAAAAGCTGCCATTCAGGCAAAACAAGACGACGTTCTCCCTCTATCACGCCCCTACACTAGTGCCAATGGAACAGTTGTCAATCACATTACCATTGCCAAAGGATCTACCGTCATTGTGCCAATCGAAATGATCAACTGCTCGAAGGAATTTTGGGGAGAGGATGCTAAAGAGTTCAAACCTTCCCGCTGGTTCTCCCCTTCGCCTCCCTCTCCGAAACTCGCAGAGTTGAAGGGACACAGACACCTACTATCATTCTCAGATGGCCCTCGTATTTGTTTGGGCAAGAATTTTGCTTTGGCGGAATTCAAAGCTGCTCTGTTTGTCCTCATCAAACATTTTTCCTTCGAATTTAAGAACGGAACAGAGGTACCTAAGTTCGGACTTCACCGAGGATTTGTGAATCGGCCAAAAGTTGTAGGAAGACATGACATCGAGGTAGCAATGAAAGTTTCACGGGTATGATGTCGAGATGTACACAACCCGTCATGGATCAAGGTTGACCAAATGTTTGTATTGTTTGTACACCCCTATGCACCATTATGAATGAAGCAGACAAAATTTCGTAACCTGAACCCACTGAGACACAAGGTGAAAACGTTATCACAGCTGGCTGAGAGCAAGGAGTGCTCAGGTTTGTAAAGGATCTTTTTCGTGTATTCCGCTCCATTTCCAATCAAGAAGCCTGAGCTCCACATCAACCTTGCAACGGCTGGAGGCCTTGTCTAATGGCACAGAATTGACGTTGGCGAAGATTCTGTTGTTTTTAAATGTTTCAAGTAGATAGACAGCGACAATTGATTGCTATCTATTTCAACTGTACGAACCAACAGCAGCGCGCCATTCTGCACAACCATTGACAACAAGAGAGCAGGAATGAGTCTTGGGAGATGATTGCAAAGGTAAAAGTTAGGCGGCGAGAAGAGTACAACTTTGAGCTTCAATAGATCGGCTTATGGAAATTGAGCAATTGTGAACATGATGGACTGTCGGGATGTCTTGCAGTCAAATAGGGAAAAAGAGGACAAATCTGTTGAACACTGGGAAAACTGGGTTCCTCACAATAAATCAAGAGAATTCGTCGCCAAAGAGCAACCATGATTGTTGTTTTGCCCGTCAGTGCACGCAAGTGAAACCACCAGAGATCCTGTAGAGTCGAAAGAGGCCTAGACACCGCAAGTTCAGTCGTGCCGACTAACAGACTGTCTGCCGTGACAGTGCTGCTGCGGGCAAAAGAAACAATGAGAGTGCGGAGATGAAGAGGTAACCGGGATGCAGACTAAGCGAAGCTCTGAGACTGGAATACAAAAGAGATATTGTTGAAGACAGTGAACAGTTGCATGGATGTTTGTACTCGCAAACGGATAAACCTAATGGAATTCTTGATATTGGATGACGAATGGAGTACACAACCTTCGCCGGAAAAACAACAAGGTTAGAGTCAAGGACACCGATTTGGGCACATCAAAGGCAAAGAAAAACGAGGCGTGTGATGTGTTACGGGAAGCACCGGCCCCTCTTGGACCTGCCTACCATCTCTCACGGGTAAGAGGACCTCCCTTCACTCGCTGCAATTCTCTGTTCCTGATGTTATTTAGACGATATTATGGCTCCTCGAACGCGTCTTGCTGCTCGTCTCGAAGCGGAAGGACAAGAACAAGGGCAGCAGACCCACCAGCCCCGCTTAACCCCTTCCCCTAACTTGGGTTCTTCGCGCCAGCCAGCGCGCAAGACCAAGCCTCGTAAATACCCCGCAAAATGCATTCAGGATTCGAGTTCGCGTCCGGCAAAGCGTCGTCGTACCGAACTACATCCCAAAGATGATGATGATACCCTGATACCACCTTCGACTCCAGTGCTTCGACTACCCTTCGACCTTTGGCACTCCATCGTCTCGTTCCTCGAAAACCCTCGAGTAACTGTACCTCCTGTACTTGTAATGAGCCAAGTGTGTCGAACATGGCGAAAATACGCGTTCAATTCACGCAATTTATGGCGCCGATTCCAATTCACCCTTCCCCGGCCTTCGAAGGTCAATCCCCGAGCACCCTTACCTCCCAAAACGTTACCGATGCATGCGTGGATCAAGAAGGCGAAGGTCTTCCCGACCAGTGCTTCCATCTGTGTTGCACCTGGTAGCTTACCTGTTGCGCTAAATCCATCCATCGTCAAATCTTTTCTTCCCGGCGTCAAGCAACTTCGAACTCTCCATCTGTCCCTTCCACTCTCCACCTATACAGGTTTCGAATCCGCGTCAGACACGTCGTTTAAGTCCTTGGAAGACCTACACATTCACGTCTGTTCTGTGAAGGACCTCGACGCGTACAAAGCTGGCTGGAACTATCCTATCTCGGCTTTCCGCGGTGCTTCGTCACTTCGACGCGTGAAGTTGACTTCGTTCGCAGAATACGGCTTATTACATCAGCGTGGGATAGCCTTCCACCTACCTTGGTCTCGTCTCACCGACTTGACGATCAAAGAAGGAAGGGTTGACAACGAAGCGTGTCTCAATGCACTCTACAACGGTCGATGTCTCGAACGGTGCACTATGAATGGAATCATCGCGTGGCCCGTTGATCCTCGTCCTCTTCTCCATGTCTCACTGCCTAACCTAAAAATTCTCGACGTGTCCTTCGTAGGTCCAGGCTCGGCGTACCCACTCTTCGCGTCGATATCCCTACCGAATCTAGACCACCTTACCATGACCTCTGTCCCAGCACCTGGGTTTGTCCCAGACGAATTCACTGCACGTTCATGCCAACGACTGCGCACTTTTATTCTCCACGAATCAGGCCTCGATCTTCTCGTCGAATCCTTCATTACGAACATGCCACGTTTACATCACCTTGAAATTTCGACGAACGACTTATGTTTGGGCGCGGATGTGTATCCGTTGCTCGTGAAGAACCTGAAGGTGTCCGGTCCAGGGGTGACGACAACGGCGACCGTTGCTGTGACCCCGCCACATGTGAATATCCTACCGAACCTCGAGACACTCGTCGTGACGGAATCATATATGTTCGAGCCGTTTTACGACGATTATGATCGAGAAAAATGGAAGGACGACACGTTAGCCAACGTCGTCGCTTCGAGGTGGAAAGAGGAAGTAGATGTTGAGGAGGAAGATAGAGTGTGGGAAAAGTTCAAGAGGTTGAAAAACGTTGAAGTGAACTATTTGCATAGGGAGATGTGTGAGGGTGCCAAGAGGGTTTTGGATGGGTGTAAGCGGGAAGGGTTGGATGTTGAAGTGAATGGTAAGATTTTCTTTTTCCACTACGTGTTGTCTTGTTGCTGACAATAGTTCTTGGTACAGATAACACGCGTCAAATTGCCTCCTAAAAGTACTTTACTATTGAACATTGATCAGTCCTGTTGACATTTATTTTATGTTTTTGTTCTTACATGTTCTGATTCTCGGACCTACCCTGTATCCAAATCGTTACCTGTACTGAATTGGAATTGCCCTATACTTACAATTATCATAGGTACGTACAAGTGAGCGGTCACTCTAGCTGTGTTGTTTATTCATATAAAGTCTTCCAAGTCTTTATCCAATAACTTTTCGTGCCCCAGCACACAGGAAGCTCTGTTGTATCCCGTGTTTTTACTTTATTTTGGGTGTAGATAATGTTGCCACCACTCCTTTGAAATGCCATACCACTTTTGGGCTCTCTCAACATGATGATCAGCTGGAAACACCTTCTGGATCCGGTGACCTACATACCCTACTCATGGTAATCATGAAGCTGACTGAAATCAGATATGTACTGGTGAGGCTTGCAGATGCCTTCTCACCATAATTTTGGCTTTAAAAACCGTTTGTAGTCAGTTTGGGGTCGGGAAATTTCAGCTGCTAGCCTCATGTGCTAGGGAAGATGACTTTGTGGTGATTATACAAACCTTGCATTTCCACTTGACAACTTCGAACAGAGCATTCCTGGCTTTTGTAGGATAATGTGAAAACTAGATGTTCCTTTTAGCTTACGTATTTAAATAGTAGTTCGTTTGGACGAGATCTAGGACCCATCTTAAGTATAATCAAGTTGACGGATGTCAGGGAACACCACTTGAACTGAACGATCACCACTGCCATTACTGCTTCCCTTCCTCATCACAACAAAATTCCACATATTGCTTCATTCTTACGGGTGCCACAATGTTTTCATCGGTACTTTGAGGCCTAACAGAAAATAAATATCATGATCAGCAGTTCTATCTCGATGATACGCCAGTGATATTTGAGGTCGGTTGTATCTTTCTTTTTGATACTATATGGAATCCTTAAAATGACTGAGGTTGAAAATACCTTGTTCAGAACCTCTCGCCGCCGTTTCTTGGAATCTTCGCAACAGTTCCGTGATATGTTCTCCTTGCCAATCAGTAGCAACCAAATTGTTGAGGGAAAGACGGACGAGACTCCCATTGTTTTGCCAGAGAAAGCAGAGGACTTCAGAGCTCTTCTTAAATACTTCAACCCTGAGTACGTCACAGGTCCCCTGTATTTCTGTCCTGGTCCCGATTGAAGTACCAAATAGTGTCTACGGATACCTGTCAACTTCAGAGGAATGGATTTCTGTCTTCAGACTATCTCACAAATACTCTATGGAGGCTTTGTTCAATGAGGCATCGGCAACTCTCGCTGAAATGGAGATATCCCCGATAGTTAGGTACCAGCTTGCTAAGCAATGCGATCAGAACCAGCGTTGGGTCGATATGGCCATTCTTTCGCTTATTTTTTCACCACAAGGACTCGAAATTTCAGAGGCAGAGATCCTCGAACTTCCACTAGCCATTGCAATCTGTCGCGCCCGAGAGCATTTTTCCAAAAAACCGCAGCCTGTCTTGCTTCCTGATGTGGAGAGCCCTTACAGTCAGACAGTTCTTAAAGGTGTCAAATTATTTCTTGAATGTGGAACAATGGGGAAGCTCCCTCATACTCATGGATCCTTTTTTATCCCCACATGCGACGACGATGATAGGATAAATTCTGAAGGTGGTGGACGAAAATCTCTGGTCTATACACCTGCCAAGGTCTATAAACAAGCTCCCCGTGGGCGTGGATTGACTCATAGACGGGGAAGAAGTAGCTAAAGCGCTGGTGTCCATGGATTGCGCTCTCAGAACCAATGAGAACACAAGAGGTAATGCTGTATGAAGATAGTTTCATCGACAGAATGGTCGAGACGAGCGGACCTTGAAATATAATATATACAAAAATGTATTATGGACGCCTACGCCCTTAATGAGAGGAAAACTATACTTATAAAATCTGTATTTAAACAACGTCAAAAGGCCTTGTACTACTATGTCACTAGCTCCCAGACTGATCAGTTTCATTTAGAGCCATCTCCGTCACTCGTAGATTCAAGTGAGCAGAATAGTGAGGAAAATAGAGCGTAGAGGGAGAGCTCGTGCCAAGATTGTACGAGTATGTATGCAATGAGCACAGAGAGAGTAGAGGTTAAGTTGGAGCTAGGTGTCTGTTCCTATCGCTACGATGCTATATCTAAGTCAAAGGAGGGCAGGAGAAAATTAAAGAACTTACGGTCGCAAGACATTCATAGGCCGGTGATGAAGCGAGGATAGGTCATAGAGGGATGTATGTGAGAAGCAAGTCATAGGGGTGCGAGTCCCCAAGTTTTTGGAACGAAAACCGAGCACTACACAACAGTTTTAATAATACCATACCATAAAGTCTGGCCCGCGGGATAAGCACTTTTGGAGGGAAAGGTCATTACTTTGTTATATAGAAGCCATATGTGTACCGGGAGCGCCATAAGAATTAACAAAACAAGTGCAGCCAATAGAAGACACAGCGTAGAACGGCGCGATGGGGGAGAACGCAGCGAATATTGAGAATTCATGGCACAACGAGAATGCAAATCTGTGCTCCAACTAGATGAAATTTACGTCGAGAGGAGAGTCAACGTCCAAGGTCCCAGGGATAAACGAGTCTCGTTCAGAGACGGCCGTGGAAAGGGAAAGGTTCGGAACTGCGTGGATCGTTCCTTCTTGTCGGCGTACCACCATCAGCAACGTCTGGGCCCTTGCCATTCCACTAACGTAAAGCCTCTCAAATGTCCGTCAAACATATCCAGGCTTCGAGTTTGCGACCACCAAGCCGTCGTCATATCGAGCTACGTTTTGAAGACAATGATTTCTTTCGACCTCCCTTGCCTCCGGTGTCTCGATGACCTTGGGCAATCCATCATCTCTTTCCTCGGAGCCCTCGATTCAATGTACATTCCCTACTTCTGATCGGCCAAGTGTGGTGGTCTTCGCGGAAACTCGCATTCCCTTCACACAATTTATGGCACCAACTCCAATTCACCCTTCCATGGCCGTCGAAGGCTGATCAACATCTGGTCAATCTTAACCCCTAAGTCTCTACAGATGCATGCGCCTTCCTATGACTCTCAACCCACCAGTTGTCAGCCTCTGCGAGTTTCGAATGCGCATTGAACGCGTCGTTGAAGTCTCTTGAGGACCTTCCCTCATTTCCGCTGTCCGCGGTGCTTCGTCAATTCGATACGTGGAGTTGAGTTCCTTCATGGAATACAGGCGGGCTGCATCAGCGTGACATAGCTTTCCACCTCCCTTAGCGTCATCCCACACAAGTGGCTCAACACTCTCTACAATGGTTGATGCCTCGAATGTTGACCCGCACCCTCTTCCCACATCACACTACTCAACCTGAAACCTCTTGGCATGTCGTTGGTTGGTCCAGGCTCTGCTTTTCCGCTCGTTGCTTTAATACCTGTTCCGGATCTCTACCACTCCACTATGACTGTCCCAGCACCTGGGTTCGTCCCAGACAACACTGTACGTTCATGTCAACGACTGAGGAGTTTTATCCTTCACAGGTCAGCTCTTGACCTTCTCGTCGAATCATTCTTCACGAACATGCCACGTCTACATCACTTTGAAACCCCGACAAACGATTTATGTTTGGCAGCAGAATTTCAAGGTGCCTGGTTATGTCACAGAGCACTGACAGCGACACCCGGCGGTGCTGCCCCGCCACATGTGAATATCCTGCTGAACCTCGAGACATTCGTCGTGACAGAGTTATGCATTTTCGAGCCGTTCTTCAACAGAGAAAAGCGGAAGGATGACACGTTAGCCAAAGTTGCTGCCTCGAGGTGGACAGAGGAATTAGAATTTGAGGAGGAAGAAAGCGCGTGGGAGAAATTTAAGAGCTTAAAAAAGTTGAAGCGAATTATTTGCACAGAGAGATGTGTGATGGTGCCAAGGGGATTCTGAGAGGGTCTAAGAGGGCAGGGTTGAACGTTAAGGTGAATATTAAGATTTCCATATCGTCAATGGCTGTTGTCTCTGTGCTGACGATTGTTCTTGGTACAGATAATGCGTGTCAAACTGTCTCCTAGAAGTACTATACTGTTCAACGCTGAACTGTCCTGTTGACATTTATTTTATGTTTTTGTTCTTACATGTTGCGATTCTCGAACCTATTCTGTATCCAGATCTTGTTGTGGCCTGTCCCTAGTTCAGAATTAGCTTATACTACAATTGCTATCTACAGGTAGTTACAAATACCCTAGCTCTGAGGCGTGCTGTGTAATTATCCAAAGCCTCGCGTATCTCACCCCCATAATTATTTGAGCCCACAACGTTCAATAAGACCCCCTGGCTTTTGATATTTTGGTTTTTGGTTGAGCCATAGTTGAGAGAAGACGGTGGAATCTCTTAGGACAGCTAACAGCAGGCTGCAGTCCTGAGGAACGAAGCGTTGGGATCTCATTTCGTTTGTGCGAAAGGAACGGCTCGCCGTGCTTTCCCGTTAATATCAGCCGGACAGTTAATTTTGCACTTTTATATAACCAAATATATGATCTTCAATATCACATAGAGTCTTGGGTGAACATCTGTCTGATTTATAGGGAATTCGGTCTTAAATGTGAAATACTTCCAAAACCCTAAAAAGCATACGCGTTCCATATTGAGTCGTATACTGTCCGCAACACTGTTTTGATATGCCGTGCGCAACTTAAATCACTGTGCCGCAGTCCAGACCCGCGTACACACGCCCATATACCTCGGTATTCCACAGCAGCGACGAGGGATCATTTTGGATCCATTAGTCATCGCGTTGCCTCTGCATTTTCCAGGCATCATCTAATTAACAAATCATTTCAGCTCTGAGCCCTGATATGGGTGGTCAGTGTCGCTACAACTGCAAATGCGATCTGAAGAGAAATAGGATGTCGAGATGTTCAATACCACGTAGGGAAACGGGTATCCAAAAGTCAGCATCTTATTTTGAAGTTCTCCGGAGGTCATATGAGTGGTGCCTGTATTCTCAAGGAGCTAACAAAAATCGATTGTGTGCACCTGCGTTCGTCATCTGGTTCATTTTGAATAAATCCTCTTCCCACGAATGGCCATGAAACAAGAGGTTGGAAACATAATCCGAATATTTGATGTTTCACCTTCGACTAGTATACTTGAGGTAATGGATCGGGCTTCTTTAAACCCCCAACCCCCTCCCGGACTGAACTACCACCACTTCACTGTCTTCGATATTTTTCATGTTGACTTTGGTGTGATTGGCATGACGGAATGCCCCAAGAGCGATATAGTGCAAAGAAAGGCTTACGGCTCTTATCCTTTGATGAGCAACAGCGAAACATCAGGGTAGAACCGCGTCTCTAACCAATATCCTCAGATGGGGGTGGCCTACGAGTGGTCTCTCAGGTCTCATCATTAGAGAAATGCTTCGTCGCATTCGACACGACGCCGGTCTCTCAGAGCCGCCTAAAGTTGCAGACTACTTCGGCGTGATTTGCGGGCCAGGATTTGGAGGGTATATCCTTCGCTCTCACTCAAGAATATCTAACCCCGAAAGATTCCCTAAGCTACTTGCCATCATGACGGGAATTTTAAAAATGACCGGGGAGTAATTGGTCGATGAGCTTGTTGCTCTTTGCCATGCCGTCTTTACCAGTGATCTAGGTGGCGAAGAGCGAAAGATGATATCTCATGAGAGCCCTTGTCATGTGTAAGTGTTCTCAATGTTTGGTAATGACTCTAACTTCCTAGTAGTTTCGTTTGTGCTGTGCCAGAACTTAATCTTGCTCTTCCGCGTATTTTCCGTACATACCCGGTACGCAGCAATGCTAACCCTGACCGCTTTGTCTGGCAAGCTGCTCGCGCAACCTTGTCCATCCCAGATCTCTTTGAACCAATTTCAATCGGCTCTCTGCATATATCAGAGCGCTTTGTCAGCGGAGAATTAGGCTGGAACAATCCCACACACGAACTCACTGTTGAGGTCGCGAACCTTTTCGGAGAATGTGATGTTGCCTGGGTCGTCAGCATCGGATCTGGCCATACCATACCTCCGTCTCTTCGTGGTGCCCCATCAGATATCTTCCGCCAAATCACAGAGGATTGCCAGCGTCGCCATAATGAGATGGCCCATCGTTTCGAGCGAGTTGAACGGGTCTATTGGAGGTTTAGTGTCATCCATGGGATGGAAGATGGTCGGGATATGGATGCGCTCCTCCTCATACTTTGTGACCCCCCACCGGCTATTCCGGTGAATTCAATCTCTGGCCAAGCTCCCGCTCGGGCTAAGGGTGTTCATCTCCGAGAATGCCCACCACCTACAATACACTGGGAGGGCTGCGGTTCTCACAGCAATGCGCTCCTACTTTTTGAACCGCAAATATCAAGTTCACATAAGCGTTTTGTACGGAATTGGAGGAGGAGGCAAGACTCAGAGTGCATTGATGTTTGTTCAGCAGAGCATGCATGACAATCTGTATGTTCTCTCTCGCTCTCCTTCCCGCACTCTCTTATCCCTCCGTAGTTTCACTGATGTTTTCTTCTTCGACGCCTCAGACAATCTTGCCCTGGAAAACGGGTTCAAAGCTCTCGCTATTGCTCACGGAGCCGGAGATTCATTTGAGGCTGGTTTTCATTACTTACGTGGTAGAAGACATGCATGGCTTCTACTTTTGGATAACGCAGATAATCCCGACTTCGATCTAGGACCTTTCCTCAGGTGGTCACACGGCAACATGTGCATCATTACAACACACAACCACAAAGTTCGATCTCACGCACCTGATTGCAACATACGAGTGGACCGTTTGGACCTGCAGGAAGCCAAAAAACTACTGATACGAGGAGTCGAGGTTCCTACAACCGTAAACGTGGATAAAGTCTCGGGCGAGATTGTTGAGGTGAGACGATTATCTGCTCCGACTTTTGGGAATTTTGACAATTATCCAACAGGAATTAAGCTCTTTAGCACTTGCAATCAACCAAGCTCGTACATTCCTTGCCATCCGTACATGCACCCTGGTTCAATATCTTGCACTTTACAGAAAAAACCGGAAGAAGTTGCTTCAAGATCAACCGTCCCAATCCACTGATGACTACGAGAACACGGTATACACTACCTGGATGATCAGTTATTATCGACTTTCAGCAATGGGAAGAATATTCATTATTTCATGCACTACGAAGGTATCCTATCAAGCATCTTTCTTCTTGCCTGGGAACGCTTTTCAGAGCTCGAATCAGATAAACAAGGGAAAACGGTACCAGAACTGTTATGTGTGTTCTTTTCTGGCCTATTTCGGAACGGCTCCGACTGGGACGAAACTGCCTTTCTTGGACTATTGGATGATGTTCTATCTTTGTCTCTCTGCGACTTTGACTCGTCCAACCAACTCCTCTCCTTCCATCCCCTCGTTCAGATGTGGGAACAGGACTTCTTTCAATAGTCGGCTGGTATCTTGTGTGCGTCACAAACTCTGCTAGCTCTGGCGACTCCGTGCAGCAGCAGGACAGTGGATTACGCCAGAAGGAGAATGCTCGTATTGCACTTTCGAGAGTGTTTGAAGCATGGCATATATTTGCATCGCGCCCATAGCTGGGAAGCCGGAAGAACTCTTCGCGAAGGAGGCCTTGTTGAGAGGGCCCAAGCTGTATTTGAACTCGGATTCAAGGAAACCCAACAAGATCTTGGGTCTGACCATCCGGACACACTGCAGACAATGTATAACCTCGCAGTTACATGTTCTGTTCTCGGTCATCACCAGGATGCTTTAAGGCTTAAGGAGGAGGTCCTAAAAGTGAGGAAGCTTATTCTTGTGCCAAACCATCCGGATACACTGTGGAGCATGCACAACCTGGCTATCACATATGCTAAGCTTGGCCGTCATGGTGATTCTCTAAGGCTCAATGAAGAAGCCTTGGAGTTGAGAAAGTGCATTCTTGGTCCGTACCATTTAGACACATTGTGGAGTATGCACATTCTCGCTATCACTTGCTCTAACCTTGGATGGCACTGAAGCTCAACGAGGAGGTACTGGAGCTGCGGAGGCGTATTCTTCGGCCGGATAATCCGGTCACCTTGCACACTATGAACAACATCGCTACCATATATACTCCAACCTCGGTCGGCATCATGACACGCTGAAGCTTGGGGAGGAGGTCCTGGAATGGAGAAAAAATACTCTTGGGTTAGACCATGCAGATACACTGAATACTATGGATAACCTTGTTGTTACATATTCTAACCTTGATAAGCATAGTGACGCTCTGAAGCTCAACGAGGAAGTCTTGGAGGTGAAGAAGCGCACTCTAGGGCTAGACCATCTGGATACGATTCTCGCTATGCACAACCTTTCTGTTACATACTCCTGTCTTGGTCGACATCATGATGCTCTGAAGTTTAACGAGAAAGTTCTGGAGCTGAGGAAACGCATTCTTGGGCCGGATCATCCAGACACGCTGAAAGCTTGGCACAACCCTGTCATCTCAATGTCTGCATTTGCGTTGGAACCCGGAGGACCTTGAGTGTATTTCCATCATCATACACAGACGGTTGAGCCGACGGTGGGAGGCAAGCGAAAATACACGGCTTGACAAACTTTCGTGGCCGATAGATCAGAGAGACGGTGATTGATTGACATAGCAAAAATTATATGGGCATAATACTGTTAGCTTTTGAGCGGATAGCGGGCTTACTAGGTGAAATCTCTTGATTATACAAAGCTAAGGGCAAGGTGGGCCTATGGCAGAACCCATTTGTTGTCGGCATGAATTGTTGTTGACCACTAGCCCCAAAAACCATACATGCAGGCAATGGTAGAGGAGGTCAATAAGATGGCTGCAATCACAATGAGTACATTTAGCATGCTATTGAAGGAGTGCCCCATTCTGAAAGAAAAATTTCGGTGCACACTGCAATAGCTTAAAAATGATGTCCAAAAGAGCATATCGTTATGAGAGTAGCGCAGTGCTTCCGAAGTTCTAGAGATCGCCTTAACTTGCACTTTCGGACCGAACCAAGAACGGTGCGAAACGGATCAAGTTATTTGGATTATGGATAGTTGCAATGGAGCTGGACTATAATGTTGGCAATGTGCTGGATGGGCAGAGAATGAGTGGCAAAAGAATTCGCCATGGAAGTGGGATGCTGGATTTGGAACAATCCCACCTCACCCCTTTCCAACATACCCCGACCAGCATCGCCTCAACCCCCCCACCATCGGTTCTTCGCGCCAGCTTGCGCGCAAAAACAAACCCTCACAACTACTCTGCCAAAATTATCCAAGATTCGAGCTCAGGTCCTACAAAACGTTATTTCATTGAGTTACATCCCGAAAATGATCACGATAACCCCTCGTCTCCCTCTACTCCAGTCCTTCGACTGGTATGGCGAACACACGCGTACAATTTGCGCAGTTGATGGCGATGATTCCAATTCACCCTTCTACGGCCTTCCAAAGTCAAACCCCGAGCACTTTTGCCTCCCGACACCTTCCTGATGCATTCGTGGATCAAAAAAGACGAAAGCGCTCTTGACCAGTGCTTCTATCCATATGGCACCTAGGAACTTGACTGTTGCGTTGAATCCATCCATCGCCAAAATTTTTCTTCTCGGTGTCAAGCAACTGTGAACACCTTATCTGTCCCTTCCTCTCTCCACCTATACAGGTTGAAGCATTCGAATACCATATACAGATACTTCTATGTCAACTGGTATGCTATTTGTGTTGTTTACTTGTCTACAGTCTTCTACATCTCATTCGGATAACTATGCCACGCTTCTGATATGCTGAAGCGACTCTAGATTGTTGTACCCTGCTTTAGGTGGGGACTGTAATGTCGCCTCTTATCCTATGGCAAGTTTTGCACCTGACCAGACTGCGCCACTACTGCTGATAGCATGAGCAAATTAGAGTAGGTGGAGTCTAGGTGGTAACCAAGTGGAAGAGCAGCACATCAGCTGTGATAACCCATATAGCAGCAGGATTTACCCAAATATCAAGAATTATTGTACCTCAAGCTATTATCCATCGATTTTGATGGTTGGCCTGAGAACGCACATCCGCGGGAGAAGATGCACTAGACCTTATTAGCACACCGGCCTCGGTGCTCTCCACAAATTCCCATCTGCGATTTTTGGCTGTTGGAACTCGTTGGAGCGCCCTGGGGCCGGTGCTGCTAATAAGGTCTACTGGATCAACTGAAGCAGTCTGATGGAGATTGACAGTTAGTAGAATGAGGCTGTTTCCCTTCTTTCTATATTCAGTGGCGGCATTTTTATCTTTAGATTGCTGGTTTGGGTCCAAAAACACACGACGAATGCCTTATGTAAGAACACTCCAACTTGGAGTTGAACACACCTCATGTCTGAGTGAGTGCTACAATGAATGCTCAGCTTGCCACTCACATTGTCCCTTTCAGTATTCCTTTGACCCACTTGAAACGAAGCGAATCTGAATTCCCTCATCATTCCACACTGTCGTTTAGCCAGGGTAGCGACGCGACCCACATACCACTTTTACCTCAGGACCCTTTGAAAAAGACCTCGCGTTCGCGTTTTCGTGCGATAAAAAGGCGCCTACCTGAGGGTTGGCGCTTTGGAGCCACTCTAGCTGTGGCACTTGGCTCGATTGTGCTCGTCGTCAATGTTACAGTTCTTGGATTCCTCATTCGGCGAAACAGCACTCATTCCGCCATCGTTCCTATCATTACCGGAAGTTGCGCAAGCTTGAAGCACACTAGTCTTTTCGTGCATTTGGCAATTAATGTCGCTAGCAGTCTCCTTCTTTCAGGCAGTAACTTTTGCATGCAATGCATTAGCGCACCAACACGAAGGGACATTGATGCAGCTCATGAACGTGGGCGGTGGTTTGATATTGCTGTTCCTAGCGTGAGGAATATACGTTTTTTGGGGCGAAAAAGGCTCCTTTTGTGGCTTTTCATCGGCCTGTCTTCTATTCCCCTTCATCTCTTGTACGTGAGCAGTTCATTCTACAGCTTCTGAATCACTCATGCCGCATTTTCATAAGCTACAACTCGACGTTTTTTCTCTCCATCACACACCACTCTATGTATGATGTGCTGATTGCGACCAGTTCGTTCGCGGACGGGGCTCCATTTTTTAATCCATCGGGCACACAACTTGTTACATTTCAGTATGCTAATGGCACGCTTGAGACAAAAAACCATACGTTTGGGACATACCGGCCATCTTTACTGGCATCAATCCAAGCCAATGCCTCCCAGTTTCAGCGCCTAAGCAATCGAGACTGTATCACTGCCTACACCCAACGAATTCTCGCAGACAGGTCCAATGTCATTCTGGTAGCATCGAACACTCCCCACGATGATGCATTTGCCGCTGAATTTAACAACAGGTGTCAGAATCCCAACGCGGACATAATCCAACCTTTCTCTGAGGGCGTGTACCAGGACGGCCCACTCGTATATTGCCAACAGAATTCGTCTCTCTTTACTTATATGGAGTGGACAGCCGCTTTGCCAACAACGAGTGACGAAGACACGCTTTTCGAGTGGGTATGCGATGGTCTATCTACCTGTAACACCCTTTACCGCGAAATCAGAGACAATGCGTCTGCCTGGGCAGTCTCTGGCTTTACCATAGACCATTGCTTGAGTCAAGCGCCGGAAAGTCAATGCTCCTTCAATGCCGCCATCAGCCTTCTCGTTGTCGTCATCATTTTCAATGTCTTCAAAATCTTCGCGATGGGGTATACCCTCTACACACTCCAGGACAAGCCCTTGATTACCATTGGTGACGCTGTCGAGTCTTTCCTTATGCGCAGGGACTCGTCCACGAGTGGGAAGCATCTTCTTACTGCTGAGGGAGTTCGAGCTGGGAATATCTTGCCCTCAGAGACGAGCGAATCTCTTGAGGCCCAACTAATCCCTACCGAAATGGAGCTTAGGTGGTGGCGATCGGCTAGCAAAGCACGTTGGTCTGTTGCGTTCTCTGCGTGAGTGCTTAGCAATTTTCATATATTAAAGCTTCATGCTCACACTATATCAGATTAATCGTTTGCATTATCACCATTGAGTCCCTCCTCATCTTTGCAATCTACAATATAAAATCAGCAGGGATCGATACCATACAAGAGGTATTGGAATTAGGTCTTGGGACGATAGACCCTCGAACTCTCATTCACTCGTGGGCTATCCCAACCACAGGTGACGGTGCGACCATTCTCTCTATTCTCGTCGCCAACTCGCCTCAACTCATCCTCTCTTTCATTTACCTGATCTTCAACACTCTATTCACGAGTATGTCGCTCGCCGTTGAATGGAGTAATTACGGTCGACATTCTCGAACTCTTCGTGTTTCTCATCGGAAAGGAGAACAGCGTTCCACCTACTTTCTACAGATCCCTTATCGGCTCGGTATCCCTGTCATGATTTTCTCCATGGTTCTCCATTGGTTGATTTCTCAGAGCATCTTCCTAGCGAAAATCGACGATGCTGACAGAGAATTAGACAGAATTTCAACGTGCGGGTATTCTGTTGTTGGAATGGTCGCGACTTTGATAGCTGGGGTTATCCTTGCTGTATTCGCCATCATATTAGGATCTAGAAAGCTTCCTCCCGGCATGCCACTTGTGGGAAGTTGCAGCCTCGCCATCGCAGCTGCTTGTCACGCTCCGGACGGCACTTCTGAGCTACGGCCTCTGAAATGGGGTCCACTCTCTGTGGAGGAACGCGAAAGTCACGAGAAGATTGGTAGACATGGGTTTTACAATCCTTCATGACGGTTGGACGTCATTAGCATTGTCGCAATCCAGATGCTTCAATTACATGCCTTCAGGACGAGCTATGGGCATGAACGACTTATGGATTTAGGCACTGAGGCTTATATTGGGTAATCTGGAGCAAGACATCGGGTGTAAGGAAATAGGTTTAAATTCTTTGTAGACGTGCTATAATGTACCCTCATCCCCAGACCTATTCTGCTGCCCAATTAGCATGGACAATAATAGCTGTATTAATATCTTTGCATTTTCAAAAACATTGACTTTTTGAAATCAATTCAGGGATATTCGAGGCTACGGCCGGTTTGCAGAACAGTACCAACAAAATCCGCGTTTCAAAAATATATTTCTGTTTTCCATTCCAATGGTCCGAAATTTTACATCGAGAAGAATGTTGAAACTGGGCGCCGAAGAGTCTAACATCTTCTTATGGCATTGGAAGGCCGGAATTCTGTGGATCGCTGCCTCTTTCGGAGCACCACCACTGGCAACACCCAATCCTTTCCGCCACGTAATGACAGCCACTCCCCGAAATCAGTCAGAGCTTGAACTGCCATCTACGCTTTACATTCCTCCCGAAATCGTAGAAACAATCTTGCAGTCAGCAGCACGAAGCTTGCCCAAAAGTCAACACACCAGTTTAATGCTTATTTCGAAATTGGCGCACATGTCGTGAGCTTCCTCCGGCACAGATGATGCTTAATGAATGTAATATTTGTTCAGAGTATCGAAGATCACGTACAGTACCATCGTCGTTGTCTCCCCTGTTCAATTTTTGAGGTTGACAGAGCTTCTGAAATCAGAAGGTTCTCAGGTCTTCGCCAATAGTGTTCGAGCTCTCTGCGTTTGGATCGAACCCAGGCAGCCACCCGTTGACTTCTCATATCTTTGGACCGTAATTCTTCATTCTCTTCCCAATGTAGCTCACGTTGCGACATGGTACTCCTCCTGGACTCCCGCACTTCCTTGGGAACCGGCGCTCGTTCCCCAGATAATGTTAGGAGTGGAGGCTCTATTTAAAGCTATCATGTCGCGCCCGCGACTTGAGCATTTGAGACTAGATTTTAGGCTCAACTCCATGCTTCCCACCGCCAAGACCTACGCGTCCTGTGGAACTATTACACACCTCACGCTCGTCAGATTTGACCAAATCTCGCCGTCGAGCCTAGCACCCTTCGTCAACGTCTCTCACCTCTTTCTTCTTACATGTGGGGACTGGACAACGACTGAATTCTCTGATCGTATATTCGCTGTCCTACGAATACTCCCTTCCCTCAAGGTACTCATTCTCTGGGGTGGAACAAGGCCAAATAACTTCAACAGAGAGCTCCCAAAATATGACACAAGAGTCGTATATGATATCGAACGGGGATAGAAGCCTGAGTATACCATCGAGCAGTTTGAAAAGATCGCCGATGGCGATACAGATACCTTTTGGGTGCAAGCGGAGAGGATAGTTCGGGAACGAGTAGAATAAGTCGTGCTACGTTGGAATTGTCCACTAAAAGTATTCTACATATTACCCGAAAAGCTATTGTGTTTGAGCTGGGAAAGGGTCCTCGTCTGTGTTCTTTAGATAGCTCCTGTATGTGGTGATAATACATTCTCTTGTCTCACGGTAGCGCCATCTCCCTCCTGTCGGCACTCGACTTAAAAACCTGTCTTTAATGACCCTTCCCTTAGTACACTCTGTGGTTCATTGCTCAGTCCAACGACATAAGCATAAAGAGATACCCGGATCTCAGAAGCGATGCTCCTCACAGAAGGGCGTGTGGAAAAATATCACAGGAGCAAGAGATATGGAGTTGAGAGACTAGAAGTAGCGTGAGACCGGATTGTGCGAATAAGAAGAGAATGACGTGTTGAACTTTGAGGAGGACCGAAAGAGAAGAAGTTCAATGTATTTATTCGTAGTTCAGTACTCTACATATTTTATCCCTACTAGATAAGATACCCAACATGCGTATGAATGAGTAAAAGAATGAAATAAACAAAAAAATGTAATGTAAAGCAACCAATGAAAAGCGGGCGCAGGAGGACCGGAAACCTGTCGGCCGGTGTGCTTGCTAATGTCTAACATGAAGATGCAGGAGCTTACATAAAATTACTGCGAAAGCAGATGCTGGGTGGGATGTAAGAGGGCGTTTTTATCTTCAACGTGCAGATGGTTGAGTCAAAGCAGGAGCAGTAGAAAATGAAAACATACAACCCCTAAAAGAACAATAAGGGGATAGGAAGACAATGAATGGGAGAATAATGAGGAGAAATTTCATCAAGAAGCAAATGATATGGGCTCAATGATCTGTAGTTTCACGGGAATAGCACTCTCATTCGTAGCAGACCAAGCCGGGCAAAGAGCAGAATCACATGTGAAGTAAGTCGATATAATTTCTCGCCTGAATGTTTACTCGTAGACGGCGTCTGCAGGAAGGGAACCTGCATCTGAAGGGACATGGAGTACCATGGACAAAGAAGCGTCGCCGACAGAACGGTGCCAAAAAAGGACCTGTTTTGATAACGGAAATTCCATTTATCTCACTGTTATTGATAGGAATTGTATGTCGAGAAGGCGGTCGACACTCGGGTCCCAAATGCCATTTTCAGAGTGTGTCTGGCCAGACGCTTTCATAGACAGAGAGTCGCGAACATATGAAGGTGGGCTAAGCCCTCCTCAATTTTGAATGATGGCAACCATGAATGACCCAACATGACCTCAGTGGGTTGTGAGGTATAGAATGAGAGACCCGGGAATTCATCATCAGGTTGGAAGACAAGACTCGGAATAGTGTGGGTCATTTCTTTCTTGACCTACCACCACCAGCTACTCCCTTCTCCTAACATTTTGAGCTCTTTGCACCAGCCAGGGCACAAAATCATTTAGAATCCGAAATGTCGTCTATGCCTCAAGTTCCTCCGGAAATCGTGGAAACAATCTTGCAGACAGCGGCACGAAGCTTGCCCACAACACAGCACACCAGTTTGATGCTGGTCTCGAAATTGGCGTACATGTCGTGAGCTTCCTCCGGTATAGAAGATGATCCATAAAGATAATATTTGTTCAGAGTATCGAAGATCACGTACAGTACCATTATCATTGTCTCCCCGCTTCAATTTTCAAATCTGAGTGAGCTTCTAAAATCAGAAGGTTCTCAGGTCTTTGCCAGCAGCGTTCGTGCTCTTTGCGTTTGGATTGAACCCAGGCAGCCATCCGTTGACTTTTCACACCTCTGGACCATCATTCTTCCGTCCCTTCCCAATGTATCCCACGTTTCTACATGGTACTCCTCCTGGACTCCTGCACTTCCTTGGGAACCTGCAATCCTTACTCAGGTAATGCAAGAAGTGGAAGCTCTATTTAAAGCTATCATGTCGCGCCCGCGACTTGAGCATTTGAGACTAGATTTTAGGCTCAACGCCATGCTTCCCATGGCCAAGAGCTACGTATCTTGTGGGAATATTACACACCTCACGCTCGTCAGGTTTGACCAAATCTCGGCCTCGCTCCTCACACCCTTCGTCAACGTCTCTCACCTCCTTCTTCTTACATGTGGAGATTGGACAACGGCTGAGTTCTCTGATCGCATACATGCTGTCCTACAAATACTCCCTTCTCTCAAGGTGGTCATTCTCTGGGATGGGACCAATGCCAATATCTCCAACAGAGAGCTCCCAAATTATGATCCAAGAATTGTATATGATATCAAACGGGGATGGGGGCCGGATTATACCATTCAACAATTTGGGAAAGTCGCCTATGGGTATGCAGATAACTTTTGGGTGCAGGCGGAGCAGATTGTTCGGGAACGAATGGAATGAGCCATGCTACACTGGGATTATCGACTACAAGGATCCTACATATTACTATATCGCTATTGTGCTTAATCTGACACAGGTCCTCGTCTATGTTTTTTGGGTAGAATGTAGTGCTAATGACGCACTGATGTGAGGTTTTTGACGAGTATTCTCTCTTCTTCATATCCATCAAGCAATATCACGGGCATTAGGAATAATGTTTCTCATAATGGGGCGTTGGGAGATATTGTACAGCGGCAGAACAGCATCGAGTTGGGAGACTCAAGGTAGCTTCCGACATGAACGTGCGAATATGATCAGAATGGAGTTGCGGGGGGCTATATCTCGTGATCGCGAAAGCAGAGGTTATGTTGGTTGTGAGAGCGCATTCTCATCTTCACGTAGAGAGTGTTGAATCAAACCAGGGGAGGCAGGAAATGAAACATACGAGCGCTGAAAGAACAATGAAGCGCTGTGAAGACAAAGAGCGAGGGCATAATGAAGAGAAATTTATCAATAAGCCAGGAATATGCGCTCAGCACTCTGTGGTTACATGGGAGTAATTCTCGCACGAATAATGGACTATCCATCAGTTGCGACTAGCGCAAGCCGAGCCAGAAGCAGGATAGAGTGAAGTAAGTTGATTTCATTGTTTTCCCTGAATATTCACTCGTAGTCAGGATCTGCTGGAATGGAACTTGCATATGAAGGGGACTGGAGTACAATGCACAACCGCGCGTCGTCGACAGAACGGTACCAACAAAGGTTCCATTTCGACAACGGAAGTTCCAAGTATCCTGCTTCCACTGACGGGAATTGTACATCGAAAGGTCATCGACACTCGGATCCCAAAGGTCACTGCCAGAGTTTATCTGGCTACACGCTCAGAGACGAAGAGTAGCAAACATTGGAAGTAGGGCGGGCCACCCTCGATTTTGAATGGCTGTAACTACAAATGAACGAACATGCCACTAGTGGACTGTGAGGTAACAAGTGAACCACACAAGAATTCGTCATGGTGTTGGAAGACAGGATCCGGAACAGTGTGGGTCAGTCATTTGCTCAACCTACCACCACCACCACCTACCCTTTCTCCTAAATCATGGGTTCTTCGCACCATCCTGCGCTCAAGACAGATCCACGTAAATTACATACAGAGCGCGTTCAAGATTCGAGCTATTGTCCTGCAAACGTCGTTGCACCCGTTACACCTCCTTTTTCGCCAATACCCGTTAGCGTTGGACACTTCATCTTCGCTCCCTGACAGCCCTCGAGCCGCCGTATCTACTACATTCGTGCTCGCAATGTACATCACACATGGCGAAAACACGTGTTCGCTTGACGCAATTCATGGCACCGATTTCAATTCACCCTTCCACGTCCTTCGAAGGTGAATCCTCGAGTACCCTTATCTCCCAAAGTCTCTTGATGGATGCAAAGGTTAAGGTGGAAAAACTACTTCTAATGTGCTTCCATATGAGAGCTTCTCGCACCGAAGCCATCCATCGTCAAAGTTTTTCTTGCCGGCAGAAACTTGCGGATTCGTAATCTCATTACTCCTTTCTCGATCTGTAAGTGTTTCTAATCCGCGTCGGACACGTCATTTCATACTTATGGAAGTCTCCGTAGCCAAACCTGCTCTGTACAGAACCTCACGCGAAAAAAAAAAAAAGTCGAATGCGGCCCATTCTCACAACAAGGGGAATTTAACTTTAGCGCACTCTGCTATGGCGTATGCCTCGAGCATTGCACTATTAGTGGGATTATCGCTGGTCCCTCATCCGTAGTTCTGCATAACCCTCCTCGCCAGAACCTCCTTCAAGTGCTTTTAGTAGGCACAGATTCATCCTGCCAGTCTTTGCCTCGACATTTCTCCCGAATTTAGTACATCTCATCATGACCCCTCTCCCAGCACCTGGACCCGTCCTGGACGAATGCACTGAAAGTTCTTGGGAGCGAATTTACACCTTCATCCTTTATCCCCACGGCCACATCCCAAAATTTTGACGAAGGATTTATGTTTGAATTCGGATCTGCATTTGTTGCGGGTGACTACGACCATGGGCTGCCCCGTCATACGCGAATAGCCTATCGAACTTTGCAAAACTCGTCGTTACACAATCGTATCTTTTCGCGCCGTTTTACGACGACTGTCATAGAAAAAGTGGGAAAATAGGTTGGCCAACTTCATCTCTTCGAAGTGGATGGGAGACGTAAAAAGGGACGGAATGTGATAAAGTTTACAAGGTTGAAATACGTAAGATGGAAAAACTGAATGTCAGCGTGAATGGTAAGAGTTCCATTTCTCTGTTGGTCGCAGTTGTTTTGGCGCTGACGTCAGTTTCTTGGAACAGATACAGCGCATCAAATTGTCTCCGAAAAGTACTCTATTGTTGAGCATTGAACCCTCTCTCGTTATCATTCGTTTTTTGTTCCTCCATGTTGTGATTCTTGGTCCTTCTCTGCTCCAGATTGTACCCTGTGCTCAGTGAGAATGCCTACTCCTTGCAAATATTTTTACAAATACATACGCGAACTATTATTAGTATTTGGACTGTGTTGCTACTCTCCCTAGAAGCCTTCCATGTCTCTTTCGGATAGCTACGTTGTGCTTCCAACATGACTTATTGTAATCCACTACTGTATTACAACATGATGAACAGCTCCCGTTTACTTACTTCTTTCTTCTGTACCATCACGCGTGTATCGATAACTCATCAATCCACACCCAGTTCCCGTACTGTCTGTGCCCATAGTGTGTGCAGGAACCATTGGTAAGGTTCCCGCTTCCACCCATAGACCCTTCATTCTTTGTGTTTTTGCTTTTTGGTTTGGGGAGAGTAATGTAGTTTCTTCTCCTATAACAGCTTCTGCAACTTTTTCGCTCATGAAATTATAACATGTGTTCCCCATGAAACGTTGTATGAATTTGAGGACCTGTTGATGGAGGTTGAGGGTATCATGAAGCCGACAGAAATCTAATCCGTTCCAAACAAGGTTTGCATATTTGCGAATTATCTCTTCCCAGAATTCCATCTCGCACAGCTATGTTTCAAGGAATCAAGAGATATGGTTATCTGAGTCACAATGCTCCAGCAGAGGGATACATCTGGTTGAGGAAGGATTCTCAGATGTCTACCTTAGCGAAGTGAAGACGTATACCTTCGCGTACAAAAAAAATACCCTCATGAAAGCTGAATAATGTCATATTTATGTTTGCATCCAAAAATTCAGATTGCCGACCACATCCCATGAATGTACTGATTTTTCTCACACAGCCCACGTATACTCGAACAAATTCCAAGGGAAAGGTAATCCATCCAACGTAGGTCTCGAGCGCATCTGGTCACCTGGATGCATGTCCATCGGGGATTGAGAGTGTCCACTTTTGCGGTGAATACGGAGGTAACCCAATTGGACGAAGGTGTCCAGCTCTAAAAGCTGGCATCATCACTTTTGGCCGAAAGATCAAAATTAGGGTGTATGGTGATGTAGCAACATAGCAAGGGGAAGAACCCCGGCTTTCCTATGACCACCACCTTCTACACATCGGCTGTAACAGCCCACACTTCGGCTGGACAAACACTATTGTTCTTAGGCTATCGTCTATTGATATGGATGATTGATATGGATGGTTGAGCAGAATCACAAATTTTCTCAGTCGCTCAATCTTGAACGCAGATCCACGTGGGAACCTGCACTGGATCAGCCCACAGGCTGTTGAGATTGACAGATACTCGAACGGAGCAGTGTACCCTCTTCTACAAACAGCGCCGGAGTTTCATCTTTTACAGATATGAATAACATAACTCATGATAAACGATGTAAGAACCCTCCTTCTTGGCATTGAACGCACCCCATGTCCGAGTGAGTGCTACACGACTACACAGTCTCGCTTCCCGCTCATTCAATGTTTTCAGCATTCCCTTGTCCCGGTTGACACGAAGAGAATCCGGTTATTCTCTTCAATCAACATTATCCTTTAGCGCGGACAGCGACATCATTCACACACCACTTTTACGTCAAGATTTTTCACGAAAGACAGGCTCCTCTGCTTTCCTTGCAAAAAAAAGACGACTACCTCAAGGTTGGCGTTTCGGAGCCACACTGGCTGTTATATTCGGCTCAATCGTACTCGTTGTCAATGCGACTGTTCTTGGACTCCTCGTCAAGCGTAATAGTTCTCATTCTGCCATTGTTCCTATCATTATCGGCAGTTGTGCTAGCCTGAAGCACACCAGTCTTTTAGTACATTTGGCAATCAACGTTGCTAGCAGCCTCCTTCTTTCGGGTAGTAACTTTTGCATGCAATGCATCAGCGCGCCAACAAGAAAGGACCTTGACGCAGCGCACAAAGTTGGGCGTTGGTTGGATATTGCCGTTCCCAGCGTGAGGAATATAAGGGTTCTGGGGCGAAAAAGAGTCCTTTTGTGGCTTTTCCTCGGCTTGTCCTCTATTCCACTTCATCTATTGTACGTGTTCAATTTATTCTACGCCTTCTAATCTAATCCCGGCATGGTTACCAGCTACAACTCGACATTTTTTCTTTCCATCACACACCACTCCCAATACTATGTTCTGATTGCGTCTAGTTCATTCGCGGACGGGGCTCCATTTTTCAATCCATTCGGCACTCAACTCGTTTCTTTTCAGAATATCGATGGCACGATTCAGACACAAAACCACACATTTAAGGATAACGAAGCACATACATTAACATTTATCCAAGCTCGCGCATCCCAGTTTCAGCGTCTAGACAGCCAAGACTGTATTGCTGCTTACACCCAACGGATTCTCCCAGATAGGTCCAATGTCATCCTAGTAGCATCCAACACCCCCCAGGATCCTACATTTGTCGCTCGATTCAACAACAGATGTCAGAGTCCCAACGCCGACATTATCCAAGGTGGTCGAGGCATCCAGCATACTGATTTCTCACTTGTGTATTGCCACCAGAACTCCTCTCTCTTCACTTATACGAGATGGGAGGCATATTTACCCACCAGAGCTGACGAAGACACACATTTCGACTGGGTATGCGATTTCCGTGCTAACTGCAGCAGCCATTACCAGGAAATTAAAGATAATGCCTCTACTTGGACAGTCTCTGGGTTTAACGTAGATCATTGCTTGAGCGAAACGCCAGAGAGTCAATGTTCGTTCAATGCCGTCCTCATCCTTCTCGCCGTCGTCCTGGTTTTTAATGCTTTCAAAATCGTCGCAATGGTTTACACCCTTTTCGCGCTGCAGGACAAGCCTTTAATTACCATTGGTGATGCTGTCGAATCATTCCTTGTGCGAAGGGATTCGTACACAAGCGGAAAACAACCCCTCACTGCGGAGAAGGTGCGGACTGGAGCTGTCATGGACTCGAAGACCAGTGAATCGCTGGAGGATCCCTTACACTCTATCAGCAATAAACTCAGATGGTGGCGATCGGCCAGCAAAGCACGTTGGTCCACTGCTTTCTCTGTGTGAGTGCTCATAATTTCGTTATTTCGACGCTTTGTGAATGTTGTGTATCAGATTACTCATTTGCATTGCCACCATTGTGTGCCTTCTCGTCTTCGCTCTCTACAATGTAAAATTGGCCGGGATCGATACATTTCAAGAAGTATGGGAACTGGGTCTTGGGATCATAGATCCTCGCACTCTAATCCACTCGTGGGCTATCCCAACCTCAGGCGAAAGTGCTATCATCCTTTCTATCCTCGTTGCCAATTCGCCTCAGCTCATCCTCTCCTTCATTTACCTCATTTTCAATTCTCTATTCACGAGCATGTCTCTCGCTCTTGAATGGAGTAATTACAGCCAGCTGCCTCGAACTCTTCGTGTTTCGCATCAGAAAGGAGAACAGCGGTCCACCTACTTTTTACAGATTCCTTATCGACTGGGTATTCCTGTCATCATATTTTCTATGGTTCTCCATTGGTTGATTTCCCAGAGCATCTTCTTAGCAAAAATTGACGACGTAAACGAGGAATTTCGAGGAGTTTCAACCTGTGGGTACTCTATCATTGGAATAATCTCAACTCTGGTAGCCGGTGTTATACTCGCCGTCTTTTCCATGATTTTAGGAACCAGAACACTTCCTTCCGGCATGCCGCTTGTTGGAAGTTGTAGTCTCGCTATCGCAGCCGCTTGTCACGCTCCAGTGGGTACATCCGAGCTGCGACCTTTGAAATGGGGTCCCCTTTCGATGGAGGATAGCGAAAGTGACGAGAAAGTCGGATTAAATGGGTTTTATAATCCTTCATGAGCATGATGCTTCAATTCCCGTGAGCAGGTCTCACCGAATGGACCTCTAGGCAACCCTATAGTAGAATACAGACGTTGGTGCCCTTACGCACTTAAAAGAGCTCTTTTAGCTCCCAATCATGTCTTTGGATCTGGTGAAAACTTTTCTTACTGTGTATTACAGTGTATTACGATACATTATGCGCTCACTTATATAAATCTCTTCGTATCACTAATGCATAAACTTACATATCTAAATGATGGAATGTGTGTTCGCAATTAGCGTATTCAAAACTGGAAACTGCATCTGCACCAGCATATTACTATAGAAGGTATGCGCGTAGCAGTGACAGAACGGTACCCAAAAGGACCGACTGTGAAAGCAGAATATCAGTATGAGATTCCTATTGAACTGAATTGTGCATCGAGAAGACTTTCGAAATCCCAAGTTCATGGTTCACAGGCTCCTTTCAGAGTTTTGTCCGTCGCGCATTCATCGACGAGAGCAGGGCAGAATTCGGAGACGGAGCGAAGTTAATTAGATATTTAATGGCTGCACCCAAAAAAAAAAAACAAGAACCAAGATGTCGGCGGTGTACCGTGAGGTGCAAAATGAGCAAACCATGATTTGTCAAGGCGTGGAAAGAGCATTCGGAAGTGTGGGTAATTCCTGCTCTCAACGTACCACCACCAGTAACTTTGCATCCCATCCTTTTGCCTTCCCTGAACCTCAGCCCTTGCAAATATCCTGCCGAACATATCCACCATTCGAGTTTCTGTCCAGAGAACCGGCGTCGCACCATGTTACATTCTGAAAACCATGGTCCATGACATTTTGCTTCGAATTGGCTCTCCAACGTCTCATTCTTGGAAACCACTGAAGTCACTATTAACCCTATACTTGCGATAAGCCAAGAACGTGTAATTTGACGTGAATATTAATATTATCAAGCCGATTCCAATTCGTCTTTTCACCTCCTTGGAGGACCTAGGTATCCGCACCTGTTTTGGAAAGGACTCTGAAGTATCCAACTCTGGGTAGTATCATCTCATCGAAAAAGCGGTTGCTGACAACGGGGAGCATCTCAACCGTCCTAGCAATGGCCATGCCTAACGTTCTCTACGATAGGATCGTCCCCGCGTCAGCCAAGCATCCTCCTCTTCTCTGCTTTCCCCTAACAGCCTGAAAATCCTCGTTACTTATTCCGTACGCATAGACTCTGCCTTCAAGCTTCTACCTCGACATCCCTCACGGATCTGGTTCTTTGTCCACGCAATTGGATTTATCCTAGACGAATTCTGCGCGTTCATCTCAACGACTCCGCACCTTTAACCTTCATGAATCAGACTTAGATCGTCTCGTATAACCTGCTATTCTGAATAGGCAGTTTCCATGTTACTTTGAAGATGCAACGAACGTCTGTGGCTCGTCCAGCCTTGATGTAAGGGTTTGTTATAGGAAAGGCGTGAGGTGGCTTCGCTCGTCGGTCACAAGTGCGTTATACCCGTTGTATAGGGGAGAAACCTAACGGTACGCAGACGTAGTGACGGTAAGACGAAGTAATGAAGCTGGTGTGACCAAAGGTCACACCGACGTGATGTATCTAAACCGAATCCTTACACTTGACGAGTGGCAATGATGATGGTGAGTGTTGCAGCCCCGTCACAGGCGAATATTCCACCCAATGGTACTCGTCATAGCGCTGCCTACATATTCGAGCCATTTACGACAACTATGATAGGGAATACTAGAAGGACGATGTCCAGGTCGAAGAACATTATTTGCACACTGGCAGCGAGATTCACAAAGATGCGAAGATGATCGTGGATGGCTGTAGGTGGAAGGGATCGTATGTTAAGGTGAATAGTGAGATTTCCCTATCTCTATTGGTTGTTGTTTCAGTGCTGATGGTAGTTCCTGCTGCGCAGATTACAATCGAAATAATATATGTATAATTTATCTCAATAGCACTGTTCAAAAACAATGGTACATATAACGCCTCGCTACCACTGGTCTCGACAGAGTTGTATTTGAGGCGACTTCGCTTGGCTTCGAGGTCACATCCTGAGATATGCGACTGAGTTGCCGGGAAGTCGAGTAGCTTGGAGCAGTAAGTCCTGGCTGTTCAGGTAATATATCATCACAGGTTGTGATTTTGGGACTCTCAGGGCGGTTCGGGCGACTCGAAGTGGGTATTTTGGAAGAGGCATGAAGAATTCGAGCGAAAATTTCCTGACGGGATTTCACTCCCATCGTCTGGGCATGCTTCCTCGCATCTTCAATTCCCATCCTACTGTGTACTGGGATGAGGGAAAGCGCAATAACGTCATTTTCGTGTTGCTGAGCTGCTTCGTCGAATCCTCTTGCTTTGGATTCTCGAGCGACTTTGAGAAGTTGGTTGGTAATAACACGGCCCATCTGGGTGTCACTGATAGTGATGTCTCTTCCACGGAAGTGAAGCTCCCTTTGGAGCAGAGGCATATCTTTCGCTTCACGTTTGAAAATTTCACGAAATACCTGCAAGGTATTTTCATGATATTTTGCTGCTTCTTGCTCCTGTTCCTGATGAGTCATCTGGGCCAATTTTCTCGTGCTGCGACGAGAGGTTTTGCCGTCGAGACGGACGATTGAAGCACCACGAAAAGTAGCCTCTATCTCCGTTTTCCACTGTTCAAAGCGGTCTTCTTGGTCATCTCGAGCGTCGCTATCCTCTCGAGCCCATTTCGTTGTGACAAATATCACACTCTCCGTCACTTCGTCTCCGATCATCGCTTTGAACACTTCAAGATTGCGTCGATTGTCCTCGTTTAGCCCAGCGGCGTCGGTAATGTCAATGAAATAGAGGAAACCTTTGACAGTCGGGCGAAAGGGTTCTCGTGAGTCCGTTCGGTTGTAAATGGTATGCTGGGTGATGGCCCGGAATCTATTCTCAGTTCTAGCACACCATTCGCTGACTGGGTTCCAAGCTTCTGCGATGACTGCTTGGCTGAGAATGGTCAGATTCATTGTGAGTGTCAGAATGAGCTTGGGCGCACAAGTCTCTCTTGGGGTGAGCGAGTTCTGGTCTCCTTGTTTGGCTGTGGAATGGTCAACCTCTTCATCCCTATGACGGGTTCGAACGCACCTATCGTCAGCAAGGCCAGAGAAGGGCGTCATAGTTGTTTGACTGGAAATGGTTAGGTATCTCAAAGCCCTGGATGGATTCGAACATACCGATCCTCAACGGGGGGAAAGTGCTGTCCTCGGCTAGTCCTAATGGGGATGGTTAGCTTGCTCACCGCCTTGAACTGGTTGGAGCTCACATTTCTCCTGGCAGATGAGAGAATGTTTTTCTGCTTGCTTGCGCAGCTTGGCTGCAGATTGTTAGCCTGCCCCTCACTCTAGTTTCGGCTGAGCGCACCCATCCGCACGAGGGCTAAAGATTCTGACCCAGTCTCCTGCGAAACTCATTCGATCATGATATTTTCCCGAGCCACCAAGGCCAATGGTGTCTACAAGAACAATATTGCGTCCGTCGACGCAAAGAAATTCTGTGACAAAGGAAATGGCATTGGTGTCGGACGTCATGGCTTGAGTACTCTCGACCACAGTCTTTTTGTAAGCGTCATTGATGAACTGACAACATGTTTGAATATTTAGTTCAAGTTGAAAGAATAACCTCGCGAACGGTGCTTTTCCCGGCTCGGGTCTTTCCAAACAGTCTATATCCTAGTGAATGGGGTGCTGGTAATATACATAAAAGTGACTCGCATAAATACATCATATCTCTCCAGTTGTTCAATGCTGTTGAGGCTGGCAATGCGGACCATGTTGGTAGAGAATGTCTGTTGAGAGCTGGATGCTGACGGAGATGAGAATGAACCAAGTACTGGGTGCGGATATATATATGCATCAGCCTGTATCTAATTCAGTTTATTTGACTACGACGAGAACACCACTTTAGCGGCACGAGAAAGCCTCATGTGTTTAGCATTAGGCGCTGTTGCATCGCTAACTTGACATTTCGGTCCCTGAAACTAAGTCACTGTTCCACACCTTTTTCGCAGGAACAGTGTGAATAACCGCAGTCCAGGGAGACGATCTTTTTAATGAATTCGGAAGATCGGTGCGACGAAATTAGCCTTAAACGTTCAATTCTTCACAGCACCTCATTTCTCGAAGTTCCCATCCGAAGCAAAAAAAGGGATATCAAGTGTGTCTCATAATACAGATGACTCACTACCAACCCATAACCTCCAAAGACGCATAAATTTTATAACTCAATGTTTGAAACGGGCAAAATCGCTCACAAAACCTGTACTCTCGCCGACTCCATCACTCATGAACCTCTGAGGTTACACCCATGCTTTTCGGGAAACTAGACAGAATCAAAGCGATCGGCCCAAAACCAGAACTTGATTCGTGCGGATGATGTGAACTGAGAGAAGATATTACACAGCCTCATGGCTGATTATTCCTCTCAGGCTAAGCTGACTGAAGAAACCATGTCATGGGGAATGCTCATTGTAAAGCTTTGAAAGGGCCGCATGGGCCCATGCATAGCGGACCTCATTTATTCGATCTCGGAGATGAAAAAGCAAGAAAGAAGGTGCTGTGAAGACTGATCAGATGTAAATTGCATTCTAAGCTTCTTATCCGTTAAAGTCATTGACGGAGCTGTCTCTTGCTTCACTGCCTAGAACATCGTCCAACGAATCAGCCCGGGGTAATGGGGGTGAAAACATGATCTCCACAGCTAAGGGACCAGATCGTCAACAGCTTTGAACATTTTACGACACGAGGCCTTCATGTACCATAACACAGATTCTTTCATCATATTAACCTAAATCGAGAGAAGGAAGCATATATATACATTCTAGTCGGGAATTGGACCTTTCTCGCGTGCAACATCGTGTTCTCACTACACGTTCTATACAAATATGGTCGGAATCGCTAGCCTCAAAAATATTGAAGATTTGAAGGGCCGTAATGTATTCATGCAAGTTCCTTTTCATTGCATCTTCTTAACACCACATTAACTAAATCGTAGATTATTTGGAAAGACTCGCGCTGGGAAAAGTACAGTTCGTCCTAGCATTCCCTCGATTGAGACTAACGACTCAACAAATGCCCTTAGTTCATCAACGATGCTTACCAAAAACCAGTAGTTACAAGTACACAGGCCATGACATCGGACACCAACGCCATATCCTACGTCACAGATGCTCTTTCCATCAACGGACGCAAGATCGTTCTGGTGGACACTATTGGCCTTGGAGGCTCTGAAGACGAGCATGACCGGATGAGTTTTGCTGGCGATTGGGTCAGAATATTTAGCCCTGGGGGAGATAGGTGCGCTCGAATTCCATTCAACGTGTAAGAATTCTACTGAACGTGTGCAGCCGAACTGGCTCAGGAGGAACCTTGCGTCCAACGGTGAAGGGTTTCTTATATTTTATCGACATCACCGATGCTGCTGGGCTGAACGAGGACAATCGACGCAACTTGGACATGTTCAAAGCGATGATTGGAGACAAAGTCTTGGGGAGTGTGGTATTTGTCACGACCAAGTGGGCTAAAAGGGGATACGATGCATGGGACGACGCCTGGGACGACCAAGACGATCGCTTCGAGCAGTGGCAATACGAAATCAACCGTTCGTTCCCTGGGGCATCGATAGTTCGCCTCGACGAAGAAACCTCTCGCTGCAGTAAGAAGCGGTTGGATCGAATGTCTCCTTCAGAACGAGAACGTGAAACAGCAAAGTATCATAGGAACGCTATGCGAGTACTTTCTGAAGTTATGAAAACCGAAGCGCAAGATCTACCGCAAGTCCAAGAGGAGATTGCTGACGGCGGAGAGGGCTTGACCATAGGTGGCTTGACGTTGGGATCTGTGATTGAAGTACAGTTGAAAAAGGATGCCGAGCGGGCAGACAGGATCGGAATGACAGATGCGGCCAATCAGCTGAAATCCAAAGCAAGCATCATATCTGCGTTACCGATTGCCCTAGCTGGGGTGATTTCGCAAGTCTTTGACGCCGCGACAGAGATATTGAAGGAATGTGGAGAGTGGCTGGCTAGCTCTGTCCAACAGCTTATAGAATTTGTCTCAACACAATTTTGAGAGCTCTTACCAATGTTGCCGATGGAAGTTATAGTTTTGAATCGCAGCCACACCTATGATTTTGAAGTATAAATTATAATCTCGTAAGTTGAGATGCAACCACAAAGTGAGGCGACACTGAGTACTTTCAACCAAGAGCACAAATCACAGCATGTCTCGATGACTTTTGTCCTGAGCTCAGGATGTACGAACGACTTCATCCAGGAAGTCTTACACACAATGTCATCGCTTTCTAGAAATCGAGAGGGACGCTGAGAAGGGAAGAGAGGGAATCTCGAGGGTAATAAGTTCCCAAGCAAAAGCTCAACTGGCTAACCACGTCTCAAGTGGGAAAAGTGGTACGTGCAGGCATAGGCATGGTGATTTGTTCAATCGTTTCTCTACCCACCAAAATCAGGGCACCAAACAATAAACCAAAGGCTCACCTGTCCTGCATTTTCTCGAAAGGGTGAGGTGACTCGTCGAACTCGCCTATTTTGCATCCCTCAAGAGAGACGGAGACGCGAAGTACCTTCACAGAAACAGGGAGTGTTTTTCCAGAGGATACAATATACCCGTAATCCATTGGAATCAATAGTCCCAATCCTGGATATCCGATGAAATATGAATGGGAACCGTTACCCTTCACTGTCATAAAGGCTATGTAAGAAATACGCAAAACAAGGGCAATGCGTGTAGAATTCACGTTTGGATTTCATAACCTGTCCTTCAATCCAGATACATGAGATTGGCTATTAGGACGATGAATGGTTCAAAAAACAGCGAGACAAGAAGCGAGGTCATCGGGATAGTGTTTGACGAACTTTAGGACGGTGAACTTTCTAGTGGGGTGCTTGAGGAGGTGCTACACTGGCAAGTGGATCAAGACGTCAGCGGTGTAATGCGGGGTTACAATGAGCGACCCACAATCTCATCATGGCAGGGAAAGACAGGATTCGGCACTGCGTGGGTCTGTGCTTTTTTTCAAGCACCACCACCAGCAACACCGGTGCCTTCCCCTTCCTTCCTCGCAAATATCTTTCCAAATGTATTCAGGATTGGAGCTCGCTTCTAGCGAGATGTTACGCCTCCAAGCTACATTCTAATCCCCTTGCCCCTCCTTTGGCCCCCATGCTGCGAACACCCTGGCATTCGTCGTCTCTTTCTTCGACGCCCTAGAGTAAGGCGCCTCCAAGCTTTGTACTACGCCAAGTATGTCGATCATGCCATAGATGTCTGTTCACCTCATGCGCTGATCACGTAGTTTCCAGTCCACCGTTCGTCTCCCTGAGAGGTCCTCCGTATCCACATCTGCCCGGGAAGGGACCTCCACCGGGAAATCGATGGAATTATCCTCTCAACGGGGAGAGTTGACGACAAAGCGCATCTTGTCGCTCTATGCAAACGCAGAGGCCCACTGACTCAGCTCCACCCCTCCATGGCCAATTTGAAATTCTGGTTCCTCATCACCCCAACCTCAGCTTATCCCCTTTTCGCCTCGATATTTCCCGGCTTTCAGCCCACCTGCTTATGACTCCCCATGCCAGCACCTGGGTTAGTCCCTGGCGAATTCACAGCTCTTTCGCTTCGATACCTCCGCGCGTTATCCTTCACGAATTAGGTCACGATCTTCTCGTCGAATCCTGCTTTTCGAAGAAGCCACACCTCAATCGCCCCGAAATTACGACGAATTATCTGTTGCTCATGAGGAATTTGGATGTGTCTGGACCAGCCGTGACAACAGCGGCCACAACCGCAAGTACCGCTGCCCTGCCACACATGAATGTCCCCAACAAACTTCGATACTCTCGTCGGATAGAGCCGTACGTTCTCGAGCTATTTTACGACGACCACAATAGGGAAACGTGGACGGCCCATCTATGAGCCACGTTTTTGTTTCAAGGTGGAAGGATGCTTTGGAGGTTGAGGAGGCTGGAAAGTGAGGAACGTTTAAGACATTGAAACATATTGCGTTCAATTCTCTGCATATAGATATGCGTGAGTGTGCGCAGGGCATTTTTGGATGGGTGTAGGGTGGGGGGGAGTTGGATGTTCAAGTGAATGGTAAGATTCCTCTATTGTTTCTGGCTGTGACTTTTTGCGCTGACGATGGTTTTTTGGTACAGATGTTGTATGGAAGATGTCTTCCACAAGTATTTACAGTTGGACATTGGCCTCTCTCCCGTTCACCTTTGGTTTTATTCTCTGTTGCTGCTTGTTTGTGATTATTGAACTTGCTCTGTATCCAGTTTGCGCCCGTACTTCGGTGTAACCCCCGCATTCTTCTGGAATGCTACATACAGGAACTACATACCGGAACTGCTCGATGAACGTGTAAATACTTTCAAAGGTTCTTTCGCTACATCATGATCCCGTTAGTTCTAAAACAACACATTGTTCCTTTTTTCATGGCCACCTATGAAAGTGCAAGTTCGAACATGTTTTATTACTCGAAATACTAAAATTGCTAAGGGCAAGGAGTGTCTTACCTTAGAGTTGCATCCAAAATTTCAGATTGCCGGCTTTGTCCCATGAAGGTAATGCATTTCTCACGGAAACTACTGTATCCTCAAAGTGCCCAGCATTTCCCCCACTTCCATCAACACAGATGTGAATTTCGAAATCCACAATGCCTGCCAATCCATCCAATGTCATTTCAGGGCGTGGCTGGCCGCCAGGGTGCATCAAGAAGCGCAAAATCTTCAAGGACCGGAAGTGGTCAGATCCTGAGGCGAATATGCTATCGATCCAATTACACCAAGGTGTCCACCTGTCCATAACATCATCGAGGCTCTGATCAGCTGAAAAAGCGAATTGGAGTGTTTGGAGCCGTGGAAACATTTGCAGTGGCAGAACCTCGTGATACTCATTTTCGGTCGCTATGGAATATGTTAATATTGAAGGATCTTTTGTAACAAAATGAGAATTACCGATCACGTCGTGAAGTTGAGAACCAAAAGAGAGATGAAGCAAATGGTGCGAGAGGGTCTCAAACGGTTCAAGGAATGAAAGTGAGGTAGGGAATTGATTATTTGAGCAATACTCTGCGAATGACAGCGATTGGATCTCGATGTCTGGCTGTCCCATATATTCGGCCAGGGAATTGATTGCGTCAAAATCGGATGTACCGAAAACGCCAAAAGCAATTGATTTCACACCAGAAGGCATGGGTACAACCTCAGATTCTTCTACTTGGTCTCCAATGGTGTCGCTATGTGCACCAAGGGTCATGTCCAGCAGCCCTGGGCACCGTCCAATAACCTTGAGAAGAGGAATGCACGTGAAACCAAAAAGTTGGAGGGAGGCAGTAAATGGAAGAATACATCCTGTTATTAGGTCCACAAAATGAGGATTCAAAAAAGACCATTTCATCTCCGCTGGAAGAGATGTCATGCGAAAGATCCCGAGCCGACGACCGCGAAATCTCTGTAACACGAAAACGAGAAGAGGAGGAACTTCGTCTTCCTGAAAAAACACTGGCATATCTGCAACATCCAATGCGAGGCTCTTCGTGAGCTTCAGAAGCTGATCACCTGAGGCGTCAAGCAGAACCACGCATTTCGCCTTCCACGTTTTAGAACAGAGGACAAGGTGGGTAAATAGGAGTTGCCGAGCGACGCGATGAAAACTCCATGAGACCAGAGAGCATTGTTCAAGATCAGATGTGTCCAAAGAACAGAGGAAATTAGGAAGGAGGTCGAGAGGAAGGCCGGTCATGGTGAAGGGAGGAAGATGCCTGAAGCAACTAAGCGCCGTCCGTCTTCTCACTTATAGCCGATGTAAGCTACTCCCTTGAATTGCCATGGGTATTTCACCCAATATTTTCGTGTTCTCCACGTCTGCCCACTTTATACAACGGATCTCCATCAATGCCTGATGCAATTCTGCTCTTGCCTTTGGTGGTTTAGCCAAAGATTTCATGCCAATACATTATGCTGAAGCTAAACGAATGGTCTTGGAACTGAGAGAAGGCATCCTCCCGTCAGATGATTCAGAGATACTGCGCACCTGGAACAAGCTTGCTACTACATACTTCAACCTTGATCGACACCGTGGTGCACTGAAGCTCGAGGACGAGGTTTTAGAACTGAGGAAGCGCATTATTGGGTGGAACCATCCGGAGACATTGGATATTGTGAGTTTGGGCACGATGGATAATGAAAGATATTTAAATCAGATAGTACGGCATAGAGGCAGCATCGCATAATATGTAAACCGAGTCCAACACTAATTTCACACCCACATCCAGGACAATAGTACTGACATACAGTGATGAGGCACACTTAAAGAACCTGAAAACCTCCACAACAAGCAATTGCTGTTCGTGGCGAGGATGCTGCCTGTGACACTGTTTGAAGCTTGTCAGAGTATCGGCTGACTGCACGCCAAAAAACGACAACATACATTGAAATCCAAGAGAGCTCGGATTTTTTAGCACTCGTCCCGGTTATGGGGTCGAATAGGACCAGAATCATCCGATTATGAAGTCACCCCACACAGGGAAATGTGCAGCGCACTGTGCTTCAATTTTCTACTACACTCGAATTCACCAGATGTACGCTCATATCGCTAATCAAACTAAGAGAGCAGAGGAGCAGAAATGCAGGGGGTGGGATGAGTAGAAGCGGCTTGTTCCCAGATCATGCGAATGTGCTCGTGCCAACGAAGACATTGGTGGTGATATTAAAAGGTTGCGAGAGCAGGATGAGTGAGAGAGGAGAGCATGTTCCCGACTGTAAATACGGATATATCAGCGAAAAGAGGAGGGGGAAGAACATCGTGAAGCGTACAGGTGCGAAAATGCCGAGATGACGATGGATGTAGGTAGAGATCTGTTTGTAAGGAAAATATGTGAGCACAGTCATCCCAACTTCTGTACAGATGGTCACATCACCACAACAAGCCTGCTGCATCAGACCCGCGCCTGGGCAGGAGCAGAGCCGCACTTCCAACAAAATCAATGTCTCTTCTCGCTAGAGTGGCTTCTTGTGAACAAATTGTTTGGAAACCGCCTATGTGCAGGTAGTATATAGGGGTGGAACATTTAGTAAGAAAACTTGATGATAAAATGAGCGCTCCAGCAAAAAAGTGTCATTGAGAACGTACTGCTGATGGTCTACTGACACGAGGACTTGTCTATTTCTCGTTCCTGCTGACACGGATTGTCTATTGGGGTGAACGATTACGTGCGAAGTTCAGTGGCCTGCTGACGAATTCTGTTTCAAGAACTTCTGGCCGCGGAAATTTGTGACCCAAACAAGCGGACATTTGCGGAAGGGATGAAGATATTGTGGTATTGAATATTTGATATGGAAATGAATCAAGGCAAGTGATATCATCTCAGCGGATGGTCCGTGGGGCTACGGAGAATGAGGAACCCAATCTTTTGGCCATAGCAGTGGAATGCAGGATTCGGAATTGTATGGGTCAGTCCATTCCCCAACCCACCACCAACAACCGATCTCTCCCCTTCACGTTGTCCGAACGTAAAACCTCTCAAAAACCCTGTTAAACATATTCAACGTTCAATTTCACGTCCTGAAACGTGTCGTCGCACTGGGCTACATTGAGAAAATGACGATCACAGTCTTTACCTCCCTCCTACACTCCAGTGCTTCTACCGTCCTTTGGCATTTAGCGTTCTATGGCCGTGCTTCTTGAAAACACCCAGTTAGTTATACCCATCATACTTTTGATGCTCCAAGTACGTCCAACATGGCGACAATACGCGTTCACTTCACTCAATTCATGGCGCAGGTTCTGACCTGGGCTGTCAAAAGCCTCTACGGGTACAGCGTCGAATGGAATTATCCTGTCAAAAAGGAGAGTCTACAGCGAAGAGCGACTCAACGCCTCGCACAGGGCCAGTGCACTATGAATGGAATTATCCTCTTCTCTTCGCCTCCCTAACCCACCTCGAAATCCCTCGGGTGTCCTTTGTGGGACGTGATCGTCATGCCCAATTTCTGCCTCGATATCCCTCTCAAATCAAAATCATGGTACTAAGACCCATGTCCCAGCATCTGGGTTCACTCCGAACGAATTCAGAGCATATTCACGACAACGATCCCTCTCTTATCATTCACGAATGAAGTCTCCACCTTCTCATCGAAATCTTCTATTGCGAATATGCCATGCCTACTTCACCTTGAAACGCCGACCCATCCGTTGCACGTAAAGAACTTGGCAGTTTCCAGTTGGGTTATGACAAGAACGGTAGCGACAACAATTGCCGCCGTCCTGCTACAGGTGAATATTTTATGAGATGTCGAGACGCTTGTCCTGACGAATTCGTAGATGTTCGAGCCATTTTACGACGACTGATCGAGGGAAACTGGACAAGCAATATGCTAGCGACCATCGTCGCTTCGGAAGTAGATGTCGAAGAGGAAGAAAGGGTGCGGGAAATTTTGAAAAAATTTCAAGAGAATGTGTTGGATGGAGAGATGCATAATGGTGTTCAGAGGATTTTGGATGGATGTTGAATGGGTGTGTTACAGGATTTGGTAAGATTCAATTTCTATGCTGGTTGTTGCTTTGGTGCTGACAAGAGTCCTTGGTACATATAGTGCGCGAAACACACTCTCCTAAAACTACTCTACTGTTGAACGTTGAACCTTGAACTCGCCCCCAGTGAAAAGTTGATTTTTGTTTGTTTACGTTCTTACATGCTGCGACTCCTGGTCTGCTATGTATTCCGACTGTACGTACAGGATGTGGCTTCTACTTCCACGCGCCATCTACAGGATCTTTACAAATAAGCCACTTGGTTGTCTGTGTTACTTTTTCAATGTCTAATGTGTTCAATCTTGCTGCCTTTCCCCCTAATGACTTCTTCGCATTATATTGTATCTGGATTGTTCGTTATTCTCTGATTTAAAAGATCCACGCAGACTCATGACTCTTTTCAAACACCCGAGACTCGAGTGTGTCCCGTGACCAAGTCAGACACTTATGGCCGTATATAAAATTTCAGGTTGAAAGGTGTTATATTTTTCCCAAAAAGACCCAAATGTGAAAAGAGAAGATGTCACTCCTCCAACCTCATCCAAAATTTCAGATTGCCAGCTCCATCCCACGAAGGCAACGAGTTTCTAACGGAAACTACTGTATCCTCGAACCGCTCAACATTACTCCCACCTCCATCAATATAGATATGAATTTGGAGATTCAAGGTCGTTGCCAATCCATCAAGGGACGTTATTGGACGCAGCTCGTCGCTCGGATGCATCAGAAAACGCAATATCTTCAAGGATTCAGGGTGGCCGGCTTCAGAGGTGAATATTGAAGTAATCCAATCGGCCCAATTTGTCCACTTGTTCTGCGGGAATCATAACTTCCAGTTGAAAAGGCAAATTGGAGCGTTTGGAGCTGCGGGAACATTCCCAGAGGGAGAATTTTGTACTGCCCACCTGCAGCTACTATGCAAATACGTCAGTATGAGAGTGATTTTTTTTTTTGAATAAGATATTAAATTAAACGTACCAATCACGTCGTAAAGTTGAGTACCAAAAGAGAGGTGAAGCAAGTGTTGTGTCAAGATCCGAAACGGTCCCAGGAAGGAGAGTGAGATGGGGAATTTGTCACTTGAGCAATACTCTGCGAATGATAATGACTGAATCCTTGTCTCTGGAAGGCCGAGGTACTGAGAGAGGGAGATGTTTGCGTTAAAGTCGGATGTACCAAACGTGCCAAAAGATATAGACCTGACACTAGGAAGAACCTGTGTTTTTTCAGACTGTGTTACTAGATTCCCGATGGAGTCGCTGTTTGCACCAAGCGCATTATCTAGTAGCCCAGAGCATCGTCCGATCACTCTGAGCAGAGGAATGTACGTGAAACCGACAAATTGGAGAGAGGAGGTGAATGGAAGAATGGAATCGAATATTAGCCTTTCAAAATGGGGACTCAAGTCAAGCCATCTATACTCATTTGGAAGCGCGTTCATGCAAAATGCCGCGAGACGATGCCCATCGAATTTTTGTAACAGGGAAACGAAAAGGGAAGGAACTTCATCGACCTCAAAAAAAACTGGCATGCCTACAATATATATTGTCAGGCTTTTTGTGAGCTTGAGAAGGTGATCATCTGGGGCGTCAAGAAGAAACCTGCATTTTGCCTTCCACGTTGTAGATGACAGAATGAGGTGGGAAAATAGGAGCTGTCGAGCTACGCCATGAAAGCTCTGCGTGACTAGACAGCACTTTTCAAGATCTGAAGCCTCCAGAGAGGAGAGTATATTGGGGAGGAGATCGATGGGAAGGGATGTCATGATGAGGGCAGAACGATGCCTGGAATGTGTAGGCGCCTTCGGACTCATGGGCACTTGACAGCACTTATAAGCTCCTTCTGAATATGAAATTAACATCTATTGCATCCAGAACTCAATATTTTGTTACCCCTCGGAAGCCACAAGTAGTAACGTACGGTGTTTGTTTTTTTTCCTGTCTCTTTAGGCAACAGCTAGGCATGTTTTGTATTCAATCCGCGGACGAACTTAGCTGGGGAATATTCTCTACTTTATTCTGTATACTTTTTTTCTGCTTTGAGGTCCTTCCCTTTCGTCATGGGGGATTACCTCCGGTTAAGAATGCTTCCTTCCATTTGGTGATTTTGACAGCGGGCTACAGACCTAAGGAAAGGTACGACATCGTCAAACTATTTATGTTTGAAATCATTAGGAATCGCTGTTTAAATGAGTATTAAAAACCGATGTGGTAAAAGATTGAATGGATAGTGATCTTCGGTACGACGGTCAAAGTTGTTTAAACCCTCTACACTACACCATCTGACGCCACTTGGTGAAGCAGCGCCTCGTACACAAAGTATGTCTTATGAACATCGACCAAGAGTACTATTCCCATCCCCTGGTGCTTCGTCTCTCGGGCGCTTCTTCAGCAAGTCGCTTGCTCCTTGCGCTCATGGCACTCCCACTCGATATTCTTCCACACATTCTAGGTTCACTAGATAATTCTGATCTCGAGAATTGTGTTCTTGTAGGAGCGGCCTTCCATAGTATATCTCGGCAGCCGCTGTTTACACATCTCACTCTTTGCCCCCGGACGCGGAGGACAAAATGCGCTTTTATACTTGGAGAGGGTGGCATCCAACCTCGCCAATACATTAGAAAGATAACCGTCACAATTCCCGAAACTCCAACATCGACTGAAGACTCTGTCTTTTTGTCATCACTGAGGCTAGTTTTGCAGAAGATTGGACCACAGCTAGAGGCATTTTGCCTCCAAGCTCAACATGAGAGGATATGGAAACAGTTACAACTCGTTTTTAGGGACATCATCCCCAGTACTATGCCTCACTTGCTTTCTCTCGAATTCCTCGGAGTCAGCGAAATCCCTCTGTTGGCGACACTGAATCATTTTCCCCTTTTGCAAAAACTCTCGCTGAAAGCAGAATCATACTTAATTGGGTCACGGGGAGATGACACAGATCCTGACGCCTTCTCGTCTCTTCCCCAAGTCTCTTCAATTATCATTGACGGCTTTGTCCAGGACGATTTCCGTGGAACAAACTCTCTTGTACGTTATATTAAAGCCAGAAGAGAGATCCGATCCCTCACGTTAGCTCACTTCTGCGGCGATGAGTTTCCTCTTAATTGGTACTTTCTGGAACCATCCACCAGTTCGCTCCACCATCTCAATCTCGGAACTGATCTTTACCAGACAGTTGGTGAGTGATTTCCTCCTCCCTTTGTTTTCATTAACAGAGTTGACAAATTTTTGGAGTTTCACGCCCACTCGACAATGACACAAAGGAAGTTGAGACTCTCAAATTTTCTATGCTCCCCCATCTCCAGTCCATTACATTCACTATCCCCAAAAGCGCTTCTCCTCAGGAATGGCAACTTTGGTCCAGTTGGCTTGCTCGTAGTATGGAGAACCCTTCAGACTCCTCTCCACTCCCTTTGCCGAGACAACTGAAACTTATCGTTCAGTCCCGCTTTGCCCCTACTAAAGATTCCACAGCGAGTCTGGATGAATTAGCCATGAATTCTAGTTTCGAGATCCATATGATCTTCTTTCGTCCTACCGACAATTAAGCTGACGCTGTCGATGCATTTTCTAAGATGGTCGGTGTTTTCCGAAACTGTTTACCTTCATGGGAGGCGGTTGGGCGATTGAAGTTTTGGATGAGGGTATGAAACTCACTTAAAGTGGATATGGGAAATTTCTTGAGTGTGGCTGATCAATATGGAGAGGAAATATATCTACCCTGCCTCATGGCTGAGCTGCTCTATTATTGATCAATCAAAATACTTGTTTTGTACTTGTTTCCCTGCTTTGCTATTCAGGTGCGGGATTTTATCTTTTGGTTACTGATATGGGAAAAAATAACTCGCGGCAGAAGTGTTACGTAAGAACACCACTTCGACTTGCACATCTCATGTCTGAGTAAGTCTTTCATGAGTACTCTGCGTCCTGCTTATATTGCGCTATTAGCATCCCATTAACCCACCTGGAAAGAAGAGAGTCGACATTCTCCCAACATTCTATACTCTCAAGCCAAGATAGCGACTCCGCCCACGTGCCTCTCTTACCTCGCCTACCTCGAGGTCCTTCGAATAAAACCTCCCTCACTCGTCTACGCTCGGTAAAACGTCGATTACCCGAAGGTTGGCGTTTTGGAGCTACGCTAGCTGTGGCACTTGGCTCGATTGTGCTCGTCGTCAACGTTATAGTTCTTGGACTCCTCGTTCGGCGCAATAGTTCACACTCTGCTATTGTTCCTATCATCACCGGCAGTTGTGCCAGCTTGAAGCATACGAGTCTTTTCGTACATTTAGCAATTAATGTCGCAAGCAGTCTCCTTCTCTCGGGCAGTAACTTCTGCATGCAGTGCATTAGCGCGCCTACGCGAAAGGACATTGATGCAGCTCATGTGCATGGGCGGTGGTTGGATGTAGCTGTCCCCAGTGTCAGGAATATACGTGTTTTGGGGCGAAAACGGCTCCTTTTGTGGCTGTTCATTGGCCTGTCTTCGATTCCTCTACATCTCTTGTGCGTGTCCAATTCTTTCTTAAGCTTCTAAATCATTTACCCCGATATTGCTACCAGTTACAACTCCACGTTTTTCCTTTCCATCACACACCACTCCGTCTACAATGTTCTAATTGCATCTAGCTCCTTCGCGGATGGGGCTCCATTTTACTATCCATCGGGCACTCAACTCGTGACCATTCAGACCGCCGATGGCATGCTCGTGACCAAAAATCAAACGTTTAGGACATATGAAATACCTTCATTAGAGTCTATCCAGGCCAATGTCTCCCAATATCAACGTTTGGAGAATCGAGACTGTATCATAGCCTACACCCAACGGATTCTCCCAGATAGGTCTAGTGTAATTCTGGTGACGTCGGACACTCCTCGCGACGATTCTTTTGCTTCTAGATTCAACAACAGTTGCCAGAATCCTCGCGCTGATCTTATCCAACCTGGTCCAGCGGTTATTGAGACTTATTTTCCATGGACATATTGTCACCAGAACACTTCCCTCTTCTCTTATGTACATTGGGTGGCGCCTATGTCAAATTATGACGTGCCCTTCGATTGGATATGCGGTTATGTTCTTGACTGCAACCAGCGTTCTCGGGAACTCAGAAATAGCGCTTCGACGTGGGCAGTCAATGGCTTTAACGTCGACTATTGCCTGAGCCAAAAGCAGGAAAGTCAATGCTCATTTAATGCCGCCATCAGCCTCCTCGTTGTCGTCATCGTTTTTAATGTCTTCAAGATCGCTGCCATGGCATACACTCTTTACGCTCTCCAGGACAAACCTTTGATCACCATTGGTGACGCTGTTGAGTCTTTCCTTGTGCGAAAGGATTCGTCTACGAGCGGAAAACATCTTCTCACAGCGGAGAAAGTCCGAGCTGGAGCAAAGTTCTCTAAAGAGATCAGCGAACCTCTTGAGGATGATATCAAACATCACGACGTTAAACTCAGGTGGTGGCGATCAGCCAGCAAAGCCCGATGGTCGGTGGCATTCTCTGCGTAAGTAACAACAATTTTCAATATTTAACAATTCGTGACTTCGCTTTATCAGATTATTCATTTGCATTGTCACCATTCTATCCCTTCTCATCTTCGCGATCTTCACTGTGAGACAGTCGGGGATCGATACCGTCCAAGAAGTATTAGAATTAGGTCTTGGGACTATAGACCCTCGAACTCTTATCCATTCGTGGGCAATCCCAACGGTAGGGGATGGTGCAACCATCCTCTCCATCCTGGTTGCCAACTCCCCACAACTCATCCTCTCTTTCATTTACCTGATCTTCAACACCATATTCACGAGTATGTCTCTCGCCATTGAATGGAGTAATTACAGTCGGCAACCTCGAACACTTCATGTTTCCCATCGGAAGGGAAACCAGCGTTCCACCTACTTCCTTCAAATCCCTTACCGACTTGGCATCCCTGTCATGATTTTCTCCATGGGCCTCCACTGGTTAATATCCCAAAGCATCTTCCTGGTAAAAATCGACGACGCCGACATGCCATCGCAAACCCTTGCAACGTGTGGGTATTCCATCATTGGAATGCTCGCAACTTTAGTCGCTGGTCTCGTCCTCGCGATATTCGCCATCATTCTCGGATCCAGAAAACTCTCTTTTGGCATGCCGCTTGTTGGGAGTTGCAGTCTCGCCATTGCAGCTGCTTGTCATGCTCCAGACGGTACCTCCGAGTTACGTCCTTTGAAATGGGGCCATCTGACAAGAGAAGAGTGTGAGAGCGATGAGAGGGTTGGGCGTTATGGGTTTTATAACCCCTGAAGAGAATCAGACTGGTCAATATTGTCACACTCTAGATGCAGAAATCCCAGTTCCGTCGGTCAAGCTCTGGAAGGGTACACTAGCGGATACACGAAATCATTGTGGCGAACCCTAGTACAACAGGAGAAAGGAATCGGGTAATCATTGTGAGGAACGGGAGCATTGTTGTCGACATAGGTTGTTGGGATTATCAGAAGACTAGGCCCATACGGTACAAATCCATACGAGTAACGAAGTGTACCCTTTAGCCTGCAGATAACAAACAGAATACATTAGTAAACTCCACACACACAGCTGTATAGTCAAGTCGAAATACAATCCAAGGTACTGTGGTTTCAGGAAGTGCAATGACGGCTTCAAGTGAAGAGAAATTACTGCAGGATTAATCTGGAATATTGCTCGAGAGGTATAAGAAAAGCTGATACTCAAATGAGGATGCAATCGTACATTGATATTGGAAATGTTTGTGTCCATACTCTTGGTGTTGGTTAAACACAGCCAGTGGAGGCGCTTATTCATCCCGGTTGCTCCATGCCGTGATGTCCCTCCCACTTGACCTTCTCCCGTACATTCTAGGATCTTTGAACACTCTTGACTTGAAGAGTTGTAATCTAGTGACTGTGGCCTTTCATCGGAATGCTCGTCGGCTTCTCTTTACCCATCTAATTTTCTGCCTTGAAACATGGGCGGCGAAAGCTAGGTTTCTTCTTTCGGGGGAGGGAGCCTCCCTGCGCCCATATGTCAAAAAGATTACATTAGGAATTAATGAGGACCGTGGCCCCTACTATGTTGGTATGGACCTTGAAGATCAACTTCTTCATTCCCTGTTGGAAACCCTGGGACCACAACTGGATGCATTCTGTATTCAATCAGTTGATGACTGTAACTGGGACGAGTTTCCCGACTCGTTTCTCGACATTTTTACCACTCAGGTCATGCCTCGCATTCGATCTCTGGACCTCAACCGAATTATCCTGATACCATTGCTTGCAACGTTGAGACATTGCCCGCATCTCCAAAGCCTGTCTCTGAGTGAGAGGAACTATATTATCGGGGCATCAGAAAGCGGTACAGGAACTGGCGACATAGTGCCCTATACTCTTCCTCGAGTCACATCTCTCGAGGTCGAGATCTTTGGCTTGGAAGACTTTGAAGATGACCAGGGAGCACCAACCTCTCTGAAACAGCTCATTCTTCTGTCTGGGGCAAGCATCCGTTCGCTCTATCTGGGAATGTGCAGCAGCATGTATTTCCCTCTTAAATGGGAATTCCTTTATCCTTTTCATGATCTCCGAAATTCACTAGCTCATCTCGCTTTTGGTAGTCACCTCTACGAGTCAGTCGGTGAGCTTGGTTTCTTATCTCTTCTTCCCTTTGTTTTAACCCCGTGGCTAGTATTTCAGTTCAACAACTCGACCAAGGATCGCGATATGGGGCTAGATTTCTGGATGTTCCCACAACTCCAGTCAATTAGCATCCTGATTCCCATACACACCTCTCCGACTGGATGGGGACCTTGGTCGAGATGTCTTGCTCAGAGCTTAGATTATCCTCACCAAGCCAAACTGAGGATTCTCAAGTTCATTTTACTTTCCAACTATTATCCAGTTCCAGCCTCCTCTACGAACCCTCTTGACCACATGGCTAAGGCAGTCAAATTTAAGATACATGTTGTAACATGTGGAGATCTTGATGAGGCTGTTTTCGCGGAAACTGCGCAAGCATTCCGTATGGACCTGCCTTCATGGGATGCGGATGAGAAATTGGAATTTTGGATGGGAGAGTGAGGTGGAGAGGAATTTACTTCAGAGGTTCTTGTCTTTGACGTTTCTCCTTCGCTTAGCGCCATTTGTCGAATAACATTTCTATTAGAGGTACTGAGATAATAGATGAAAATTTTCACTTGCGGAACGAATTCGGCCCTTTTCGAGCAAAGCTTTTTTCTCTTCATACACTTCCAGCTTACCCAATCATCATTTGAAATCTAGAACATTTCTACTGATTCGTTCTTTTTGTCCATATAGAAGACTATAGCATCGATGTCAAGAAACAATTACTAATATCGTCCTGATGTCCTCAATGAAGTCTGGAAAAGAGCGAAGTCGCGGCGCTTATTTAAACCCCGCTTGGGGCTGACGCTCATGGCCCCGTTACTCGACCTCCTCCCCCACCACATTTCGGAAACAGTGGATGTATCTGAACCTCTAAAACTACACTCTTGTAGCCCTTTGCCCTTCATAGAGTCATTTGCCAACTCCAATTCACCCATCTTCGTCGACCACACGAAAGCATGAAGGGCAAAATGCGCCATATCACCATATGAAGTCGAATCCCTTCGCAGATTATGAGCTACTGTTTCAGCATGGTATAGTCTCCCGCACACCTTGTTTCACTCTGACTGACCAGACGATCACCACAAGGTAGTCGACAACTAAGCGCGTCTCAGCGCTCTCTCGTAGGGGCAAAGCCTCAAACGTCGTACCCTGAAAGGGACCATAGCGTGGCCCTTTGACGTTCATTTGCTTCCGCACGTCCCACTACCCACCCTTGGAATTGATCACCCGTGCCGGGGATCAGACGCTGAAACAGACGAGACGAACCCAATCTTACCGGAAAAGGCGAAAGAGTCATGTGACTCGCGCTGCAGTCGTTTTCCACAGCAGCACGCGATTTCCGAGACAATACATTTCATATGAAACAAGATATAGGCTAGAGTCATGAAGAATAGAGTCAGTAGCACTCGGGCGAGCTGTATGAGCGATTTTGTATAAAAAGTCGCATTCTTTACACTACTACAATAGAGAACCTTTCCCCCCCAATGCTGCGATGCGATGATTCAGACTAAACGAGCGTGTTTCGGTGCGAAAACGGTCTATTGTTTCTATTCTTACAACTATTCTATAAGGTCCGCTCGGTGAGAGCCTCCCTTGGTACACACCCGGACTCACATCCTCGCGCTTCGACCTTTCATCTATTAGGTTCGAGCGTCTACCCGAGGAACAACGTTCAGAATGCTTGACGTGTCGTTATTTCTCTTTGCCACAGCATATCCTCTCTTCACCAACGTATCAGTCCGGAATTTGGACCATCTCACCATGCTAGCAACTGGATTTGTCCCGAACGAATTCTATGCAAGCTCACGTTACTGCCGTTTGCAAAAATAATGAGAGTCGTTGAAAAAAAAAAAAGTGGATTAGAGTGTATTAGTTAGGGCAGTCGAATTCTGGTTGATGGTTTACGAATTCACATTCCCGACTAGGGACAAAGCCCTCTTCCTGACCATGAATTCCAGCCAATGTCTTCCATTTTCCGACGGAATTCATGGTCATAGGTTTATGAGGTCGGCCACCGATGCTACGTACCTAATGTCTATTCCATTACATTTCAGAGGTGAGCTACCTTTTTTTTTTTCGCCAACTCTCATTAATTTTGCAAACGGCAGTAAGAACTCCGCACCTTCATCTTTCACGAACCAAGTCTTCACCTTCTCATCTCGTTCTTCGTCACAAAACACGTCACAACTAGACCACCCTGGAAATGTCGACGACGATTTATGTTTCGGTGCGGACGTGTATTTGTCACATTTATGTGCAATTCGACCCCAAACTAGACGTTGGCCACGACGCCGCACATGAATATCCTGGCAAGCACTCTGGAGACATTCTTAAAGGAGTCGCACGCGTTTGAACCAGTTGACAACGGCGGAATGAGAGAAAAATGGAAACGCGGTATCCCAAATTCACTTTATTGCCTCAAGTTAGAAGGACGATGCAGGAGTTGAAAGGATAGAGTGTCGGAAATGGATAAGAGATTTGCCAAGGTTCACAGGGGTTGAAGCAAAGCTGTTGCGCTGACGGATGTGTGATACTGCTCTGAGCATTGCAGAGGGGGCGGATGAGGGAGAGTTGAATAGGAAGTTGAATGGTAGGGTTCTCTTCGTTGGCTGTGGCTTGGCACTGACGATGACTTTTGGATAGAGAATACGTACGGCATTATCAAGAATTCTCACGGGTGGACGATCGCACCCCATCATTTGACGTTTTTCCTGGCTTCTTCACGTATTGATTCTTGTGGTTCTGTTTTCCATCTGTGTACAGACTGTCTCCTGTACTTATTTGGAGTTAGCTTCCTCTTTATCAGTACTTACGCGTGGATCAGCTCGTTCCCTCGTGTTATGTAATTATCTGAATACTCCTATGCCTCCGTACCATATTTGTTTGACCCCTTCATAACTTAGGCTCGCGTGTTTGTCGTGTTTCTGGCTTTTGTTAGAATATTAGTATTATTGATCGTCTCCTCTTAAAAATTACCGTCATTGGTCTTCACCCGGAACACAATTTGTGATTTTGAAGGCCAGTGTACCACAAAACTAACCTCGGAGTGAATTAGGTGGGCATCCATCCTCGTGAGCGCCCTCAAACATTCCAGCCTGAATGTGCGATGCCTTCTTACAGAAAATTAAGGTACAAGGTGCCACGTTACTGTTGAAATAGCCGTTCGTGCGCTTATGAAATCGCTTGTCTCGGGCTTATCGCAAGGGAACCGAGGCAATCGAATAGAGAATAATCTACGTATACTACGATATTTATACTAAAATTCAATACAATGCGCGGAACGCGCAACAATAAGCTATTGAGCAATAGCTCCCGAAACTCCGCTTGTGAGCTCGTTTCGCTCGCTATTCCAACAGTTACTAGATACAATAAATAGTCTTTACTCTAAGGAATTTCATGCTCCTAGTCTCATCCAAAATTTCAGCTTGCCAACCTCGTCCCATGTGCGCAATGAGTTTCTGACAGAAACCACAGTACTCTGAAATAGATCGGCATTATTCCCATTTCCGTCAACACAAACATGAATTTGAATATTCATGGCTCTCGCCACACCATCTAATGCTGTTTTCGGGCGAAGCTTACGGTCTGGATCCATTACAAGGCGCACAATCCTCAAAGGGTGGGTATGGTCAATTTCGGAGGTAAGCCTCGATGAAAGCCAATTAGACCATGGTGTCCACGTGTCGATATTAGTCATGCTATTTTGAGCTGAAAGGGTGAACTGGACGGTTCTCAGCTGTAAGAACATTCTGAGAGGAACGCGGCCGCGTGTCCCACCTTCCGCAGCTGTAAAAAGGGGCAGAGAGAGAGAGTTGAATACAAATCCAACAACAGGTATAAGTTGGACACATACCAATTATTTGGTGTAGATGAGGACCAAAGGAAAGATGAAGGAGATGTTGTCTGAGCGTAGAGAAGGGTTCAAGAGCAAGGAACGAGAGAGGAAAATAGTTCTCCGAGAAGTACTCTGTGAATTCCAAGTGTTCAATTTTATGGCCCTCAGATTGTATGTATCGCCCAAGGGAAGTGCCTTCCCTCAAATCGGATTTGCCAAACACACTAAACGACAACGACTTCACTCCGGGAAACATGGGAATGTGCTCCCATGACATATCATCGTTGTCTCCAATACCACTGTTTTTGGCACCCAATCGGATAACCTGTAACAAAGGACATTGTGCCAGGACTTTCGGCAGCGGGATCCATGTGAGGCCAAGGAATTGAACAGAAGCGATAAAAGGAAAAATAGAGGCAGATAAGGCGTCTTGAAATACCGGACTCAAGTCAGACCATTGCCGCTCCTTTGTGCGGGAGTCAATCCAAAACGACTCAAGTCGATGCCCTTGAAATCTCTGTAGTAGAGAAACTAGAAGTGGGAGGCTTTCAGTCTCGTCGGTAAAAACTGGCATGCCTAGAACCTCCAAAGTCAGGCTCCTCGTATTTTCCAGAAGATACGAGTCTGGTGTGTGAAGAAGAAATTTGCATTTTGCCTTCCATGTTTTGGACGAGAGGACCAAGTGGGCAAATGAGAGTCGCCGAGCCGCATGGTGAAAGCTCCTTGTGGCAAGACAGCAATTTTCAAGGTCCAATGCATCCAGTGAGCAAAGAAAATGAGGAAGGAGATCGATAGCAAGGGAGGCCATGACGAAGGGAAGAAGATACCTGATTTGAAAGCGCCGTCTGTGCCTCGATGCTAATTTGTAGCCGTGGTGAGTACCTTTAGTGGGTTACAAATACCCAATTCGCGGAATATTTGAGTTTTTCAGGAACTTGAATGAGTAGCAAGATATGGCACTCTGTGGTTGGGTAATTACTTGACCATGGGAAAGACCAACGATTAATAGAGTGTGCGGTGGGACTTGTCTAGTTAGCCTCTCTGTAAGGAACATTCTTCGTCTGACTGATAAGGAAAGAAGTTGTAGAGGATATGTTGCAAATATTCGTAGTATCGTCTTCCATAGGCGGACAGATCGGGCCGTTTGCACAACATGCACCCTTGAACTGAACTGCCACCAACACGTTGTCTCTGACCAGCGTCCTCAGCTTGGAATTCTTGCATTTGGATGCATTTTGTACGCTCAAATGCCCAAAGAGAAACGTATTACGAAGAAGGGCCTGCGACTCTTGTCTTTCGGTGAGCAATTGCCCATTGCACCATTGTGAGATTCGTTGTTCCTGACTTACCTCTTCAGATGGGGGTGGGCTACGGGCGCTGTCTCAAGCTTTGATCATTCGAGAAATGCTACGACGCATTCGATACGACGAAGATCTCTCAGAGGCACCGAAAGTTGCAGACTACTTTGATTTGATATGCGGTTCGGGATTTGGAGGGTATGCCCCCTTGTCCTTGCTTACAATGGCGCTGGGACTGAAAAATATATTAGGCTACTTGCTATCATGTCAGGCATTCTAGGTATGACCGGGGAAGAATTGGTCAATGAGTTTGTTGCTCTTTGCCATGCTGTCTTCGCGAATACTCCAGAGACAAGTGGGAGGACCCGGCGACTAGAGTCGGAGATCCGGAGAATGATAGGGAGATTTTCGAACGATTTATATGGTGAAGAACGAAGAATGATATCTCATGCCGGCCCATGCCATGTGTACGTGCCCCTCAAGACGCTTCCACTCAATGCTTGACATCCCTGTAGGTTCGTTTGTGCTGTTCCACAGGCCAATATGGCTCTTCCGCGTATTTTCCGTAATTACTCGGTACGCGACAATGCTAGTCCTGACTGCTTTGTCTGGCAAGCTGCGCGTGCAACCCTGTCCATCCCAGATCTTTTTGAACCAATCTCAATTGGTTCACTGCATATTTTTGAACGCTTCATTGGGGGTGAATTACGCTGGAACAACCCCACACATGAACTCACTGTCGAGGTCGCGAGCCTGTTTGAAGATCATGACGTCGCGTGTGTCGTGAGCATCGGATCTGGCCACCCGAAAATACTGTCTCTTGGTCACAGTCTGCCAAATGTCTTCCGCCAGATCACAGAGGATTGTCAGCATCGTCATAACGAGCTGTCCCATCGATTTGAACGAGTTCAACAGGTGTATTGGAGGTTCAGTGTCGATCATGGCCTGGAGGACGTAGAGGCCAGTGACATCCGACATTTCACCAATACAATCTCCTCCACGTTCACCTACCTACAAATGACACAGTCTAACCGCGATGTGGATGCTCTCCTTCTCATACTTCGCGATCGTCCACCTACCATTCCAGTGAATTCAATCTCTGGCCAAGCTCCTGCTCGGGCAAAGAGCATTCATCTTCGCGAATGTCCACAGCCCACCCTTTACTTTACCGGGAGGACTTCGATTTTGAAAGAAATGCGAACCTATTTTTTGAACCGAAAGTATCGATTCCACATCTGCGTACTTTACGGAATCGGTGGAGGAGGCAAGACTCAGAGTGCATTGATGTTTGTCCAACAGAGCATCTACGAAAACATGTAGGAGCTTCTTATTTCAATGCATTTCGTCATCCAATTCTTTTGTAGATTCACCGAAGTCTTCTTCCTTGACGCATCAGACAAACTTGCCCTTGAGAATGGATTCAAAGCCATTGCAATGGCTCATGGAACCGGGGAATCGTTTGAGGCTGGCATTCGTTATTTGAACGGTCGGAAGGATGCATGGATCCTTCTTTTTGATAATGCCGATGATCCCGAATTTGACTTAGGTCCATACCTCAGGTGGTCGCACGGGAACGTCCTGATTACCACCCGCAATCACCAAGTTCGGTCTCACGCTCCTGATTGCACCCTGCGAGTCGACCGTTTGGATCACCGTGAGGCCATGGAACTACTCCTGCGAGGAGTCGAGGTCCCTCCGACAGTGAACAGAGACAAACTGTCGCGTGACATCGTCGATGTGCGGCGATTTTCAATTCAGTTTTTGGTGACATGTTGACATGGTTCCTCAGGAATTAGGGTGCTTGGCGCTTGCGATCAACCAAGCTCGTGCGTTCCTTGCCAACGGTGCATGCAGCCTCGCTCAATATCTCACTTCGTATCGAGAGAACCAGAAGAAGCTGCTTCAGGACCGCCCATCTCAATCCACTGATGATTACGAGAACACGGTCTATACAACGTGGATGATCAGTTACAATAGGCTTTCCGAATTGGCGCAGGTATTCGTCCAACTGCTCTGCTTTATGCACTACGAAGGCATTCCTTCGAACATTTTTCATCGCGCCTGGGAACGTTTTTCCGATCTCGAATCGGATGAGAAGGAGGAGACTATTCCTGAGCAATTAAATCATTTCTTATCCCACCTATCTCGAGGCGGTTTTGGTTGGGATGAAACAGCGTTCCTTAAAATTCTGCATGAAGTGCTATCATTCTCTCTCTGCAACTTTGACCCGTCCAACCAGCTCCTCTCCCTTCATCCACTGGTTCAACTATGGGCGCAAGATTTCTTCCAATGTTCTGAGACCATTCTGTGTGCCACACAGACGGTGCTGGCTCTAGCAACTCCACACGGTGAGGAGTCAGTCAATTACGCGGGAAGGAGAATGCTCGTACTGCACTTTCGCGAATGTCTGAAGCATGGGATTTACCTTCATCACAAGTATGGCTGGGAAGCCGGAGTAACTCTTCGCCAAGGTGGCCTTGCTAATATTTCTCAAGGTGTCTTTGAACGAGGACTGAAAGAGGAACAGAATGTCTTTGGGCCAGACCATCCAAACACATTGGTCACCATGCATGACCTTGCTGCCACGTATATCACCCTTGGTCAAAACCGCGATGCTCTGAAGCTGCTGGAGAAGGTTTCGGAACTGATGAAGCTCATTTTGGGACCGGACCATTCATGCACCCTGAGGGCCATATCCGATCTCACTCTCGCATACAACAACCTTGGTCAACATCGTGACGCTCTGAAGCTCAATAATGAGGTGCTGGAGCTGGAGAAGCGCATTCTTGGTGCAGACCATCCAGATACATTGCGCACCATGCATAACCTTGCTATCACATACCTTGATCTTGGTCAGCATCATGACGCACTGAAGCTCAATGAGGAGGTGCTAGAGCTGACGAAGCGCATTCTTGGTCCAGAGCATCCAGACACATTGGGCGCCATGTATAATCTCGCTCTTACATACTACTATCTTGGTCAGTTCCGTGGTGCTCTGAAGCTTTATGAAGAGGTCCTGGAGTTGAGGAAGCGCGTTCTTGGGCCGGACCATCCTGACACGCTGGACACTTCGCACAATCTTGCCATAACAAAGTCTCAACTAGCTCGCACACAAAAACAAGGCGGAACTCGTGCAAAGCTGAAGAGATTTTTTCATTTGAGCAATAAAACATAAATCGCAGGTAACTTGGCGAGGAACTGTGTTTTTCTACATTCTGTTGGTACAAAGACACGTATAGTACTCAATGACTAGAACTTAGGTTCTAAATCAGCGAAGCCTGCAAAGTACGTACAATTCCAGTTAGTCCAATCGTACAGAGTAGGAGTGATGTAACGAGATAAGGCAGTCCAAATAATATCACCATTTGTCAATCGGCATGATCCACATTCCAGGCTACGAGGACGAAGGGGTGACGAATGTTGCGCTAAGTGAAGCGTATCAGAACAGCTAGCAGCCAGGTAAACAAAGGGTGCGTACTTTAACACCCGAGCTTGTTGTGGAACGAAGTTGCTCCTGGTACCCGGCTTCCTGCCCTTGTTTGGTTATTGGCTCACAAAATTGTAGCCAATTCCAAAACCGGTAACAACACAATGAGACGTGCAGTCGCCCCGTTGATACCGTCATATCGCATGGGATAAAAGAGGTGTGCCCCGAACGAATGCTCATCGATGTTCATCCGTCCAAGTTAACTTGAGTTCTAGGACAAGTTACCAGGTTTTCGGTTGAACCAATCTCATGTTGAATTCGCCCTAGTTTTCGATAGATGCTAGGCATTGAACAGGAGAATGGTGCGGAGGTTTTGGAGTCGGAATAGCTTGTGTACAAATGCTGTGACTGTGCACCTTGCGAGGACGAGGATGTCAGGGGCGGCACTAAAACTATAAAGAGCTCAAATTAGCAGAGACATAACGTTACGTTCCTAAAATCAAATATGAACGGTTAAGTCAAGGGAGGTTGAATGAACTAAAGCAATTACCAGCTCAAAGACGATAAATCGCGGGGCGGTGAAACTCATAGATCACATGCAAATACTGCAAGCACAATGCTCCCATTCTTCGTACGACTCACGACACTACTGCTACGAATTCTCTTGATCGTAAGGTGCACTCGATGGGTTGGGTCGGCAGCGTAATGACTGTTGGAGGAAAATGACATCTTTCTCTTCTCTAGAGTAGTCGCTTGGTGACTGCGAAGACGAGACTGCGACACCATATGTGTCGACGGGAGAGGACAATAAGGCAACTGGAGTAAGAAAATCAGCACTCAGAGCCCAAGCGTGTTTTTGAAGGAACAATACCACCGTGGACCGATTCGGTAATAAAAAGTGCCTTCTCCCGTCTACAGTGACTTGATTTTGTCCGGTCAGGATGAACATCCACAGTCGAAGTCCAGTGCCCTGATGAATTCTGTTTAGCGGTCATCTGCCTGCATGCCTAAAAACCTAATTGGCTGGCGAATATTACGAGTAGGACGAAGCTCTTGGGCGTTCACCTTGTACCGCCATGTCCAATGCCGGATGATTCGCTGGGGAGGGTGTAAGGAGGTACGACCAGAGGATTCGTCATGGAAGTGCAAGGGAAGTTTCGGAACGCTGAGGATCACTGTTTTCGTACTCTCATCGTCCTGAAGGCTGTTCTTCCTTAGCCTACTTTCTCTTTCATTTTCCTGGTCTTAACATGCTGGCAAGTTTGGTCTCCGATATTGTCTCTATGTCACCGTCGTTGTTCTTGGATCCAAGGTCTCTCCTTCCCTGCCGCTCATTGGGAGGAAAGTCTCGCTGTCGGGGTGGCCTGATATTATGATCTTTAAAATAAAGGCACGTTTTATTGGAGGTATTCGAGAGTAATGGGACGGTTGGAAGATAGCTTATTTTTTCGACTAGTTGTGAACACCAGGCGGGTACGTATGTCTGCTACTGTATTGGAATTACTGAAAGCTCTAGCAAACGTTCTCAATTCACTCATAGATATCCTCGTAGTGGCATCATTCATATGATCACGAGAGTCAACATGGTAGAGGGTTGTGGTGTCGGAGAGTTGACGGAAGAACGACAGTGTACATGGTGAACCATTGCGACTAGTGGCGCTTATTCATTCAGGTTGCCTCGTACGACGATGTCTCTCCCACTTGACCTTGTTCCTCACATTCTGTTCTTTCTGGACTATCCTGATCTGGAGAGCTGCACGCGGGTAGCGGTCATTTTTCGTTGAATCGTTCTGCGACTCGTGTTCACCCACCTCGTCCTCGAACCAAATACCTGGCGGTCAAAATGCACATTCCTACTTGGTGAAGAAGGAGCCGAGCTTCGCCCACTTGTCAAAAAGATGACCTTCATCAAAAGCCACAAGCTCTCCTTATCGGGTATCGATATGTATTCTCTGCTTCTCCCCTCCTTGTTGGAATTGGTGGGCAGCCAGTTGGATGCATTTTACTTTCAGGCAACCTACGACCATAACTGGGAAGATTTTCCACGTTCATTTCTCGATGCCATCACTACCCATGTCTTACCTCACGTTTATGATCTGGAGCTCAGCCAAGTTGATCAAATACCACTGCTTACAATACTGATGCAGTGCCCCCATCTCCAAACTCTCTCCCTCAGTGGTGGGGGCTGGAATATTGGGACGTCAGAGGAAGGCAACAACAACAACGATTTGCTACGATTGCGTCTACCTCGTCTGACCTCAATCGTGTTTGGTAATATCGGTGAGGACGACTTTGGCGATGATGGAGAACGGCCAACCTCTCTCCGACGTTTCCTTCTTCTCACTGGATCAAGCATCCGTTCTCTCACTCTGGACCGATTCAGCGACGAAGACTTTCCCCTTAAATGGGATTTCCTTCGCCCTTTCTGTGACCTTCGAAGCTCACTCTTGCATCTCTCATTCGGACCTCACCTTTATGAAACAGTTGGTGAGCTACCATTCTCGTTTCTGTTTTCCTTGTTGAACGATGTCTCTAGTTAATCTCATCGCTTTTTCCAACATTGAACCTCGCGCGAAACTCAATTTTGGCATGTTCTCGCAGCTCGAGTCGATTAGCTTCTCCACCTCCGAATATCCCCGTCGAGGTGGATCGGAGACTTGGTCTAAAACTCTGGCCCAGAGTCTCGGTTATCATCCCCAACCCAAACTGAAGATTCTCAGGTTCACCGTACCTTCCAAATATTATACAAACCTAATATCCTGGACCCACCCCCTCGATGATTTGGCTGGGGAGGCCAACTATGAGATGCACATAGTGATATGTGGGAAAAATACGATGAAGCTAGTTTTGATAGGACTGCCATGGCATTTCGTAGGGATCTGCCTTCGTGGGATGGAGCTGACAAGTTGAAGTTTTGGGTTAGCGAATGAGAAGCAGTACATTTGGTTCAACATAGAGGGTTGTTCTTGGGATTTCCATTTCTTGTTGACGTGTTATAAATCAATTTTTTGATGAGTGTTACCCGGATAGTCTACAATCGAAGTGCGAATTTTTTGGACGAATTAATGGCGCTTTCTTTGTCTGCATCCCCAGCTCGTCCACCGGTGAGAAAGTTCGAGGTGTCCTGATGATTTGAGCGAAATCTCTGAATTAGGGGAGGAAACATATGATATTTACGCCCTCGAGCTGGAAGTAAGATGAAATTTCGATCAGTATGCGTAGAAAAATAGTCCCTTAGGGCGAAGATTTTTATGAGAACACAGCAACAGTTGCATTGTATAAGTAGTGTAGTATTTCCCCAAATAAACAAGTTTTACGCATTGAATCTGTGTTGAGTGAGCGAGCTCACCATGGAAGTTGAGACGCAGGCATCTCGATTTGGTAATATTACGGACAATGTGGAGCTTACTTACTTACAATGCGTGCGAAACGCCGATTATCGTAGTTACAATAGTTTTCAAGCTTCCATTGCGTAGTTTACATTAGTATATAAATTGTACATACGCAGCGATGCTCCCCATCGCGTTTGCTTAGGTGTCTTTTACTCTGCTGATCGAGTTCCCCCCTGCGAATCCAACAATCAGAAGTCAGAGCCAGGTTGAGAGGACCACGTAGCTCTATTTACATTGCACATACATCCCTAGTACTTTATTTGTACAACCTCAAACTCTTTGCGTTTCTCATCGAAAAAGAAACCAGCATTCCACTTAATTCTTCAAATCCTTGATCGACTTGGCATCCCTTGTTGGATTTTCGAGCGCGAAACTGTCTATATCCCGATTGAGCACTGATTGCTCCCGTTACCGTGCAACCCATTGTCGTCCCGTTTTCGTGTAGATTACAAGCTTTTGTCTGGATTTCGAATACCATTGATTTATTATGTAGTTTAGATTCCTATTGCACAATCTAGATACATATAAATAGGCAGAAAAATCGAAAGAACCCTTGCGCGTTTGCTCAAGGGCTCCCTACTACAGATCGAAAAACAACATCCCTGTCATGATTTTCTCCATGAGCCTCCACTGGTTAATATCCCAAAGCATGTTCCTGGAGCAAATCGACGACGCCGACATGCCATCGCAGACCATTTCAACATGTGGGTATTCCATCAGATATTCGCCATCATTTTGGGATCCAGAGGACTCTCTTTTGGGATGCCGCTTGTTCGGAGCTGCAATCTTGCCATTACAGATGCTTGTCATGTGAAAGTTGTCAGGCCAACGTGTTGCGGAACATGCAAACGATGTTGATGTCTGAGGTGTTTGAGTAAGACTCTTGGTACCTGTGAAACACGGCCGTAATGGCGCTTATTCACCCAGGTTGCTCCATGCTGTCATGTCCCTCCCGCTTGACCTTCTCCCACACATTCTGGGATTTTTGGATGCCAGTGATTTAGAGACTTGCACTCTAGTAACTGTGTCCTTTCATCGCATCGCTCGCTGGCTTCTTTTCACCCATCTCGTTCTCGGCCCCTATACGTGGAAGGCAAAAGCTACCTTTCTTGAAGACAAAGGCATCGAACTTCGCCCACATGTCAAAAAAATCACGTTGGAAATTAATGAAGATGATGGGACTTCTTACGCGACTATGGAACTGAATGCTCAACCTCTCCTTGCCTTGTTGGGGCTGCTGGGGGGGCCGCAATTGGATGCATTGCGCATTCAATCTGTCGAAGATTGTAGCTGGGACACTTTCCCTGACTCATTCCTGGACACACTTACAACCAAAATCTTTCCCTTTATTCGTTCACTGGATCTCAATAAAGTCGCCGTAATCCCATTGCTTACAACGCTGTCACATTGTCTACACCTCCAAAGTCTGTCCCTAAGTGGGATGGAGTATATTATTGGAATATCTGAGAGTGGCAGCGAGAATGAAGAAATCATACCTTGGAATCTGCCTCGAGTAACCTCCCTTCAGGTCAACATTTTCGGCATCGAAGACTTTGGCGACGAAGACGCAGGTCCGACCTCTCTGAAGCAATACATTCTTCTGGCTGGGTCCGGCATCCGTTCTCTCCACTTGGGTTTATGCGGCACCAGGGACTTTCCTCTTAAATGGGATTTCCTTCGTCCTTTTCATGATCTCCGAAATTCACTAATACATCTCTCCTTTGGAAGTCACCTTTACGAGACAGTGGGTAGGCCGGTTTCCTTATCTCTGCGTTCCCGCGTTCTTGACCAATGTGACAGTTACTCAGTACGAAAAATTGGGCATGGATCCCAGCATTCGCCTCGAATTCAGCATCTTCTCCCAGCTTCAGTCAATTAGCTTCACCACTCCTCATGCGGCCTCACCAACTGGATGGGAGCCTTGGTGGAGATGTCTTACCCAGAGCTTCGATTATCCTCAAAATACATTGAAAGTTCTCAGATTTTATCTGCATTCCACGTATTGTCCAGAATTCGTCTCGACTAATCCCCTCGACAACATGGCTGAAGAAACCAAATTTGAGATACATATTGTCGCATGTGGAGATATTGATGGGGCTGGTTTCGTGGAGACGGCGCGAGCATTCCGTATGAACCTGCCTTCATGGGATGCAGCTGCGAAATTGAAAATTTCGGTCGGAGAATCAGGTGGAGAGGAATCTCCTTGAAGGGCTCTTGTTGTTGACGTTTCTGCTTCGTTTGGCATCATTTGTTTCTAATAATGCTGATAATAGAGGTGCTGAGAGAATAGATGAAGCTTTTCACTCTCAGAACTAATTCGGCCATTTTTGAGCAAGGCTTTTTCTCTTCAGGAACTAACGCTTCCTTGCTCGCTCAACGGACGCAATCATCATTAGAAACCTAAAACATTTATGCTGATTCGTTATATCTGTCGATAGAAGAAACTAGAGAACGCCTCGCAAGAATCAGTTACTAATATGGTCCTTTCGTCTTCAATGAAGTCAGTAAAAAGAGCGAACTCGAGGCGCTTATTTGAACCAGCTTGGGGCTGACGATCATGGCACGGCTATTCAGTCTCCTCTTCCACCACATTTCGGAACCATTCGATGCACCAGAACTTCGAAAACTTCGCTCTTATCGCCTTTTTCTCCCCATAGGGTCATTAGCCAGTACCACTTCACCCATCTTGGTCCTCCACACGAAAGCATGAAGGGTGAAATGCGCTATCTCACTGCATGAACTCGAATTCCTTTGCAGATTATGGGCTATTCCATCAGTGTGGTATGAGATTCCACATCCCGCAGTTCGGTCTGACTGACCTGACGATCAAGACAGGATCGTCGACTACTAAGCGCGTCTCAGCGCTCTCTCGCACAGCCAATGCCTCGAACATCGTACCCTGAAAGGGACCATGGCGTAGCTCGTAGACTCCCTATTCGCTTCCTCACGTCTCACGATCCTGCTTTGGAATTCTCGACATGTCGTTGGCACGCTTTGCCGCAGCGTATCCAGTCTTCGCCACTCTCTCACTACCAAATCTGAGCCACTTCCCCAATGCAGCGCCCGGATATTTCCCGCACGAATTCTCTGCAAGCTCACGTTCAGAACTCCGCACCTTCGTCTTCCACGAACCAAGTCTTGACCTTCTCGTCACAAAACACGCCACGACTATCCAATCACAGAAACGTCGACCACGATTTACGTTTGGGTGCGGACGTGTATTTGTCGCACTCATGAGGACTTTGAGTCCGAACTAGACGATGACCACGACGCCGCACGTGAATATCCTGGCAAATATTCGTGGGACATTCTTCGAGAAGGAGTCGCACGCGTCTGGGCCAGTTTACAACAGCGGAATGCCAGAGAAAAATGAAATGGCGATATCCCTCCCAAATTTTTTGCTTCGAATTGGAAAGGGGGTACCGAAGTTGACGAGGACAGCGCATGAGAAATGGATAACAAATGCTCTAAGGCTCAGGAGGGTTGAACCGAAGCTTTTTCACGCAGCGGGATGTGCTATAGCGCTCTGACGTAGGCGGACGAAGGAGGTCAATTATGGAGTTGAATGGTAAGGTTCTTCTCTTCGTTCGCTGTCTTGGCACTGATAATGACTTGGGGACAGAGAGTACGCTTATCATTATCTCTTAAGAAGTCGCACGGGTTCACGATCGAATTTCACCAGTTGACGCTTGTCCTGGCTTCTTCACGTACTGATTCTTGCAGTACTGTTGTTTCATCCGTACACGGACTATACCTATTTAGAGGCGACTTACTCCAAATCAGTGCTTACGCTTAGATCTGCTAGCTACCTCGTTGTGCTATGTAATTATCTGAACACTCGAATGTCTGGGTACGATATTTGGTTTGACCCCTTCCTACCTGGGAGCTCGTGTGTTTGTTGTGTGTTTGCTTTTGTTAGAATCTTGGTATTATAATTTGCTGCCTCTTAAATATTATCGTAGTGGAATACTTAATCTTGTCTAGACATTTTTCACCCAGAATGCCAGTTGTGTTTTGGAAGACCGGTGCATCGGGAAGCTAAGCTCAGAGTCAGTTGAGCAGGCAAGCATGAATCCACGGAGCACTCTCAAACATTTCCTAGCCTGAACTTGCTATGCCTTTGCACAAAAACTGAGTTACAAGATTACTACATACAATCAATAGTCTTTGTGCCAAGGAATTCACTCTCCTAGTCTCATCCAACATTTCAGCTTGTTAGCCTCGTCCCATGCAGGCAATGAGCTTCTGACGGAAACCACAGTATGTTCAAATAGATCAGCATTATTCCCATTTCCGTCAACGCAAACATGAATTTGAATATTCATGCTTCCCGACAATCTATCTAGTGTAGTTGTCGGGCGCTGCACAAGGTCCGGTTCCATTAAAAGACGTAAAATCTTCAAGGAGTGAATCCAGTCATTTTCAGAGGTAAGCATAGAAGCAAGCCAATTAGACCACGGTGTCCATGTGTCGGTATTGGTCTTGTCGCGAAGAGCCGAAATGGCGAACTGGACAGTTTGGAGCTGTGGGAACATCCCAAGCGGAAGAGTTCCGTATTTCCCATCTCGAGTAACTAAAAAAATGGGCGAATTTTGAGGGCTCATATATAAACAGCTATAAAGTCAGACATACCGATTGTTCGGTGTAGCCGAGGACCAAAGGAGAGATGAAGGAGATGCTGCCTGAGGGTGGCGAAGGGCTCAAGAAACGAGAGGGAGACAGGAAAAGTGTTCGGCGAAAAATTCTCTTTGAATTCCAAGTATTCAATTTTGTTGTCCTCAAGTTGCATGTATCGCGCAAGAGAGGTGCCATCCTCAAAATCTGGCTTACCAAACATCTCAAATGACAACAACCTCACGCTAGGAAGGGCGGGGGTCTCCTCCCATGACATAACGTCGTCATCTCCAATGCCAATAAATTTAGCTCCCATTCGAAGATTTTGTAACAATGAACATTGTGCGAGGACGGTCGGCAGCGGGATCCATGCGATGCCAAGGAGCTGAAGAGAGGATATAAAAGGCAAAATAGAGGCAGATAATACGTCTTGAAATATCGGACTTAAGTCAGGCCAGGACCGCTCCTCCGTATGGGTGTCCATGCAAAATGACTCAAGTGGTTGCCCTTGAAATCTCTGTAATAGTGATACCAGAAGCGGGAGGTTTGCAGTGTCCTGGATAAAAACTGGCATGCCTGTAACTTCCAAAGTCAGACCCTTCGTATGTTTCAGAAGATGAGAGTCTCGTGTGTCAAGAAGATGTCTGCATTTTGCCTTCCACGTTCTCGATGAGAGGACTATGTGGGCAAATAGGAGTGGCCAAGCCACATGATAAAAGCTCCTTGTAACAAGACAGCATTTTTCAAGGTCCGAATTGTCCAGTGAGCAAAGGAAAGTAGGAAGGAGATCGACAGGAAGGGAGGTCATGACGAGGGGAAGAAGATACCTGATCTGAAAGCGCCGTCTGTGCCTCAATGCGAGTATGTAACCGTGGGAGTGCCTTTGGTAGATCAACTTTGGTTACACATACCAAATCCACAGAGTATTTGAGTTTCCTAGGAACTCGATTGAGTGGCAAGATATATCATTCCGACGTGGGTAACAACTTGATCTTGAGAAAGCACAGAGATAATAGGGTGTGTTGTGAAACTCGTCTAGTTGGCCTCTCTCCAAGGAATCTTCTTCGCATGAAGGACCAGGAAAGAATTTCTTGCAAATATGTTGTAAATATTCCATAAGCGAACACACCGGGCCGTTTACGCAACATGCACCCTTGAACTGAACTGCCACCAACACGTTGTCTCTTACCTGTTTCCTCAGCTTGGAATCCTTGCATTTGGGTTCTTTTGGACGGTAAAATGCCCAAAGAGCGACGTATTACGAAGAAGGGCCTCCGACTCTTGTCTTTTGGTGAGCAACAGCCCAACATAATCATTGTGAGATTCGTTGTTCCTGACTTATCTCTTCAGATGGGGGTGGGCTGCGAGCGCTGTCCCAAGCTTTGATCATTCGAGAGATGCTACGACGCATTCGGTACGATGCTGGTCTGCGGGAGCCACCCAAGGTCGCGGACTACTTTGATGTGATTTGCGGTTCGGGTTTTGGAGGGTACGACTCTCGTCCCTCCTTGCGGTTACTCTGGCACTGAAAACTATATTAGGCTTCTTGCTATCATGTCGGGAATATTATGTATGACCGGGGAAGAACTTGTCGATGAGTTTGTTGCTCTTTGCCATGCTGTCTTCGCGGATAATATCGAGACAAGTGAGAGGACTCAGCTCCTAGAGTTTGAAATCCGGAGAATGATAGGGAAATTTTCGAACGATTTATGTGGTGATGAACGAAGGATGATATCTCATGCCGGGCCTTGCCATGTGTACGTGTCATGAAAACGCTTTCACTCAAAGCTTGACACCCCTGTAGGTTCGTTTGTGCTGTTCCACAGGACAATATGGCTCATCCACGTATTTTCCGTAATTACGTGGTACGCAGCAATGCCAGTCCTGACTGCTTCGTCTGGCAAGCTGCGCGTGCAACGTTGTCCATCCCAGATCTGTTGAACCAATCTCAATTGGTTCATTGCATATATTCGAGCGCTTCATTGGGGGTGAATTACGCTGGAACAACCCCACACATGAGCTCACCGTCGAAATCGCGACCCTTTTCGAAGACCATGACGTTGCATGTGTCGTGAGCATCGGGTCTGGCCATCCCAAAATTTTGGCTCTTCGTGAGACTCTGCCAGATGTCTTCCGTCAGATCACAGAAGACTGTCAACATCGTCATAACGAGATGTCTTATCGATTTGAACGAGTCGAACAGGTGTATTGGAGATTCAGTGTCGACCATGGTATGGAAGACGTGGCGGCCAGCAACATCGGACATTTCACCAATACAATCTCATCTACATTCACCTACCTTCAAATGTCACAGTCCAGTCGCGATGTGGATGCTCTCCTTCTCATACTTCGCGATCCTCCACCTACCATTCCAGTGAATTCGATCTCTGGCCAAGCTGCCGCTCGGGCAAGGAGCATTCATCTTCGCGAATGTCCACAGCCCACCCTTTACTTTACGGGTAGAACATCGATTCTGAAGGCAATGAGAACCTACTTTTTAAACCGAAAGTATCGATTTCACATCTGCGTACTCTACGGAATCGGTGGAGGAGGCAAGACTCAGAGCGCATTGATGTTTGTCCAACAGAGCATCTACGAAAACATGTAAGAGCTTCTTATTTCAATGAATTTTGTCATCTGATTCTATTGTAGATTCACCGAGGTCTTCTTCCTTGACGCATCAGACAAACTTGCCCTCGAGAACGGATTCAAAGCCATTGCCATGGCTCATGGAACCGGCGAATCGTTTGAGGATGGCATTCGTTATTTGAAGGGTCGGAAGGATGCATGGATCCTTCTTTTTGATAATGCCGATGATCCCGACTTCGACTTAGGCCCATACCTGAGGTGGTCTCACGGAAACATTCTCATTACAACACGCAGCCGTCAAGCCAGAACCCTCGCTCCTGATTGTAACCTACATATTGATCGTTTGGAACTGCATGAGGCTCAGGAATTACTCTTGCGAGGAGTCGAGGTCCCTACAGGGATCAACGGAGACCAACTTTCGAACGAGATAGTTGAAGTAAGCCGATTTTCGCTTACCACATTCGGTCAATGTTGACGAGTTTCCAAAAGGAACTGGGGTATTTGGCTCTTGCGATTAATCAAGCCCGTGCATTTCTTGCCAACGGCATATGCAGCATCAGTCAATATCTCACTTTGTATCGAGAGAATCGGAAGAAGATGCTTCACAGTCGGCCATCTCAATCCACTGATGACTACGAAAACACGGTCTACACAACTTGGTTAATCAGTTATAACAGGCTGTCAGATTTGGCACAGATATTTGTCCAACTGCTCAGCTTCATGCACTACGAGGGAATTCCGTCGATCATCTTTCGTCATGCCTGGGAACACTTTTCCGAGCTCGACTCGGATGAGCAGGAGGAAACTATTCCTAACCAGTTAACTGACTTCCTATCTAACCTATCTAGAGACGGTTCTGGTTGGGATGAAGCAGCGTTTCTTGAACTTCTGCATGAAGTCTTATCATTCTCTCTCTGCAATTTTGACTCATCCAACCAACTCCTCTCCCTTCACCCGCTAGTTCAACTATGGGCGCAAGATTTCTTTCAATGTTCTGAGACCATTCTGTGTGCTACGCAGACCGTGCTAGCCCTAGCAACTCCAGACGGTGAGGAGTCGGTCGATTCCGCGGGAAGGAGAATGCTCGCACTGCACTTTCGCGAATGTTTGAAGCATGGGATATATCTTCATCACACTTATGGCTGGGAAGCTGGAGAAACTCTTCGCGAAGGGGGTCTGGTTCGGGATGCTGAAGGCGTCTTTGAACGAGAACTTAGGGAAAAGCGAAATGTTCATGGTCCAGAATCCCTCAACACGCTGAAAGCCATGCATAGCCTTGCTGTCACCTACTCTGACCTTGGTCAGCATCAGGATGCTCTAAAACTCAAGGAGGAGGTTCTGGAGCAGAGGAAGCGCATTCTTGGTCCAGACCATCCAGGCACACTGGAAGCCATGCATAACCTTGCTGTCACATACTCTGACCTTGGTCGGCACCATCACGCTCTGAAGCTTTATGAGGAGGTCCTGGAGCTGAGGAAGCGCATTCTTGGTCCAGACCATCCAGACACACTGCACACCATGCATGGCCTTGGCGTCACATACACAGGCCTTGGTCAACACCGTGACGCTCTTAAACTCGAGGAAGAGGTCCTGGAGCTGAGGAAACGCATTCTTGGTCCAGACCATCCAGACACACTGTACACCATGTTCAATCTTGCTATCACATACTCTCAACTTGGTCAGCTCCGTGACGCTCTGAAACTGGAGGAGAAGGTCCTGGATCTGATGAAGCGCATTGGACCATCCTCACACGCTGAACACATCCGACAATCTTGCCATAATAAAGTCTCAACTAGCTCGCAAACAAGGCGGAACTCGTGCAAAGCTGAAGAGAATTTTTCATTTGGGCAATAAAATATAAATCGTGGGTAACTTTGAACATGCGATGAAATGTGGTTTTCTATATTCTATTGGTACAAAGACACGTATAGTACTCAATTATCACGGAGTCTAGGTTATGAATCGTCAAAGCCCGCAAAGCACGTGCAATTGTAGTTAGTCCACTCGTACAGAGTAGTAGGGAAGTAATGGGATCAGACAGTCCAAATAGTACGACTATTTGTCAAACAATATAATCCACACTCCAGGCTACGAGGACGAAGGGCCGGTGAATGCCACGCTATTTGAAGCTTATCAGAACAGCTAGCAATCAGGTAAACAAAAGGGTGCGTACATTTACATCTGAGCTTATTATGGAGAACGATGTTGCTCATGACGCGCGGCTACCTTCCCTTGTTTGGTTGTTGGCTCACAAAATTATGTCCAATTCTCAAACCGGTCATAACACGACGAGCCGTGTAGTCGCTCCATCGGTATCGTCACATCGCATGGGATAAAAGAATGTGCCGTAAGGAATGCTGATCGGTGTTTATCCGTCCAAGGTAACCTGAACTCTAGGACAAATTACCAGTTCCTCAGCTGGACTGACCTCATATTGAGTTTATCGTAGTCGTCGAGAGATGCAAGGCAACAGACATACAGAATGATGAGAAGGTGAGTTTGTGTAAAGTGCATCTCCCGAGAACGAAGATGTCGGTGGTAGCGCGACTAGGATAAATAGTGAGGACTGGCATAGAAAGACAGATGGTTGAGTCAAGGGAGGGGAAGAACGAAATGAAGAACATACCTTCTCAAACATCCTGCTAAGCCAGCTACGACATAGAGATAGATCACAAAACGGTGGAACACATGGATCATACGCAAAATACTTCAAGAAAAATGCTCCTATTCCTCTCACGAGTAACCGCCCTACTGCCACGAACCCCTCTTGATCGTACAGAGCCCTAGGTGGGTTGAGTCGGCGACACGATCACTGTTGGAGGAAAAGGACATCTCTCTCTTCGCCAGAGCATTCATTTGGAGACGACGAAAGCCAGACCTCGAAACCATATGCGTTGGCGAGAGAAGCCAATAAGGAAACTGGAGCATAGAAAAATGAGCATCAAGGAAAGCGCGCTAGTGAAGGAACACTACCAATGTGGGTCCATTCTGCGAACGAACGTTCCTTCTCCTCTTCATACCAACTTGAATTCGTACGCGAAACGAGCGTCAACAGTCGAAGTCCAGCGGTGTAATGTGTTCTTCTTAGAGATCGCCTGGCCGGGTGCTTGGAGACCTGATTGACCAGCGAACAGTGCGAGCAGGACGAAGTTCTTTGGTGTTCCTTCTGAACTGTAATGTCCAATGTCGGGCGATGTTCTGGGGAGGGTGTAAGGATGGCACGACCAAAGAATTCGTCATGGAAGTGAAAGGGAGAATCCGGAACAGTGTGAATCATTCTTTTCGTTCCCTCATCATCCTGGCGGTCATTTCTCCTGGACCCATTCTCTCTGTCATTTGTCTGGTGTTCAATTGCTCGCAAACTTGGTCTCTTATATTGTCTCTATGTTCTCGTCGTCTACCTTGGATCCAGGGCCCCTCCGTTAAGCATGCCGTTCCTTGAGAGGGAAGGCTCACTATAGCGGCTGCTTGATATCATGACCTTTGAAACAAAGACCCATTTCATTGGAAGGACGTGAGAGTTATGGAAAGGCGGGACGGTATATATGTTACAGCTCGCGATGGCCATCAGGCCGGTAAGTATTGTCGTTTGGATGATAAGTTCCCGATGGCCTCAGTTTAGCCTGAGAATGTACACATTGGTAGATAAGTTAGGCATTTTCCCAGCGGCCCGACCGGTGTCATTCATACGTCCATGTGATTCCACGTGGTAGAGGGTTGTGGTGCCGAAGAGTTGTCAGAAGAACGACAGTGTGCATGGTGAACCATTTGCTGCTAGTGGCGCTTATTCATTCAGGTTGCCTCGTACGACAATGTCTCTCCCACTTGACCTTGTCCCACCAATTCTGGGATTACTGGCTGACCCTGACCTGGAGAAGTGTATGCGCGTCACTGTCACCTTTCGTCGAATCGCTCTCCGGCTCCTTTTCACCCATCTTGTCCTCTACCCAAGAACGTGCTGGTCAAAATGCACATTTTTGCTTGGAGAGGAAGGAGTCGAACTTCGCCCACTTGTCAAAAAGATTACATTGATAGAAAGCCACAACCTCTCTTTAACGGGTATGGATATGTACTCCCCCCTTCTCCCCTCCGTGTTGGAATTGGTGGGAAGCCAATTGGATGCGTTTTACTTTCAGTCAACCCAAGGCATTAGCTGGGAAGACTTTCCGAGCCCGCTTCTCGAAGCCGTTACCAACCATGTCTTACCCCACGTCCATGATCTGGAGCTCAACCAAGTAGACCTAATACCATTGCTGACAACGCTCACGCATTGTCCCCATCTTCAAAAACTCTCACTCGGTTCACAGAACTGGAATATTTCGATGTCAGAAGGAGATAACAATAATGACGATGAAATAGGACTGCAACTACCTCGCATGACCTCACTTGTGCTTAATACTTTTAGCCAGAGAGACTTCGGCGACGGCAGGAGAGGACCAACTTCTCTGAAACGCTTCCTTCTTCTCACTGGATCAAGCATTCGTTCTCTCACTTTGAACCGGTTGAACGACGAAGACTTTCCTCTTAAATGGGATTTTCTTCGTCCTTTCGTCGACCTCCGAAATTCACTATTCCATCTCTCATTTGGACCTCACTTTTACCAAACAGTTGGTGAGCTAGCATTCTCGTTTCTGTTTTTCTCCATGAACGATGTGTCTAGTTGATCTCATCGACTTTTCGAACATTGAACCTCGCGCCAAACTCAATTTTGGCATGTTCTCGCAGCTCCAGTCAATTAGCTTCTCCATCTCCGAATATCCCCGTCGAGGTGGATGGGAGGCTTGGTCGAAAACTCTTGCTCAGAGTCTCTGTTATCATCCCCAACCCAAACTGAACGTTCTCAGGTTCACTGTACCTTCCAAGTATTATCCAAAACCAGCGTCCTTGACGAACCCCCTCGACGATTTGGCTGAAGGTGCCAAATATGAGATGCATATTGTGATATGTGGAAAGTTCTATGAAGCTAGT